>OY041600.1:1882500-2507500 GCA_955876795.1 Eupithecia tripunctaria
CTATAGTAATAAAATATTTAATATATTATTTATTTTGCTTGCATGTTCAATTCATTATCATGTCTAAGTGAATGTTTCGTTGTATCTGGGTACATGACCCCTGGAAAACCAAAAGTTTAGTTCAAATTTACACAATGTCAAATACTTAAAAACTTACAATTAACTGCTACACTAACTTAATTAAAACGAAAAAATAAATATACATCATTCAGCTTTGATTTTCCAAAATAATAATAATGATTTGAAAGAGAATGATCATATTAAAACATAATATTGTAATTTATTTCACAACATTATTATTATGTATACAATACAGTTATACAGCATGTCAAATTCTTATCATTGCATTACATAAATTATAATCTAATCAATGTTACTATCAGAATGTAGTAAGCTTCTTATATACAAATAATATAATAATTATGATAAGTGATATATTGAAGCATCTACCTTTCATATTGTTTTTTTGTATGCACTAAGATGGAATCTGAAACTTATTTGGGTATCATCAAGTCCAAATCAGATTAGCAGATGTTTTTCTTTTAATAAAACATTGCATGTTTAATGTACAGGTTATTCTGGATGATTTCTATTTAGGTATAATAATAGTGCATTGTATTAAGAATATCAGTTATTTAGTACCCATAACACATGGTCTGCTTAGCTTTGGGCTAGATAATGCTGTGTGTTGTCCAGCATTATTTTAATGTACAACTGGACAGAAAGCTACAAGCATCGTCGTGACACTCGCCAATCTATCAATGGAATAAATATCATGGTTCAAATTCCAAGAGTCCCAATGTCAACCATATAAGAACGCTTATCGCCATCACTTATTGTTCTTCAATACAATTACGGCTCGTTAATTATGTTTTGTAACGCGAAATTTCAAAATAACTTCGTAAGTTTTGATAAGCGCACGCACACTCTAGCTTCAATAACGTCTTTTATTTAAGCACAATACAATACAACATACTTAATTGTAAACCATTAAAAATACAGTAAAAAAGAAATTACATAAGACGAAAGTACAATGCCGTATCGCTTAGCAGCGATCTTTTCGAGGCAACCTCGGGATGGATGAGAATTTAAGAATGGCAGGGGTGTACCAAAGTGTACTAGTATGTTTGTGCAATCTACACTGGAAACCGGGCCACCCGCTACTTCGGAACTCTGATTCGATTATCTCAAAAAGTATAAAATTTACTACTACCAAAGTTGCACCATATGAAAGTGCGTTTCATGATGATTAAAATGAAAGGAAACTCACTGAGATCAATCAATTTATTAAATGTTTATTAAGGATTTAACAAAGAAAGGTCGTTTATCAGTCGTCAACGATGGACAAAAACTAAAGAAATTATAAAAAATATCCGAATATCCTCGAAGAAAAAAATAACGCTAATCGCGAAGTCTAGTCATAACAGAACCAATCGTTAGCATTGTGTTTGTTGCTTGATTACAATGTGAGTTATAAGTACTTTTCAATAATTATATAATTATTTTAATCAGCATGAAACACACTTTCTGTAGGTATAACTATCATAGTTGTAAGTTTTATACTTTTTGAGAAAATCGAATCAGAGTTCCGAAACAGCGCGGGTGGCCTGGTTTACTTGCTGTCCAGTGTATATTAAATTTAAAATAATTATTACACCAGGCTAAAGTCAGGTATAATCTTCTTTAAATATAAAAATGAATTGCTGTTCGTTAGTCTCGCTAATACTCGAGAACGGCTGAACTGATTTATCTTTGATTTATCTTATCTTGGTCTTGAAATGTTCGTAAAGAATTTTTGAACTTGAAATTTAATTGAATATCATTATCGTTCATAATCATAACACATCATTACATACACACACATAAACACATTATCGTTAAATATTTGAATTTACAAGACGCGGACACTTTACATAGAGTCCTACATTAATTATATCGTAACGCCGCCGATGACGATGCCATGAATTAGAATTGCCATGAATAGATTTACGTAAATATAGACATCGCGATGTCTATAATGCATGTACTTTAACTACTTAACGTCGAACTTGTTGTCTAGTGGCTCCGCCCACTGCTTCGCGCTCGTATTATTTGGATAGAACTTAATCTATAGCATAGCATTTAATTTCATTTATTCTCAAACAACCTTTACAAAAGCCCGACCCGTTCAGTAGTTTTTGCGTGAAAGAGTACTAATTTTCGTGCTTATAATATTAGTAGGATATTATTGGCGAATGGTGAAAAAAAATATTGAAATCGGTCTAGTAATTTTTGAGTTTATTGGTGTAGATTGTAATTATCACATTTGTCCTGCAGGTGATACGAAAAGGCAAGAATGTGCTGCCGACAGTTGCCAGGTTATGCCTCATCTCCACATTCCTGGAGGACGGACTCCGGATGTGGTTCCAGTGGTCGGAGCAGCGCGACTACATGGACATGTCGTGGGGCTGCGGCCAGTTCCTCGCCACTATGTTTGTTGTGAGTACCTGACTGTTATTTCAGCCTGAAGTTGCCTGAAGCCAATTGTTTCTCAATTTCCTGTATTGAGAGCCAATTCCTATATAATCAGACTAGTGGCGCCTCGCTGTTTCACCCGCGTAGTTCCCGTTCCCGTGGGAATTCCCTGATTAAATATAGCCTATGTCACTCCCTGAAAAGTAAGCTTGTTAATGGTGAAAGATTTTTTTAAATCGGTCCAGTAGTTTCGAAGTCAATACAAACAAACAAGCAATCAAATCTTTCCTTTTTATTTTAGTATGTATAGATATAATAACGTGGCTCGCTCATCCCGTCATCTCTGCCTTTGATTTTGGCAATTCGAGAAATCTCAACCTCAACCTCAACAGTCTACATTGGTCCACTGCTAGACACAGACCTTCCCCTGATAAGCGCATTTGGCTTTTATCTTATCTGGGGTAATGCCCATAATCCCCAAACTGGGCATGCGGGTTGGGGATCGCAGTTTGGTGGTAGAATAATTCCGCAGAGCGCGCTGCTGCCCGCCCCCGATGTTTATCTCGAAAAACATCGAGTCAAAATAAACCACGCGTTACCAATTACCTATATTACACCAAGAAGCGAGTCGAGTTTTTAAAGCGTGGTGACGGATTTTTATTAGAGATCGAAAGTTTGAGACGCCGCCGCCGCGCCGTCGCCGCTGATGATCGAGGTCAAGGCCGACGCCAGCGTCGATAAAGGGACCTTTTCATTGTAGAGATTCGACACAACTGTTCAAGCGAGCTCCTCGTGGCCAGAGTCAGGGCCTGATAAGCTTATCATTATCATTATCACGTATTTTGTCGACGATTAATAATCATCATCAGGCTAAGTAAGCAAGTTTTGGTTTGTAGTTATTGCGACCTTTACTGTAGGTACACACCAACTCTACCTATCATTTATTTTATGGAAATTTTATTTAAGTTTAGATATTGCGTGAAATCGCCAACATGTGTTCGTTACGCGTAATAAAACATTTGGACGTAAAAACACAGATTTCAGATTTCAATAACTCTCATCTACTATATTTAATAGAATGTAATTTTATTTCAGTCGATTTGTAAGTGCAAATATGTTTATAATTGTCTATAGTTGGCACCGTCCACACTTGTGTTATAATATAAATTATACACGTGTTATTGCCCGCACGTTTGCACGATTTCTACGACCACGATTTATTACTGATTCTGATACTTGACGTGTGGATCTTTGACACTTCTCATTAGGAGTTGGCTAGGCGAGGGATTTAGACGAAGACGACGTTATTGTTATCGAGACGAGTTATTGTTATATTACTTAAAAGAGTGTGAAATAACGCCGCTACGAGATGGATTTCGAGCGGGATGACAAGATATGGTTTTCTTGCGAGTGAGAAGTACAGAGCAGAGACGTGCACCGAATTTTCTATGCGCCAAAACTGTTTTTACCTTATTATAAGTTAATGAAACAACCAATCGAAAAATTTAAAGACATAACTAAAGAAATACTTCTTGGTTTCTTACCAAAACAAAATCTGAAGAAAAAAGTGGGCTTTTCCTGAAATAAAGAGCAAAATGTGTGCAAAACATCTATTTTTTAATAACGTTAATTATCGAGAAAACTTAAACCAATCGTGTGTGTTTAAACACGTAATTCAAAATAAAAGATCGAAGTAACATTTCCCTAAATGTGAAGGTATATAAATATGAAATATATATATGTAATATGAATAGCTTACACAGATTCTGAGATAAATAATGATTTCGAAGTAGGTACTTACAATTTTGAAGTAAATTGCTTATGGCACACTCTTAACTAGCGAACTGCCCCGGCTTCGCACGCGTGCAATGCTGATGTATTATACATATATACCTTCCTTGTGAATCACTCTCACTATTAAAAAATACGCCATTCATTTGCGTACTTTTAAAGATACACCATACATAGAGGCAGACAGACAGACAGCGGAAAGCGGCTTCGTTTAGTACTATGTAGTGATTGTCATCAAAAACTCTTTATTTCCTTAAATACATAAAAAAATACACTTAGAAAAGGTCAAATTATAAAATACTAGCTGAGCGTCGCGGTTTCACCCGCGCTGTTTCCGTTCCCGTGGGAATTTCGGGATAAAATACAGCCAAAAATCGGTGAAGTAGTTCTGCTGGAGCCTAGTAGAACAAACAAACAAAGAAATCTAATCTTTCCTCTTTATATTACTAGCAGAGCCTCGCGGTTTTACCCGCATAATATATAACCTATGAAAAGTAACCTTTTTAATGTATAACGTATTCACTGCCCAGCCTCTGCGGTGCGACCCGCAGGGGCGCGCCGCAGCCGAACGAGGTGGAGAATGCCACCTGCGTCTTGGGCCATAAACGTGTTAATGATGATTTTTTTTTCTAAATCGGTCCAGTAGTTTCGGAGCCTATTCCAAACAAACAATCTGATCATTCCTCTTTATAATATAAGTATAAATTAGTATTAGTTAGATAGTATAGATTCGACATGTGTGGTGAATCCGCGAGGCGTCGCTAGTAGATATAGTTTGACCGAAACCACTGTACCGCTCCTTAGGAAAGTGCGGCGAGGTGGGGGCCGGGGAAAAAAGAGCTGTACTCTTGCTCTTTTTTCCCCGGCCCCCACCTCGCCGCACATGAGATAGATCTTAGGATATCGTAGGTAAACGAAATGTTTATTTTATGTAACGATTATATTTTTTTATAACTAAAATATCTACAGATATTCTGACATAGATTCTGCTTCAACTTCACTTTCACTCGAGGTAAACACTGTGCTTTTCATTACGAATACAAGGAAGATAAAAATAAAAATAAAAATGAGCTAATGAAAAAATTTGTATTTATTTTTTATTTTACAACTTAGGTGATATATTTTTTTAAAATCTATTGTAAAATTAAAACAATTATTAGTTATAGATAGTGAAAGGTTTTTTCCAGGTACCTCTTGAGAAGTGAAAACCTTGTATTTTTTTTGAGTAATCCATAATTTTGCCTTTTGAGAAACGATGTTAGTCTCTCGAAATCCTTTGAATGTACATTGTGTTTAGTATTTAATGTTGTCTTAACATAGAATATACGCTTCATAATGTTAAAGGTTTGTAAATCTTTGAAAATTTGTTAAAATATGTTAACAAAACGTTTTCCTTTAACGATTTCACTATTTTCTTAGCGCGCCATTTCATAAAATCGTTGTAGGTACAATTTTAGATACCTTCATTTTGATTTAGGTGGTAAACGGTTTTTCACTACTACTTTAGCCTCTTCTTTTATAAAATCAAGTGTTAAATCTATGTCCATATCAATGTCTGAACTTATTGTAATAATCACACAAAATTGTACAACTCGAAAAATCATACGAAGATAGGATTGACGTATTTCCGCTTATTTCTTAGGCATAGAAAATCCTCTTTATAGATGGCAGAATATAGCCATGGTAGCTCTCGCTATTCTACCATGGTCGAATAGACATGCTAGAATACCGCGAACTATTCTACCATTAATTTTTATCATTTAAAAAATGGTAAAGTGAATTTAAACCATTTACAAATTATTTTCCAAGCTGTGAATGACGAAGATAAAAGAAAGAGGAAGATTGGGATTCAATAAGGGTATAGTTGGCATAGTTGGTTACAATAAAGAATTATACATAAATTGGATAACAATAACAAATTATTCGAAGTGAAAGATGAACGTAAATTGGATAACAATGCAAAAATATTGGTATTAAATTACAATTAGACTAGTTCACCTAAAATGTGTCATACGATGTTGCACGTCGTATAATTGTCCGTAGCGTGGATGAAATAATAGACTCAAAAATAGACGGGACATAGCTGATTATCTTTATATTCTTAAGATTATTAACAATGATGTTGACTGTCCTGAACTCCTTAGCAAATTACACCTCAATCGCAATTTTTATTGAAGGGAGGATATAAAATCTACAAGTAATGTAAATTACGTATAAAAGGTCGCGCCAACAAAGTGAATTACGGTTTGTTTACGTTTATGCTCCATTCAAAATGGATACGATATAGGTAGTTTATTACGAAACTATTAGTGAATGCCTATTATTAGCTTTCTGTGACTATTTTAATTTCTATTGTAATTAGTTACTTATGTAAGCGGATGGCAATCCGAATTAAATAAATAAATAATAATTAATTTTGTTTTAAAAAAACTATAAACCGACTTCAATTTTTACGGTTTTTTCATGAATTTTCATGGATCCCATTGTCAGAACTGAACAAAATTAAAATGGGACCACATGGGAAGCACCAGCTTTCATATAAAAAAAGAATCATGAAGATCGGACCACCCAGTCAAAAGTTCTGAGGTAACAAATATAAAAAAAAAAATATATACAGACGAATTGAGAACCTCCTCCTTTATGAAGTCGGTTAAAAATAAATAAACTCATCGAGAGTGATGTGGATGAAATAAACTCACTCTGAGTAAACAGAACACGGAGAGATTGATTTGATAAATGTTTTAATGTATTTTACTTCATTGTTTAGACAGCACGTGAGCTCCTACACGAAAAAACATTCGAAAATAATGAAATTTATTTTTTTATTAAAGAAAAGAATTTGTAGAAAAACTTTGTTAAGGTTTCTTGCTTAACTTTTGAATTTGCTTATTGTTATTGTTGAGACAAAGGCTCCTACGTAAAAACCAAACTAGATGTTTCTTCATAAATATTTTTAAGGTTTCTTTTCTACGTAAGAATCAGGTGAGGCGGGTGAGGCCCACAACTCATTGTATACCAAGGCATGATTTTTCCAGCAAGAGAAAGAAGCTAATTCAGAAAGACCTCGTTAAAAGGAATCTGTCTATTTTTTCCGTTATAATAAATTATCTTTATATCCAAAGGTCTCTATGGAAACTATTTTAAGGTTTAGCTTGCCTATGTACATACAGTATATGATTCGACAACTATTTGACTTGTCTGAGTGCAATAAATAATTTAACAATCTATTCGTTTATTGGTGAAACAACGTGAACAGAACACTAGATTACTTATATCCACATAAATTATAATAATAAGCTCCTTATTATTACGATTTCTGTGCTTATATAAAACAAGAATACGGTTAAGAGAAGTTATACACTAACTCATCAATTACTCTCGACAGAGTCGATATTTCTCGATGACCAGTATACATATTTCTGGTGTCGTAAAAGAAGCCACATGCAGAGCAAACCTACCACTATACCGTACTCTCAACATCAACAGCCTGAATTAGTCCACTGCTGGACGCAGTTCTCCCTGATAAACACCTTATAGGTGAGGTGTGGCAATAAAAGATGGAGGTTCAGAGCCAACTGCCGGTAGGCGTTTATTAATGAACAAGAACATACAGATCGACCCGCAACTGGGTATTAATTTATCTATTCGAATACACAACACTTTCCTCCCTTATTTCACATGATAGATAAAATCTTATGGATAATTATGACAAAAGTTGGCGGGTACCATTAATGATATAGGTAATAGATAATGTATGTAAGTGGTTCCCAAAATAATCTAATGAATACTTAATCTAATATTATTTTTTTGTTTTAAGTTTCTCGGCACACTTGAGAGCAGCCTGCCGGCGCTCCTTTTTAGTGCTAGCTGGCGGCATGGGCGACGGTGCGTGCGCTGACCGCTGCGGTGACGTCAGCGGCGTCCCCATGGCCTCACTATCTGGACTATCCGGTGGAGTCGCCGTCGACTCCGACACTTTCGGACTGTCTGAATACGACCGCTCCCTAACATCCGCATGAGGAATACTTGACGATCGTTCTTCCCCGCCTAAATAAGGCTCCGCATCACCGAGCTCACAGTCACTTTCGCAGACATTACGGGATAAAGAAAAACGTGACTTACCATTTTTATCCGCGATCAATTGGTCCACGTGACGCTTATGAACCCGACCGTCAGTCATCTTTACCTTATAGGAGACAGGTCCCGTGCGCTCGACCACCAAGCCATCCGACCACTTGTCGGCACGTGCAGAGTAGTCCCGGGACAAGACGTGGTCGCCGGGCGCGAGGACCCGCGTGGCGCGCGCCCCCCGCCCCTCCTCACGCAGCTGCTTGTCCCGCACCAGCTCGCCGGCGTCGGCGCGCAGCAGGTCGAGCCGCCCGCGCAGCCGCCGCCCGAACATGGCCACGGCGGGCTCACGGCCCGTCGTACTCTGTTCGCTATTTCGATACATAAACAAAAACTTACTCAGTGCGGTTTCGTCGTCGACGCCTTCGAGACAAGCCTTTTTAAGGACTCTTTTTACCGTCTTCACTGCGTTCTCGGCGGCGCCGTTGCTGGCCGGGTGGTACGGTGCGACGGCCGAATGTTTAATGCCATTTAAGCTCAGGTATTTAGCGAACTCGCCCGATGAAAAGGGAGGTCCGTTGTCGGACACTATCCGTTTTGGCAGGCCGAATCGCGCAAACAAACGTCTCAGAGCTCCTATGACAATGGTCGCCGATGTGCTACTTACCTTTTCAACCTCGATCCATTTTGAGTGTGCGTCCACTATAACGAGGTAATACTTACCTCGAAAGGGTCCAAGAAAGTCTATGTTCAGCCTTGCCCAGGGCTCGTGCGGCCACGGCCACGAGTGCAGCGGCGCGGCGGGCGGCGCGTCGCGCTGCGAGCGGCACGCCGCGCACGCCGCGCTGGCGCGCTCGATGTCTGCGTCCAGTGTTCCCCACCACACGTAGTTCCGGGCTATCTGCTTCATTCTTACTATCCCTGGGTGTCCTTCGTGTATCTCGTCCAAGACGGTATTTTGTAACGATTTAGGTATGACGATCCTATAACCCCAAACCAAACATCCCCTGTCAGCGTGCAGCGCGTCTTTTCTTAGAAAGAACGGTTTTTCCGATTCGATTTCGGAGTCCGTAGACGGCCAACCAAACATGACGTAACCATATATTTTACTCAAAAAGATGTCTTTCGCCGTTTCAGATTTTATCTGTTCGAAACTAACCGGTAAACTTTCTTGCACGAAGTTCAAGTAACTACATTCATCGCGAGTACCTTTTGACTGATCGGATGTAGTCACGAGTGGGAGCCGCGACAAAGCATCTGCCACAGAGTTTTGTTCAGATCTGACGAATTCAATATCGTAATCGTATGCCGCTAGTTTAACCGCGTATCGTTGCAATCTACTCGCGGCCGTCACTGGTATACCTTTATTCTTACCAAGTATGTAGCTGAGAGCTCGGTGATCGCTTCTAAGTAAAAACTTTCTACCATACAAATATTGGTGGTGCTTAGTCACACCAAACACGATAGCTAACGCCTCCTTATCAATCTGTGAGTAATTGGACTCGGCCGCATTTAGCGTGCGCGACGCGCAGCACACGGGCCGCTCACTGCCGTCCGCGCAGCGCTGCGCCAGCACCGCGCCCAGCCCGTACTGGCTGCTGTCCACAGACAGGATCAGCGGCAGCTGCGGGTTATAATGCGCGAGCACCGGAGAACTGCTTAACATTTTTTTAATTTTTTTAAAGCCGTTTTCACAATTTATGTCCCATTTCCATACAGTGTTCTTTTTTAATAGGCTATACATAGGTTTCAAGATATCGCTCGTGTTCGGATAGAATTTTGAATAAAAATTCACAAGTCCCATGAAACTTCTCAGTTCGGTGACGTTCTTTGGTGCCGGGGCGGCCACAATAGCGTCCACCTTTCTGGAATCTGTATGCAAGCCGAACTTGTCAATTTTATATCCCAAATAAGTAACCGAATCTCGAAAAAATTGGCATTTTGAAAAATTTATTCTTAATCCATTATCTTTCAATCTTTTTAAAACTGCCTTAAGGTTTGACAAATGAATCGCTTTAGTGGGGCCTGTCACGCAGATATCATCCGCAAACACGGCCGTTGACGGCAATCCGCTCAATGTCTCTTCCATTATTTTTTGAAAGTTTTCAGGGATACACTTAATTCCAAATGGAACCCTAGAATAGACAAAGGTTCCGACGTGAGTCGTGATCGCCGACAGCGGCTGTGAATCTTTCTCTAATATACATTGTTGAAAAGCGTTGGATAAATCTAATTTCGTGTATTGCTCGCCTCCACCTAATGTCGCAAACAGATCCTCGATCCGCGGCAATGGGTAGTGAAAATCCTTAAGACGCGGGTTTATTGTGACTTTATAATCTCCGCATATCCGAATATCGCCATTTGTTTTAACTACCGGTACAATCGGCGTACCGTAATCCGACCTGTCGACCTTGAAGATAACACGCTCCCGTTGCAGCCGATCGAGTTCCCGTTCCACGCGCCCCCGGAGGGCCAGCGGCAGCGGCCGCGACTTTACAAACACCGGTGTAGTGTCACTCAAGTGTAGCCGAATACGTGACTTACATGTACCTAAACCTTCCGCGAAAACCTCGGGAAATTCCTTTCTAAGGGAGCTTGCCATCGAATCCTCGGTTACATTATGAATCATATTTACATCATTTTGAAACAGCGATAATTTTAAATGTTTTATCCAAACACGGCCCAATAATGGAGGTCCGCCGTTGTCAATAACGTACAGTTTTAAATCAGCTGTTTCCGAACCGCATTTTACGTGAACCACAATGTAACCTAAAGTTTCGATTACATCACCCGTGTATGATCTAAAAGTAAGAGACTTGCATTGAATAGGTAGTTTGAAAAAATGTTCGTCATAGAACTTCTTAGAAATAGCCGATATTTTACTTCCCGTGTCTATTTCAAATTTGCACTGAATGTTGTCCACACACAAACGAATATAATAGGGCTTATCACCCGCACTGCTGATCAAATTATAAAAGTGGCAATCGTCATCTGAATCACTGTCATTAAAAAAGTACTGACCTTTCTTCGACGTCGCGGCATTACCTTCACTTCCTTTGCACATCGCCTTGAGATGTCCTTTCACACCGCACTTGTCACACGTATAAAACTTATACCGACACCTGCCAGGTGAATGACCCGGCTTGCCGCACCGCGAGCACGGCGGGCACGCCGCCGCCGCCGCCGCTGCTGGCGTCGCCGAAGCGGGCGCGGTCGCATGCCGACGGAACCGCGCCGCGCCGCCGTCGCTGCTGCCGCCGCCTCCTCCGACACGATGTAGCCCCTCATCGGGAGTGGACGCGTCGCTCTGGCCCGCAGCCGGAGCCCCCGCTACGCACGCGTGGCGCTCCGCCGCCTCCAATGCCAAAGCGAGCTCGACTCCCCGTTTGAAGTCAATATTCTTTTCGGCAAATAGCCTTGATCGCATCTCCTCGCTGAATAGTCCTGACACGAATTGGTCGCGTAGATTTACTTCTAACGAGTTGCCGAAATTGCAAGTTTTCGCCAAATGTTTGAGATTTTGCAAATACACACGAATGCTTTCGCCCTGCGTCTGCTTTCTTTGCCTGAATACGTGTCGCTCTGCTATCTCCGACCTTTGTGGTTCCAAATGATTTTTAACTAATTTCACGAGTTCATCGAACTTTTTATCCTCCGGTAATTGTGGAGCGCACAAGTCACACATAAGATCGTAACACTGAGGACCAACGAGCGTCACCAATGTCGACACGTGTAAAGTTTCCTTGATCTCGTTGAGAGTCATAAATTGTTGTACACGGCGCACATAGGTTTCCCAGTTTTGATTATTTATGTCAAAACACTCTATTTTACCGAGTGGCATGATGCTGACTTGGTAAAACGCACTGTAAACACTTTATTTTATTTAATTTACTCCCGTCGCCAGTGAGGTGTGGCAATAAAAGATGGAGGTTCAGAGCCAACTGCCGGTAGGCGTTTATTAATGAACAAGAACATACAGATCGACCCGCAACTGGGTATTAATTTATCTATTCGAATACACAACAATAGGCTTTTACGTCATGATGGGGGGTAAAGCCATGACGTAAAAGAAATCTCTACGTTGCGCAAGCAATCGCAGTTTGGTAGAAGAATTGTTCTGAAAGGGGTGCTACTGCCCGTCTTCGGTGGATATCCCTCCCTTAGTCGCCTCTTACGACAACCGCGGGAAGAGTTCTGTGTGGTTAAGAATTTCTACCACCACTCACACAGAAATTACCGATATCTTTAGCGAATCTTAGTCCACCGTGGACGTCTTTAAGATGAAATTACGACACACGCAGTATTTCCAGCTTCTGATCATCTTTGTCTTTGTCCTCTTGCAGATAATAAACCTCCTGGGTCAGATAGGCGGCTGCGTGATGGTGCTGCTGCGGCTGAAGGTAGACATCGCCTGCGGGGTTCTGTTCTTCATTGTGGTACTTCAGGTGAGCTCCATAACTACCAACTGATTCAACTATACTCTAAAGTCGATGTAAAATGTTTGTGAACAAATCGCCCATACTTTGACTACCTCTGTGGCGCGGTAGGCGAAGGTCCGCCTGCGATGCAGGAAGCTGCGGGTTCGATTCCCGCCTCAGGAGATATGTTTGTATGATCTGCAGATATATTTTCAGGGTGCTCTGGTCGTTGTCTATGTAAAATAAAAAATATCTATGTATGTAATGTAGTGTATTATGAATTATGTGTATAAGTCATCTAGTACTCATAACACAAACTCTGCTTAGCTTGGGACTAGATGAAGCTGTGTGGATTGTCCAACATTATTATTACTTATTTATTGTTGAACTAATCGGGACAGGTGTGTGTGGATAAATACATGTAGGTACTGCACGTCTTAAATACACGGACGCTCAATGGCCGACTGCAAGGCTCAACTGCAGGCGACGCGACCGCAGTTGAGCTTTGCAGTCGGCAACTTGTCGTCCTGTGAACGTATAAATTATAAGAACAAAATAAAAATTTGATAAACCCACGACGGATATAATAGCAGGTAATCGAAAAAGGAAGAAATAATTTTTGCAAAACCCCCGACTAAATGAAATTGAAAAAGACAATTAAATTATAATAACAATTATAGCTTCCTAAATTTTTTCATCTACCCATCGAATCTTTTGTGTTTTTAATATTAGTGTTAAGTAGCAATAAAATGATGCGTGAAAATGTCGTTCCGTATAAAACTCGTTGCATAATATTTATGTCTGCATGAACACTAACATGCAGAAAACGCATTTTATCGGAAATTGTATACTATTACGAGTAGTGCGTGTAGAGTTATGTTAATATTTATATTTTATGCACTATTTCCACAAGTTAACGACGACACGGCGCGGTAGCGCTTAGTGACAAAGCTGCTACTCGCGGCTTGAGGTTTCGGTCATTCGGTAACAAATCGCCTTGTTGTCGTGTATGATTATAAATTGCACGAAACGTCTATTTTTAACTCGGACATAACTGCAATTTTAAAGAGAATATAGGAAAGAAAATGTTTTGAGTATTTTTTTATTTATTTATTAAGGCAATGCCAACAAAACACATGTAGAATGTTAGTGAACAAACCACGACATAAATCACAAAATCTCACTTGTTCAGTAGTTTTGGCGTGAAGAGTTAACAAACATCCATCCATCCATAAAAACTTTCGCATTTATAATATTAGTGTGATTATAACGCTAAGTATAAGCTAATCCGACACTCCTGACATAGTTTCTAGAGTCTGTTAAAAGAGAAGAGTCGTGGCGACTTTTAGTCGCACTGCAATGACAGAGCAGTGTTGTCAACGCAACAAAAGTTGTCAATTGGCACACGAGCGCACTCAATTCCCACTCTTCTCTTTTTGAACAGACTATGCAATTTCAAAATTCAGAATACAGACAGCGCGGTTACATGGTACCTTTTTCCTTCCAGACCTTCGCGTACAGCATACTATGGGACGTGCAGTTCCTACTCCGCAACCTGGCGCTCATCGGAGCCCTACTGCTGGTGCTGGCGGAGGCGCGCGCGGAGGGGCGCAGCCTCTTCGCGGGCGTGCCCTCGCTCGGCGAGAACAAGCCCAAGACCTACCTGCAGCTGGCTGGCAGGATACTGCTGGCGTTCATGTTTGTGACGCTGCTCCGGTTCGAGCTTACTTTCGTGCAGGTAAAGCATTTTTTAAGCGACTTCAAAATAATAGTTTTTTTTTTAACTATGAATCGACTTCAATTATGTATAGTTTTTTCATGGATCCCAAAAGTACAATGAAATGGGACCACACGGGAAGCACCAGTTTTCAAATAAAAAAGAATCATGAAAATCGGACCTAGGTATATATAAAAAAAGAAGACTCAAAAGTTCTGAGGTAACAAAAATATTCCCTATGTCACTTCCTGAAAAGTAAGCTTTTTAATGATAAAATATTTTTTTAATCGGTCCAGTAGTTTTGGAGCGACAAAAACAACAATCAAATCCTTCTTCTTTAAAATATTAGTATAGAGGTAGATAGATAATCAACTTTGTCATGATGATATGCCATTTCCTGGTTTCGTATTGTTGAGATTCTTACAGTTTAAGCCAATTTAGTACAATGACTATGTGCTAACTAGTTATAAATACCCTCTTATTTATTGATAAAACGTTTTTTTGTGCGTTCAGAAAAATACATTCAACAAAAAATTATTCCTCCCACTCAAAGATTAATATAGCCTTTGTCCTAATCTTACCTAACTCAATCAACCTGTGATAATTCGCACAGGCGTTGAGTGTTCACCTCATTAATATTCTCATGTTAAGTTAATGATGGTGTCGATTCTGTTGTTTTAGTTTTTGCTAAAATTGGGATTTAGAAATGTCAAACGATACTTTTCGTCTCCTAAATCCTTATTTTAGCTAGTTTTGATGTCAAATAGAAGATAACTATTCAATTTGAAAAGCTGTCGTCTATTTGACATTCGTAAATCCTAAGTTTAGTAATTTTATCTAATTCTAAAACAACAGAATAGATACCAATGTCGAGCCAGTACTTACTGTAATAGAGTACCTACATACGTAATGGTGTTAATTCAGATATTTGGTTTCTATTTAGATGTTACCAACAAGCCTAAACTAAACTAAATTTTTAAAATAGAACCCTTTCAGTTCAATTCAGATGATGCCATTTTAGTACAAACGAAACGAATTGTAGTTTGAAAGGGCTAAAATTGATCTTAGTTACTCAGTTTAGTTTAGACGCCGCTTTTTTTAAAGGGGTGGCCAACTTAGTTTAGTTTAGTATCTTGATCAACGTCAAGACGACCTCTGTGGCGCGGTGGGCTAAGGTCTGCTTGCGACGCAGGAAGTTGCGGGTTCGATTCCCGCCTCGGGACAAATGTGTGTACGATCTGCAGACATTTGTTCAGGGCGTTCTGGATGTTTTTCTATGTATAATAAAAAATATCTATCTATGTAGTGTATTGTATTATATATATCAGTTATCTAGTACTCATAACACAAGCTCTGCTTAGCTTGGGGCTAGATAATGCTGTGTGAATTGTCCAGCATTATTTATTTTATTAAAAATATTTATTAAAGTGCCTTCTTTTGCAGTAAATACACAACTTAAATTAGCAGACTTAAACCTATTATAAATATCTATTATAAATATTTGTTAAGCATTATGTGATTTTCGTCTACTTCCTAATTGGCTTCCATGAAGACGTCAACAAGAAATAACAGCTCTTACACTAAATCAGTTCTAAAATGGACCACCCGCAAACTTAGTATTTGTTTATGAAAATTGTAGCTATGATCTACTTGCAAGTGTAGGTGAACTAATCTTTTCTATTGAAAGAGCGCTATTCTGTTTGAAAAGAATAAGTTTAGTTCACCCGTCTGTTGGTTTATTATTATTAATGACAATATCCGATCTCTAAATGTCTGAAAATACGCAATTTTCTATGGTCATTCTACTTCCTAAGCGCTCGTCAAATGGTCCCCTTATCAGCATTCGAAAAGCCGGAGAGCACCGAATTCCATTATACAATAAAGAAAGAAATATTTATTCATAGCTTGAAATACACTATTACATACATACACTGAAGTGAGTTGCTTAGTAGAATTATCGGCATAGTGTTCCGGACGGCCATAGTATTTAAGCATAGTATTAGTTAAGTATAGTTATGTAAAATTAATAAAACATTTACAACATCGTAGCTATAAGTATAGAATAGTTTAGCTTTAAGCCTAGCCTTTTAAGTAAATAAACAACTACAACACTGTAGATTTAAGTAGGCTTAAAACAATAGGTACAGTTTGTATAGTAAGTTCGTAGCTACTCATGCAGAGGTAGGGTAGCTACGACAAATAATAGAATAGACTAGGCAAGGCAGCAGTATAAGCCTTGCCTAGACAGTTTCACTCAGATAGGTAGGTAAACAATCCTACCTATAGTATATTGTAAATAATAAATAGTAAAGGCAAAGGTACGAGGTGCGAACGGCGAAGCGACTCGCTCCTCCTTACGTAGAGCAGAGAGAAGGGCGCGCTAGTATAAATATAGGCGCAAAACAGCGCAAAAAACAGTCCTCAGTCAGCAGCCAGCCGCCCCACAAGTCACCTACGCGCCAAACAAGAATAGGAAGGAACGGACCTCTCTCTCTCTCATCGCTCGCTCAGTCGCACCTTGGACCCGCAGCCAGTACTCCTGAATTCACGCCATTGTTTTCTTCCTCAACCCATCTACAGAATCCCAGCGCACACGTACAAAAGGAAAAGCGGTACTACGATAAATCGGAGTTGGAAGGCACACAGGCACACCATCTTGTTTCTACAGTCCACGTTACAGCCGCCGTGCCGACCGGCTCCCTTTATATTAATCCCGCCAACCTGTACACATAGTGTGAATTATTTCAAAACTGAACTGTAATAACAATCCATTTGTCCCCAGATCGTGCAAGACCTGCTCGGAAGCCTCCTGATGGTGCTGGTAACGGTCGGGTACCGCACGAAGCTGTCGGCGCTGATGCTGGTGTTGGTGCTGAGCGTGCTCAACCTGTACCACAACGCGTGGTGGAGCGTGCCGTCCTACAAGCCGCTTAGGGACTTCCTCAAATATGACTTCTTCCAGGTAAAGGCCGTCACACACATGACCGTAACCGGGCCGGAGGCGAAGACTTGCGGGTTGTATCGTAATCGTACGATGTTATATGGAGACCACGACTCTGCAATCGTAGTGTAGACTGCAGCCAGATGCTGAAGACAGGGCGCTATGGCGAGCATTAGGAGCGGCCTATGTCCTGCTGTGGACTAAAATAGGCTGATGACGATGTAGTTTTAACTATACCTTTACCGTATAAGATATTTTATCAAAAATAAATATGATATATGAATAATGGCAGTGAATAAAAACCTTAATAAATACTATTATACAGGGTATCCGGTAATTAATGGATAACCCCGCAGGTACTTGTAGAGAGGGGCAGAAGGGCAACTCATAAAAAATATAAAAAAAATCTATCTGCAATGATCTAGCATTTTTGAATTTTTTCTTATAAGTCCGAAATTTGATACCTTTGTTCAAATTTTTGAACACTACGGCTACAAATTTAATAATATCAAATTTTCTCTGGAAATAACCGTGGATAATTGGCCTTGCTATGGCCCATCACAAAATATTCCTAGCCACAACTGCTTGTTTTTTTTAACACTTAAATATAAAAATTAGTGTATTCTATTTTTTATGATAAAGTTTGAGCACCTGTGGTATAAAAAAAACGTATGGAGACCGGGGTGGCCCACAGATTAAAAAACATGCCTATTTCATGTAGTTTCTTAAATAGTATTACACTGAATTTTTTAATTGTCAAATTACCGAGTTAAGGCTAAGGTTTCTCTAGCCCTATTTTTCTTATAATAAAAACAAATAAGATTAGAAATGTATTTCCAAAATCAGTGAAAACGTACTTTAGAGTAGTTAGTTATTAATAATTGAAACAACAATTTCAAATAGGTACTCTTATAATAAATGTTCAAATTGTTTGCCACCTACTGTAATACAGGCTCTACATTTTCTTATGAACGATCTTTTTTTTCGTCGATCGATTTTTACAAGTACCTGCGGGGTTATCCATTAATTACCTGACACCCTGTATAACAAGGCAATCACAGAACTAAAACACAAACTTAAGCAACGTAAATTGTACATTATAAAATTCGTGCACGAAAACGAACGGGAGACGAATTGAATGATGAAGGTTTGGACGATCTGCAGATTTATATATGTTCAGGGTGTACTGAATGTTTTATTATGTATACTATATAAGAAAACATTATCAAACCTCGTCGATTTCGACGACCACGAGCCTAATTATGGCGTTTCTTATCATGAGCTCTAATATGGCGCGCCACTCTTACTCTTACGTGTGGCAGTAGAGTACCCATAACACAAGCTCTGCTTAGCTTGGGGCTTGATAATGTTGTGTGAATTGTCCAGCATTTTAATTTTTTTTATTTATTTCCAGACGCTGTCCGTAATCGGCGGTTTGCTCATGATAGTGTCTCTCGGCCCCGGAGGAGTCAGCATGGACGAGCACAAAAAGAAGTGGTAGTACACGGCTCAAGTGAACAGACTTTAAAATATTATGTGCCCTAGAACCGGCCAATGTAGATATGGTTGACGATAGTGACGTCACTATACAGTTCAATCGGTGGACGAGTTATATTTGAAATTGTGTTTTTAAGCAACTGATGCATATTTGCACCAGTCTTTTTATTTTAGGGTTGATATACACGGACGACAAGTAGCAGACTGCAAAGCAACTGCAAGAGTCGGCAAATTGTCGTTCGTGTATATGAGCCGATAAGCTCCGTAAATTTTCATGACAGAACATAAAGCAAAAAGCTCCGTTTGTTTCTTGTTCGTTAAGAATTGGTTGGTGCAAATAGGTATATACATATTAGTAGAGTATAGTATGAGTATGAAGCAAGATTGAATGTAACTATCCTCGCTCTTACCCTTTTCATTGCACGGTAACATTACTCCAAGCACTCGGTTTTGAAAAGTATAATGTAGTATTTATAACGTCTTTGTAACATTTTGATAAAATATTTTTCTCCCTACGTGCATGAAATGCGGATACCGAGCGCCGATATTATATCCAAGTAGTACATAAATTGTGAAACAATGTATTTTCATAAGTTTATATTACGTAGTGTTGTGAATTCCGAAGTTTTATTTGGGTGGAGTTGCCTTACATTGTGGTTAATGTTTTCTTAGTAGGTTTCCAAATTATATTGTGCCTACTACATAAACTCATTGTTGCCATGCCAAGGTAGGTTTGTTAGGTTTTGCCCTCACTGTAAGATGTAATGTGACCATAATGTTTGGCAACTTTGCTCATATTTGTAGGTTTATGTAGTGTTCAAGCTATCCACACGTCGTGATATTCTGGTGTTAGTTCGCATGTAAGTGAGCGACAGACTGAGACCTTGGCTTCTCTAATTTTTCTGTTTCATTCCGAATTCTAATTATGTAATAATTGTGATGTAAATAGTGTATTTTGTACTTATTGACTGGAAATTGAAGTTTATAATTTTTCGTACTTGTTTTTTTTTTATAACTGCAATTCTTGTGTCGCAAATAAACCGGGTATCGTCGTTTCTTCCTTGTGTATTCCTCTGTCCACAAAACTTCTAGTGCTTTAAAAAGACAAATATTTTTGTATTCATATTTTTTATTTATTCATAAGTTCGAGTTTGGTCATGAAGAAGTTTCCAATAAATTTTATCAATTGTAATTATTTTTTATTGTAGATTATTGTATTTTATATATCACTGGCAACCCGCACCGGCTCCGCACGGGTGCAATGCTGATGTATTATACATATAAACCTTCCTCATGAATCACTCTGTCTATTAAGTTTTAAAGATCTAAGCCATCTATGTCGCTACCCGCTGTCTGTCTGTCCCTGTGTATACAGGGACAGACAGACAGCGGGTAGCGTTTAATACTTTGTAGTGATTATAGCGCGAAAAGTTCAAGGGAGACCCCTTACCCACTGGGATATATGTACCTAGGTTAGAAAAATAAATAAATAAATAATGCTGGACGATTCACACAGCATTATCTAGCCCCAAGCTAAGCAGAGCTTGTGTTATGGGTACTAGATAACTGATATACATAATACAATACACTACATAGATAGATATTTTTTATAATACATAGAAAACATCCAGAATAAATGAAAAATTATTATTGATGAAATCCGTATTATGTTTCACAATTCAAAATCATCTTTCTATAACAAATTTTATTTATATAATAATCATAATTCAACAAATACATAACTACATTAAATAGTGTAAACATTTAGTGCAACCTTACTCTCACACTTCGGCTCTGTTTTGATTCTTAAGTTCTACGTATTTGAACACTTTATTCGCTAATTGTCTGTACTTCTCCGCGTGAATACTGTCGGGGAGCGCGTATATCGCCGGCTTCCCACTGTTTATGCATTCCGACATGCTTTGGTCGACTTCAAAGCTTTCTATTATATCTAATTTCATATCCGCTGCGGCCTTTTTCGTATCATTACCGAAGATATAGTTGACGGTGCCGCATTTGTAGCATATCGCATGCGACATATTCTCGACCATGCCGATAATAGGAACCTTGAGTTTATCGAACATGTTGACGCCGCGCTTGGTGACTTGCAGCGCTGCAGATTGTGGAGTAGTTACTACTATTGCTCCTGTAAACAAAGGTTCTTTTTTATAGCCTGCTTTTGTACTTTTACGTGCAATTACGTCTACATTGTGGATCCACAAAAAAGATATATCTATAAACTAATAAGAGGAATGATTTGATTGTTTGTTAGTATTAAATAGGCTCCAAAACTACAGAACGGTTAAAAAAAATCTTTCGTCATTAAAAAGCTTGCTTTTCAGTGACATAGACTTTATTTTATCCCGAAATTCCCACGGGAACGGGAACTACGCGCGGGTGAAGCCGCGAGGCGCTGCTAGTTTATAATATATCATTAACTTCCTCACCTCACAGCCTATATTGGTCCACAGCTGGACGCAGGCCTACTCCAGATAAGCGACTTGTTGGCTCATAATCCCTACGCAGGGCATGCGGGTTTGGGATCGCAGTTCCGTGGTGCAGATTCTGCAGGGGGCGCTGCTGCCCACCTTAGTCCCCCCTTATTTACCTCTTACGACAGCCGCGGGAAGAGTTGAGGTGCAAATTCTAAGCCGGCACCACAAAGCGGTTCGCTTTTAAGCTAGCCCTTATAAGACTCATGTCCTTTTGGTGCTTGCTTATAAGCGGACTGACAGTAGGTGCTCTTATACGTTTATGCCCATCAGAAAATAATGTCAACATCAAAATCTTCTAATAACCCTTTTTGGAGCCTCTTATCATCCGATGGTTTATTTATTGTATACTAAATATATTATACTAATATATGTATTATAAAGAGGAAAGATTTGATTGTTTATTTGTTTGTATTGAATAGGTTCCGAAACTACTGGACCCGTTTAAAAAATCTTATACCATTAAAACGTTTACTTTTCAGGGAGAAAAGGGGCTCAACTGATTCAACTCCAAAACACGAACAATTGATTCAAAGTTTTTTTTTCGCAAAGATTCATAGCAAATGGTATGCAATGTGCGCAAAATTATTATTATATATATAAAATATTATTATTATCTGCTACCTTAATTACTTGTAGAACCTTAAAAAATTGTAAACCCCGTTTTTGTGGATGCGTGACCTATATACTAAGTCGGATCTGAGATCTGAGAGTTTTCAATAAAAATGTATCAGAGAAATCATCTCTTGATAGCTGTCTCTAACTCTTATTTCCGAAAAGTTTAAGCTAGTTAATATATTATATAGGAAGCTTTTAGACTCTAAAAAGCTTAAACTTCGAGAGAGAGACATAGATGAGTTTTAGACATAGGTAGTTATTTATTGTGACTTTAACTGTAGGAAATCTCTATGAAATTTATTTGTATTTATGAATATTTATTATTTGACAAGAAATCGATCGCATTTTACCGACTTGGTAATGTTTGTATTAATGCTGTTCTTTTTTAATAAAGCATTTCATTTCGAATGATTGATGAATAAGGAGTTTACCGTGGGTATAATAAAGAATAACGAATATTATACGAACTACGTTGAATGAGTCGCCGTGTGGCTTAGAATTTGCATCACCCCAACTGTTCTAAGGGCAGCAGCGCATCCTGCAGAAGCATTGTACAATTGAACTGCGATTCCGTGCATGCTCAGCGTGGGGATTATGGGCATTACCTACCTCTCATGAGATAGGGCAAAAGCCAATAAGGCACTTATTAAGAGGAGGCCTGCGGACCAATAGGCAAAGGTTGAGTAATAAGGAGTTGTACCCTGGCTTACCATCAATCGGCAAGTTCTGTGCCAGCGACAGATGCGTGTCTCCAGTGCCGGGCGGAGTGTCCACCACGAGCACGTCGAGCGGGCCCCAGGCCACGTGCCGCGTGAGGCGCTCCAGGGCCTGCATCACCATCAGGCCGCGCCAGACCACTGCGTTCTCTCCGCCAACTAGCAGGCCCATTGACATGCTGCAAATATTTATCACACTAATATTATAAAGGCGAAAGTTTGGATGGATGTATGGATGTTTGTTACCTCTTCACGCCAAAACTACTGAAAAGATCTGGCTGAAATTTTGCATACAGGTAATTCTAATACTGGAATAAAACATAGGTTACTTTTTATCCCATAAATCTGTTCCCGTGGGATGAAAATCACCTTTTAATGTTTTCATAGGAACAACGCGTGCGAAGCCGCGGGGCGCAGCTAGTTGATTAATAAAGTAAGAACAAAACCCTCTAACTAAATTGGCCCCACCTGTATATAATATGAGCTTTAATATTATGTACAGGGTGGGAACAATTTAGTTAGAGGGTTTTGTTCTTAGGAACCTTGTATTTTAGTTTGAAGAAAAAAATACTGCCATTTTTAGTTTTTTGAAAAAAAGTACGGTTTCCTCAAAAAATTACATTTGTAAAAAAAAACAAGTTGGTCTTAATTGACTCTATTCCCAACCAGGAACACTTTTCCCAAAGTAACATACTCAATCAAATCGTAATTTTATGACCGTATAATTTGATTCCAACCTTAGTTTTGGATGGTCAACATCAAACGGCCTTGTAGTTACCCTTCCATGTTTGTATGAGAAAATGAGCTATTAGTTCCACCTTAAGGGACCAAAACTTTGCCCCACTATAAGTATTAAATTTTTTTTCAAGCATACATATTGAAATATAATTGAATAAAATTACAATCGAGCCATAGATTTGATTAATGGGTAGTTGTTTCAACTAGATTTTATAAAAACATATCACAAAGAATGTGTCCATGGGCACATTGCTTATTATAATCTGGTAGCTGCACCCCACTGCTATGCACTCCTATCCCATGGGAACTGATTTGTGTGGTAAATAGTAGCCTATGTGTTATTCCAGGCTTAGAACTACCTATATGCGAAAATTCAGCCTGATCCATTCAGTAGTAAAAGTGCAACAAACATACATATAGACAATATTATGATTACAAACTTTTGCATTTATTATATTAGTAGGATTTTAAGCCCAATATGAATGCAATTTTATAGGTATGAGGCTCTCACATTTGAAATGGTTTATGGTTTATCACATACACTGCCTTTTGGAGCTAAAGAATACATCATGCATCATGCTCATGGGCAATCTCATCATTAATTAGTGGGCAAAAAAAAACTGACTATGCAGACCACGGCTTCATACATGGCTTCAGTAATATAAAGTGGTAATTAATGTTATTAGGTTTAGAACCACATGAAGAAGTAATCAAATTATCCAGTAAACTAAACAAATTACAAGAAATAACATTCAATAATAATTAAAGGCTGACAAAAATCTTTTGAATCTGGCTTTAAAAAGCCTTGTTATTTATATATGGAACAATTTGTCCATTATATTTTTACTTCTTACCATTTGACACCATAATTCAGCAGGGGTTCAATAAGGTTATCATCATTTAGCATGGGTTCACCGCTGATGTTCATCATGAGGGGCACGGAGGGTCCAAAAACATCTGCATCCAGGAGCCCTATCTCCTTATCTGGCTCTATCACCTTCATGGCGCAAGCTAGGTTCACTGTAAGGTTATCAGAAACTTATTTATAGACAATGTTGAGTGCAGAACTTTAGTACATAAAATATATAAACATTTTGGTCCTTTTAAGGCCCTTTAAAGGCCTATCGACACCCAACAGTGCCAGCATGTGCTGATCAGTAACATATCCATCAGTGACAGTGAAAAATGATATTGTTGCTTATCCTTTCAAGTGTCGCCACCATTTTGCAAAATGGCCGGAAGTGTCGGGAGCCTTTTCTGGGTGGTTCGCGCGGTATCGTCGAGTGTGATTCAAATGACAATATCTCTAAAGTTTTGTAGGGAACTATACGTCTATCTTATATTGTTGGAATCGTTATGTACTAAGCTAACACATTAAACATTTGTTATAGTCATGTATTTGCAATGTATTAATAAATCCAGCTTGAAATCAGGATGAGACAATTTTTGCCAGTTTATTGTAGAAAAGTCGTTCTAAATACTTAAAAAACCATTTTTTTCTACAAAAAGTTGTTGTTTTATTTACAATAATATATACACTACATTAACACAATAAAAGAAACTAGCCTTCTAATACAAATTTTTCACAGAAAACGGCTTACAAAAACATGGATCATACCGAGCGGTTCGCGCGACACATTTTTTAATCTGAATTTTACGCGTATGCCTTGTGTTATTTGATAATTATATGGTTTGTAACAAATAACAAGATACCTAACTTTATATGTGGTACCTTATTATTATATATTTATATTTTTTTCATATATTTATATATATACCTATTACGTCACAGTTCAACAGTGATCTCCAGGAGATCTCCGACAACACCCATGTTGTCGTATCTTATCTCCTGGAGATCTCCCGACAACCGAAGGGATATATTTCATACAACACTATCCATAATTGTCAGTGACAGTGACAAACGCAAGACACTGTTGGGCACTGTAGTGTCCCTAAAGGCCCTAAAGAGTAAGATCTTTACATAAAGGGACATAAGGTCTTCTGTATGATCGACTAACTCATATAATGATTAATGTAATGCTGGGCAATTTCATGCAACATTATCCAAAAGAATTATATGGAGACAAACCGGCTGTGGTCGTCTTGCCAACACCTCCTTTGCCGGAAGCAACAAGAATAATGCTTTTCACGCCTGGTAGAGGTTTCTTTTCTGGCAGGCTTCTGCCCATCACTTTTGCTTGGTGTTGTTTCAATTCATTGCTACTGTGCTTCAGTCTGGCATTGTAACAAGAGGGTATAATCTAGAAATACAAAGTAGTCTGATGAAGCAGGTATGAACAATCTTTATTTTACACTTGCACTTTTATCGATAGAATATGAATATTTTGCTTAAAAAATATGAAGACTAGGATAGCGAAGGTACCCAAATACTCAAGTCGATTATTGTTTCTGAAAAATAAGACTGAAATGATTGTGAAATAGCTTGTATTAATTGTTTTCACTTACGAGGTTTGCATTCGCACTGAAGTGGCAGTAAATACGTTGGAACGCTTTTTGGACATGCATATTTTACAGTATTTTATAACGCCAATCACAGTACAACGAGTAAAGTATTTTATTAATTGTACTTGGAAATATTTTGCAAAAATCGGAGTTGTGTACAAACAGCGCAAAAACAAATGAAATGAAAATGTGTGTGTCTTACGAAGATAATGTATTCTCTTTGGTTGCCCCTAAATAAGTAAGAATAGTACTAAAGTGGTGTTGCCAGGACCCTTGCTTGCAGTGCTGCCAGGGCCCTTGCGGGCCCTTGAGTCGTAAGTTACATTTCGTTACCTGAAATGTTTCATTTTAGCTGAAATAGTTAAATGTTTTTTTATGTAAAGGGGGGGGGGGGGGGGGGTTACATATGGAGCAGTCGCAGCCAGCAAGACTTTGGGGCGAGGGGTGACGCACCACGGTCATCAATAAACCACGGCGAGCGGAGCAAGCCGCAAATGTTTTAGAGACTTTTCCGGATTTTGTGGTATAATGAGGGTGCAGTGCAGAGTGGTAGAAGGTTATGAAAAAAAAACCTGCAAGCGAAGAGAGCCCTGAAAATTTTAGAGTTTATGACTGAGAGAATTGTTAAGAAATGAACATCGGTGCGTGAAGTGAGCCGCAGCCTTTTTGCAATTGAGGTGAGGTATTCCTAGAACAACAAAGCTATGAAATATTATAACTTATTTACAATTAACAACAAAAAATTTAACAACAGCTCTGCCCTGCAGAATCCAAAACAATTTTTAACATTTGGTGTACTCGCAAAAAGAAAATCGAAGTGTTGTTCGTTGTCGTCCAAAATCAACTCCTATGTTGCTTGCTTGGGTACATAAGATTAGCATAGCACGTAATCGAATCAGAAAGTTCCATTTCGTTATTTAAACGGGCCCTGGCTATGAACATGAAAGTCCTCTTTCTTACGCATCCAGTCACACGGAGGCGTTCGTCATCGGCGAGCGGAGGGAGCTGCAAAAAATCTTTTTCGTCAAGTTTTCGCGGTGGTGGTCAAAATGATCTTATTGTGAGCCCGAGACCGTGTATTATTAAAAATGGAACCTGAAACAGGACAAGACGTTAACGGCGTGCGAAGCGAGCCGTAAATTTTTTGTAGTTTTTTGCAAATTAAACTTAAACGTGGGTTCAGCTCCAGACCACATCGAGAACACATAAGCTGTTCGCTAGCCCTAGTGGTGCATCTGTTAGTTATACACTGAAATATGTAACTACACTAATATTCGATACGTTTATAACTCTAACGTACCTACTTACTTGTTCAACCAATTATTTTTAAAGGGGCTCTGCCGACAAAAGGCAAGAACGCCTCAATATAAAAAGCAATAGACTTTCATTTATCTTCGATGATATTTTATCATCTCTCTCTAATGTTTGAATTGAATGTAACAAAACCCGGAACGCATACGTTTTTCTCTTCGCAAGTTCGCGCACTCACCAAGAACGTGCGCGCACACGCTCAAGCAAAATCAAGTTTTAATCCATCCAGAAAAACGTTGTTTCACTTTGTCATGGAAGAATGCCATCTCTGAGTGGGTTAAGGAGTAAAATACTATTTAGACGACTAGTTCTGGATTGTTACGTTCAATTTGGATGCGTCCGTAAACGTTTTGCAATAAAATCTAGTACGTATTAAAAATCTCGTAATTCTCAAAAGTTACGAAAAATGTAAGAAATGTAACCTTCTGGCAACACTGCTTGCTTGAGTCGTGAAAAAGCTCAAAGAATGGAATGGAAATTATGGCTTAATTCTATACCTATGTAAAAGCTCGTTAAAGCCGTTAAGCGCGCTTAGCGCGCATTCAGTCTTTCTTCTGATCATGGTATTGATAGTCTGTCATTGTCAATTTGTCAATAGAATGGATAAAGTCAATGTCAGTTAGGTAAGTCATAAAAAAAAATTGTCAATCATACGGTGCGATGTCGGGGTATTTTATCAACTCTTTTTTAAAGTTTTTGAATTTTCTGCTTGTGCTTTAATCTAGATACAGTTTCATGTAGCAATGGCTATTTGTTTGCGCTCGTTCTCGCATAAAATATTGCCAATAAATGGCATTGTTTCAACCAAGACCCATTCGAACCGGTTGTCTAGAAGAATCCCTCTGAAGACGCAGTTTCTGGAAAATGTGAGTAAAATATTCCTGGAATACCTTAGAAAGTTCAAAAGTTCCTTCCGTACTTCCGTATATATAAGCAACAGCAGCATCTAATGGATACCTGCACTTTTCCCCGTGACATTGAACTAATTAGGATTTGAATGGGGTGAGCATTCACGTGTTCTTAAAAAGCGCCTGTAAATAAATATATGCCTTATCTGTGCATCAATAAGCATGTATTTAGCAGACATGTGAAATTGTTGGCGTAGGATTTACTTCATGGTGACGTCACTCCTGAAGCATAATAATATAGTAGTAGCAAAGTAGATTATCAATCTTCGTTTAATAAGTACAAGTTTTGTATGCACTAAGGCCACTAAGTGGTTTCAAATAAATAGGCACTCCTACATATTCTATTGCCTATTCTTAGTGTAAACTATTTCAGTTTCTACATCAGCGCCGTATATCAAGCTGCCAGATAGCACCTAAAGCAATCAACGAAGCTTATTTGGATGATTTGGAGCATGAAGAGCCTAGCAGTTTGTCATGTCAACCCAGAGCCTTCAAGCTTGGATACCTCGACCATGCTCAGGATAACTATGAAAGTAAACAGCATAGTTACAACGATGGAATTGAAATTAAGCACCTAGCCTTGACCAATGATGACTACATCGAGCAAAGGGTGCCAGATTATAGATTGGACTACCACATTTACAATTTTAGTAGTGGTATTGACTTTATGAAAGAAAATAATGATGTAAGTAGTAGTTATTCCCATCTATTGTAAAGAAACACTTTATTATACTAAGCAAAGGCTGGAAACAATACAGAGAAAATGCTTAGAAAAAAGAAGTATAAAGGGTGGCCTTATCACTGAAAGTCATCTCTTCCAGGCAACCCTGTGATGGACTGGACATGAAAAAACAAAATAGACACTGAATAAATCTATTTAGATACTTATCCTTTTATAATAAATCTTTTACAAATTATGTTATTGCCCTTATTAGGGGAGGCCTATGTCCAGTAGTGGACTCGTATAGGCTACTGATGTGAATCATCCAAAGTTGTACACATGTATCTAAAGTAAGATTATCACTTTTCAGAGTTTAGAACCAACCTGCCTCTCTGAGTTTGAGCGCAATGCCATTGCCTTCTGCAAGGGGCCTTCCGCCCCTGCCCCCGCAGTGGTCCCCAGCTCAGATGGGAGGCCCTCCGAGGAACAGATGCACAAAGTATTCACAGTATTATCTGAAACTGTAAGTAACAATTTTTATAAAAAAAACATTGAATAAACGAGAGTAAGTAAATATCGTCCACTTGCGACGACAATGTGACATTTCAAATTATACGATTTTTCGTTTTATTGATATTCTGAATCGCGATCTCGCGCTCTACTATCTTCAAAAACGGGATATTTTTTCCGACTAATAAAACAAATACAATGAGAGAATGAGACAAAATATCACAGTTTAGCACTGTCTCGTTCTACGATCGAGTTTGCTTCGACACAGTGACAGTTCAGTTGTCATCTGGGTATTGACATGTGAAGTGCTATTAATTTTGACGAAAAACGTGACGTCACGGGTTTACCACGACCTAGGTGATAAAGGTGCGTTTCTTTTTTAATTTCATTTTATTCGACAACGTGGCATTTGTTACTTATCACATTGTTCTTGAAAAAAATTAAGCAAAGTTGACGAGACATTTTTTTGATGTCACCTTTTAAACTTAAGTTTTTTCTGGAAAAATGTGATAAATTTTCCTTTTTTTTTTCAAACTCTATTAAGGAATTATTTTCGTTCCAGATGTACTTCTGTTTTAATAAATCATTTCATTATAAAAAAAACTGTAATCAACTCATACATCGTAAAGATATCTTGATAATAATTTAAAAGTTATGGTCATTCAAAAGTTTAAAAGTGGTTTCCTGTAAAATTAGAGATTTTGTGATGTCACACTGTCGTCGCAAGTGGACGATATAAAGATGATGAGTTGAGTAATGGAATAATGATGTCATAGGAAAAAAATTGTCTGCTAGCTAGCCAACCACTATTTTATACTAGTGGCCCATCCCAACTTTGCACAAGTTAATATTGATTTTTGAAACAGTGCCACATTTTTTAGACAGGGGGATAATGGACAATACACTTTTGCAAGCAAGACATCCGTGCAGATCTTAGTTCCCTACTTAGAATTAAGGGTTAAGGTCCATTACTTTTTGAGTTTATTCATAAGAAAATACAAATCTTTCTTTTTCTAACATAAGTATCAAAAGGCAGTGGAATGTCAGTTTATAAAGTTCATGAAACTAAAGTGTCACCATGTTTCAGATGCCTAAGCTGTTTATTACTCCGTTGGACTATTCTATCTATAGCCCTAATTTGGTTTTCGTAAACAATTTAAGAAGAAAAACTACTGTGTAAGTAATCTTGTTCATCAGAATTGGCACAAAGACGAAACGAATTACTCAGCTTTAATCATATTGACACCATAAAACCCTGTTCAGACTTCGTGGTATTCGATACCCAGAGCGGCATCGAATTCCGTGTGAGTATGCGGTAGGTACATGTAAAATGCGGGCGGGATAACGAGCGAAACCGCTAACTTTTTCGCTGATGCTCTGGGTAGAGGGTCAAATGTGGCGCGAAAGGAGGGAGCTTTAAACGCGAATTCTAAGCGCTCGAAAAGCGACACGTGCTTTTCAGGACTATTGAGAAACTCTGTTTTCGAATCTACGGCGCAGAATCTGTCACAGATTCGCGCGATATTTATTATTAACACGTGATTTTGGGGATGGTGGTGCAGTCCAAAACCTCGCCACGTATCACGTATCGGTAAAAAAAATACTAAACATCACATGACTAATGCACGACCCCTAGCGATAACGCGTAGATATGAAATAAACGAGCTTTTAGGTATCTTTGACTTGTATGCTTGTAATTTAAAAGCTTTGGCTTTTCTACTAACTTAACGGCGTAATACGTACGTTACTTTTTTTTTAATGAACTTTTTACTGGGTGGTCCGATTTTCATGATTCTTTTTTTATTTGAAAGCTGGTGCTTCCCCTGTGGTCCCATTTGGTCCAGTTCTGACAATGGCATCCATGAGTAAACAGAAAAGTTAAAGTCAGTTTAGTTGTTTTAAAACAAACTCAATTATTGTTGTAATATAACACAAGCTCTACATACTGCTTAGCTTGGGGCTAGATGATGCTGTCTGAATTGTCCAGCATTATTATTTATTTATTTATTATTATTTTTACAGAGGTCTCTTCCCGTATGTAAGGCAAGTAGCTCTGCTCCGGACCATAGGACACTTGAAGTTTGCTTACGTAAAGTTTGAGGTTATGAAGATCACTCAGCATCCTGAAGACTCCTCCATCAAGTACGTACACCCATTAACGTATTCACTGCCCAGCCGCAGACGAACGAGGTGGAGAATGGCACCTGCGTCTTGGGCCATGAAGGTGTTAAATACCACAAAATTTGACTTCTATTATAAATGCGAGAAGCACGAAAGGCACGAAAGTTTCCCTGTATAGATGGAATGGATGTTAGTTGCCTCTTCACACCAAAACTTCTGAATGGATTGGGAAATTAATTACCGAAAGAAAAAGTAACTGAATTTTTCATACAGGTAGCTCTAAGCCTGGAATCAAACATAGGCTATCTATCTCTGGCAATAACCTGCTTCATGGTAAGCAATTCAGGTATACTCGCGGCAGGTCAACTACTGATGCCGGTATAGAGTTAGTATCGCATATTTTGGATGCTTGGGAGAAGTCGCAAGATCCCTTAGGCGTTTTTTGTGACTTGTCAAAAGCATTCGATTGGGTACATCATGAAACATTAAGCACAAAACTACATCACTATGGAATAAGGAACACCTCCTTGGATCTTCTCACATCTTATTTGAGCTATAGGTAGGATACAAAGAGTGGACATAAATGGTAAACTGTCTTCGGGGTCCGTAATTACAATGGGTGTACCGCAGGGATCTATCCTCGGTCCTTTCCTATTTTTAGTTTATATCTACGAACTGCCTCATCTTGTCAAGAATAATTACGAGATTATATTGTTTGCTGATGATACTGCAATGGGTTAAAATTTAAACATTTCCAAATACAAAACAATTTACCAAAAAAAAAAAATCGGTGTCTTATAATAGTAAGAAGTTTGGATAATTCAGGGCCTCCATTAATTTTAGATGATGTACAATACTAACTGTAATCTATCAGTTAATAGCTATATAAAATATGTTTTTTTTTTCAGAATGCGTTGGCGTATCCGAGGCATATCTGGCGTTAAAATATTCTTCATGTTCTGGAAATATAAACTATGGAACATGAAGCAGGTCTTCAAGGATCAAGAATTGTAAGACAACCTATAAATATATCATCATCATCATCAGCCCATATTAGTTGATTTAGGCAACAATCTGTCACTGCAAATAAGTTTTCTAGTTGGTCACCACGCAAAAAGCATTAAAATTTGTTTTACATCAGTTGTACGAATCTCACGTCTTAGTTTTGTAATTATTTGTCACCTAGTCAAATAAATAGTTAAAAAAATTACAAGGCTTGTTATACATAGAATAACAATGAAGTAATAAAGTTACTATCTCATTGTAAAATAGCCTTATTTCACTACCTGTCAAGCGTTATGTTTTTCAGTGTTTAAAATCGACTACTCGCAAACAACACAGACTTCGTGCTTCATATATGAATAGACTTTACAGACATCTATCAAATTGACACTTATTGTCAAATGTGACAAAAACTGTCACAAATGCTAGATAATAATTATTCAATTAATTATATATGTATGTATGTATGTATGAAGTGAACCATCCACAAAGTACCTACATTACAACCAAACTTTTTTTTATCTTTTTTTTTCATTAATGGAAAAAAAACAGAAGAAGAAGAAGAGCAAAATTCCTTAGTTCACCTAAAGGCGACACACCGCTTCTTCACCAAGTGACCCAGAGGCAGTTGCCTTTGCGAGTAGAAGTCGGGGTAGAGAGGAAAACCTCGGGAGCCTTTACTAAACGCTTCGGAAGCAGATACACGAAGCGTTTGAAGAAAACCCGAAGAGAACCTGAAGAAGAAAATTAAGGATGAAAACTAAGGCGTGACTTTATTACAAAACTTTCATACGACTGATTGAAACAAATTTTAATGCTTTTTGCGTTGCAGCGTTGTGACCAATTAGAAAACTATTGCAGTGACGGATTGTTGCCTTAATCTATAAGTTCACTACTGAACATATGCGTCCCTCAACCGACGCCACGAATAGCGGCCTGACCCAACTCTATCCAACAACATGCCACCGCTACAATGTCATCGGTCTATATAATGTGAGGTCTTCCCACACTTCCTGTCGCATCGCATCGTCGCCACTTCAGAACCTTTACTTCCCAACGATTATCGGTTCTGCAAGCTCTTAGGCCGGCCCATCGCCACTTCAGACTGCTTATTCTGAAGGCTAAGTCGTACCTATGGTTTATCCATTTTGAATGAAGCATGTTAGTAAACAAAGTACGACACAAATAACAAAATCTCACTTGCTTGGCGTAGAGTTTCAGATATAATTGTAAGCAATTTTTATTGAAGGAAGGATCTAAAATCGACAAGTAATGTAAATTACGTATAAAAGGACGCGCCAACAAAGAGAATTTTAGTTTAAGTATGGGCGGTTTGTTTACGTTTATGCCTCATTCAAAATGGACACGGTATAGGTTCTTCTACGGATTTCGGTATTTTAATTTTATCTCGTAGAGAAACTACATTATGTAAGTAGCTGTTAAGCTATTGCATAGCTTCTATCACGGGCCTTGAGCGCGGGGACCGAATCCAGAAATTCCGTAACGAAAAAACCTCACGCTCCCCACTCCGACAGCGGTGATACTTTTTAGTTTTGCCATCTATCGATGAATAGTAGAACTTTTAATGACTTTTTGAAATATGACGTTTGTCTCTTTAGTTCAGCAACTCGCCTCTAGATGGCATTGCAATAGCTTTACCGCGGCAGTCCCCGAGTGCCACACGTCTTTTTTTATTGAACAAATATCAGCAGATTTTACATACAAATACTTTACCTAAACGGGAATCGAACCCGCAACCTACTGCGTCGCAAACGTGACCTTAATCCGCTGCGCCGCAGAAGTCGTCGATACAATGATCTTTTATCTATTTTTTAAATATTTGATGGGAGTTGTTTATTTTTTCAGGTGGTATGATGGGTTCTCAACCTTTTATGTGGGAGGTGATGGTCTTATAGCAAAACATGTTGTCGATAAGGTGAGTTGAATCTTGAACATAATTTTTTTAAATCAGCTTCGAAAAAGAGGATGTTCCATATTATTTTGGTCAGGCTGTATATAGTATGTTTGTTTTTTTGTGTATTGCCTTCGATTTCAATGTCATTTTATGGACCGATTTAGTATAATCTAAATTTTTGCAGTCTCTGCAACGCCATCTATTGGTGATAATTTGGTGGTATCAATTAAAATAGCACCAAAATTAAATTAACTTTACAGCACTAAAGTCGTGGTCATCCCTTTCTTAGTGATCAATATAAATACAATGCATGAGATTTTTTTTAGTGCGTTACCTACCGTACACTTTTTGGGCTAGTATAGTAGGAAACTAAAAACAGATGCCCCTTTGTCAATATCCTATCTCAAATGCTAATTATAAGGAAAAACACATTGATTTATTAAAAAGGGAAGATAGGTAATGTTCTCCCAGCGCTTACTCAAAAATTGGCATGTGTTACAACTACACGCAAACACATTCGCTCACAGTTATGCGAATCTAAGATATGACGTATCTAAGACCGAAGTGAGACCGAGACAACAATGTTTCACGCGAATCACGACCGCCCGTGCCGCGCCGGTCAGACGGTGACTGAGGTGGGAGCACATAATTTTACACAATTTGAGGTTGCCACGTTCGAGAAACCAGTACCTCATCTTCCCTTTTTAATAAATCAATGGAAAAACATCTTATTTTTTTATAAGTTTTAATAACTGTCGAAATAACTTGTTTTAGGTAATGCCTGACCAAGATACAATCATAGACGACGAAGAAAAGGCTCCAATAGCAGCGAAAATCGCACTTCTCATTGGTTTGATTCCGAGAAACTACTTATCGGACGTAGCGCCTTATTTCAGTGCATCCTCGGGTACCGCTGATGCCACTCATTTACCTTTCAAAGTTTTGGAATAAAGCCGCATCCACTACGAGAAGAGTGCCATTCTCGTTAAATCCGATTGCATTATTTAACGTCACCGTCAGTGTTGCCCGCTGATAAATTGAGGAGGGTCATTTTCTGCCCACGTTATCTGATTTTTCTCGCTACATTTGTTTTTTATGATGATAATATTTTGACTTAGTCTATGTGGGTTTAAGTTTAGTTTACTAAAAAGTCGAACTTGTCGAACTTCTAGTGCTAATGCAATTTTGATTGTCTTCGTTTAAAGAAATTGGATTTTTTGACGGTATATAATTAATTATGTTATTTTATTAGTCCAAATTTTATTTTGTTAATGTAGTACTGCAGTTTTCTGGAATGCATAGTTGGGTTGATTTACTTTCGAAGTTATACTCGAAGTCTTAGTGAGATTTAATTTATCATAGCTGTGAATGCCTTGTATAGAATGTTAATGTTTGAAAACTTACATAAAATTATGTCATTATTACGGATTGTTTTATTTAAAAAACGGAGCTACCCACATTAACTTGTTAGAATGGAACCTATGTAAGTTATGGAAACAGGTGTGGCTCACAGCGAACGTATAGATACCAATATTGTTTTTTATTTTTTTTCATCACTGAACATTATGCCGTAACTTTCTCTGTGAGCCAGTTGCTTTCGCATTCACATTGAAAGCATTTGATTAGTATGTTCAAAAAGAGAACAGTCTTGGCGTTTCGTTGAACTAACAGTTTTAGTCGTACTGCAAATTATGATAGAGCAGTGTTGTAAAAAGGTTGTAAACGCAACAAAAGTTGTCAATTGGTACACGAGTGCCCTCAATTCACACGATCAATTCATTCTGTTCTCTATTTGAACAGACTCTAAACGACCGTAAAATTTACGAAGCTTTCATTCCAATTCTCATCTTCTCATCAGAGAGACATCTTCGCGCCTCTACTCAAGTCCTATAAATAGAGTATTGTAAATAAAACAAATACATATTTCTTATACTTTTAAATGAGCTTATACTTTTAAATGAGAGTTCTTGTATATATTTAAATATTAATAAATAAATAAATAATGCTGGACAATTCACACAGCATTATCTAGCCCCAAGTTAAGCAGAGCTTGTGTTATGGGTACTAGATAACTGATATATAATAAATTAAGCATTTCGCAGTCAAAAATTTGTCAGTCATCCATTATTTCAGTAAGTAACGTGATCGGAATTATGTACTTTGCACCCCTAGAAGAAGATGTAGGTACTACGAGTACCTATATCTATGTTTGCACCCCTTTTGCCATAAGATTTGAGTCGTGGCGCGGACTCTATTGAGAATTTGAGAGAAAGCGTAATTATTTACACATATCATCCGCATCAAATAGAACTCAGGACGAGTTCGATTTGATGCGGATTGTATTCAGGATAATTATAGGTAGGTACAGCGGGATATTTACCATGATTTAAGTTTTGAGCTTTCCAATATTTCGGCACAGTTTCATGCGCCGCGCCATGATCACCTGCAGAAATCCTCCATAAAAACCATCTTCACGCCCCGCCCCGTTGAAAAAGATCATTTAGAATCATTTATTAACTTGTTTACATGTTGTTAGGTTACATTTACATACCTTGGTCTTAGCAGTTAAGTAATTAATAGTCTCAAACATGTACCCCGTGTTGGGGCGCTACAAAATAACTTAATACTAGTTAAAAAACTAGTATAAAATAAAATTAATTAGCTTACAAAACTTCCTATCTTAAACGTGTTTATTTATTTACTCTTAGGTACAGATGTCGAAAAAATACTTCTATCTTATGTCTCACACACTATAAACTCAAATCATGGTAAATATCCGGCTGTAAATAACTTCAGTAGGTACCTACATAACCGTAGTAATAATAATTAATAGATTTAAAAGTTATATAAATGTTAATTAAATTGTTCTGTGAGGCTAGTATAACATTTTGTTATTTTTGATTTATCTATTTGACAAAAATACAAAAAAGAGGCCGATTAATCCTCTGTATTATGTATATTTTATTGTAGGTACATACTCTGCTTTTATATATAAAAAAACCGAACTAAGGGCTCCAGTGCTTCTAACATTTTCTGGATGATAGAATTTGTTTCAAGAATATGGCAGCACTGAAATTAGTTTTTTCAAGTTCTTGTTTTGGCTTGCTGTCGCTCATGCTTGCTTGCTTGCTTGGCAGATTTTTTTTCTCGATGGCTTGGCTGCATGACAGACAGAACAGAACAAAACTGATTGATTGATTGATTTGTTTGGTGCAAGTTTACGAAGTTATTGTATTCTCTTTGGTGCATCTTTGGTGCAAGGCTACGTTCCGATTCACGCTTAATGCGCTGACGCGCGCATGAAGTCGTTTCTTTTCAACTTTCAGCGCGCTGACAGAGCGCACGGCAACGCCCACTTCGCCACGCCCCTCGAGCGCACGGGAGCGCATGAACTGCCTCACCTTTCGAGACAAGGCAGTTCGTGCGTTCCTTCAACTTCTTTGTGAGTGCCGTCTGAGCGTTTCGTTTCATTAATCGCGCCAACGCGCACCAACGCGCTCAGATGAATCGGAACGGGGCTTCGTGCGCGCATAGCTCGTGCAGTGCGTTAGCGCTTTAAGCTTGAATTGGAACGTACCCCAAGTGCAAGGGTTTTTGCATGGTATTTTTTGTTGTCAAAAATTCAAAATATCCAAAAATATAAATTTTATCCAAACTTTTCATGAACATTATCTCTTTACAAAATTATCGGCCTCTGTTTTATTGAACACATACAGCAATCCATAAAATACTGTTGTTTTGTTAGAAATAAAGTGTTTGGTTCGTGATCGTGCCGTCACTTCATTGATGTTTTTTGTATTTCCTATTTTGTTCTCGGCACGGCACAGCACAGTGAAACGATAAGCAATAGCGTGTGATGTCATTACGGTGAGTTAAATTTTTCTTCTCAAAAGTTCGATTCAGCGATTGTTGTATCATACGGTGGGGGGTCATTGTACGTTCGTAGAAGGCGCCCGGACCCAAGTGGGTGCAATACAAACCAATCAGTTCTGTCTGTGGCACTCTCGGTGCGAACGTGTGCACTCGGCCTTTACTACATGGATCACTGCCAAGTCGGTCGCCAACGTAACCGCTGCAAAGATCATTCATACTCAGAATAGTACAGGATTATTTTCATTTCTATTCATCTAGCCAAGTGGAGTATCCCATTGTGTTAAGGTTGTGGTAATGTGTGTTGTGCATTGAACATTTGTTTTGATCTCAGAGAATTTCACTATAATCTGTGTTCATCATCTGAAAACAAACAAAGACCTTGTATTGTTTGTTCAAAGTTTGCCTGTAAGTTACACTTTGTTATGTATCTTCAGGGCTTGTAAAACAATGTAATTGAATTGCTTCTTGTAATCTATCCTTGGTCATTTTTCTCTAAATTTTTTTCCATTAAAAACAAAATCTATGGAATACCAACCTTCTGTTTTACTATTTTTGAGTTCCACAAAACAGAAAGCCTTAGGCTCACATACCTACATCTCACTGTCCCTATCATTTCAGACAGAACAGTTACTTGGCTAACTAGGTTAGGAAGCAATTAGCATAGCAGTGTACAAGGAAGTGTACATACTACTAGTAAACTCAATTGCCTGTAGCTATTAACCTTTTGTGGAACTCTCTTTGTGCATTTCTCAGAAAAGTAAGAAACATTTTGGTGTCAGTTGCCATCTACTGATTAACGACTGCTGCAAAGAATGTACTATTTATTGCCTAGTTATGATACTTAGGTTTAGGTATACCTACTTAATTAAATATAAATACCATAGTGCATGTAGTCATCATTATTTAAGTATCATTACTAATTTCAATGAATGGTCAACATTACTTTCAACTTTAACTGGTAATCACACTTATATTTTAAATGTGAAAGTTTGTATGTTTAGATGTATGTATGGATGGATGGCTGTATGTTACTTCTTCACACCAAAACTTCTGGATGAATCGGGCTGACTTTTGCATAGATGTAGTTCTTTGCCTGGAATAGAACATAGGCAATTTTTTGTCCCATATAGGTTCCCATAGGATGGAAATTACTTTTAAACATTTCCATAGAAACAACATGTGCAAAGCTGTAGGCAGATACTAGTTTAATAATATAATGGTTGTTATTGAGTCTACTGTCTTGATCCTTCTTTCCATTCATGAATATATTGATAAGACTTGCATACTTACATAATTTAATTATTAAACAATACCAATTATACCTGTTAACAATACATTATTAAATATGGGCAGATTGTGTTATTTATTATGATGTATATGGATGATCAATTTGCAAACAAGGTAAATGTCAAATTAACAATATTAGAAATTTGATTATTTGATAAGTCACCAGCAGCGGCTTGCCATTTCACCCCATACTTCCCATTCCCGTGGGGATTCCGGCATAAAATATAGCCCATGTCACTCCCTGAAAAGTAAGCTTCTTAATGACAAAAATATTTTTTATATCGGTCCGTTACTTTTGAAGCCTATTCAATACAAACAAACAAACAATCAAATCTTTCCTCGTTGTAATATTAGTATAGATTAATATGTTAACCTTGTAACAGTAATGTTACAAAAGTGTATAATTTAGCTAATAAAGTATCACAGTAAGCCCTGCGATGTGTGTGCCACAAAATATGTAATCATAATCATAAATTTGTATAGAGGTAGAGAGGACATCAGGTTTTATATTTTTAGCGTGTCGTCCATCCCATCACTGGGCTCTATGTCATGAACTGTACAATAGTGTACAAGGTAAACAGTTGGAATTTTCACGGAATGTGTATTTGTCTTGCTGCTAGAACAACAAGTAATAAAAGTCAAATCAATTTAATTATTTAGGGGGCAACTTCCATACCAAGTTGAGTAACAATCACCAAAGTTAAGGAACGTCGGGCGCGGTCTGTACTAGAACGGGTTAACCGCGTCTTGTAGGCTTTTTACGATCCATTATAAACTGTTAATTTGGTTTTATTGCGATAGTTTTGTACGATGACACGGAGCGAGGCGACTCGCACTTGCCGGTTTTATTTTTATCTGCGAGTGACAAGGTATTACTGCAGTAGTATTTTCCACCAGCCTCATTCCACCGTGCCAGGTTTTGTTAGCCGGTTTTGAAGTTATTTCATTATGAATGTAAACGGGTTAACTACGAACCTTGTTTGTGTTGGAAGAACACCAAAGTTTCACCCCTTAACAAGAGACATCTTCAGGGCGAGTGCGGTTCTAGACGCGCGCGTTCCGCATCCCTTCAAACACTGTTAACCCGCTTACATTCATAATGAATTCGTCAAACTACGAAAGTTTCTATAGTAAAATTGCTGTTATTTGTTCTAGACATACCCACCGGAGACTGAAAACCATGAACAAGACTGAGTATTAACTGAACATGACATAGACAACAATGTCTAGGGTTCTGAGCGCGCTCGGGGGAGCCCTCCCCGACGAGAGGCCTCTTCTCTCGCTGCAGATAGTGGAGACGGTGGCCAAGTGTCCCATGGGATACTGGGCGGTCAGTCGGACATATGATGAGGATGCTGACGCGGGGCTGCTCCGGCAAAATGGACTGTTTGGGAAGAAGCCGAGCCATTATATTTGCTTGTCGAAATCTGAGGGTAAGTGGGAGAAGCATTTGTTTTATACAGTTCTGTGATTGTAGTATTTTATTTTAATAAGATTTTGTTGATAAAATACGTCAACAAGCTACACATACACTTCACTCACACTCACACGGTAATTTCTGAGAAATCAAATAGTTTATTTTGGTAAATTAAGGTTTTATAGATTATGCTAGTTAGGCTTAAATCCAATTCCTAGATCAAACTTAAAATCATTTTAAAACTTAAATTTCAAGTACTTAAATTTGTTGACCAAACCCTATAGCATGGCGGTAATTTGCATGCATGCTCCTAATAAAAATAATTATAATATAAAACATACTAAATTAATATGTAGGCGAAATTAATAGGTACACTCGTATAGTACTGGTTTTAATTCTAATTAGTTAGCTAATCGGGAAAGCTGATTAAAAATCCGACATTATTTCAATGCCTATTTCGGAATCATAAACCGGGGGCCACAGAAATATATCTAAGTATATTTCTATGGGGGCCTACACGGAACAAGAAGAATAATTAAAGTCGTTGTTTTGTTTTCGTTGTCGTGAAAAACCAACTTGGATAACGTAAGATAAGCGTTTATTTTTAACCGACTTCAAAAAAGGAGTAGGTTCTCAATTCGTCTCGTATGTTTTATTTTATTTATGTATGTTGCTTATCTCCGCCCATGATCACCCGATTTCGCTGATTCTTTCACTATTGTATAGATAATGATCCTGAGGTGGTCCCATAGAAATATATTCCCGAGGGATTAGTATTTATCCCGTTAAACATAAAAAGCTAATAATTTTCCCAATAATTGGTAACTAATGGAGTCCATGGCAATGGGCGTAAACAAGAGACCTAGAAAAAAGCTTGTCCAGCATTATTTATTTATTCATTAACACGAAGGATGACCGTTTCTTCAATGACCCTTCTATGAAAATGAATATGATAGATAGATAGATAGATAGATAAACATTTATTTGCTTCTGCAACACACAGTACTTAAGTGGTAATTATAGGTAAGTACATACATTTGATCATCATCAATTATACACATTTGACAAAAATAAATATAAAATAAAGCTAACAAGAGAAAACTAATAATTGATGTAACAAAAGGCACAGCCTATAAAAATACGACATATTAAAAAAATTTACAAATAGGCACGGTGTGTGCTGCAGCACAGCAAAAAGGCATTAACTCAGCGAATAGTTTTGCTCTAGGAGCAAACACTGATTTTCAGTAATACCCTCTAAGGTGACCCGAAAAACGAGATACTAACGAGTAATGATGTGTCTAAATTATTTAAATTAAATATAAAAAGGAAAATAATAAACAAGATTACGATTAAGAAGAACATTATTTAAGCTTGACGTGTTCCTTGTATTAACCTACCTAGAGATCGGCGCTAGGCGCAACAGCAAAAGCAAAAGACAGGACTATACAGGTAGAAGTAGTAGAGCAATGCTTGCTATAGTTGGCAGACGAAGTGTTTAGGGATTCCTTCAGATTGTTTCTGTAAAAGTAAAGACTTAAATATGACTTAGAGTTCCGAAAACTATAGATATAGAAATAATAGAGTTAGAAATAGTAACGCGTCCGAAGCAACGCACGTTTGCACGTTCAGCAGAAAGGTTGTTCGTTTTTTGCGAAAGTCAAACGAAACTTCGTACTTCGTGTTTCAAATAACTGTTTCTTTCTTGAAAGAAATGTTTCTTTCATTCGTCGTTTCTAAACTAAATAAGACTCGAATTTTGATCAGTTGTCGCGTCTTGAAGAATTTGAAGTCGGTTATAGTTTTTTAAAACAAAACCAATTATTAACGTTAATGAATCATACACATCGATTTCGTTTGAAAGAGTATACGGGACCGCTCAACAAAACAACTAGAATAAAGCCCAAACTACGACCAATTATGTAAAACAATACATTAACAAAGTACTTTAATCCTTATGTAAGAAAATAAACAAGTTGAAGCCAGCAAAGCTCCCTGACAAGAGCTCATTGATTTTCCACCTGATTACCCTTTTAATGCGGGCCTTAAACAACTTTGTTCTGAACAGGGTTGGGTTACACTCAGTAGTTATAATTACTACGAGGGGCTGATAAAGGTGACAAAAACCGGAGCTGAAAGGAGTATGGTAGACTTACCACGACTAGTATATAGAAACGAACGCCGCGTTTATATCGCCCGTGCCGGTAACTAACGAGGGGCTGAAAAGGCGACAAAAACCGGAGCTGTAAGTACGGTAGACTTACCGCGGCTAGCCTATAGAAACTAACGCCGCGTTTATATCGCCGTATGAGCTGAAAGGAGTATGGTAGACTTAGCGCGGCTAGTATATGTCAAAATATTTAGTCATTATAATCATATTGAGTTCGAGCAATTTTAGGGCTCATGATAAAAAATGAAGAGTTAATAATCTATAATTTCTAGAGTCTCCACCGTCGTGTTTGTTGAAGATGCTTGCATAGAGTTCATACATTATTATGAGACACAAAGATAGTATAAGGGTTGTGTGAGTGATCATTACCGCAGAAAAAGTGTCTCGCCATTAGCGAGGCACTGTTACAATTTTTTTCTAAATAATTTTTACCTACATATTATTTCAACGGAGCCGGCCAATGTAAATATTATTTATTTTGTTCCCGGTCTTTTACTTTTCAAAGCGCTTTGCAATTCCTTGCTGTTCCCACAATCAAAAAGTTTTGAGTCGTTCGAGACTTCGAGACTGTGAGTCCCAAAATAACTACGAGACCTATGTAGGTCTGACTATGATCAGCTAAGCCAGCCATTGCAATACATGGCTGGCTTAGCTGAAATAATAACACAGTGAGTTATCATAATCAGACCTACTTAGGTCTCGTAGTTATTTTGGGACTCAGTCTCGACGATTTAAAACTTTACTTGTGAAATATTATGTTTATTTCACATGGAACCCTATTGTTAGTTATAAAGAACCTGAACTTGAAATAAATACAAATTATGTATTATTTATTTTTGATCCCGATCATAATTCGCAAAGCAATAATCAAAAAATTGAAGAGTTGACATATCGGACCGTCATGAAATTCAGTTGGTTTGTAGGTTGCACAGATTGTGTGGTAGGTTGTAAACCTGTAAGAACCTCTTGTATGAACTACCTTAGTGATTTCCTAAAGCGATTTAGAGACTCGTAGACCTCACGAGATCTCAGTTTAGCAACAACCGTGGCGAAGCACAATTAAGCTCAAGTCTAACCAGACTGAAGCATTCCTTTGTTAACGAAGGAAGTTGAATATTAAGCGCTGATTAATGTAGAGACGGTATCAAATTCATCTCGACTGGCTCAGTTGATTCATTTCATCCAGCTAATTGAACTTTACTGGCTTCTGACACCACATTACAACTATCTCTTTCCTTAAGAGTTGCAAATGGATATCATTTTTTTATACCACCAAGGTGCCCCAAGGTTCGTCTGATGGAAAAGCAGTTACCGCAGCCCCTGCAAGATCAGGGATATTGCACGCCATACATATGATTAATTCTAAAGCTTGTCTCTGACTCTGACTGTGACCTTTTCATGCATAAACTGCTGAACAGATCGTACTGTAATAATAATAACCGATTTCAGTGTTTATATACGCTGGGAAGGCTAATAGAAAAAATAGGTACCTAATTGTTTTACTTTTTCTATTTCGGGGCAATAATGAAAAAATAATAGTAAAAGTAAACATAATAGGCGTGTGGTGGTGTTGGCGTGTCCCTGCTTTTGGTGTTGTTTTATTTATTTATTGAACTCAAAATAAGTAACTCTTGAGATAAGACCACCAAAACATAAGAGCGTATCCAAAACGTACTCGAAAAGGTTTAGTTAGATAGTGTATCTAACGGTTCAACGCCCTTTGCCAACGAACTCTTTGTCGCGCCTCCGATGATTATTTATTTCGTTGTAAGATGAATCACTTAAGTAACTATTAAGCATGAATTCCAATTAGCCTATAATGTCCCACTGTTGGGCAAGGCTGATTAAGTGGGCTTAATTTTTAAAGTGATATTAATGACGGCCGCAATGTGACGCAGGAGGTTCGATTCTTGCCTCGGGAAAAATGTTTAACGATCTGCAGATTTGTTTCGGGTGTTGTTGTCCTTACCCTAGTTGGTGATCGAACCCGCCACCTCTTGCCTCCTCCTTTGATCAGCTAATGGGTATTGAGATGCTCTCCATAATAACGTTATTAAAATCGAAAGTAACTATAGAGTTACATTCGACGGATAGCCGTCTGATACCTTTTTACGCCTCAACGGCTGAACTGATCTTAATGAAATCTGGCAGGGAGGTAGATGGCATCTCGGGGACGGACGTAGTATATGTATAGTATAAGCATACTTTTTAACAGACTTCAAAAAAAGGACGAGGTTCTCAATTCGACTGTATTTTTTATGATTTATGCGTCAGTACTTTTGACTGATTTTTTTATTAAAAAGCTGTGTGGTCCCATTTCGATTTGGTCCAGTTCTGACAAAAGCATCTATGAGAAAACTTAACTAACTTAACAAATACTTGAAGTGGGTTTATGGTTTTTTAAAACAAACTCAATTATTATCGTGGAAAAGAATGAACGAAGCCTCGGGAATCAGCGAGTGCCATATAAGAGTGCTCAAATGAACGAGTGTATGTAATTCAAGAATGAAACACGTGACCAGTTGAATCACCCAACAGAATAATGCGTTGGTCACGGTTACCTACGTCTCGTATTCGTTGATCACGCTTTTGGTCACCTTAGGTAATTGATTAATTAAAAAGGGAAGATAGGTTACGTTCTCCCAGCGCGCTTACTCAAAATATGGCATGTGTTACAACTACACGCAAACACATACGCTCACAGTTATATTTCCAGTCCTGTGCAATACGAAGAAGAACAAAGACGGAAAGACGTATCTAAGACGTCCTATCTATCGAAGACGAAGTGAGACCGAGACAACAATATTCCACGTGAATCACGACCGCCCGTGCCGCCGGTCCGACGGTGACTGAGGTGGGAGCACACAATTTTACATAATATGAGGTTGCCATTTTCGAGAAACTAGTAGGTACCTCATCTTCCCTTTTTAATTCATCAATGCCTTAGGTATTGCTTTTTACCAATACGCGGTATTCGCAAATGCCAATAGCGTTAACTAGTAAATACTAAGTGATATTTGTTTGCTGAGAAAGTGCGGGCAGTTATTTATTTTGTACAATAACTAAAAACCGGCGTTTTTCACGTTCAAGTTTTAACGCCGTACATAGGTACAATACAAGTAAACGCTCGGAATTGATATTAACTTTTTATTATTTTCCAGAGATATAAAACCAAAAGCATCAACAAAACTATTCTACAATTAAACTTACACATCCGAACATATAACTTCGGCCATATTTTGAAGTCGACTCAAAATAAGATAGGTACCTTACCTACTAGAGTTGTTCAGAAATCGAGTTCAAAATAATCTCGTTAATCTTCTTGGCGGTGTTGAATGCATTATTACCTCTCCCGTTGACACATAATCATAACATACCTACCAGCCTTTGATGGTTCGTGAGAAAATACCTATGGTAAATAAGGTAAATAGGTATCGGTCGTGTGAACCTGTTTATCAACTTGTTCTTTGGTCGTATAAATACGTAGGCTTCATTTAGATTTTGTACCTAGTTACATTATGTGCTCCGACTTTCCGGTTTTACCAATGACTGTTGTTCTAAAAGGGGAAATTTTAATGTATTCTGATCGTATTCAGTGTTCATTTCGGGCTTGTTGACATGACAGGCTTTTGAATAAGCAGAAAAAACCTCGATATTTTGCACGCAAAATGATAACAAAGTTTTTTAAATTTTCATCACACTAAGGCGTGATTTGTGGTTGTACGAAACTATGGGTTTTGCAACAAGTGAACGACTTTGCGAAAAATCTAATAATTTTCTATATTATGCAAAGGCGTACAAAATATTAAAATAACTAAGTTACTGAGTAATATTACATTGCAATTCTTATAAGCTCAGCATTACGCCAAGCTTATCAAGTTGTACTTGTAGGGCGCTGGTTTTCAGTTTATTCCTAACTAAGGTGATAATGATAAACCCTAAATACACACATACACTTGCTAGTTATCAGCACAAGAGCCCACATCTAGATCATTGATTGAAATAGTTAAAGTAACTGCTCATAATGGGTCGAGGCCAAGCCTAGCGGTCGTAGCTCCTGCTAAACAAGCCGTGATCCGTCATCGCGTCGCCCATTGAGCAATCGCAGCGATGGACGGCAACTACGACCTTCCTGCGTGATTCGATCAAAGTAAAAGCGTGTTTTTATGACTGGATACGCCCTTGATTGGAGGTGAATGTCGCATCAGAATTAAATTACTGACAGAGAGACTGACACTCACTATGAATGAAGTAATATAGTCACTGTACTTGCTATTGTTGCGTTTCACACTTTTTGAAAGGTTGGTTCTAGAACACTGAAAGCCTATGCCTATGAAATTATTTATTTACGTTACGAAATACTATGACACAATAAATTGAACTGTGACAGTTAATGCTACGTGATTTAAATGTTGTGCGTTAGTAGAGCTACAAAACATAGGCAAACTTTCGCTCGGCATGCTAGATACAAACTGATTTGTGTACCCAGCGTGATTTTAAGCGGAAAGCATAATAATCGTTTCACGTCACAGTCACGACCCTTTGATGTGCCTAAAAATTACAGAAAATGACCTTTTTATATGCAAATTGTTAAACATTAAAAGAGAAAAGAAAAGATAAATATAAACTAATTTCATTTAAACATAGTATAATTCAAACTACAAATAAAAAAACTAAACCCGACTCGTCTAGACAGATACATTCAATAACCTTTGCCTTTTTATCTGGGTTCTCTTAACTTTCATTCAACTTTTCCATTCACTTCTCCCGAAACATTCTGCAGCTGTGAAGGGCCAAAGACCCAGACGTTCATTTATAATTTCAGAAAGCAAATACAAGACCAGACGAATCAATACAAGATGGTCCCTAGACTTTTCGGCAGGGGAGACAGAAAGCACCGACCCCAGGTGTTTGACCTGTCTCGTCAGATGAACTTAACTTTCTATTACTTTTGACCTGTGAACAGTTTTCCATGGTTAACCCCCGGTTTCTCGAACGCTTATTATTTTGGCAAATTGTTGTCAATTTGTTTTTATACGCACTGCTTTTATTACTCGCGTGGTTTTTTTTGCAGAATTCTGTAACTTAATGGAAGTTCACTAGCGAAAAATATGAATGTTTGGAGCACTATAAAGTTGTAGGTAGCTAAAATAGCAAGGAATTTTATTCGTCGTAAGTGTAAGTTACGTTAAGCACGCAGGTTATATTCCGCGAGATTAAAATTCACGCTGTCAGATTCCGCAGTGCGTATATAACAAGCCGTTGACTATCCATTCAATGTGACAAGCGTTCGAGAAACCGGGGGAGTATTGTGGATCTGTCGATGGCTTACTATCACAGTGACTTGAATTTAGGTTTATTAGGTCTTCGTGAGACCCAGAATGATTTAGTATTTTATGATGGTATTGATAATTATTGATTTAATAGAACGAAGGTGCGCATTTAATGCTTATTACAGAATCGCTTTGAGTCTTGAAAGACACTCACGATATTCTTTTTCCTAGGTTCTACAAGTAGGTACTTAATTTAGTTAGCATATACTGTAAGCCATTTGCTATACTCTATCGCTAACAAATCTAGGAATCAATTGTTCTTTTGGAGTTTATTGTCATTAAGAGATTTTTTATTCGCCGCAAAATCAACATTTAAAAAAAGCCAAAGGTTCGAAACTACATTGGATTTAAAGTTTATTTTAGCCAGGATCCATAGCAAAAGCAAAATCATCTTATCAGCTATCTAAATTGCATAAAGAACCGAACTGTCGATTTCCGCAGAGAAAGGTCGCGTCACGCACTTACTCCGCTCGCGCTCGAGTAATGCGCTGACGCAGCTTCCTACTCGTCGCGCCGCGCGTTTCACGGTCACCGCGACGGCCTAGTTATCGAATGTGAATCAATAACACGTTTGTGCAAAATGACAAATTCTTAAGGTGCGGCTATTTCTTTCTTGCTAAGAAAATATGGCTTCACCAATAACAGAAGAAAATTTAAAAACAGAGACTGAATTTTTTTTATTCGAACTTTATAAACGTGAGCAAGTGGAACGTCTTAAGCTTCACCGTTTAGTGCATGAACAAGAAGGTCAAATAAAAGAACTTCAATGCCTTATGCAACAGCTCCGGGAACAGAAAAATGAAGCTCCGGTTCCAGCTTCTACTAATGATGCTTCTGCACCTGTTGTGTACGAAACAGACGAAGAAGAACTAGCCAAAGAAACTGAGTGGGTGCGCCAAAAAAGTAGGAAGAAAAGGAAGTTGAACACCTCACCGTCCCCGCAGAAAGAATCTGACTCTAGTGAGTCACCGAAAGAACAGCCAAAGGTAAGAAAAGTAGCTTTGCCACCACCTATAATAATGGAAAATATAAAGAACTACCAGCAGTTCTACGACCTACTCTCAAGTAGTCTTCCAAAAGACTCGTTCACAGTGAAAATGATGAACGGTGAAAGTGTTAAAATAAATGCGAGTAACGAAGACTCGTATAGATCTACAACTAAGCTAATGCTACAAAATAACTTCCTCTGGCACTCCTATGAGAACAAACAAGAGAGGCCAATCAGAGTTATGGCAAGAAAGTTGCACCACTCATGTTTGCCTGATAGAATTATTGAAGATGTGAAGCTTAAGGGCTATAATATCCTTGAAGCAGTAAACAAACTTAGCTGGAGAAATAAAGAACCCTTAAACATGTTTATGCTATCCTTTGATAAAAACGAAGACATAAAGAGCATCTATGCCATCAAGACAATATTAGGTTGCAAAGTGGACATACAGCCGCTCAAAACATCTAAGCTTATTCCCCAATGCAAAAGATGTCAAGCGTTTGGCCACACTCAGAAATACTGCTCTAAAGAGCCAAGATGTGTGAAGTGTACGGGAAAGCACTTGACTAAAGAATGCAAAAAAACAGCTGAATGCAAACCAAAGTGTGTACACTGCGGTGAGGCTCACCCCGCAAATTACAGGGGGTGTGTAGTAGCTAAAGAACTCCAGACCATAAAGAACAAACTGAATAAGAAAACGACTCCAGTGCCGACTACCAAAGTACCAGGAGCAGTCAAATCAGTATCGAAATTGGCAACCTCACAAAAAGTTGTTAATAATGTATCTTATGCTCAAATCGCAAAGGGGTTACAGCCCCTTTCACAACCCAAGATGCAACTAAAACAACTTAATACAAATGCAGATGATAAATTAAATCAAATAATCAACTTGATGACTTCCTTTGATGAACGCCTTAAAATGCTAGAAAGTAGCACTAAGACAGCTACACTTAAACATTCAAAATGATATCCTTAAAAATTATGGCATGGAACGCTAATGGGCTGCTCCAACATCAAACAGAGCTTGAAGCAGTCCTAAAAACAGAAAACATTGACATATGTCTCATATCCGAGTCTCATTTTACACGAGAATCTCACCTTAACATCAAGGGGTACAAAGCGTATCATGCCTTGCACCCAAATAACACCGCAAGAGGTGGTAGCGCAGTTATTATCAAAGAAAACATACAACATTATGAACAACATAAAAGCGAAGAACAACACATACAATCCGTAGCAGTATGTGTTAGAACCAAGCGATATCCTGTTACGATATCAGCCATATACTGTCCTCCTAGATACGCATTGAAAGCTGAGCAGTACAGGAGCTTCTTAGAAGAACTTGGCAACCGGTTCTTATTGGGGGGTGACTTCAATGCAAAACACACTTTCTGGGGATCACGACTTACCTCAACGAAAGGAAAAGAGCTACTTTGTGCTATCAATGAAGTTAGATGTGACGTTATATCAACAGGAAAGCCTACCTACTGGCCTACTGATCCCAAAAAAGTACCTGATGTCATAGACTTTTTCATCATTAAAAATATAGCATCTGGACTCATTAATATAGAGGAAGGTTATGATATGAATTCAGACCACTCGCCAATAATACTTACACTTAGCGAGACCATTATAACGAAAAAAAGTAATCCTGCCTTAGTTAATAAAAATACAGATTGGGAAAACTTTTCAAAGGAGTTAGACTCAGCAATTAAGCTAAATGTACCACTAAAGACTTCAGAGCAATTGGACACAGATGTAGAACTATTCATCAAAACAATCCAACAATGTGCGTGGAAAAATACACCAAAATTTAACATCAAAAGGAGAGGGAATACTTATCCGAAACATATCATAGATCTTTTAGCAGGGAAAAGAAAACAAAGGCAAAAGTGGCACATGACTAGAGACCCGAAAGACAAAAAAATACTTAATAATCTCACTAAGAAATTGAGCAGAGAAATAAAGAGCTTTAATGATGAAAACATGAATAATTATTTATCTCAACTAACTAGTGATAAAACAACAGATTACTCACTGTGGAAAATGATGAAAAACTTAAAGAAGCCGACAATGCAGATTCCTCCTATAAGAAAAGAAAATGGTAGCTGGGCAGCCAGTAGTGAAGAAAAAGCTACACGCTTCGCCCAACACTTAGAACTAACTTTTGAAGGAAATGAAGTCAATGCAGGTACATATGACACTTTGCCTACAGAAAACTTAGATCTAGATACAGACATAAGACTAGTTACACCAAAAGAAGTGTACAGAGAAATCAAACATCTGAGTCGGAAAAAAACTCCTGGCTATGATCTTATTACCGGAGAAGTGTTGCAAAACCTCCCCCGAAAAGCCATAGTAAAACTCACCACCCTTATCAATGCTGCGTTTCGACTTCAGTATGTACCTGATATGTGGAAAGTTGCCGAGGTCATAATGATTCCCAAACCTGGTAAGCCATCCCATGAAGTAACATCATACAGACCAATTTCACTGCTACCAATCATATCCAAATTATTTGAAAAACTCTTATTAAGGCGACTTAAGCCTATTATAGAAAGAAAAACCCTAATTCCAGATTATCAGTTTGGTTTTAGAGAAAAACACTCAACCCTAGATCAGGTACACAGAATTACTAATACTATAGAAAAAGCTCTCGAGAAAGGAAAAGTTTGTTCTACAGTTTTTCTTGATGTTGCACAGGCATTCGATAAGGTATGGCATAAAGGCCTTATCCATAAGCTAAGACTCATGTTACCATACAAAATTGCAAATATTCTTGAGTCCTACTTAACACAGAGAATGTTTAGAGTAAGACAAGATGATGCATATTCAGTACTTAAGGAAATCAAATCTGGCGTGCCACAAGGGAGTGTACTAGGTCCGGTCCTCTACCTACTGTACACCTGTGACATCCCTAACCTAGAAAAGACTACTATTGCGACCTTTGCAGATGACACAGCTATTATGGCTACAGGAGTCACTCATGAAGAAGCAACAGAAAAAGTACAAGCCGCTCTTAACACCTTCATTGATTGGACTAAGCGGTGGAGAATCAAATTAAATGAAAGTAAATCAGTCCATATCAACTTTACCAATAAAAAAGAGAACTACCATCCGGTGCATATAAATGGTGTTGCTATACCATATGAGAATACAGCTAAATACCTAGGGATGACATTGGATGCTAAGCTCCGCTGGAAAGCTCATGTCAAAAAGAAACAGAATGAACTGAACCTTCGGTACAAAAACATGTACTGGCTGCTCGGAAGACATTCATCACTATCAGTGTCCAATAAACTATTGATATACAAACAAGTCCTTATGCCGATCTGGACTTATGGTATACAGTTGTGGGGTTGTACCGCTCAGACGAACATTCAAATTATTCAACGCTTTCAGAATAAAGTACTAAGGGGTATCGTTAATGCCCCCTGGTACATAAGAAACGACGACCTCCACAGGGACCTTAAAGTGGAACTTGTTGTTAGTGTTATTAAAAAGTTTGCCGAAGCTCACGAACAGAGACTTCATCACCATGTGAATGTCGAAGCTATCCAGCTCCTCGACAATACAGACATATTAAGACGACTGAAAAGGACAAAACCTTTTGAGTTGGTTTAGTGATGTGCAAGTGAAAAATAGTGAGTGCTATAAAAAGAACACATGAACAAAGTGTCTTCGCCTTAAATAGAGACATTAAGAAACGTGTTAATGGACACATTCTTATTATTTGAGTATTTTAGCAGCTTAGGTCAAATTTAAATTACTTATTAGTCTTAGACTAGATTGTAATATTGTGATGTACTTATTTATTTAAAGATAATTACATTTAAACAAAAAAAAAAAAAAAAAAAATAAAGAACCGAGTATAAGGTAAAAACCCGATTTTTTAAGCAACCACTTTAAAGCGCTTCGCACACGGCAGCTATAATGTATATTAATGTACTATTTATTGCATTCTTTTATATTTCAAAGTAGCAGCGCCTCGCGGTTTCTCGTAGTCGCTTAGATCCCGTTCCCGTGGGAATTCCGGGATAAAATATAGCTTATGTCACTCCCTGAAAAGTAAGCTTTTTAATGATGAAATATTTTTTTTATTTGGTCCAGTAGTTTCGAAGCCTATTCAATACAAACAAAGAACCAAATCTTTCCTCTTAAAATATTCATATAATTTATTGTTATTTTATGCATACAGGTATTGTTCATAGGTGTAGATCTTCGTGGGTAGGTACACAATGCATAAAAACCCTGCCAGGGCGCAATAAATTATTATTGAGATGTTTCGTGCTATATATATAATGTACACCTTTACATTATAGCTGCTGTTGATTGAATCCTCTAACACTTTCATAGCCCAAAAGCATGACGCACATCTCTATCTGCATCGCCTCGTTATGGTTGTGTGGGACGAATTATTGAGAAAAACCCACATAGGAAATATTGAGGAAAATTATAAAAAAGCCTATTATAATTTTACTGAATATATCCTGTATTCTTCAATATTTCCTGTAGTCTAAATAGCAAATTTCACTATGCAAATTTTCAAGCGGCAATTCTTAGAAATCGTATTCACTTCTATTATAGGAAGATGAGTGGTAGTCCACTGCGACATAATTCTCGTAAGCGAGTTGAGAAGCAGTATAAAATAATAGATGTAGCTGAGTCGATAGTTGATATGTAGAGCTATCTATATGGAAACATTAAGATATCAAAGAGTTCATTCATGCTCTATCTACGGCGATAAGTTAATAGATAACCAAGAGAATTGGAATGTAGGGCTAGTGATAATGTTGGAGTTATAAATAATATTTTATAAATGTAAGGAATGAAAAATGATATCTGATCATTAGTCAAATTCGCTGATTCTATACGATGCCGCAGACAGGCACACAGATGGACGATGGATGGCACGTCAAAAACACATATTTATAAACTAATTCGAATAAAGGTACCGCGGGGTGGTAAGAGGCGACTAAGGAATATCCGTCGGGGGAGGGCAGCAGCGACCCCCTGAACAATTCTACCACCGAACTGCGATCCCCAACCCGCAAGCCCAGTAGCATGGGGATTGGGGATTATATGCAATACACCCCTGAGATTAAAGCCAATAAGGTGCTTATCAGAGTGAGGCTTGCGTCCAGCAATGGACCGATATAGGCTGTTGAGATTGAGGAATAAAGGGGGAGGTTCTATGTTCACATATATATATTTTTTATAACTACTACCGATTTAAATGATTCTTTTGCAGTTAAAACTTTAAAATCCACCATGGTTTTTCAACTAAAGCTTTCCAATATTTCGGCAGTGTCATGCGCCATGATCACGGAATAACTAAAGGCACTGCGATGCGAGCAAAGCTCAAAATTCAAATCATGGTAATTATCTTTTGCACTTGTATAGATACCTAGAGTCAAACTCGAAAATGCTTTATTTCCTGAAGACCTTACAAAATCTTGGACAAGAATAAGTATTTATCCCGCAAAACTTAAAAAAACAGTTTAAAACTAAGGAATGTTTAGTAAGTAGAAACCTGCATTAGTCAAACCGCCAGAGAACATTCTAAGATGCACGAAAATGGTGCACGAAAACCAGTATTATAGATATTTGTATTTGCACAGCTATTCTCAGCTGTTTGTTTAAGTTATTCATTGAGTGAGTCATCACGGAATGCATTTGTGGTGGTCGGATTTGGCGATAAGGGGCAGAAGTGTAATGATGTAATGCACTTTTTCTTGAATATCTAGTCACGCACGTATAAGTCACGCAATATTTCGAAGAAAAGGTGGTGGTGGTTTATAAGGGTTGATCGTTTTGGGTTGACACGTATTTTTGTGTTTTTACCTTTTTTCTTTCCTTTACCCTTTTGGTACGGAACCCTGAAACTGATTTACTTTCAAATATCCACAGTCAAAGAGTGGAATGAACTTCTTGCGTCTGTCTTCCCATTAGAGTACAATCTTGGAGTCTTCAAATCTAGGGTAAATAAGTTCCTTCTGGAAAAGCGTGCTCCATCATAGGCTACATCTTCGCTTTCTTAATGTGAGTAGGTAGCCAAACGCCGGCACCACCAATAAAAAAAAAGATTTTTACTCTCAAATCTCTTTTAGTCCAAAATGCTCCGTAAATACCAATGAATCATAGTATTTTTTTCACTTTTTATAGAAAATGGCCTACGATTTCCGTGAAATTACTTCTCCGGCAGTTTTCTTCATTGTAGAACACATATTTTTTTTCCAAATCAATTAAAATGTTTCCTGTCAAAAAAATAGACAATATAGTTTTAATCTCGCGGAAACTCGAAACGATTAACCGTGGTGTGTGTTGCCACAATAATGCCCTGGGCATATCGACTCTTAGTTGTGTGGAGCCGGCTTACAATTTAAACCACCACAACGCTTCTCACGCGTGTCGTAAGAGGCGACTAAGGGATATCCACCGGGGGCAGGCATTTGCGTCCCCTGCTCAACAGTTCTACCAACGAATTGCGAACCCCAACCCGCATGTCCAGCGTGGTTATTATATAGCTATTATCCTCATGAGATAAAAGCCAATAAGACGTTTATCGGGGGGGGCGTGTCCAATAAATGCTAGTGAGGTGAGGTGAAATGCGTCTCCGTTGAGACTAGCCACTGCGCCCGAAATTCAGCTAGGAGGACAGCCAATAGTCCTACCCATTGTTAATTACCTAATCATTGTTATTATTCCGCAGGTGTCCCTGGCTACGTCATGGATGGGATGGTAGTCGTCGGCGAGAGAGAAGCAGCTCCCCCAGGGTACAGCGTAGCTGGCCGCGCCGGGAAGCGGAGACTCTGCACGCGCGTGTCACGACCAGCCGTGACGCCGTCCACGCCGCCGGTCACTGACGTCATCATCTGCTCGAGGATGCGGCAGGCGCCTCAGGGGTTCATCCTAGCTGGGTATGAGATCTGATACACTTGGTTCCTATAGTAACCTAGAGGTGACTGCACGCGCGTATCACGGCCAGCCGTGAAGCCGTCCACGCCGCCGGTCACTGACTTTTTAAATAAACTAAATAAATAAGAACTTTGGTTGCATTGGAACTATGAGAAGGTTCATGCTATAATTTGGCATTACATGACATTGTAAATATAAGAAAGGAAATATAAAAATTCCGCGAGTAAAAAATTTTTTTTTGTGGAATTTTTACTAATACGCCTGAATCTATTATAAATTACATGACAAATGTAGTTTGGTTTTCCTTGTAATAAGTAATATCATATACAATCGCTTATTTATTCATCACAATCAGTGGTATTGACCATCTGAGCATCTGTTGCAGTGAGATCAACGGCAAGGTGGTGTGCTACAAGACGAGCGGCGGCAGCGCCGACAACTCGCCGACGCACAACGAGTATGAAAACGTCGTCGCTAACATCACGCCGGAGGCTAATAGGAGGTGAGGGACTTTGTACTTTCAACTCGCACACAATGGCTCACACATCACACGCATCATACAACAACGATTTTAAAGCATACAAGTCGAGAGAGTCAGAGTCAAATCGTTTATTTCTTTAGACTTACAAAATAAGCACTTAGACAAGTCAAATTTTTATGATATAAACAGCTTGATAAATAGTAATTACTATCAAATAAGAAATAAGGTGCAATTGAGTCTAATTCACTTCAATTTTTTGTCCACTAGTGGAAGAAGTGAAAAAGAAATCACTAGCAAGTTTATCGCTTATCAACAAATACAATCTTAGCATAACTAAGTCTACCTGTTATTACATACTATTGTCGGTGTGGAACTGGGCGATATCCGGCCAAGCATTAACATCATCAATGTAATCATATATATATGGAGTAATAGGCTTTCTTGATAAGATTTCGTTTTATGATACAGTTTAAATCGTAGTAGAAGTAGTTTGGGTCTGGCATTACATTTGCTTTTGGTGGGCGGGCGGACTTAGCTAGGAGTAAGTTAATGTTGAGGGACCCCCCCCCCCCCCCCCTCCCCGCGCTTTGTGCCTTGAGGGGAAAACAAAAGCCTACGTAGGTACTGTCATCTATTACCTTCCGCTCTTATGGTGAAGTACGGTGAAGTACTGAAGCCGCGGGGACGTACTGAAGTAGCATTTCCATTTACTCGACCGGGACGTGAGAAAGGGCTAAGGTAAGTTTCATTATAACCTTGAAAATAGGTAATAGGATCGTATCGATATTTATTAAAAAATCAATATCGAATTCGATGGCTTGAAGAAAAAATGCATGGCAAAAAGGCATGTATCGGTCAAACTAACACAGTAACACTAAAAAAACACTGCTACGATTTCCAATATAGAATATTTTATATAGGTGTATGATATGAAAATATGTCAGCTAAAAATATCGATTTATAGAATAAAAAATCGATATTTTTTATTCTATAAATCGATATTTTTATATCGATACATTGATATATCGATATATATCAATGTATCGATATTATTTAAACAAGCCTACTTGAAAAAATCTGCATTACCTTTTGCGTATCATAGTCATTCAATTAGATACGTTGTTTACATAGGGCACAGGTTCGAGTATGACTTGTGTCCATTCAATCCAACAATGCGTATTATGCCTTTCATATGCGATTCGGTTTCGACTTCGTTTGTCGAAACATAACAATGGTTATGTCGTATGGTTATGTATGAATAAACGACACTATTGATGCTATATTTATCTGGAATACAACAAGTCTAAATATTCAAATTCGATCTTTCTCAAATACTCTAAATAGGTTTAGTAAGAAAAATATTAAATACAGATGTGGACGACCCAAAAGTAAAACCTATTCGATAAAAAAGCGTGATGACGATTTCATTGCTTTTACCAATTAAATCAAAACGTAAGAACGGCTAAAACTATTTTCATCAAAATTTTCGAAGAATATTCTCGTTCACTAGATCAATCGATCATGTCCTATCGATCGAGCTCACTTAAACCGATTGATAAACAAAAATAATAAAAAAAAACATTCGAACTTAAAATCTAAATAATCATAAAACTTTTATTAAGATTTTCGCAGAGTTACGTTTGAAACAATATTTTTGTTTTGTTTTTTCGAACGATAGTTTCACAGATACACGCACTAACTTAAAAAAAACCTCTCTGTTTTCGGGGCTAAAAAAAGAGTTACCCATTCGTTTTTGAATTAAAAATCAAGCTAGATTCAAAGCAGTTGGCGACCACTGACCGCTGCCCTACATTCCCCATGCTCCGCTACGTAGGTAACTAGAGCCGATAAGTCGCGATGAAAGTTATTTCTGCCTATACAGTTTCTAGCGTCGATTGAAAGCGGATATTTTAAAATGCATTGAAAGACAACACTGTGTTTCTAAATACCACCTTGCTATTTGGCAAGACTCCAAGTATCTATCAATATTTTTATGGCATTTAAAAAATTCTAGAGAGACCTTGATTAAAATGGGCTATTACTTTTTATGCAGTTTGCATCACGCCGTTCCATTATAAGTTTTATGACTGTTATCCAATTGTTTTTGGGATTACCTTGCCTGCTCTATCCTTGGACAAAAGGGTTCAAAAGTCATTTACCTATTTCCGAACATGATGGGTGATGAAGATGTAAGGGTTTTTCTACTAGAACTTAGCTTCGTACTTAAGGACAATCCGCCAATCTAATATTGATTCACAGTCTGAATGACGTTCTAAGTGAATGTGAGTAGAAAGTGTCACTAGTGATCAAGTGACAAGTGATCCTATAGGCTGTGTTGTGTTGTGACACATTCGCCCCTTCGCTATGTAGCTAGACTCTGGGCAAAACGCGTTCTAAAGATTAACTATGTTTGTATACAACTAAAACAGTAAAAAAGTATACGTTGAAAAATATAAGCTTTTAAACTTTTTCGTATTTCAACACGAATTTTAGCTTAACTTAGGGCGAAAATAAATAACTCACGGGAAAGAACTCTCTAAAATTAAGGGTTTACCGACCCAGTTTAGTTATTAATAAGTTAAAATAAATTTATTTTGAAGAGTTATATTAAATAGTTTTTCTATGATAAGTTGATAACCCTTGTGCTAAAGTCTGTTCGACGGCATCAATCATTGTGCATTTCATTCTATCGCGCGGGTATGTCGAATCCATTACGGACGTATCACAAGAAAAGTTCGTAGTTAACCCGCTTACATCCGTATCTCCGTATCCGCATCCGTAATGAATCGTCACTGCGAATAAACTGTTGAGATAGATAGTCTTTTTATTAGGTACACACAAACAGTACAATAATATAATAATGTTGGACAATTCACACAGCCTTTTCTGGCTCCAAGCTAAGCAGAGCTTGTGTTATAGGTACTAGATAGCTGATATACTTAATACAACACACTACAACTCACAGTAAAAACAGATCAATAACAGTATTAGATAAGGTACTCAAACAATAGGGTATATGCATCGATTTTTTTTATTGTTTTAATCGATTCTTTAGGTCATTATTTAACCGAGGAATGATAAGACGCTCACTGAATTTCGCATTAACAAGGTAAAAAAAACAAATCAAAACTACAATCATTTTCGGGTGATAAAAACGCTGCCATATTGGCGCCATGTTTATGTGACGTTGACGTACACACTTGATTAAAACCTTTGGTGACGACCTCGGGTAGTGATCATCTCAGGAAAGAGGTTTTCCGAAAAAACTGAAAATAATCGACAATACGAAATGTCAAGTGGGCAGAATAGTGTCAAATCATGGTGCAGCAAGCAGAATAAAAAAAGAAAATATGTGCACAGTGATGTCACGTCCGCTCTAGTCAATGGCGTAGCGTTTTGAAATTTTGCGATTGAGATTTAAATATCAATTTTTCAATGGTTAAATTCTACAATAAAAACATCTCAAAATGCAAAAATAAATATGTAATAATATGTTTCTATATCAATAGAGAATACGTATATATTTTTTTAGCCATTTTGAAATAACATGCATATACCCTATTATAAATTTATCACAAAATGAGTTATTAATAAAAGTGAAAGCCAACCAAATTTAATATGAATACCTACCTTACCTACTAATGCACTCGCTTTGAGTTTAAGCTTATCAACAGTTTGGTAGTGACCGCCCGCCCAGGGTGGGGGCTACCCATGCATGCCATTCTGCGCATTGTAAATAATAATGTTATATCTGTTTGCAGACTCCGCGCCGTGCCAGAGCGCCCGCCCAAGCTGTCTCCACTGGTGTCAGAGCTGAACGGCCTCAACCTCCAGTCTCCCACCTACCAAATCGAGGAGTTCACATCGGACCACGATTACGAAGCCCTATCTCCGTCGTACAACATCAAACCGTCTCGCCCCGCGCCCCGCCCGCCCTCTGCCAAGTCGCCTATACCTGGTAAGAAACTATTCTCTCTTGTTTTGAAGAGACTCGGAAGCTTCAAGACAATTTTATCAGGTTTTATGTCAAAAGATAAAGATTTAAATCGTTAGATACGCCCTTACGCCTAAAAACTGGTATTGTCTTTGAATGTGCGCGTTAACAAAACACCAACGCACGCACACTATGAGTATATAAAATGAGTATTTTTGTCAATAAGCCTCACAGTTTTTATTGCCATTTACTTTACAATCACATTGGACAGAATTCACTAATTCCAAATGAGTGAGCTCACTTCGTTTGGCAACAACTCACTAACGGTTTTAATCTTTATCATAAGACATATTTTTAGGTATTTCAATTTCACGTTTTTGGTCCTGTGCTATTAGGGAATTTCGCTATAAAATACAAAAGGTCAAGAAGAGTTCTAATTTGGCAGTGTTACAGTTTGGTGTCCTCATTAATACTCCGATTTTGAAAAATGGAACTAAAAACTAACATTTGTCGTTTTCACTGGTACAAGTCCAAACTTGCTCCTTTCCAAATTCGTTCCCGAGTTCGCTGTTAATCGTGAACTATTTTTCTGATTGAAATATATTGCTCAGAAAAATTCTAGCTCATTTTAGTAATGGCATTTTTGTAACGCCAAATTTGAACTCTCCTTGACCTTTTGTAAGTATTCTGTTGATAAGTTAAACTCCGAGCCGAGCCGATTAATACTGCGCTGCAGGTTCGTTGCCAAGACATACCACACATAAAATGTTCATCTATTTTTATCTATCTCAGGTTCCCCGGCGGCTCTCCCGACGTCCCCCGTAGCCCCGTCTCGCAAGAAGAACCCCGCGCCGCTTCCCCGCAACAACACCATGTACCAAACACTCGGGGGGTACAGCGGGATGGAGGGGGTGCCTTTCGTACTGAACCCCAAACTGAGAGGACTACCGAGCGATGCTCTGGTAAGTCATGCACATTGGTATTATCTAGTTTATCCCGCGTTTTAGATATCTTGCATACGATTTGACATTTTGGTGTACACAAGTACTGTCAAATTGTCAAATGTCCCCTTGAGACTTGCCAGGAGCGAAGGACATTTTATAGTGCACAAGTGTGCACTATAGAATGTGTTCGAGGCCCTATTGCTGAGGAAATGAAACGCTTTTTTTTAACGGAAGACACGCTGAATGCTCAGATAAAATTTAATAGCGTACTTTTTCCAACAGTCCAAACGACCACTAGTCAATGATGATTCAAAAAGAACCTTCTAATTCTATGTGGGGGAACTAAGATCTGCCCGGCCGTCTCGCATAGGAGTGTATTGTGCATATCCCTCCCTAAACAAGCCTTAACCAGCCCAGTTCCTTAATAAACCGTAGCAGGATTTTTGCAGCTTTTCTGTGAGCGTGGATGTGGTTGATGCCTCAATGAGACTCCATAGCCCCGTTTTATGTCTGGCCTTCTCTTTAGCAAAATGAACCTTATGATTTGATCTGTTATTGACCATACTGTTATTTTCAGGCAATGCTGCCATCCATACAGCGCCGCACGCGTTTCGAACTCGACCGAGACTATTCGTACAACTTCTCAGTGGAACGGCAAACGTGAAATCGCACCTAAAAACATCACACTAAGGTATTAACTACGTTGCACATAACTTGCCATGACGTGACGTATCGTGACTTGATTACATGGCTGTATTCAAGATCGCGATAATTGGAGTTTCAGGAGAGCAAGCGTATTTGGACTTTATGGACTGACGAATATGATTTAAGATAACAATTATAAGGAATTAGCAACTGGAACTAAGAAAAGGTCACAAATTAATAATAAAAATTATGAATTCAACCTAAAATGGTCTATAGATAATATTTAAAATAATAGATTTCCCGTTATTATTATTGTCATAAGATTCATCGATGATACAATCAAATTATAAGAGATAAAAAAGATAGATTTTAAATGTATAGAAATGAAAATAATAGAGTTCCTGTTGTTCAGGATACATCGATGTTGTTATGATACAAAAACTGAATTCAATAATCAATTTTTGACATATCCGATGACTATTATTATAATAATGAATTTCCTAGATGTTATTACTATAAAGAAAATAGTTATTCATTATATCGTATTGTGAACCGTGTGTCCATTGAGTAAAGATCAAAATAGCAATAAATTGCGTTATTTACATTTTTCCAGGTGTTTTTTAAACTAATACAATTTTAGCGAAGAAATACATAATTTATTGAAAATGGTTGTGTAGTTAATTTTTTTTTGATCGCATACATTTATGAATTGTTACGTAGGAAATACGTAGAAACAATGTTTTAATGTGGGAAGATTGAAATAGATAAAAAAATACGAATAATTTGATGTTGGTAACGTTTTTCTGTTTTATAAGGCAACATTTTGTCAGCGAAATATTACTGTTGCTTTAATTTAGCTTTATACATTCAACGCATAAGTTGTTACCATAAGAACATATCCTTACTATTATTCTGCGTGGTTGTCCAGCATTATTATTATACATTTTCAATGTAAGCAGGTTAACTACGAACCTTGTTTGTGTTGGAAGAATACCATCGTTTCATCCCTGAACGAGGTACATCTTCAGGGCGAGTGCGGTTCTAGACGTGCGCGTACCGCATCCCTCCGAGCACTAGAACCGCACTCGCCCTGAAGGAAGATGTCCCTCGTTAAGGGATTAAACGTCGGTGTTCTTCGAACACAAACAAGGTTCGTAGTTAACCCAATTACATTCACAATGAATTCGTCAAACTACGAAAGTTTTTATAATTATTATTATGAGTAATTTTGGTACTTCTTAGGCCCATATTATGTAAGCTTACTCAGTCTAAGATCTATGGTGACGTTTTTGCCATAGGGTCGAACTCTATGTTCTACTAAATTTGTTCATTTACTTTTGTTTTTGTTTAAATATAGCTCTAAATACAACACATGTACTGTAGCTTTAGTTTCTTTTGTATAACATTTATGTTATTTTGTATAACTGTCTCGACTAGGTGTTATTTCTATTATTGTTTCTCGTTTCCTTCTAAAACTACAAACAATGTACCCTGCAGTGGGAAAGAAGCTGCCTTCTGTAACACAGAACTATAACAGAAGACAGCTTGCCTAGAAGTTTGATCTTTTTTTGTAGTTTCATAAAATAAACAGTTTTCATTTTCATAGAAGAGTGCAAGTAACTCAAGCTTGGATAGACAACTCAGCAAGCTTTCATAATTGAGACCTTAGTATCATACAAGCATGAATTAAATCATCATTAGAATTATTTTAAATGTGCCTCTGTAAAATATTATTTTAAATATATGAATTGTAATGGAATGTCCTAGATTATTTTTAATTACCCCATAGTTTAAATGGGCCAATAATTTTACTATCTAGTTTAAGCATGTGATAAAAGTGTCAGCGTAATTTTTACAAACATAGGAAGGAATAATTTAGTCGAAATACATTTGTGCCAATATCAGTACAACCATATTGAAGTTTTTAAAGGTTACCGGGTTCCGGCCAATTTACCTAGTCAGGACACGAGTGATTATTAATAAGAGAAGCACCTTAATCATGCAACTCAATTTAAGTCTCCCTTGTTGAAAAGCCTCCTTCATTTGAGCATAAATATTCAACTATGTTACAGTCGGTTCGCCGGTAACATCTTGGAGTATTGATTTCTTCTCACCACAATGTTTATACATATATATATATATAACAATGGGCACTAAAGTAATTATATAATTTATTGAAAATGGTTGTGTAGTTTATTTTTTTTTGATCGCATTCATTTATGTATTGTTACGTAGGAAATACGTAGAAACAATGTTTTAATGTGGGAAGATTGAAAATAGAAAAAAATACTAATAATTTGACGTTGGTAACGTTTTTGTGTTTTATAAAGCAAATTTTTGTCCTTAGCGGACGATTTAGGTACTTTCCTCCTGCTTCTTTATACTATAACAACTCAATAATAATAAATAATAAATAAATAATAAATAATGCTGGACAATTCACACAGCATTATCTAGCCCCAAGCTAAGCAGAGCTTGTGTTATGGGTACTAGATAACTGATATACATAATACAACACACTACTTAGATAGATATTTTTTATTATACATAGAAAAACATCCAGAACGCCCTGAACAAATTTCTGCAGATCGTACACAAATTTGTCCCGAGGCGGGAATCGAACCCGCAACCTCCTGCGTCGCAGGCAGACCTTCGCCCACCGCGCCACAGAGGTCGTCATATTATGCGACGATAAAATGTATTGACACGACACTCGCCTGTGGACATGACATTTGAGTTTTTAGGTCAATCAATAGGAACCTAAACTAGACAATAAGCTTCTCGGCTCAATGGAGGTATACAATTTTGTATGATTATGTAAAATTAAAATCTCTTATATTACTAACGCGTCCTTCTTGGTCTTAGAGTAGCCTATCTAGCTCTTATTATGACTTTAGTCAAATTATTTTTGGCTCATGAATCGGTGCAACGTTCTACCCTTATACTGTATTCTGTCAATTATTTATGTACATAATATTAAGTTTATTTAGGTTCGTAGTTCCAACTGTTTATACAAACTCTCCTTGTTTGCGAAGTTGTTACAAAGTTAAGTTAGAACTTATTCGTCAGTGATATCGGCGGTGTATTACTTGTTTCGTTGCTTATTATTTACTTTTTTTTTTCTTCCTATCAGAGTTTCATAAAATTAATATTTTGAGTAATATAACACTATAAATATATCAATGTTAAATAGCCAAATTAATAAATAGATCTGTTACGAATAGGGACTATGCTCTTTCATAGTTTAATCTTCATTGGAATAAATAGAACAATATAATAGCTTGATAATTGTTACTAAACCAGGCTGACATTAATCATAATAGAAAATTGATTTCAATAACTATCAGAGCTTGTATTGACGTGGTCTGATAGATATAGATACATATATAGTTGTAAAATTATCCTGAATAATGGAAATAATCTACGTCTCATGCCTTGGTCTCTTCATCCTCCGCAGTACGCTGCGTACTGCGGCAGTCCCTTACCATGTCCCTTACCGCTGACGCATTATTTCAGTGAACAAAAGACAACTCTAGACGTTTTCATGTCTGGCACCGCATAGCGCATTCGCAGCGTCCTGCGTACTGTTCAAGAGACCGAGGCTTCGGTGTTCATATTACGCTTCACTCAAATATTTATTAGTAGTACTTGTAAATATCACTGTAAATGCAAATTAGGAGATTATTGTACGCTTTTCTACGCACTATAGGTGATGTCATTTTATTTCGTTTAGAGATATAACGGAGAAATAAATTTAAATTATTGACTGATTATATTTTTGTTTGTGTTTTTCCTTTAGTTGACCTTTATTATCTTCGATAATTTATAAGTAATGATTACCTTAACGTGTGTAGAACTATATTAGTAGGATTTATTAAGTAAAAATCTATTTGCTTAACAAAAATAATTTTATTGCAAATACCGTTTCATACAAAATGGATTCAATTTATTTTCACTTAATCACAACAAAATTGCTTATAGTTTATCTTTGCTAGTAAATATCGATGCAAACAGGTACAGCAGAGATTATGAAGCATGTTTAAAACGGGACATGCTTGTTTTAATTATTCAACAATTTTCGCAGTTTTCCGCATTATTTGAATTTGCAACCAATGCCACATTTTGCTACTATGCTTTCGATATTTACTAGATTAAATTTGTATAATATTTTGTTGAAACACTTAATAAGTATAAAAAATATACATTCTGATACATTCAACAATCAACCAATAATTTCAACTCCTTGCTACATCAAAGTTTATAGAAATTCAAGAAACGCAGAAAAGTCAACACCTGTATATTTCAGGATGTACAAAAATAGCGTATCTATATCCGAAATTCTAGTTGAGCTAAATCACAAATAGAAAAAGGCATTTTTTAACATGCTTCTTTGAATTAGAACAACCTTCAGTTTATTTAGGTATTAATTTACATTTATATTTATGTGTTGCGAACAAGCGCATTGTCTTTCATATTATGCTATGAATTTATGCAAGATCCAAGGCTCTCCTATGTCAGAATGTGAAGCCTCTTATCACATCGAGGAGCACACTCCGACACAATTATGTGCTTTAAGATCTAGCGAATCGAATAAGGTACAAGTTCACCAATAACTGAACAGCCCATCGAAAAGAATAACGCAACATGACACAGCCAGAGTAACGGCTGTCATAGTTATCGGTGGACATTTACCTCAGTAATGGAGTTAAGTTTCCTTCGTGCATGCGCGGACGGGCGCAGGTTCAGCCGGTGTCATTGCGGTGGCTTCATCTGCTTCTGTTGTTCGAGGAGCCGCTCTAGGGGCGAGGGTCCGGGGCCCGACCAGAGAGACTGGAAAATGATCTTTATTTAGTATGCCAAAGAGATAAACAAAAATCAGTCATCATATCAGTCCACTGTTGGTCAAAGGCCTCGCCTAATGGGCGTTATAGCGCCCTGTCTTCAGCTTGACGCATCCAGCATCTGCCTGCAGTCTTTCGCAGATGATCATCTCATCTGGCAGAAGGGCGCCCTACGCTACGTTTGCCGAGTCGCAGTCTCCGCTGAAGAACTCGTTTACCCATCAGTAGTCGGTTCTTCGCGAGTTATGGCCGGCCCACTGCCATCTTAGCTGGCTAATTCTTTGAGCTATGTCGATAACTTTGGTATTAATTATTATTTAAACCAAAGTTGTTATCGACATAGATAGCTAGTATTATTAGGGATGTATTAAGCGTGTAATATAAGATTAGAAGTAGGTTTACTTCAGTTTGACGAGTGATTATTACATTTGAGTTCTTTCTTATGCAGCGCGGGTGCAATGCTTCGCTTAGCAGAGTTGTAGGTCGTTCAGATTTTTTTTCTTGTCTATGAATGTATATTTGATAGTTAGGGTTGAATTTATGGAACAAATCTTGGCGGGAGTTGCGTTTAACCCTTTACTAGTCGTGGACTTCTTACTTTAACAGTCATAAACAACTATAAAGCAGCATTGATAAGGAGAATAAAGAGAAACTAAGAGCTGTGGGTTACCTGAGGCGGATGGCTGGGCGTGGTTCCCCACTGCGGCGCGTTGGGTGCTCCGCTGAACAGTGAGTACGTATTGCTAGGGGCTTCGGTTGAGCCCTCACCCTAAAGAGAAAAAAACACAATTTTTCAATTATCACATCACACTAATATTATAAATGCGAAAATTTGTATGGATGTATGGATGGATATTTGTTACCTCTTCACGCCAAAACGACTGAACGGATCTGGCTGAAATTTTGCATACAGGTAATTCTAATACTGGAATAAAACATAGGCTACTTTTTATCCCGTAAATCTGTTCCGCGTTCAGTAAAGCCGCGGGGCGCAGCTAGTTTCTGAATAATTGTAAAAAAGTATTAAATGAACATGATTTTGTTAACACTTAGTAGAATGGAATGGGCAGTCAAAACCAGAAGCTAGCAACCAATAAACGTACCTTGAGCTCCATATCGCCCTTCTGCTCAAAGCTCAAATTCCTTTGCAGTTCTCCATTATTCTGGAAGCCAAGCTCCATCATGTCCTTGTTCTGATACTGCGGTTTCATCTGCTGGTATCCAAGCTTGTTGCTGAACTGAGGGTACATCGCAGAGTCATACGTCACAGGTGGATAAGCATTGAAGCTGTTCAGAGTAGAGTTGAAGTTTGGAGAGGAGACTAGGCTTTGTAGAGTCTGCATCGGCTGACCGATGGTCGACGGAAGGTAGGTTTCTGGCTTCTGCTGTGGTAACTGAGGGGTATACGCAACGTTGTAAGGAACGTTGGTGCTCACTGGAGAGAAATAGGAGGGTTGGATCATGTTCGGTGTGTAGTTGAAGTTTGGAGGGTTCTCCGGCTTCCACCAAGGAGGTTGTTGGAAGTTCTCAGGCATCTGTCCGATCCAGTTCTGGCGTTGGTTGAACGGACTGGCAGGGTTGGCAGGCTTGAAGCTATCGTCTCTGAATTTGTTGTCGTTGTACTGGTTTTCTTGCGCGTTCTGCCAGTAGCGGTATTGGTTCACGAAGCGGGGAGGTAGGTCGTTCAGGAAGTTTTTCTTGTCTCCGGATATTTGATAGTTCGGGTTGAATTTATGTTCTTGGAACATATCCTGGCGGGAGTTCTGTTTCTGCATGGCAGCGGTTCGGACGTCGATTTCCTTAGGGTTGACGACAGGGAGACGGATTCCCTGGTTGTTAACCCCCGGTTGGTAGTTAGGGTTGTAGCTGATACCGGTGTTTTGTATTCCGTAGTGTTTCTGGAAGGTCATGCGGGGAGGTTCCGTGAAGTTCTGGGGAGTGTTGACCCAGCTGGGGGAGTGTTCTCGCTTCGGCTGGAAGGGCTGGGTAGTCTGGCTCGCTTTGGGTTCCTTCCTGACCTCCTCTTTGTCTTTCTTAGGTTCAGGATCGGTGTTGACTAGATGCGGGTACCCAGATTTGTCTTTGAGCGAGAGGATGCCGCCGGTTTTCTTACCGATGGGAATATTAGCAAGGGATTTCATGACCTTAGGTTGGATAATTTTGGGTTTCTCTTCTTTAGACTCGGTGCTTTCGGCGGTCGAGTCGGGCGTCGGAGCAGGTGTTACGAATTTGACCTGTAACAGATTAATTATTGAGTCTATTTTACAGAAACTTGTAGCAAATAGTTTTTATCTTAAAGTCAGTGTAGTTACCTGTTTATTAGTTTCCTCCTGCTTCCGCATGATAGCCGCCATCGCTATATTGACCCTCGGCTTCCGGATCTCGCGCTTGTCATCAAACTTGTTGCTGCTTTCTTCGCTTGTTTCATCATCATCCTCCTGGAACTAAGAAATTTTCTTAATAAACAAGATGTTTTGTTAATCGCAGTGATATAGTAATATGAGCTGTATTTGAAAGGCAATAAAGCTGACCAATTTCACAAAGAAACTTGCTCATTTAACTAGACTTTTTTTTCGAATCTAAAACATTAATTTAATCACAATCAATTAATAAAACTAGTAGGTATTTACAATTGAAACAATTGAGCTAGCTGCAGACTGTTGTCCAACTTAACTAGAAATGGTATTGACAATTAAAGTGGTATATCAGTATGTTGTGTACTGCCATACTGTTTACTACAATGTTTGCGTTACTTTATTTTCCATGGAAATGTGACAGCGCTCCAAGCGGGCAATTTACATAACTTTCACGGATTAGGTTAAGGACTAGATTGCATAACGAGTTAGTTTCATAAGATTTTGGTAGCTAATGTCTAATGTAATCTAGTCCTTACGAACCTAACCCAGTTTCACATTTCCATAGAAAATAAAGGTAATACAAACTTTGCAGTAAACAGTATGGCAGTACACATGAGTGTGTACAGCCATACAGCTGTATTTCAAAGACAATAGAGCTGACTATCGCGTGTAAAACGAACTAACCTGAGGTTCTTCCTGCGTGGCCATGGCGCGCTCCTCCCGCGCGCGCTCCAGGGATCCTTGCGGCTTCAGGATGCCGGCTCGCTTCTCGCGAACTGCTGAGTCAAAATGTGTTTGTAAAGAACAATCAAGCGAGTACAATAAGTTTTAATTTGGAGTCTGCTACAACTTCTAAAAAATGTCGCTGTCGCTGTCGCTTTTAGTGTATAAAAAGATTTACTGGGCTGGGATTTTTTGCACGGTAGGCTAAACAACCCTCTTAGAGATTATAGGTATACACGGACTGCAACCCTGGATTCCGTTGAATAACAAAATCGAGTACTATGAACACTGGTCCGTTAACCATGAGCGCATCTAGAGTTTATAGTGAAACGTCATAGATGACGTCATATCCACACGCTCACAAGCTTAAATTGATCAGCCTATAAAAAAAAACTTTTTGCTTCTGCTGTTTGCCTTTATAATGAATAATTCCAATGCTGACTTTTGGGTGGGTAGCAGAAGTAAGTTCTTAACAGTTTTCGTGTAACATTTCCCCACTACGCGCAATATTCTTTGAAACGCTGTTGAAAGTCCACTTCGACCTCATGCATTGTTGGTTCTTTGTCCAGGTGGGTAGTCTTGTAGTCAAGACTAGGTATCTTGACTTAAATAAAATAAATAATGCTGGACAATTCACACGGCATTATCTAGTCCCAAGTTTAGCAAAGCTTGTGTTATGGGTATTAGATAACTGATATACATAATACTACACTTCACTTCATCCTCAACCTGAACCTCAACAGCCTGTATCGGTCCACTGCTGGACACAGGCCTCCCTCTGATAAGCGCCTTATTGGCGTTTATCTAATGGGGGGTAATGCCCATAATCCCCACGCTAGGCATGCGGGTTGGGGATCGCAGTTCGGTGGTAGAATTGTTCTATAGGAGGTGCTGCTGCCCGCCCCCGGTGGATATCGTTTACGACACCCACGGAACTGGTAAAGTTTTTAGATAAGTTAGATTAAAGATTAAAGATGTTTATTTGCCAGAATATATGTTACAGATGTAGGTCTTAAAATTATATATGTACGTCCAATAATATTCTACCTCACATAGGCATGCAAATATTAATTTTCAATTACACAATACAATTACTATTACTACATTACAAATACAAAGTTAATTAATCAAATAAATAATAAAAAAAACATAATTATTTTATATCAATGAATTAGCTATAGTGAACTTACCTAAATACTTTACCAAATGAGACTTTCCGTTATTAAAAATTAACCTGTTGGATCTTTCCAGAAATCTTTGATACTTGCATTTCATCAAAGGCAGGCGCAGGGTTGTCACTTTATTTAGGCATTAGGAAATTAATACTTTTTGTATGGGGTACAAAAAATTGAAATTTTTAATTATCTCCCCCCCCTGAATCCTCCTCCTTCGGGGTAGTACACATATTATGATACACGTTGTATACATTAGATATTTGTCCACAATATAGTACACACAGAGTCACGTACCTTTCTCCCTAAAGTCTGCCTCGGATATGACGACGGGCGGGCGCAGCCGCGGCGCGTCGTCGTCGCTCTCTGCGTCCGTGGAGTCGCTCTCGGCCGCGCCGCCCGCCTGCAGCCGCGACGCCGACAGCTCTGCGATGGCGAGACTCAGCTCCTCGCCGCCTACGGACGCCGCTGTGAACGTCGGCTTGCCTTCTTCCTCGCTGCAAATAGAAGAGTTATTATAGATAGACATATCACAAATAATGGTCAATAGCCTTAAAAAAGCATAGCATAGATAGACCAGGTAGCTACATAGTATATGCTGAGTGTGAACTGCTATTTGTTTACTACCAGCCCCGCCCCGCGGCTTCACACGCCTATCCGACGGGAACTGATTTATGGGATAAAGGTAGTACCCATAACAAAATCTATATAATTATATAAAATAAATTGCTGTTTGTTAGCCTCGCTGAAACTTGAAAACGATCAATTTGTTTTTTTTTTATTCGCTTTAATAAATAGGCGTGGTTCTAAAGAAAAAAAATGTGGGTGATACGAAGTGGACGTGGTAATCTAGTTTATTATTTGAAAATAAAAAAAACCACAAACACCAGAAATAAATATATGCAGAACCAAACAGGGGTTTCAAAACCTACTACGGGGTCAATGCAACAGAATAGTGTGTGTGTGTGTGTGTTTCTGTGAGAGACAGGGGTTATAAACTATCTGCTTTTACCAAGGAGCTATGCGGTGTTGGCTAGAATTTGCACCGCCCTAACTCTTTCCGTGGGTGTCGTAACAGGCGATTAAGGGATATCCACCGGGGGCGGGCTGCAGCGCCCCCTGCAGTACAATTCTAACAGCGTACTGCGATCCCCAACCCACATGCCCAGCGAGTGGGGATTATGGGCATTATATGGGCCCCCCATTAGATAAACGACAATAAGGCGCTTATCTTGGGGAGGCCTGTGTCCAGCAGTGGACCAATACAGGCTGTTCATGTTGAGGTTGCAACACCAACCTAACGGTGCTAGTCTGTAAGACCGTATGAAATCCCAGAGATTTTCGACATCTACGTCACTTGACTTCGTGGTGTAGTTGGTTATTACATTCCCGTACTGAGGAAGGACGCGGGTTCAATTCTCGTCGAAGTCGAACATTTCCGGGATATACTGTAAACTTTTATTCATAACTAGGAGCGTCTCGCGGTTTCACCCGCGTAGATCCCGTTCCCGTGGGAATTCCGGGATAAAATATAGCCTATGTCACTCCCTGAAGAGTAAACTTTTTAGAGAAGAATTATTTAAATCGGCTCAGAAACTACTGAACGGATCAGGCTGAAATTTTGCATACAAGTAGTTCTAGACCTGGAATAACACATACGCTACTTAAATCAGTTCCCGTGGGATAGGCGTGCGAAGCCGCAGGGCGCTACAACTATAATAACCAAAAAGTTTACGAACTATGATCTATTTATCATAAAGCTGCAAACTATGTCAATAGATTCCAATATCATACATTGAAATTTACATGCTTGGAGTCGAGATAAAGATATATCTGAAGAAAGGATCTCAAGTAGGTACTATCCATTATGTTAGAAATCGTCAACAAAAAAGTTAATTTGAGGTTAAGTACTACGGGTTTGTTTATCATTTGGGCAGGGTTTAAAAAAATCGAATGTTGTTCAGTTTAACTCACGTGTAAGTGAAGTGATCCGGCATGAGGTCGGCGAGTCGTTTCCCCAGCTGCACCAGCCGGCGCGCGCGCACGCGCTTCTGCACCTCGGGCTCGTCGGACAGGGACGAGCTCGCTACTTCGGGGGGCGACCTGCGGATATACTCGTATATGAGTAAAAAACTATTGCAGAGTTATTAAAAAATAGCTTATACAGGGTGGGGACAAATTTTTGGCCCCTTCAGGGTAGCCAAGCTTCAGGGTACCTAGTTACTAAAAAATTAAGTAGGCTAATTTTGAAGGCCCCTAGCCATGTTCGCTCTAACTAGGGCCAATGGCTTCAAAATTAGCCTACTTAATTTTAGATAAAATTAAAAAAATAAGGAAAAAGTTTTTTTCTGGTATGCCTTCAAAATTAGCCTACCAACATAAAAAAGTAGATACATACGAATTTAAATTAAGAACCATTGAATGAGCGACATTGTTGTTTTCACTTACCTACTCGTTTTTTCATAGAAAATGTATGGGAATTGTTTTTTTAATTATTGCCAAAACTTACGACTTGATTTGGTAAGTTACTTTGGGAAAAGTTTTCCTGGTTGGAAATAGAGTCGATTAAAACCAACTTTTTTTTTTGACAAATGTCATTTTTTGGGCGACCCGTACATTTTTTCAAAAAACTAAAAAATGAAAATATTTTTTTCTTCAAAATAAAACCTTCTAACAACAAAAGAAACGGTAGCTACCCTTAAGGGGCCTAAAATTTGCCCCACCCTGTATATGTATTGCATGGCTTAGATTTAGGCAAAACATGTATGGTGCTTACCTATTACTTATTCCATCTTTGTAACCCATGTTTACAAATAAATAATTTGTATTTGTATGCAAACAATGGCACAGGACCGTGGTGAATGGCACACACTACGGGAGGCCTATACCCAGCAGTGGGTAAAATCCGGCTGTGGATGATCATGATGATACTTCCATCATGGTGTCGCTGACGACTGTGGTGTCCACTTGCAGGCGGCCAGTGGGCGTTGGAACTTGACACGCTCCGGTCAAAACTTACTGCATAGCATGACTTATCGGGTATGTTTAAGTAAAGTGGACTTACTCATGCGGTGTGGCCGGCAGACGGTCTCCGTAGGTGTCCCAGGAGGCGTGGTTGGGGAACCGCAGCGAGGCCAGCGAGGCCTCCAGTGGAAGGAAGCCGTGCAGCTCCTCATCTTCAGGTAGGGGGACGCTGGTATCTGGACAAATTATCATATTAGAACATCTATATGATAATTTGCGTTGCGAGGTACTGCTGTTGTAGTTGATGGTTTTGGTAGTTAGCATAACAAGTTTCCAAGCTTTGGTAAGGTGGCGATTCGCGCTTCGAATAAGGCTGCGATCCGATATACGCTTAAAGCGCATATGCGCGCATGAAGACGCTCCGTTTCTACTTTCAGCGCGCTGACAGACCGCACGGGAACGTACACTTTGTCACGCCCCTCGCGCGCACGGGAGCGGACGAACAGCCTCACCTTTCGAAACAAGGCAGTTCGTGCGTTCCTTCAACTTTTTTGTGAGTGCCGTCATTTAGGCAAGAAATTTCAAAAATGGAAGTCGCCTGTGATTTGAATTTTTCACAATTTTTGGGATAAAGAAATATCCAAGTGCAAATAGTATTGTTCTGTGTTCAAAGGAGCGCTTACTAAGTGTTCCGTTTCAACGATCACACCAACGCGCTCAGATAACTGTTATATTTATTACAATACACTACATAGATAGATATTTTTTTACTAAACAGAAAACATCTAGAGCATCCCGAACAAATATGATGCAGATCGCAAATACAATTGTCCCGAGGCGCGAATCAAACCCGCGTCGTAGGCGGACCTTCGCCCACCGGTCGTCATATGACGTCTCTGAAGCGCGATGGGCGAAGGTCAGCCATAGTGTATTGTATTATGTATATCAGTTATCTAGTACCCATAACACAAACTCTACTTAGCTTGGAGCTAGATTACATAGTGCTGGACAGAATTTTCCAGCACTATGTATTTATTTATTTATTTTATATATATTTTTATAATATGCACCATCTTAGGGTGAACGGTCCGTTTATACGTACAGTTGTCGGTCAGTTCGACGTTATCCGCGAGATGGTTGAGCGAGTGCGCGAGCGCGGGCCACAGCGCCGGCTTGCAGCGGAACGACGCGCACGGCAGCACGCGCGGGTGCGCCACGCACCACTCCAGCCACACCTTCACTGGAACATACCACATGTACCATTACAGGCTTATCACACCCCCACACAAACTATCTAAGTCGGAGAGATCTGTATATCAATATTCCCTTCTAAAGACAGGAAAACCACCAACACGATGCTCAAGATGAGCCGGGAGGACCTCAGAACGATGGTGGGCATCATCACAGGTCACTGTGAATTGAACCATCATCTTTTCAAGACCGGAGCCACAAACAGCAGCCTATGTCGTGGCTGCTTTCAAGAAGAAGAGACTGTGGAACACGTCGTGGTACACTGCACGGCTACAGAGGAGGCCAGACACAAAACAGGGCTGAAGCGCCTCATTGAGGAATCAACCCCATCCACACCCACAGAAAAGCTGAAACGAAGCTGTCAGTCACCCAAAGTCCTGCTCCGATACTTCAAGGAGCTGGGCTGGTTAGGGCCTGCTTAGGCAGGAGGATAATGCACAATACACTCCTATGCGAGACGTCCGTGCAGATCTTAGTTCCCCCACTTAGAATTAGAATTAGAGATCTGTATACATAATGGGCCCCGCAGTGTATAATCGCTTACCCGAAAAAATAAGAGATGCCGCTTCCTCCAACATATTCAAGCACAGACTTAAGTCATGGCTACTGGAGAGAGTGTTCTACAGCTTCGGTGAGTTACTAGAGCTACCCGAACTGTAGAATACAATCCCCGTGCCTGATTTATAGATCCAAAAAATGTCAGGTGCAAAACATAGGTAGGGCTATATAGCGGGTTGGATTAAATTAAGCAAAATAATAATAATATTTAAAGTAAAATAATTAATTTGATAAAAATTAACAATAATGTAATTTATTTGACAAGTAAATTTAAAATTTACCAATAAATTCTTGTATCTTGTATCATACATTATTTTGGGCCCAAAAACAAATGGTTCCAGTGGAATTAAAAGTTACCCCACTGGCATTAACGAAACGCATGAAAGATTTAAAACTTCTGTGATTCATTCCGAAGCCGAGGCCCAGTGTAAACCCTTCCACATTGATCACATTCAGACTGAGTCGTCAACTGGTAATCGGATTTAAGTTCACTGGGAATCGACTTCAAATTAGACGATAAGGCTGCTGGTCATATGTAACTATGAGGAAATGGCTAGTGTCTTAAAAACTCTAATTAATTCTTCATTTGGATAAAATATTAGACACGTATTTTTTCTTTTGTCGATTATACATGAGAACATATTCATTATGAATATAAGCGGATTAACTACGAATCTTGTTTGTGTTGGAAGAACACCAACTTATTATTAATATCATAATGAATTCGTCGACCAACGAAAGTATCTATAGTAAAATGAGAACATATCTTCGATATAGCTAATTAATGTTCCGCATGACGTCACCTTTTACCAAGGTATGACGTCACAAACCCCTCCCAAACTTTGGTGAACTTTATATTTCTAATTTATTAGTTGATTGACAAACGAAAAAAAATGTGTTCAAGCTCTTGTGATAGTCTAACTGATGGTCTAAATAGACTAATATTTTTTTTACCCAGGACATTATACTAGAATGTTGTACATTCCGCAATGTAGTATTCAAACATATGCCGTTGGTAGAGTGTATTTACGGAGAAGCGATTTTACACGCGTTTGTTTGATTTCACGCGTCGCACGCGACGTGCACCGCCACTCTTCACGCCCCGCCTATCCATAAACATCACCGTCCATTTCGATATGTTTGTTTACGCGTGCGATGCGGGGCCGCTGCACGCCCCGCGTCTCCGTGAACAACGCCTTACGAGTACAGTTGTTGCAGTAAGTTGTAAAAAAAGGAAGAGCACTACTTGCCAAAATACTTACAACTTAAGTTTGGCAATAACCGCGAGATTATGATTTTGTTGCTGCTCGGAAAATGTTTTATTTATGTTCAGTGTCGCCTTTTGGGCTTGCAGGGATTTCACATGAATTTTCCTTAATGTTTTTAGGTTAGGTTTATAGAAACTTTATGCATCGATTTTTTTTATTGTTCTAATCGATTCTTTAGGTCATTATTTAACGGAAAAATGATAAGACGCTCACAGAATTTCGCAATAACAAGGTAAAAGAACCAAATCAAAACTATCATTTTCGGGTGATAAAAGCGCTACCATATTGGCGCCATGTTTATTTGACGTCGACGTTCACACTCGATTAAAACCTTTTCTGACCACCTCATTAGTCTCAGGATCATCTCAGGAAAGAGGTTTTCTGAAAAATCAGAAAATAACCGGCAATACGAAATTTGAAGTGGGCGTAATAGTGTCAAATCATGATGCAGCGCCAAACATAAAAAAGAAGAAATGTGAACAGTGATGTCACGTCCGCTCTAGCCAATGGCGTAGCGTTTTGAAATTTTGCGATTGAGATTTAAAATATAAATATTTCAATGGTTAAATTCTATAATAAAAAATCTCAAAATGCTAAAATAAATATGAAGATATGTTTCTTTATCAATAGAGAATACGTATATATTTTTTTAGCCATTTTGAAATCACATGCATATATCCTATTGGGGCTCAAAAATTGTAATTCGCTAGCGAGATTCGTTCAGCAGGGGTATTTTAATTCATTCGATTCGTTTCCTAAGCGAAAACTTCTTTGAATTCTATTCCGACGGAACTTCAGAACGCTATTTTGATTTTTCAAAAGTTTCCGATAACGAATCCAACGGACTTTCCGACAAATCAAAACACCCCTGCAGATGGACACTAGAACTGCAGTCAGTCAAGTCAAACCCAAGGTGTATGAAGGCAACTCACGTGGTGCTAAAGTCCGCTCCAGCGGCGCGTCCGCTGTGTAAGCGGGCAGTAGAAGCGCTAACAAAGCTCCGCTAGCGAGGGATTCGCTCAGATGCGCCGCTACAGCTTCAGAGTCCGTCATCGCGTTCGTTTCTATTGAGAAGTCTTCTGTCGACGAGTGTACTAGCCAGATTAGGACACAGGCCATCTGCAAATACGATCCAGATAAGTAAAGAAATACTATGGTTTGTCCATTTTGAATGGAGCATGTTAGTAAACAAAATACGACACAAATAACAAAATCTCACTTGCTTGGCGTCGAGTTTCAGATATAATTATAAGCAATTTTTATTGATGGGATGATCTAAAATCGACAAGTAATGTAAATTACGTATAAAAGGACGCACCAACAAAGTGAATTTTAGGTTAAGTATGGGCGGTTTGTTTACGTTTATGCCTCATCCAAAATGGACACGGTAGGTATAGATAGAGTTTCAAAAAAATGTGTAAGCTAAACCAATCATTTTGCCCTCATTTCAATTATTTTGATTGGCCAATGGTGTGTATTCAGATCTCGTCAATACTAAACTAATTTGACGGTACTAAAAATAGCTGTCCCTGTCATGACGATCAAAATAATAAGGATGGCATAAGTTTTAGACCTGTCAGATGAGTTTAGTCTAGTTTTGGCAACATCTAAATAGACACCAATATAAGCCTATAGTATTATAATATCTGTGGCAAAAGCGACTCTAACCCCCTTATTCATAATAGTCTGCTAACTTAGCACACTTCTAAATATCGCTCTGTCTTTTTCTATTGACATAAGTTAGACTGAGAAACAACACTACTTAGCAGCTGTTTTATGTTAGCAGACCATTATGAATAAGGGGGTAAGAATACATTTTAAACGTAGAGCGACAAACGGCCATGCTTTTTATGCAATTTTCCAACATATTTTAAGCCACGAGATCTTATGAAATTCAGTTAACATCGCACAGTGTAAAATAAACCCTAATTTTGTTTCATCTCAGTTTTATCACGAAAACCTAGTCCTACCATAATTTAAACTAATCATAGTTTTTATCATTTTAAGTACTAGAGTAAAACTCTGGCATCGATAGATAATGTGGTTTTTTATTAAAAATTATCAAAGTTACCCTATATCCGGTCCATGAAATATACAAAAAGAAATCGTAGAAAAAAAACTAGGCTACTTATTTAAGTTTTATCTATATATATACAACGGTTATGCACATAATAACAGACCATCAAGCTAATTTTTAACTTGGTACTATGAATAGATTATGAAATATTAATATTTTTATCATTTTTTTTTCTCCACTATAATTCCGTATTAGACGGCTATTTCTAAACTAAACGATAGTATAGACAAACCTTTATTTACAGTATTAAAATCATAATTTTTCTCCGCGGGACTTAGATGTTATTAGCATTTTATGTAATATCCGGATTGTTTGAGCCTAGGGCTGCCACCTCGACGGATACATTTTTTTGATAGGACTTTTGAATTGTTGTTGGTGGTTGGAAATATGAAGCAAACGATCGTTTCAAATATATATAAATACTAGTTTCTGCCCGGCTGATCCGGATAAAAGGTGGCCTCCAACTGAGATGAAACAAAATTGGGGTTTATTTTACTCTGTGCATCGGCATTAACCACGGCTCATGTTAAAATTAAAATTTTTGCTCTGCATTTGTAATGTACCGTCTTTAATAATAGTGTTGAACTCCTCACCTTAATAAGCGTCATGGACTCAAAGCTGTCAGTAGCTATGAGTGTAGTCAGAGACGAGTTTAAGGAATTCACCAATACTTTGGCTTTCTCCAATCTGCGGAATAGAAAATAAGCATTTAAAATATTGTAACACAATGTTTCACTTAACTAAGCTCAACTAAAAGACGACTTTAACAGCAGTTGCAGGGTATTTATTCATTTCATTGTGGTAAGTAATAAATCAAGACTTTAATATTGTTTTAACCGACTTCAATAAAAGGAGGAGGTTCTCAATTCGACTGTATTTTATGTTTGTTACCTCAGAACTTTTGACTGGGTGGTCCGATTTTCCTGATTCTTTTTTTATATGAAAGCTGGTGCTTCCCATGTGGTCCCATTTTAATTTTGTTCAGTTCTGACAATGGGATCTATGAAAATTCATGAAAAAACTATAAAAATAGAAGTCGGTTTATAGTTTTTAAAAACAAAATTAATTATGGGTGTACACAATAAACTCCTTCGAACGTACAAAGATTTTAAATCACATGCAAAAATTGTTAAATTATCATTATAAATTAATTGCCATAATTGTAAAATCACTAGAGTCTGTTCAAAGAGAGAAGAGTCGTGGCGTTACGGTGAACTAACACTTTTAGTCGTACTGCAATCACAGAGCAGTGTTGTCAACGCAACAAAAGTTGTCAATTGGCGCACGAGCTCCCTCACTTCCCACGAATCTTCTCTTTTTGATCAGACTCTAATTTAAAGCTAATTTTTACTAGAAGAATAAAAACAATATAAACTTAAAGTGAACGTCTGTTGGCTGCACAGAAATCGTAATAATATTACGATTTCTGGGGTTGGCTGGCTGCCCGGGAAGGTAAAGCTGCTAGGTAACAGATGACGAAGGATGTATGTTTGATAATTACTTGTAGTCTACAAAAAAACTCTCGAGTGAGTTGCAAAAGTTATCAAAATATAAATTTAACCAAATTGTCAAACTATTCTTTGTTAAAACTTGCTACAAAATATCTGATTATCTAGTGTGAAACACAATACAATAATACTATATTGTATTTTATTGCAGAACAAATTTTCTACCAAACTGCGATCCCCAATCCTCATGCCCAGCTTGGGGATTATAGGCATTACAGGCTGTTGAGGTTGAGGTTTGAGGTATACCAACAAAGATACGAAGAAATAACATAAGACAAAAGATGAAATGAGCGGTCTTAATGCTTTTTTCGCTGAATCTAGGGGATAAAAAACCTTGTAACGGGTTTTACTTAATACTTACTCATCGTTGGTATGTATGAAGTGTGCGGCACGCAGCAGTTCTGTGACGTACGTGTGCGCGTCGTATCGTTGCGTGGTGGCAACTGGCGCAGCACTGTGGATCACGGGCAGCCCTGGCAGGACCGGTAGCGTCGTGTCTTGTCTATATACAAATTATATTAATAGACAGATATATTTTGACTATAAAGTACTATCAATACATAAAATAGATAAAAGGGAACTTAATATTAATTAATCTTGTATGGCACAATTTGCGGCCTTATCGCTCACAGTGATCTGTTTAAGGAAATCTTGGGATGGATAGGATCGGCACTTATAGAAGCTGACGGTGGCGTAATTGATGACGTTAGTTTTTACCACTTAAAAGAACTTTAAAAAACGGAGATTCAATTATTTATAAACAGAGAGCAAAGAGACAGAAAAAGGAATAGTTAACAAAATAACAAATCAAGAATTATCAGATGGTATAATATAAATAAAGTTATTTACAACGGGATATATACCATGATTTAAGTTTTGGGTTTCCGAGCTCCGCTCTGAGCGTAAATATCCTGTTGTAAATAACTTTAGTATTAATAACCATGATGGATTTAAAAGTTTTAATATAAACAAGTTTTCAAGAGTATGGATTCTTATGGTAAATTTGTTCTTATGATGGTGGTTACAGACCGGGCGAGCGAGAGCGAGCGAATGAAAACGAGTTGGATTCGACGATCTGTACGTTTACGGTCCATTTTTCTTTGATATAGTGACATCCGCCGAAGGCGAACGAAGACCCTTGTTTGGACTCGCTTTTTTTCGCAATGCCGTTCACACTGGTTCTTTTGCGTTCGATCGCATGCTTTTGTTCGCTTGGTCTGTATCCGACATTAGAGAACATGTGAGCATAGATAATAAAGTTATAGCAGCAACGATTTTTGAGTCGAATCTCTGATACTGGGTAAAAAATCCAGCTGGATGCGCCAGCTAGAAGTCGCAACTCCGTTCATATTGTTGTCGCTCCAAGTGTAACAGTTGAACCCACGAAAGAAATGCATAACATTGTACTCACGTGGTAGCGGCAGCTTGCAACGTCCGTGCAAGGTTAGCTTGCGCGGGGGGGAAGGGCGCGCGGACGAGCAGAGAGCGCACGTGCCAGTACACCGCGTGCAGGCGACGCCCGCGCCGCCACGCCACTAGCGCCAGTTGGTTGTAAGGCTGGCCCGATGATACCCAAACTACTAGCGCGTGTCTGGAACAACACAATACGATGTTAGCACTTTGTCATCGTATTGTCAATGTTAAAAGCAAGTTCGTGAAATAGTCCTGCAAAGTCTATGCCGACGCCCACAAATGGCTTAACAAATACATCTTCATTACAAGTTTTTCTTACATTGACATACAGTTACTTAGCTCCAAATTTTAAATAAATAAATAAATAATGCTGGACAATTCACACAGCATTTTCTAGCCCGAAACTAAGCAGAGCTTGTGTTATGGGTACTAGACAACTGATATAATTTTATAATACTATACACTACATAGATATAATTTTTTTATTATTCATAGAAAATATCCAGAAAGCTCTGAACAAATGTCTGCAGATCGCACATAAATTTGTCCCGAGGCAGGAATCAAACCCGCAACCTCCTGCGTCGCAGGCAGACCTTCACCCATCGCGCCACAAAGGTCGTCAAATCGTCGAAATGGACCTGCGAAGTCGATGCGGACGCCTATAAAAAGCCTTGTTACTTTTGCATGATTGATGTCTTCTAGAATATACCTGTAGAAAGTATGAGCGACCCGCAGCTGCTGCCTATAGCGCGCCAAGTCTCCGAGATGCACGAGGCAGTGCTGGCAGATGTACCGCGCGGCGGAGGGCGCGGGGAGGCGCGGCGCCCCGCCCGCCTCGCCGGCGCCCCAGCCTTCTACCCAGCCTAGGAGGGAGGCGCGACGTCTGTGGATACAATGTGTGGGTATTTCGGTATTATTATTATTATTAGCCTTTTTCATTCCACTGCTGGGCAAAGGCCTCCCCCCACTCTCTCCAGACATCACGATCACTAGCCAGCTCCGTCCAGTCGGCCCAGAATTTGTTTAATTCGTCCTGCCATCTCCGTCTAGGTCTACCACGTCGCCTTCTCGCCTGGTCAGGTTGCCAGTCGGTGGCTACTTTAGTCCACAGCTCTCCTGGCATGCGACAGACGTGACCAGCCCAATCCCACTTCAGCTTTGCGGCTTTCAGAGCTTCGTCAGCGATTCGTGTCTGAGAACGCAGTTCGGTGTTGCGGATTCTGTCTGTTAAACGGACACCCAAAATGCTGCGCTCCATCGCTCGCTGGCAAACCATCAAATTTCGGTATAAAGAAGAATTATTCTCATAAAAAACTTACATTAGTTCACTTATTATGAGATTTATGTTAACTTATTTCTAATTTCTTTCTGGCTAGCGCCCTAATTTTTATCATTATACGATATTTATAAAAATAATTTTTACTAACATGCAAATAAAAACGTTTTTTAAAATAGAATACGAGATCGTAAAATACACAGAACAATAATAAGTACTCTAAATGTTATTTAATATATTATAATATAGTATCTAATAAAATTATCTTCGAGAAGTGATATCTAAAGTATCATTTCGGTTTAATATTTGCAAGGAACTTTAGAGAGTTGACTCGGAACCTAATACAATTTTACAAAGTTAATAGAAATTAAACAATTAACAATACAGTTGAATAAAGATTTTAGTTTAAAGTGGTAACTAAATATCTAGAGGGAATGTTCAGCTGCAACCTGATATCTCACTTTTACATTTAAACATAGAAAATACATAGAATAGAATAGACCTTTATTTAGCACACACATAGGGACGCACAAATCCACACAATACAAAGCGAAAGTAAAATAGGAATACATACATTTGACGTGAACGAATGCGACTTTTTTTCCAAGAAAAATGTAAAGCTTATAAGGTTTCCAGCTGCGCCCTGCGGCTTCGCTCGCAAGCGTTGATTTTATGAAAACGTTTAAAGGTGATTTTTATCCCACGGGAACTGATTTATGGGATAAAAAGCCTATGTTTGATTCCAGGATTAGGATTACCTGAATACAAAATTTCAGCCAGATCCATTCAGTAGTTATGGCGTGAAGATGTAACAAACATCCATCCATCCATCCTTCCATCCATACAAACTTTCGCATTTATAATATTAGTCTGATTCTGATCGTACCTGAAAGGAAGGTCCAGCTGAAAAGCAGTGCAGATCTGATGCAGTAGACACAAGTAGAAACCGGCAGCTGTCTGCAGCACCCATGAGAGCATCGCCTGCCCCTCACTTCTCAAGGGATTCTGGAATATTCCAGTTATTTTGAATCTCCTCTCAATGTCATCCTTGATATTTTTGTTCCCTGATTGGTCCGACTTATCAAAACTCTAAGCGCTCTTATACATGGGATTGCACATCTCAAACACACAGACAGTAAGTTTCTGACGAGGATTTGCAGTGTGTGTATAATGGCCCTAAAATCAATTGAATTAAGTCCCTTTTTTGTGCCTACATTATGGTGAATATTCCTTTATCTTTGTTTTAAATATAATCTTTTGGCTCTACCTACATTTTTTGCCATCAAGTTTTAGACCTACATTATTTTAAGATTGTTATTCTTTTGTGGTCGTAACATCTTTCGTGCTCCTCAATAAACAAAATAAAAATAAACTTGTGAAACTTACTATGAACTTATAAATAGGTCTTTAGATCTTATAATTAGGATAAGGTATCTAATTCTTAGTAAATCAAATAATAGAGATCTGTATAACACTGGGCACCCATGGTTATGGTGAGTGTACTCTTTTTCCGGCACTGAGACTCGGGATGGTCCATTGTACGTGTTTGTTTGCTAGTCTAACCATCCTAACTCCGTCCAGAAGCGCAGAAACTTCCGGGATTTTCTGGAGTAGTAATATGTGGGCAGTAAATGTCTTAACAAAAGGTTAGGTAAACACAAACAAAACAGAAAAAAAATTGGTTTAAAAAAGCTATAAAACATACCTTTCTGTCTTTGGAAATGGACTGAAGAGCCTCAATCTGTTGCTTGAAGCCAATATTCCATAAGTCTTGCTCCACTTTCTTATCTAAGGCATAATCTAAGTCCAAGACTAGAACTTTCTGGTAAATCTGAAACAGATGGTCATAAACTGTTTCTGCGTAACCCTTGAAAGACAATATATGGTTGGAGTATACTTTAGGGGACACAGTCAATTACAAGGCAAAAAAGACTTAGAAAATTTTTGACTAAAAATTTTATGTATAATTAACATATATTTTTTTTTGTGGAATCTTGGAGGGGGTCCCTAGGGATGCAACTTTTCTTGACATTGACCTCCAAGTCGAATAACCGTCCCTCAACATTAAGTTACTCTCTTTCGTGGCGACTCAGTGACTGAAAGGGGTGTGTATATGTATAACTGCACCCAGAGCCCTATGCCCTATGCCCTATGGGGGGGGGGGGGGCATCATTGACTGCTAACTCAGGGTCAAAGATCAATGAAAAAAAAAAAAAAAAACTTGCATCCCGTAAAGTACACATCGACCCAATATATGAGCAAAGTAGTAGGTCTTATTTATTTCAAAATTGTTAATTTAAATTGTGTACCTACCTATGTGGAGACATTTGCATGATATTTTCATGGCCATGTCTAAGATTGTACTTAAAATTTGAACAAAATTAATTCCTCTAATGAGGTATAACCCAGTAGGTACTAATTAACAGACCTTTATGGTAAGAAATTACCTTCTGCAGTTGTTGTTGTGTTGTCCACAAACTGCGTTCTTGCAACATTGATGTTCCATTTTTGAATTTTGATATCTTTTCCTTCAGCTCATCCGCTTCACTGCAAAAGAAAGTAGGTTCAAGCAGTCAGAGAGTGGGTTTACATGGTTTTGATGAGGCAGAAGAGTTGGGTGATTTATATCACCCGTTGAACCATAAAAGGTTAGGCCAAGGGTCAGACAGCAAATATGATGGTGAAGCAATGAGTAAGGTTATGATTGGTAAGGCTATACAGGAATAAGGACTACAAAGGCACAAAGCCTTGTAAACTAGTTAGGTAAAGTGTGGAAAGTAAAAAGTGTATCAAATAGGTTACATTCTTACCGTAGCATCTGTACAGCGGCGTTTAAAACCATATTGATAGAGGCTCAGAGCCTCAACAATCGTCATAGCATTTAGGAAATAAATAAAGAAAGATAAAAAATCTAAAAATCAAACTTGAAGGCTAAAATTCTAAAAACAATTGAATTTTGAATTGACTTGGACTGATTTGACTTTGACTTGCTTGACAAGACTGGACTGACTGACAAACAAACAAAGCTAGTGAAGTGACATAGTCGTCCACAACAAAGCGGAGACCATCGAGAAAAAAATATTGTCCGAATATTATTACCAAAGTTATCGACATAGCTCAAAGAATTAGCTAATTGAAGTGGCAGTGGGCTGGCCATATCTCGAGAAGAACCGATAAGCGCTGGGGTAAACGAGTTCTTGAGTGGAGACCGCGACTCTGCAAACGTAGTATTTTTCTCAGAGAGGCATATGTCCAGCAGCGGACTAATATAGGCTGATGATGATAATGATGACTCACTTATCATTATTAAGCTATTGCATAGCTTCTATCGCGGGCCTTGAGCGCGGGGACCGAATCCAGAAATTCCGTAACGAAAAAACCTCACGCTCCCCACTCCGACCGGAACAGCGGTGATAGTCTCTTTAGTTCAGCAACTCGCCTCTAGATGGCATTGCAATAGCTTTACCGCGGCAGTCCCCGAGTGCCACACGTCTTTTTTTTCTTATTTCACTATAGATTACCTACCGCTTTTCCTTTGGATGAAAATAACGATATCTCTAATGTTTTTAGGGACTTATAATGTGTATCATACTTCGTTAGAATCGTTATGAAGTAAGCTACAATACAAGCTACAGTACATTTTGAAATGTGTTTGTCTTTGTTGGAAATAGCTGCCCAACTCCTACGTACCTACAGCTTGGCAAAATAGTCTTGAATCGGAACTAATTTATTTGTTTAGGACTACATTTTCAATATAGTGACGCAAAGAGAATACAATAAGTGACGTTAGTCAAACGTTATAGAGGATCTTGCAGCTCCTCCGCTGTTTCTTCGTATGATCTTCGGTTGACGATTTTATCGACAAGTTATCTTCTCCGTTTGTTCCATCCTTAGATTCTCTCCCATCATCTCTTTCTTTCATTCCTTTCATTTCCAAATTTTTTTTGGATCCAACTCTCAAAAGTGTAAATATAATAAGTACCTACTAACCTAAACCTAAGCATTAAATACTAACACATAATTTGTACATAATCATAAGAGTTGGAATAAATGGCTTTATTATTATTATTATTATTGTTCCTTTAATACGCCACAATGGAGTGACGTATCCGTGTGATGTTTGGTATGGAGTTAATAAAGAGTTAACAAGTGATATAAGCTACTTTTAATCTCGTCATAACGCGGACAAAATTGCAAGCATCCAGTAGTAAAATAAAAATTAGTATCAAAGTGAGTTGTTCCAACTTTCCTTTTTACTTTAGGGCTGCCATGCTGATATTTTTTAAATTTGCCGCGCTTTTTCAGTATCTACTTTCGTTAGCCAGACTCTAACAACTAGCGAGTCCAAAAAAAAAAAAAAAAAAACTAAATGACATTAGCAGACTTATGTCATGACGCAGCAGAGCAGGATAGAGCCAAAAATAAGAAGAAGACTTATGATAAATAAAAGATATGAATAAAAGACTTATTGAAAAAAGGCGGGAAGCATCAAACAGGGCGGTCGCGTTTTTTTCCCACCGAAATTAAATTTTTAATTTTTCTTGTAAATATTGATCAGTAGAGTTAGTTTAGATTATTTATTTTCATAATTATTGTATATATAGTAGAATAGTGTAAATAATATAACTTCTGGTAAGTTTTTTCCACTTATTTTCTGATGGACTTTGAGGAGCCGCCGGATCCTGGGGACACGGTCCCTCAGGTCGGTAGCAATGTCACTATATTGAATAGCAATGAATCCTCTGGAATGGAAACAGAGACGTCGGCGTGTACAAAAAAACGAAAGCTTAAATGTAACAAAAAAACTTTGCATAAGATGTGCAATCTTTGTAATAAAAAGAAGCGGAAACATGGGACCAATGGATCAAAAGGATGTCATTGTGACAAGAAACTGCTACCGCTTACTAGTGATAGCGATGCAACCATAATAAGCCAAGAGCAAGTCCTTCCTCCGGTTGTCGCAACCCCTGTTGCTTCAACCCCAACACCAAATTCTCCACCAAACTCATCATCGCAGGCTCCAGTTGTGGTTACTCGAACTCATTATGATTCCACAGATAGCGCTCCTTTTAATGTTCATGTTCAACGTGTTACCGAGTCACCAAACGATGGCACCACCCTCCACCCAATTATCTTTGGGAAGTTCTTAAAACGCAACCTAATTCACAATATTGTCATCGGTAGTGTTAAAAGAATCGGCAGAAACAAAGTATCCCTTGCATTTAATAATCACACTGATGCTAATGCATTTATTAACCATGAGAGTTTACAGAAAAATAATTTCAAGGCATTTATCCCAACTTATAATGTCTCTCGTATGGGAGTTATTCGTGGAGTGCCTACAGACATCTCTCCAGAAGAGATCATGGAGTGCACTACAGTACCTAATGGCTGTGGGAAAATCCTCAAAGTAAGAAGGATCAACTTCAAAGAAATTGTTAGTGGAGCTCCGGTTTGGAAGCCAACTCAAACAGTAGTTGTAACATTTGATGGACAAGTATTACCAAACCGTATCTACATGTGCTATACAGCCTTGCAAGTCCAACTATACACTTACCCAACCATACAATGTTACAACTGCTGTCGGTTTGGTCATACCAAACTGCAGTGTCGATCTAAGCCACGCTGTTTCAAGTGTGGCCAAGAACACTCTGGTGATTCTTGTGACATGCATGAAGACAGTCTGTCATGCTGTTCCTGTGGTGGTGCTCATTATGCAACTAGTAGGTCTTGCCCTGAATATACCAGACAAACCAAAATTAAACATTCAATGGCAGATAAGTGTATCTCATATGCAGAGGCATCAAGAACTCATCCACCTTTGACACATTCTTATGCTGCAGTTTTAACAGCAAACAAAGACCAAGCAATCTCATCTCCTACAATAAATCAAGTTCCATCATCTTCCAGAAAGACAGTATTCTTAAAACCTCGCCTGCCCCTAAAATCCAACAAGGGTTATGACCAAAGGGTCCACCGTGATCTGACCAGTCAACCTTTGTCGACACAGTCCAATGGTTGTGCTCTGAAAGAGGACAACAAAAATAAACAGTTAAATATAAATGATGTTATTGCCCTTTTAACTACATTATTACAGTCCAATATAATAGAACCGTCCAACGTTGCCAAAATAATAGACACAATTAGTATTTTAAACACCCATAATGGATCACACCAGATCCGCAGTTCAGTGGAACTGCAGGAGTGTAGTAAGTAAAAAGTCTGAGATTATATATTTAATTAATAAATTTAATCCTTTTATACTTGCCATCACAGAGACCTGGCTTAAGCCAGGATCTGTGTTTAAATTGAGCGGTTTCTCCTGCCTCAGGGATGATAGACCTGATGGATGGGGTGGAACCGCTCTTCTTATTAAAAATTCTTGTTCCTTTTTTCAATTTGTTTTACCTGCCCATAACACCGATAATTTTACTGCTGTAGCTTGCATTATTGATAAAATCTGCTTTGTCTCTATTTACATACCACATCCGTCATCTCATATTTATGATGAAATTGAAACTCTTCTTTCATCACTACCTAAACCATGTGTTATCATGGGAGATTTCAATGCCCACCATAGAACTTGGGGTAGTTCTTTATCCAATACTCATGGTAAAGATTTACTTGATATATTTGATAGACAAAACTTGTGTATTTTAAATGACGGCTCTCAAACTCGGCGTACAAAACCCTCTGAAAATGTTAGTGCTGTTGACTTATCAATTACCTCTCCTAGCTTAGCCTTAGATATTACTTGGAAAACACAACCATTTACACATGGTAGTGATCATTTTCCTATTATTTTACAATTTACTAAATTTAAAGTTAATAATGTTCCTAAAGCACCACCCAGGATGAAATATAAAATTATTCCTAATAAATGGTGTGATTTTAAGTCCGACATGGAAGATAAGATAAAGACTTTACCTCCTTTATCCCAGGGAATTTCTACATGCGCTAATATTTTTATTAATAATTTGATAGAAACAGCTAATAAAACATTTCCTCTCAAAAATAGTACTTCAGACAAGTTAGCATCCCCTCCTTGGTGGGATTCTGAGTGTAGTCTTGCTGTTGCTCAAAGAAAAGAGGCAGAGTTTATTTATAATCAAGAAATGTCAGAAGATAATTTTAATAAACTTATTGAAGTAATGGCTAAAACTAAGAAAACATTAAAACATAAGAAACTACAAGGCTGGCAAAGTTTTTGCTCAACCATTTCTCCAAAAACAAAACCATCAGCAGTCTGGGCGAACATAAGACGTTATAGATCGGGAGTTAATGAATCTGCTTCTGCTACATTGCCTCTTTTCCTGAGGGATAACTTCATAGACCGTTTGGCTCCTGCAACAGTGCCACCAAGGGAATTATTTATCACTCCAACACTTCCACAAAATCCTGTGTGTCCAAATGGACTTGATGCACCCTTTTCTATTGATGAGCTGAAAGGCATTTTGTCAGTGACCCGTGATACGGCTCCTGGCCACGATGGCATTCCATATTCTTTCTTTGCTCATCTTGGTGAGGATTCTTTGCAATATTTACTCACAATTATCAATTCTGTCATGTTGACAGGTGACATTCCTTCAGAATGGAAAATCCAAATAGTATTGCCATTCTTAAAACCAACCAAAAGTTCATTCGATTCCGCTTCTTATCGACCCATAGCCCTATCTCCAGTTATTTTAAAAATTGTTGAACACCTAGTTAAAAATAGAATTGAGTGGTTTATTGAAAGTCAGAATCTTCTGCCTCAAAGTCAATATGGCTTTAGAAAGGGTAGAAGTTCGATGGACAGTGTTAGTGTATTTTTATCAGACATTAGAGTTGCATTTTCATTGAATAAGTCGCTTGTAGCAACCTTTTTAGATATAAAATCTGCTTATGATAATGTTTTAATTGAAGTGTTGATTAAAAAACTCATTTATTTGAAAATTCCGCCTTTTTTGACCAACTTTATTCAAAACATGCTAGCTGGACGAGTGATTAAATTAAATTCTTCAGAGATTTCAAGAGTCGCGTGGAAGGGTCTACCACAGGGTTCTGTATTGAGTCCCCTCCTTTATAGTATTTATACTTATGATTTAGAAGCTTCTGTTAATGACATGGTTAGTATATTACAGTATGCAGATGACTTGCTTGTATACATATCTTGCAGTTCCATTCATACAGGTTCCTCTGATGTAACTTGTGCACTGAAATTTCTTAACCTTTCGACTGTGCACGAGCTTGGCAAGGCCTAAAATAAATAAAAACAACATGGCGGACATGTGTGGACAGCCTTGACAAGGCTGCTTCACAGATCTGCGATAAAAAAATCTTACAATTTTTATTTTGTGGGATTTTGGTATTCTTTCATTAGTTAAGGTATAGAATTTGTCATAAAAATGGTCAGTTTGCTCTGTGATCGGGCTGTTTAGTCACTGTTCATCATCAAAAACTTAGTTTTCGAATCAAATTTTAAGGGTCTTTTTGAGTCGTCGGTTTTTGGTCGTGTTTTGTGTTTGTGTCGATAAAACTAAGAGATCGGGATAGCCAAAGGTATGTTCTTCAATAATTTACACACTCAATACCATTCGTCGTGGTTTAATGTAGAAGATAATGCATTTAAACTTCAGCGTTGCAGCAACCGTTGGTTTCGTGGCAAAAATTTTCATGTATCAACAGAAGCTTATCTTTTTATTATTTTTTCATGCAATCAATGCTATTTAATAGGATGATTTATAAGGTTCAAAGGACATTAACAAAACCTAGGGCTTCGCATACAAAAAATCAGAGAAATCATGATTTTTATGATTTTTGAACACGGTCTGTGGATCAGCCTTAGTTAGGTCAAACCTGGGGGCCATCTTGATTTTACGACCCTTTGTAAATGCCGCACTGACGAAAGGTTAAGCTATGGTTGGATAAGCATGGTTTAGAACTTTCAGTCTCTAAAAGTAACGTTGTTACGTTCACGCGCCAGGTCAACCCGATACCGGCTAAAATATATTATGACAATGTTCTTATTCCTGTAAATAGTTATGCTAAGTTCTTAGGTGTATTATTAGATTCAAAACTCACAGGCCACCCACATTGTGAATATGTTGTTGCGAAATGTGAGAAGTATTTGAATTTATTGCGATGCCTCACAGGTGTTTGGTGGGGGGCTCATCCGTTTTCCTTAAAACTCCTATACAATGCTCTCATTAGAAGTACACTAGACTATGGCACTTTCTTATTAGAACCGGGTAGAGCAGCTGCTTTTAAAAAATTAGATGGCATTCAGTCTAGATCAATGCGAATAATTTTGGGGGCCATGAAATCTAGTCCCATTGTTGCATTACAGGCGGAATGTGGGGAATCTCCATTACATTTAAGGCGTCAGTATCTATCCGATAGATTTTTTTTCCGTACCTGCCAGCTATCAAATCACCAACTTCTTCCCAAAATTCAAAAGCTTTCTCACCTCGTGACTACTTCTTCATATTGGAAACATAAACGACCTCCACTTTTAACGCATAGTTTTAACAGGCATAACACAATGTCAGCTCCAACTCACCAAGCTAATCTTCTTCCCATCTTCAACTGTAGTTATAAGGCTTTAACATTTTCACCTACGATACACTTTGACCTAAACATAGACCGCGATGATACAAATGCTAATATATATTTTAAATCTGCCGTTGATGATCGCTGGCGTGGTTGGCATCAGATTTATACTGATGCCTCCAAGCACTCCCAGATAGGGAAAGTCGGCGTTGGTATTTATCACAAAGATTATAATATCGTACAAAAAGTTAAATTTCCTGCAGAAACATCAGTGTTTACTGGAGAATGCTATGGGATTTTGAAAGCCCTGGAATATATAATAATGATGAAACTTAAAAATACAGTTATTTTTAGTGACTCCATGAGTTCGTTACAGTCACTAATAAAATACCCATTTCGATCCAAAACTTATTACCACATTATAATGGATTCTAGAACTAAGCTCTTGCAATGTAATGAGTATGGATATTCAGTGCATTTCGCGTGGATCCCAAGCCATTGCGGTATAGTCGGCAATGAACTGGCAGATAAACTGGCTAATGAGGCTGTGGAGTGTGGAGACCTTTTCCCCTACAAAAACTTTTCCCAAGATCTACTTGCTTTACCCGGGATTTATCTCAGGAATGCTTGGGATGAGTCTTGGGCGGGCAACGTGAGCAACAAGGCCAAACACTACAGATTTATACAAAGAAGTGTCCCACTCAAGCCTTGGTTTTTTAAAATTAAACTAAGTAAACGTGCAACAACAGTTCTCATAAGGATGCGGCTGGGCCATACGTGTACCCCAGCCCATCTAGCCCGCATGAAAATTGTAGGTGACCCTTCTTGCGAGTGCGGTGATGAATTTGGTGATGAAAACCATATATTTTTTTCTTGTAACAAATACGACCACAGTTCCTTCTATAACGATCTCATCTCCCTTCGTATTCCGCTTCCTGTTAATATTGCCTCCCTGCTTTCCTCCTTAGACCCCTCTGTTTATCAGTCCTTAGCATCCTTTATTTGTACAAATAATATAAATATATAGTGTACAAAGTATGTACATATGTTTGTTAATTTTTATAATGTACCTAATCTCATCCTATTATTTCCTATCCTAACCTAACTCTCCTGATCCTTATCACTTATATATTCTCGTAGTAGGTTTTTTTATAAGGGTAAAATGTTTCCCAAATTTTTTATTTGAAAAAAAAAAGATAGAAAAAAAAAAAAAAAACGATTGTGGCAAATGCTAACAACTAGCGAGTCCAAAAAAAAAAAAAAAAAAAAAAAAAAAAAAAAAAAGACTTATTTTGTATTTTCAGTAAGATTCGCGCACATTTTCAGGAGATTCTCTCTCGATTTACTGAATAAAGTGAGACCTAAAGTTGCTACTGGTCGCTTTGCCATAATCCAGTTCGATCTTCGTTTTACCATACGACTCCCAAACTATATTATTAGTTTGAATAAAACATCAAAATATGGAGGAAATGGACGCAGGGCCATCACCCAGAAGTGAATCATCTGCATCGGGAAGTATTACGGTAAAAATCAGATTACTTTACCTTTCCACCATAAATTCAAAATAAAATAAATTCATCATGCAACAATGTTTTTTGTAAACATTCCATTAATTCAGATCCATTTTTGCAGGACTCTTCCAACAACATTATACAAGGTCGTCACGTCGTTCAAACCATCGATTCAGCTTGGTTATGCATACCAGAGATCTATGCGAAACTCCACATACCCAATACTTATGACATAGGAGGCTCTTACATTGACAATGTACCAGACTATTGGTTTACGTTTAAAACTGAAAAGGTTCACGACATATTCCTATTGCATTTATTTGCTGGTAACCACACTGAAGGGACTTACTCTATAGGCGTCGTCTCTAATGCTTTGATATACAGTGAGGATGACCAAGTAGTCAAATTGACTGGGGACCTTGAGTCATACAAATTCACATGTAAAGAATACAACCATAGTTATATCACTACATTTAAATTTAAAGAATCAGAGGTTGAGTTGTTCATAAAAGATAAAAAGCTTTACATCCCAGTACAGTTGAATTTGAAAGATGATATCAACCAGAAAGAAAAATTTGATGGTGTTAAAATTAACCATGACTTTTTGGGTCAACTAATAAGCCCAGTTGAATATGATTTCTGCATAGAAAGTGCAGATGGTAAGAAATTCCCTATTCACAGGGCTCTCTTAAGTCTCAACAGTGATGTGTTCAAAGCTATGCTCAAAAAAGAGACAGCTGAAAGCCAAAATAGCTTTGTCAAATTAATTGATGTTGATTCAAGCGATTTGAAAGTTATGTTGGAATACATTTACACAGGAGCAATAATAGATATAGAGCACATAAACTTCCACAATGTGATGATGTTGGCAGATAGATTCAACATTTCAGGGCTGACCAAGCTCTGCAACTACTTGCTTATCGACCAGCTATCTCTAGAAACCGCTATAGATACATTAGTATTAGCTGATCGGTTTAACAGCAACAATGTTAAGAAGACAACTCTGCAGTACATCAATAATAATAAAGATCAATTTAATTCTTTAGAGGGTGGTGTAAACTTTGACATGATTGATAACAAAACTTTGTTAAAGGAACTTTGTTCTGAACTGCTATCATAAACATGATCTGATGAATATTTGTGTAATTCAATTCAATTCAATTCAATTCATTTATTTCGGTTGTTCACCATAAATGTTAGTAGTACAATAACTTAAAATACTATGTTAATTACCATAAAAACTGATTTTAATTATTCATGTCACACATTCAATAAATTATCATTCCAAAATTACATAAGTTATCATATTCCGACTAGGTACTACTATAACTTATATCTCTTCTCTAACTAGATTAAAATTAAAACATGAAGATGTCATTTAATACCTATTGATAGCAGATCAGTTAAGCTACCTGCAGATTGTTTGCAACAGTCCGCAGTCTGCTCGGTTGTTTAAATTGTAAATACTAGTTCTAATTTATTTTTATCACCTATTTGATTGTAATTCTATTTATTGCATTATTATTAATGTCATTAAAGTATTTAAAAGTCAACAATTATATTAAATAGTAACCTACTGGATGATAATAAATTATAACTTGCTTTTATTTAGCACAACGCATGGAGTTGCAGGGCAGCACATGCGTCTCGGTCCAGTGTCTGAGTATGGGGCCATCAACCCGCTCAGCTACCGTGGCCAGGAGGCTGTTGGGGCTGGCGCGCACGCGCCGCATCAGGGAGGCGACGCGCTTGCGCATGATGGCGTGGAAATCATCTACTCGCGCTTCTGCGAACATACCTGATGCGCTGCAGTAGCGCGGCGGCCCCACCAGCATCCGGAACGCGTTATTATATTGCACACGGAGTGCGTTGTACGCCGCTCGAGTAACGTTGATCCACAGGCTGCAGGTGTAAAAGGATTGGCAGAAGGCCCTAAACAATGTTATTTTCACCTTTTCGGAGCATTTTGCAAACCTGCGGATCAACATGTTACTCCTTACAGCCAACGCCCTCCTTTCCCTTTCCACATCCATGTCATCCTTGAGGGTATCGGTGACCCAGTGCCCCAAGTACTTAAAGTGCGACACTTGTTTGAGAGCCGTTCCATGTGGCACATACGGGTAGTACTTAGTTCCTGCTTTGAACACTAATAGCTCGCTCTTTGTAGAGTTGTACCTGAGGCCATGTTTCACCGCGTACCGCTCACATATACCTACCAGCTTCCGAAGGGCGCTGATTGATGGGCTCAGTAACACCATGTCATCGGCATAGCTGATGTTGTTAACCATTTTTCCATAAACGGAGCAGCCCACCATGGCATCACTGAGCTCACCAATCAGCCGATTGACGTACAGGCTGAAAAGACGTGGAGAGCTCAACCCCCCCTGCCTCACCCCGCAATCCAACCCATACGGCTCAGATAGTGAGCCTGCCCACCTGACAACATTGCTCTGATGACCGTACCAGTATTTGAACAGTTCAATAAGTTCAACGGGCATCGATGTATCCTCTGAGAGCTTCTTCCATAGGACACTGTAGGAGACCAAATCGAAGGCTTTTGATAGGTCCAGGAAGCAAGCGTACACAGGCGTCTTCCTATCCGTGTAGTACCGGACTGTATGCTTGAGACACAGCACTGCCGTTTCTGTAGAGAGCCCTGAACGGAATCCGAACTGAGCGTCATGAAGTACAAGATGTTTCTGTAGCTGTGTATCAAGCAGGCAATCCAGTACTTTAGCTATAGTAGTAGCCAACGAGATGGGCCTATAGTTACCTATATCCGACACGTCTCCAGTCCGATTCTTAACTAATGGCACAACCACGGTCTTCATCATATCATCAGGTAATAAAGTTAATAATTTGATCAATTCATTCAATGTAAATGGTCGGTGTTGGAAGAACACCAACGTTTCATCCCTTAACGAGGGACATCTTCAGGGCGAGTGCGGTTCTAGATGCGCGCGTACCGTATCCCTTCGAGTACAGCGCGTGAGCGCGTGACGTGAATGCCGGGGGTGAGGGTGGTGGAGGGTGCGCTGCATGTAGATGCTGCAGGGCGTGCGTGAGAGCCATCTATTGTGTCGGGTGTTGCCGTCCTCAGGGTACATACGGAACTAACAACGAAGTCGAATAGCGGAATAGGTATAGAGCCGGGTGTAGATACTGTTATCGGTTATCGGGATGCGGTACGCGCGCATCTAGAACCGCACTCGCCCTGAAGATGTCCCTCGTTAAGGGATGAAACGTTGGTGTTCTTCCAACACAAACAAGGTTCATAGCTAACCCGCTTACATTCATGATGAATTCGTCAAACTACGAATGTTTCTATTGTAGAATTTGATCAATTTTTATGTAAATATTTTGATACTTTAACTTAATATTTAATAATCTAACTGTGACTGTGACTACCACCAGTACCTATTTTATAGTAGCTTAGGGCTACCTAGATGATACTGTATGAATTCTCCAGCACTATTTATTTATTTATTTTATAATCATATCAATTTAACTGTTGATTTTATTTTTAACAATGCAAATACATCACATATTTGATATATCTTTGTTTAATTTTATATAAATTATGAATTCTTTACTAATCCTACTTTCTAATTAATTTTATATCATTTATAAACTTTACTAATAATGTATGATATAGTCTGATACACACACACTTGTCCAGTTAAGTTGATCAAAAGCTAGATGAGACAAGAACCAACCATTATTACGACCATTCCTGATAGACAGTAAACAGCTCTCTACAAAAATAATAACAAATGAAAAACATAATACAGAAAACGTAAAAATAAACTTTATTTAAATTTAATTAAAACATAACTGCTCAATTAAATAGGAGTGAGTTATCTGAATAAATACTATATTGGTTGTTAGATGCGGCAGCTGGGATTCGGGCACGGCGGCGGCCGGCGCGCCGACAACGAAATAATCATTTTGGAATGTTACTGGATGTCTTCGTTTCTGCGGCAAACAAACATTTTACTCTATTAAAATGTTAGTTCACGACATTAAAAGCTACCTGGCTGCTGGCCGGCATATCTCGCACAAGCGGAGGCAAACTATGAAGCCTGTGAGCTGAGCCTCTGCGGGACTTACCCGACTTTAATAGCATCTACGACGATAGCGGTCTGTATTTACAATTGCGTCTAGCTATTAATGTAAAAATGATACTACTCATTGCATCTGCCGGTCGGCTTGGGCGCCCTTAGGATACTCTCCCCTCTCTACAACTAGGTATTTCGTACTTCCGGATAGATCAATTTATAGCGCAGGATTTGGTAATCATAATCATGCAGGATAAGCAAGAAAAGGCCCATGTTTGTCTTATCATTTATTAGTGGTACCGATACAACGAATAATGTATAATCAGTGAGTGTAGCGCGCAACTTTAAATGAGTGCCTATGACCTAATGATTAATTTGGATATAAAAATAAAAACATACACAACCCCTAGGTAGGTAGGTACTTGAGTTGTAAAAATGTTCTAATACATTTTGCCTTACCATTGGAAACAACTAACTACAATAGTATCTAGAGACACCATGATGGTACAACATTAATCTAGTAAGTATTACGTGAATATTTCGTGATATAACCTAATCTATGAGAATATGAATGTTTTTACGTTTAAATGTTGGCAGTATAACCTTCCCAAACACTGTTGCAGAAATACTATTTAGTAGATATCGCGCTACAGTACAAAAATATTAATTACTTTACATGCTAAAATTACCAAGATTCAGTAGAAGGTGAAATGCATTTTATTGGCAATATATTCTATTCTATTTCTACATTTTGAGCGTACTCGGGACCCTACACTGGCAACACTCCTCTACGTAAAACAGCAACAGCCACTAACAAGTTCCATTAAAACTTGTCCACTAATGACTTCACCTCAGAATTAGTTCATTTACACAAAAATGTGATAATGAATTGATACAGATCCGCAACCGTTTAGTTAACATACATTACATTACACAGAGTAGCACAATTAAAGGATTTAAACAAAAGGATTGGGGCATTACTCGCGTAGAATAGGTTCTCTCTTAAAAATTCACCCTTGAGTTAATTTTTTTATAAAAGACTTGAATTGATGTGTAGGTAGCAGGTATTATTGAGAAAAAAAACTTATAAATTTTCGTTATAATGCAGTGAGCACAAACCAAAAGCATATTGAATTTGGTATGTTTGGGGGTGATTAAAAGCGACATGCTAAAATAACATTTAAGGAATGATGATTTGCAGTTATAAAAGTTTAAGTTAGTGCTCTTTACAAAAAGTGCGCAAACATTTAGAACAAATTTACTATAGGCGGAGATAGTAAATCATTTGGGTTGAATTTTAGTTTTGGGTCTCATTGGCAAGGGACACAGTCCGGAGATCATACAACAAACATTCATACTTCACAAGAAAGCAGGTCGGTTATTAGAGGTCTAGACAAATTATTTTAAACAGACAACATATACACACAAAACATGCTTTTGTCAGCCAAATAGTAAAAACTTAACCAATACTGGATATAATAAGGTCACAGGAACATAATTTAAGTTAATAGCATTCAAATCATGTAACCGACATAGTAACAAAAATAGTTTGGTATTTTATTCTAGACCTCATTGGATCTGCCTTCTTAGGGTTAGCGCAGACCAAACGCAAAAATGCTCGCAACACTTAGAATATAATGAAAAATTTACTCAATTATGTCATATCAACATGTGCAAAACAGATTGACAAAAGATATGGACATTTGCCTCTCGCCAGGATGCCCATTGTTTTTGTTTTGTATTGGATTGAGTTCATTGTTTCAAAGCATTTGGATTGCTGACTAATAGTATTAAGGCCATGGTGTAACAGTGTTCATCATCAAACAGAGAGTGCTACTAGAGAATTACTCTCGAAGCTTGTGCCATCCTACTGGCAGTATAACAGCTTAAGTGGGTTCAAGAATAAATTAAAGATAAAAGTGCCACAAGATTTTCAAGAAAGAAGGTCACATGATGCTTCGAGGGTGGCGGGCTAGTCGACTTGGCAGGGCCACTACTGTAGCCTCGTGATTAAGATTTTTTGTGCAATGAACATTATATTCATTGATATCTCCTAGGTTTGCTTTTACTCTGTAACCTAGCGAGCTTCCTGCTTGGCCTGCGCTCCTTACAACGGCCGGTACGGGTCTGTATCAGTGACGGGGCCTAGCGTTTACCGTTGTTGTACGAGAGGGTCCGCAGCGGTGCCTTGAAGTTGGCCGCCGCCTGCTGTTGGATCTGGTATGCCAGTGGGTGGATCTTGAAGCCGTACAGTCTGGAACAAAGTTTTTTTTTTATATGCTGGACATTTCACACTATCTATCCGACTCGAAAGGCCAAAATGTGGAGTATGAATAAGGATGGCAAGGTGAATATTTTTGTCCAAAGTAAGCAACCCTGGTGTATTGTATGTATGTATGTATAACCACAAAATAGTTCTGCAGTGGAATTGAACCTGTTACTTTCTACATCTTCGATAGATCTTAGCCCGCTGTGCAAGCTGGTCGCCAGTTGATTATTTCCTCTATGCTGTTTCTAGACTTTTTTAATGATCAAAAATAATAATTATCGCATACTATCTATTTTAACTCCTTGGCAAACACACAGAATATTTTGGAAGTGATGCGGGTTACTATTAAAATATAAAATGTCTAAAGAAGATTTTCTTGTTTTAGCCTAGCAATAGAATATAAGCATTTTAACAGACTTCGAAAACGGAGGAGGTTTAATGTATTTTCGTCGATCTCTACTTTCATTATGGGACGATTTTGAAAAAAAATATTCTCAAAGAATACGTATTTGTTCAGCAAAACATTAAAACAGTGTTAAATAAAGAAATTCGAAATCTGTTTCAGTTGAAACGACGACGACGGAATCGAACCTGCAACCTCCTGCGTCGCAGGCGACCCGCTGCGCCACAGAGAGGTTGCAGGTTCGATTCCCGGCTCGGGGAAAATGTTGATATAAACACATATTTGTTCAGGGCGTTTTGGGTGTTTTCTATGTATACCTAATAAAAATAGCTATGTATGTAGTGTATTGTATCAAGTACGTACATCAGTTATCTAGTACCCATACACAACACAAGCTCTGTATATCTTGCGGCGGTGGGTGAATTGTCCAACATTCTTTTTTTATATGATTTTTTAAATCAAAGTCTTTAATTTCTCAGACATGCAATCCTAATTTCATAGCGTGAAACTCGTGAGTGCCTCCATTCGTCATTCATTTCATTACGTAAGGTATACTATACTGTATAGAATCTCACAATACGTAGTTAGTCGCACGCGCGTGTAATTTATCATAAGTTGCGTAATTGTCTGGAACTGCGTCACAACAATAGATGTGAGTATTTGTAGGTATGGTACAATACAAATACCCATATTGAAACCAATTTTTGGAAAGTTATAAGTTTAAGTCCCAACGCAAATAGTCCCTAGGTAAATTTGTGTCAATAGTACCCATCTTTAACAGTAGGTACCTTGAGTTTTAAAGTAAAATCGTCATTTCTTTAGCTATGCATTCTCGGGTTTAGAATTTTTATAAAATATTAGGTCCTTACATATGAAATTGGCGTTTTGTATGGGAGGAACAAAAAGTCGAATATTTTTTAATATAATATATTTAATTAATCAAAGTATGAACCATTATTTTCTATGCACTTTTGCCATCTTATAGGTTCATTGATCCCTTTACTAAAAAAAACCAGTCGGACGGGAATCAATAAAATCTTTGAAGGCGATTTGGACTGCCCCATCGGAGTTGAATTTTTTCCCTTGCAAGAAGTTATCCAAATTTCGAAAAAAATGGTAATCTGTTGGAGCAAGGTCCGGGGAGTACGGAGGATGTCTTAGACTTTCCAATTGAAGCTCTTCTAATTTAGTAGCCGTCTGTTGCGCAGTGTGTGGTCTAGCGTTGTCGTGAAGCAGCAGTGGCGTGGAGCGATTGACCAGCCTAGGTTGTTTAGCCGCTAGCTTCTTCCATCATGGTTTGCAATTGCTGACAATAGACATCAGCCGTAATAGTCTGGCCAGATTTGAGAAAACTGTAATGAACAATACCGGCACTAGTCCACCAAACGCGTACAAGTAACTTTTTTGGGGTTAATTTTCGCTTGGGGCAGGATTTGGCTGGCTGGCCAGGATCCAACCATTGCGCTGAGCGCTTCCGATTATCGTAAAGAACCCATTTTTCATCACAGGTAATGATTCGGTTTAAAATACCTTCATTATTGTGCCGGTTTAGTAATGTAACGCAGCAGTCGACGCGCGTTTGCCGGTTTGCTTCAGTCAATTCGTGAGGTACCCACCTTTCAAGCTTTTTAATCTTCCCAATTTGCTTCAAGTGAATTAAAACAGTTTTATCACTAACATCGCAGCCTGCAGCTAACTCGGACGTGGTTTGCGATGGATCCGCTTCCACAATAGCCTTCAACTCTTCATTATCAACTTAAGTCTCAGGCCGTCCACGGGGCTTGTTCTGCAGGTCGAAATTTCCAGAACGAAAACGTTGAAACCAAAAACGAACTGTGTTTTCTTTTGCAACACGACCGCCATACACATCATTCACCCTTCGAGTTGTTTCCGCAGCACTAGTGCCACGGCGGAACTCGTACTCGTAAATAATGCGATATTTTAAGTTTTCCATTTTGTAAAATGAGTGACGCAAACAGAAAAAAACAGAAGAAAAAAAACAAATGAATGACGATCATCTAAGCACAAATACATGAGTCTATAGCTGTACAAATTTGAATTTGGAATTCCTTACCAAAGAGGAGAAATTTGTGATTAAAGTGGCCAGTACGAAAAACGCCAATTTCATATGTAAGGACCTAATATTTGTGAAACTATTAAAGAAAAATGCAAAATTCACAATAAAATTGATTTTGACAGGTTTCATTAAAACATTTTTTCAAATTTGAATTAGCACTTTTTTGCAAATTTGCGTTGTTTTGTTTTACTTTTTGATCAGGCTATTATCGATAAAAAAAGTGATTAGGGTGATTTTTGTTTATTCTCACCTAGGTACAAACTGTGAGGCAGGCCTCTTGGGACGGTACTCCGGATGCACCATGAACACCATGTGAGGGAAGCCAGTCCCGAAGTAGGCTCCATCGGTGTGATGGTGGCGGGAAGACTTTGGGGTGTACACATCCATGCACCGTGGACAGTAAAGCTTTACCATCGCCTCGCCAGGCACGTCTGATAATCCTGCAGAATATAAACATAGTTACTGAAATAACAACCAATGAAACAACCTGCTTGAACACACATAATCTTAAGAATTTACACAGTATTCATGACAATATAGTCAGTTGTAACCAAGATCACCGATCTAACTAACTTTAATAGTAAATAATGAAAAGTTTGAAGGTACATATTTATTTGCCAAAACGTGTAACTATTATGACATAATCCAGTACAGCTAGACCTTACATCTGCTCACAAGATCTAGGATTCTTCTTTCTTCTTACGATTTAAGCATTGTATTTTATTATGCTAGTTATTAAATTTGAAGAAGCCTGCTGATTAAGTTTTCTATGGAAGGAGGGGTGATTCTATTTGACATGAGTAGACATGATGGTGACATCTGCTTTTAGTATGGGATACATTATTCCCTGTTCACACAATAGAGGTGCTGTACCAAATTGTATGGAAAAAGGAGACATCATTACTAAAGTCAATCGGACTCACCCTTCAGAACTGAACTTACCAAGTGGAAGCATAGGCTGGCATTCACAGTAGACACGCGGGCAGTGGCCAAAGTCACCTGCTTGGAATTTCTCTAACATTTGTCCAATACCACTGAAATAATAAAATTTATCATTATAAACTAGGTTTTTTAAAATTTACAAAGAAAATTACATATTAAGGCAGAAATATATTAGAACTAGTATTCACAATTGAAACGGTTGAGCTAACTGTAAACAATCTAGAGGTAGTTCAACTTATCTATATTAATATGATGTCGAAGCATCTCGAAGGTGCTTGCTGAATTGCTAATTTATCACTTTATAGATGAGAAAAACAGTGGGATTTTACCGGTTGGTGAGAATGTACCGAGCATGAATCAGACCGTATAGAATCTCGGAGGCCTGCTCCACCAAGTCTGATTGGTTTGGATTGTCATCCAAGTCATCATCTGGAAATAAATACAATTCAGTATCGTTCAACATAGTACCTTGGCTATGGATTCAATTTCATTTAACACAGTCATGGCCCGTACAAAAGAGCAATAAACATTAGGTAGGTACATAGTTTTCAACTGGTGGTACATTAGTTAGTCAAGGTAGGTACTCACCTGGTTCAAGGTCAAGTATCATATCCAAGGCTTGTCTATAATGCGGTACTTGTTCATTGAGGCCAGTCAGGTTGAATTTATCATTTATATAATCTTCATCTACCTAAAAATTTACACTGATAAATATCTTGCACCCATTTTGCAGTTATCAAAACACTAGAACTAAGGCTACAAATTCTACTTACTTCGCAGAAAAATTCATTCCCCCTCAGTGTACAGAACCAAGAGATCCACGAAACCTCCTCTGAGCTGCTCATTTTCCTGAAATTGAAGTAGAAAATGATGAAACGTCCACCATAGAAATTCAACGCCCGTGCCCAAAGTGTGACAATGAAAATCATAACAAACCGTAACGCTCTGTATGTTTTTCAAACCCCATCAATACCTACCTGATGGGGGGCACACAGCACTTCAAATTTATAACACTAATGATCGAATTTGTTACTATTAATCTGAGTAAACGAAGATTTATTGATGACAATCCTCACCTTTTCTTGCCTTGATTTTGATTAGCCACGCTTGGCGAAACGAAAAGTTGATGGAAGAGGGAGGGAGGAGTGGTTCCGATATAGCTGTGTGAGTGTGAGCGAGATGACAGTTTACTATTGACGTTTATTATGTCTATGGTTTCATCAGTCATTCATTCCTTTGATAGTGTGTTCGCCCCATTTCAATCCAAAGTTCCGGCCCGAAGTGTGGTCCGAACTATTTATTAAAGGTAGCGTGATTTCTTTCGTCCGTGGTCCGAACGAAATGAAGCCCTACTCATACCGGCCCTAATTTTTAAGCGCGACCTGTGTCGTGCGATTTTGCGATATTTGTTTGTAGTACATTTTGTACAAAAACGCATACGTTGACGCACACTGCCGCTATTTTATCGCCACGCTTCGGCTTGTCCGTGGTGATTTCCGCATCCTGCGATCATGCCTTTTTGAAGCTGCGATTTGGCTTTTTTAAAGCTGCGATTTGGCTTTTTTGAACCTGCGCGCTGCCGCGCCGCCGAAATCGCGCTTATAAATAATCCACGTGTGTAAGGAATCGCGCTAGAAAATCGCCGAAATCGCGCTTCACAAGACGCTCTAATTAATGGCGAGGCGCGAGGTCTGCTGAGGGCGTGAACGAAAGATATAGGTAGGTACAAAATTGAAAATATCTAAATTATTAAAAACTAGCAGCGTCTCGCGGTTTCACCCGCGTAGTTTCCGTTCCTGTGGGAGTTCCGGGATAAAATTTAATATAGCCTATGTCACTCCCTGAAAAGTAAGCATTAGGTACCTATAATGTAGAAATATTTTTTTAAATCGGTCCAGTAGTTTTGAAGCCAATAGGTATATACAATACAAACGAACAGTCAAATCTTTCCTCTATATAATATTATTACTAGCAGCGCCTCGCGGTTTCACCCACGTAGTTCCCCACGTAGCTCAGTAGTTTCGGAGCCTATTCAATACAAACAAAGAAACAATCAAATCTTTCTTGTATAATATTAGTAGAAATTTAATTAGTAGAATGTATAAATGAGCTATTGTTTCAACTATGAAGGTTGTTTGCAAGAAGTTTTTAATTTTTTATTAGGCATAATTTTTAAATGTTGGAGCTATAAAAATAATATGTCCATTCCTGTTTTCCAGATTACCTACCGGGTTATACACACGCAATATGCTTTTAAAGTAGGTACCAAATTCAAATCATTCTACCACATTTTTTTTAGGATAAATGATAACATTGAAGCGCCTACCTAATCTCATCATCATCAGCCCACAAACGATAAAGTTGATGAAAGTTTATTGAAAGCACGAATAAAACGACATTTTCTAAAAATGAATCCTGTAACGATTTATCGCCCCCGAAACCCCTGTATGTATACTAAATTTCATGAAAATCGTTTAAGCCGTTTCCAAGATTCAGATGAGATAATATATATTATTATATTGTATATTATATAATATAATATATATTAAGTATATATTTCTTATTGCAATTCCTTAGTTCTTTTGGGGCCCAGTAATGGGCGTTGTGATAGTTGCCATCTTTATTATGAACTAGCTGCGCCCCGCGGCTTCGCACGCGTTGTTCCAATGGAAACGTTAAAAGATGATTTTCATCCCACGGGAGCTGATTTATGGGATAAAAAGTAGCCTATGTTTTATTCCAGACCTAGGACTATGTCTATTTTAAATTTCAGCCAGATCCGTTCAGTAGTTTTGGCGTGAAGAAGTAACAAACATCCATATATCCATACAAACTTTCGCATTTATAATATTAGTGTGATGTATGCGGGTTAACTACGAACCTTGTTTGTGTTGGAAGAACACCAACGTTATATCGTCATGATAAATTCGTCAAACTTCGAAAGTTTCTATAGTAAAATATGCCATCTTTAGCAAATTTGGACTTATCCGTCCACAAGATATTGTTTAGAAAATCTGCTACCTGGAGCGTGCCAGCCAACTACTTTTTTTCCACGAAATGTTTTACAATCCCTAGATTGTTCAACCTCTTTAGATAGCTGATGAAACGTAAATATTATAAAAAACAACTACCATATATTTTTTTAGATATACCTTAAGGCGCATTCCCGAGCCAATCTGACAGAAATTCCTATTATATCATATTTTTACGTTTATCATAGGAATTTTTAAAAATCCTACGTTCAGTTTGTGGTATCTATTATAAGCTATTTTTTAATACCTCTTTTATAATTTTATCTCATATAGTTTAGGAGGAGATGCAAAAATAGAGTTTAGTGGCCAAAAAGCGCAACTTCGTATCTCTTCCTAAGCTTTACAAAAAGAAACTATTACAGAGGCATTAATAAATAGCTTATAATAGATACCACAAACTGAACGTAGGATTTTTAAAAATTCCTGCGTTCAACGTAATAATAAGATATAATAGTTGGGGGCGCCACTTTCGCTGGTGTATGGGCCTTAAAGAAAAATAAACTTTTATCTTGTCTACTACGGTCTATTCAATTAACTTATGCACTATTTTAATGATTGACGTCCTAAAGCATCTTATTACACATGTAAAAATGCAAAAATAATAATAATAAGACACACAAAATAAACAAAATTTAATTTTAATTTTAATATATAATAAATCGGCAATTAAAAAAACAAGTTGAATTTCTCGAAAACGGTTAAGTTTGGGGTAGGGTGTTTCATAGTGAAATAAGTCAGAAATGATGGGTACTCCACGCCCTCAATGGATCTAGCACGATTTTTCCTGTAACCCTGTATATACAAGAATTGCTCGTTTAAAAGATAAGATATAACATATTATACGATTAAGTATGTACTTACCCAACTTTTTACCTATGCTTACATCTCATCTGCTCGATTATTATAAAATCATGTTTAGGAACTGAAATAATTATATATTTGGAATAAAAGGCTTTATTATCAATATTATTATTAGTTATATGTTTTACGTGCCATGATCCGATTGTGTTCTGTTTTGTGTACCAATAAATAAATAATAGGTAACTATTGTGATCACTATCTACTACTGACGAATGTTGGGTAGGTATATTTTACGTGCCATGATCCGATTGTGTTCTGTTTTATGTAAACAAGTACCAATAAATAAATAAGTTACATACCTATTGTGATCGCTAGCTAACACAAAAAGTAAAAGGTATCTGTATCTACTTACCGACGAAAGTTGGGTATAATTTCATTGAGAAGAGAAACCTACGTATTATGATAAGGACGCATGCGCGAAAGTGCGGAATCTGGATTCGTCCCGGGACCGCCTGGCACGGCTAGTGATGCGAAGCAGGCTACGATAATCCTGCCCTGGCTGCCATGAATTACAAATATTTCTTATTTCTTGCCCATTCATACGTAAGTCTTACCTACTACAATATTACCAGTTTTAATCTCTTTCTAGCTAGTATTTACTTTAAAACGAATTCGATTAATGTTACGCTGGGCATGCAGGTTGGGGATCGCAGTTTGGTGGTAGAATTGTTCTGTAGAGGGCGCTGCTGCCCGCCCCGGTAGATATCCCTTAGTCGCCTCTTACGACACCAGCGGAAGAGTTGAGGTGATGCAAATTCTACGCCAGCACCACACAGCGGTACTTCTAATGAAACATGATTAAATAAATTAATAAACATTATAACATAATTCAAAACATAACATAAATTAATATACATTATAACTTACATAATGATGTACATCGGAATGTTTATAAAGGTTAAAAGATCAATCACCCAGCACATTACATTAGGTACTTATATAACTTACGTATAAGCATGTTTTATTGTAATTCTATTCACGTTTTTTTTACTGGAACAGCGAAGTTTGAGATGACTTGTCTTTATCATTATTATGCACTATATAATAAAGCTCAGAGTACATACTGGGAAATTCATTCAATATTGTGATGCAGCAATTTTACTTAAATCTAGCTTATGATGGAAGATTGTACTAACTTTTTTTAAGGCAAGTAAGGGTTGATTTCAGTTTTGGTTTAAAGCTTTTTCAAGTCGAAATAAAATGGAAGCAACCTTACATACATTTTTTACCGATACCCACGGTTTCCTATCCAAAGAAGTATTATTTTTTGGTAATAAACACCATTATGAGTTTCACTAATTGTTGACAAGTGGTTTTCAAATACAGAATGAAGTATTTCATAGACAAAGTTTCTTATGATAGAGATAAAATACTTCATTCTGTATTTAAAAATCACTTGTTAACAATTAGAGAAATTCATAGTAGTGCATTATGAAAAAATGGATGGCTAAGTACCTACTTTTTTGGATAAGGTTATTATTAATCCTAAGTACTTATTAGGCAGTGACTAGATAAAAAGCCTTCCTTTTTCTAGTTTATTAAATGAGATAAAAATCTTCTAGAACCCACGATAAAGCCCCCATCCCTACTGCAGCATTTTCAAGGGCAGGTGCCAGTGGGCTGGCGGCCGCCGACGGCACTGGCCCACTCGCGCTATGGCGGCCCCCCGCGACGCCCGCGACTTAGAACTGCTGCCGCTGAAGTCGGCACTCGTCAACAACAATCGCGATGACGCTTACTACCCGCCGGCACCGGTCTTCTCCCCACCGTCGACTAGCAATGAGTACACGCTGCTATCGAAGCGGACGCCGGCGTCGAAAAAGTACGTTTTTTTGTGATGGTTCCAGTTTATTGAGAAAAATGAAAATATCGGTTTGAAAGAGGAAAATGATTGACGATCTTCGGTCGAAGAAGGTTAAAGTCTCCATGGTGTTAGAGCCTTAACAATACTGGCTGTTTTTCAGTGTTATTTTTCTTCAAAGCAAAATGAAGTGTTGCTTTTGAAAAAACAATAACAAAGGTTCGAACATTCCAAAACAAAACCCAGCGTTTCATTGTTTCAACCTTCCGAGGTTTAACATGACTTTAGCAGATATATTTTAGAAAATAATCTGTGGTCCGATAAAAGTCGATTTCGTTTCGATTTCGTAGCATTCAAATAGTTCATTAGTAAACAGTGCAATATGTATGACAGTGCGTAGAGCGTGCTACGTCGCTCGTAGCCGCTTGTATCATTCGTAGGCAATGAGCATTTATTTATTCCACCGTAGGTACATTCATACGTACTCTTGATGTCGTTATAATCTAATCTCACATTTATTTTTACTATAATTATTATAATATTATTACACAAAACCCACAAAAGATTTTTGGAAAGGAATGCGTAGAGCTTGCTACGTCACTTGCAGCATTCGTAAAGCAACGAACGTCTACGAATGCGTAGAGCTTGCTACGTCACTCGTAGCATTCGTAAAGCAACGTCTACGAATGCGTAGAGCTTGCTACGTCACTCGTAGCAGCTCGTAGACCAATAACATCCTACGAGTGTCTGCTTTTCTCGTACCATTTTCTGGACTTAGGTGATCATGTAGCTGGGACAAGAAATCGCCGAAATTACTTCAGTTAAACCCGCATTGTGGTCAGATTATAAATGTATTCCTTTGGATTGCGATGCATAGAAACCTGTACCTACTTCAAGGATCGCGGCGGGGGGAGGGGCGGAAGGATTTACGACCTTGAGCTCTAAAATGCTTATATCTCGAGAATTACTGTGTCTATTTTCATGATAATTTCTGATTTAGAATCTAGAATAAATAGGCTATCGTAGAAATATGTAATTAACATTTCTCATTCGTGTATTTACTATGATTCACGGGCCAAACTAACCAAATTGAAGATTTTTGAGCCGCGTTTTATTTTCGTGTTTACAAATATTCCTTGCATTTCAGTTTTGTTTTGAATACATGAACTTCATTAAAAAACTTAAACAAAAGACGTAAACATGCACTAACCTTGAACTTCTTTCTTGATTTTTGAAAAACAATTGAATAAAAAACACGAGCACACACGCACACCACACCACGTCACACTACGTCACAATAAATATTTTTTTTTTTTAAAAGTCGAGTGCTTTATTTTTGAAATTGACTTTTAAAATGAAGTTTATTTCACTCGGGATCGAATGACAAAGACATAACAAGCCAATACAAACCCTATCCGAAGAAAAACAAAGATCAAGTTGGCCTGCCCTTACCGGACGCCGGCGTCCGGACGATCCTTGAAGCAACGCAACTGTCACCGGGCGCCGGCGCCCGGAACTTACCCAACAGGTACACATTCGTGGGTCTTTTTTATAGTTTTTAACTGACAACCAACGAAAAAACGAAGGATTTTCTCAAGTCGACGCGTATACTTTATATTTTTTTATGTATGGGTGGTACTCCGAAATTGGTCCCATATAAATTTTGGCAGTTTTGGTTTTTGTTTTAACGTGCTTGTCTTATCCAGATTGCTGCCAAAGCCGCAGTCGACGCCGCAGCCCATGCTGACACTATGCGGCGCGCCGCCGCCGTCTCGTAGGCGGGAGGAACTCACTGCGATGGCTAACCTCAGGAAGAAGGTGTCTCCAGCGATGCTCGGTGACAGGTACGTTCATACAACATGTCTGGGACCAGCGGTAAACCACCGATTGCCTAAAACGATATGGGAGGCTCCTAGTCTCATCACGTTCAAGAAAGAAGAAAGAAAATAATTTTATTTACCTTAAAACTACACAACACCATATTCAACTTCACTAAATTAATTCTTAACTTATACTAATTTTTGTGCGTAGCAGGCAAATATGGCTTACACTCAGCATTGTGCTGGGTAGACCTGCACAAACTAAATCGCTGGCTTGTCGAGTAGACATTTTACACCTTCAATTTGCTTACAAGTAACAAAGAAAGGGATTTGAAGAAATCAACAGTCTATACCTATTAGTCCACTACTGGACGCAGACCTCCCCCTGACAAGCGCCTTATTTGCGTTTATCTCGTGAGGGGTAATGCCCATAAAACCCACGTTGGACATGCGGGTTGGGGATCGCAGATCGGTTGTAGAATTGTTCTGAAGGTGGTGCTGCTGCTCTTAGCTATTTATTTTACTAAGGTTTTCACAAGTAAGAAAAATAATAATGATATCTCAAAAAGGATAATATTTTTCCATAAACTTATTTTTCCAGCTTATTTTTAATCCAAAACTATTTTTACATCTAAACTCAAGAATTCCAGGGAGTTTTACATTTTTGCACAAAAGATAAGCCGCAAACATGTCCAAAATAAAGAGCGAGACTTGGCGCCTATAGAGTATATATTATACATAGGTAGTGGCTAGATGTTGGCGCCTCTCTCAATTGACCGTGACCGCAGACAATAGCTGGGGGTTGCCACAGAAATCTAAATAATTTCTGATGGGTTGCCAACGCATGCTTATCTTAAAACTTGGGCGATCGTGATCAAAAATAATGTAAGTAACGATTAAATTATAAAAAAATAATGTAAGAGATTCGTAAAAATGACAAGCCCAAAAGTAGACTAAAAGTAGACCTACACAAGCCTCCTCCGATCAGGTATTTCGCGGTCTGACGAAAACTTTTCTTTGTTATTTGTTTGTAACTTTGTTTGTAGTTATTTGATTTATTTTACTGATACAGATAACTTTTTTTTATTCAAACTTCCGGATTTAGTCTACGATTATACTTTTCCACCGCAGATTTCACTCCAATACATAAATAGGTAGAATAAAACATTAACAATAAAGTATTTTAGACAACATATATAATATATACTTATGTTATCATTTTTGTCTTAGCTTAATATAAGTCTTAACCTTGGTTACGATAATCTCAAACACTGCATTCGAAATTATGAAATTAATATGATGATTTCATAATTAATGATTAGCATGTTTAAAACTTTCTTAATTTAATAACCTTCTCCTGACCATAATAAACATAACAAAAAAAGAATTTGCGAAATTAGTGCAGTCGTTCACGCGTGATGCCGTGACCAAGGCAAATGACGGATTCATTTTTAACCGACTCCAAAAAATGAAAGAGGTTCTCAATTCGACTGTATTTTTTTTGTTACCTCAGAACTTTTCACTGGGTGGTCCGATTTTCATGATTCTTTTTTATATGAAAGCTGGTGCTTCCTGTGTGGTCCGGAAAATCCATGAAAAAACTATAAAAAATTAAGTCGGCTTATAGTTTTTTAAAACAAAATGAATAATTATATTAATGACTAGGTCTTATAAGTGCGCGAGCTGCGGCGCGGCGGTTGTTTAATATTGTTATTTATTTTAATTGTATTCCCCGTTATCCTAACCTCGATTTGATCGGAATCGATAACCAAGAGTGGAGAATGCGTTTTAAAAATATCAGCCATCTTGGATTTTAAAATTGACATCTATTTCGTAATCTACGAGTTCGAGTTAGTAAAAAACGATACCCACATGAGTGAGTCACACTGCAAGTCAAGGCAAGGCTCGTTTCGATCGCCTTGCAGTGTGACGGACGACAAACGCCCACCGTCATCAAATCCTCACCCCAATGTTGGTCGAATTTAAATTAATGATGATGAATTTATTTCATAAATACTCGATACAGCCTACGGGCCATCCCATTTTATTGAACTATGCGAGTGGATTGTCAAGCATTAGGTACAATATTTATTACTCGTATATTTTGAATGCATCCAAGAAATTACCAAACCCATTTTTTTTGTGTAGGCAAGAAAAAGACGATCTGTATTCTGTATGTAATCATACAGAATACAGAATGTTTGCCCAATGCTCCACAGAGGTTGTCTAATCTTTTCTTCCCATTTAAAAGATAGCCAGACACTAAAGCGCCCAATAACGTGGCAATAAATGAAGTGGGAACGTCATTACCATTTCATGAATTCCCTGGGCCTGCTTTACAATTCAGTCAGTCAACGAAGGCTCTTCCAGAATAGCACACAAACGGCCTAGTGACGTCACTGCTGCCCTTTTGCAGGTTTATGCGGTCGGATCTACATCCGCCCTTGTGCTAAAATCAACCTATTGAATTGGCGGCGGGCACGCAAGTTGATACAATGAAGGTGGTTGAATATAGCGTGGAAATTTTTAAGTAAAACAGAAGCAAATGGTTTGGAAAGAAAATGTCGGCCTGCGGTAGCGGTCAGTAGAATTTGACGAGCAGGTGATGTCAGCATTATTTATTATTTATAATAATCAATATAACAATTGCAAATTGCACTGACCGCCACCGCATCAGTGTCAGTCTACCAGACTCTTTATGGATAGAATCCTACATTGCGCGTGGCTCGACACGCACTTTGACCGTTTATTTCATATAGGTAGTGCAATTTCAGTGTTACGGCATACTCACTTATCTGGTTAAAACTTAAAATATTACTTCTATATTAAAATTAAAACTGGTGCCAATTCAGAGCTCGCAAATTTTTTTGCCGTCCCTTTCATAACGATCGAATTAAAAAGCATGGCATCATTTTTAAAGAGCTGTCAAATTCGTTTAATTTTGGCGAGATCTGAGTTGACAAAATCAATCAAAATTAATTGAAAAGATTGAATAGATTCTATTCACTATTATATTCAGTTTATGAAACTTGTATTTTTCTCATAATGTATTACTAGCGGCCCATCCCGGATTCGCACGGGTGGACATTTGTTTTTTAATCATATTAAATACTAGTTACTGCCCGCAGCTTTGCACGCGTTATTTCAATGGAAACGTTTTAAGGTATTTCTATCCCATAATCATTTAAGGGATAAAAAGCAGCCTATGTGTTATTCCAGGGCGAGAACTACCTGTATGCGATATTTTCAGCCTGATCCGTTCAGCAGTTTTTGCGACAAAAAGTAACAAACATCCATACAAACTAACAACGCGTTTATAATAAGTTTTATTATTATTATAATACTAGCTGCGCCCCGCGGCTTCGCACGCGTTGTTTCTATGAAAATCACCTTGAAAGTAGCCTATGTTTTATTCCAGTATTAGAATTACCTGTATGCAAATTTCAGCCAGATCCGTTCAGTAGTTTTGGCGTGAAGAGGTAACAAACATCCATCCATACATCCGTCCAAACTTTCGCCTTTATAATATTAGTGTGATGTGATTAGTAATCTGGGATAGGATAGAAGATAAACTATGTTACTCAGGGATAATGAATGTACTTATAAAATATCTTTTGAAATCGGTTTAGTAGTTTTTGAGTTTAATCGTTACAAACATAAATCTTTTCTAATTTTCCCGATTCGTTAACATAATTGATATTTATAATATTATATTACGCGAAAGTTTGTATGGATGTTTGTTTCTCTTTGACGCAAAAATTGCTGAACTAAACGCGATAAATACCCGTTATATAATCAATAATTAAAAAAAATATATACCTATTTGTATATAACGTATATATTTTCTCAGATAGCTTACAATTTATGGGTTAAAATAGGTTATATCTAGTTTAATTTTGTTTTGCAAGAGACTGGTGCCCGAGAGAGGTTTATAAAACCCGTGATACCGGTCACCAGGTCCATCCTCCGCAAGATATATTGGGATACCTACATAAAAATTATGTATTATATGTATCATTAAAAGTCAATAGATGACACTTTTTTATATGTCATATGTTTTTAATATGTCATAGTAAATGTGAAAAATGCATTCAAAATCGAATTCAAGAACTAAGATGAAAATACGTATTTTGTATCTTGTATCTGTACTTCAGATAGTTATATCATAGATAACTAACATCTCTGCTGGCATAAAATCAGGCATACATAATATGGCTCATATACAAGGACTGCAAGTTGCCATTTATTATTAGTGTAACTATAAAATATAAAACTGATTGTTCGAGCCTACACCTGATCACAATGAGCCTCAATGCGGTACCGTATAATTATTCTGTCACCGTACCGTTAATGATCAAATCTCTCGTCAACGTCAACTCGGCATGACAAAGGTCTTTTTATGGGAGATTTGATCATTGATAACTTTGTTAAGGTACGTATACACTGAAAGGCTGTAGGGCAAAGCAGAAAGGGGGTGATTCGGAAACCCGAGGGTTATCGGCTTTCCGTGAAAACTTGTGAATAACAATTTTCATTAGGTACTGTTATTTTTCTTCCTATTCGTATAGAAAACATCAAATGTTTTATTTACTGCTTTGTCATGAAATTATTACAAAAAATGTGATAAATCAACAAAATACTAATAATGTAAATATCTCAATTTAAATCGTCTGTAATTCAAAACTTGTAAAATAAACGTGAACCTCCTCGATGCCCAGTATCATCTCTAAATGGATAGAAAATAACTTATACCGGTAATAAAACATTAAGTTTAGTAATTAATCTCTTTGTTTTAAGTATCAGATTATTTCGAAATGTGCCGCCTTAATGTCGTTAGGTTTTCAGGAGATGTTTATGGAACATTTCACAAAATTACGGATAACTCAAAAACTACAAATGACACCTAAACCTTAACACGCCATAAACTTGATTTTCAAAAACTAAAGTTTTTGAAAATACCCAAATGTTAGTTTACTTTATCTAGGGATCATTGTGCATTTTTTAAATTGAATAATTATGTCGATTAAAGTGAAGTGTGCGTGCGTTGGCCTTTTGTTGACGCAGTACAATAAAAAAACAGTTTTTGGGCGAAAGGGTTCTAATGATTTTAATCTTTGTCAGAACAGTATATTTTGAAATGATCCAGTGTGTTTCCAACCGAAACCGACGATTATGTAACCACCTATGGTTTATCCATTTTGAATGAAGCATGTTAGTAAACAAAGTACGACCCAAATAACAAAATCTCACTTGCTTGGCGTCGAGTTTCAGATATAATTGTAAGCAATTTTTATTGAAGGGAGGATCTAAAATTGACAGGTAATGTAAATTACGTGAAAAAGGACGAGCCAACAAAGTGAATTTTAGGTTAAGTATGGGCGGTTTGTTTACGTTTGTGCTCCATTCAAAATGGATACGATTTAGGTATAATTGAGAGAAAACTAACAAGCATTTTAGACCTAATTCTTCCCGTTTTATGTAATTTGGTGGTTCAATAAATAAATAAATAAATGTACCTATTAAATGGGACCACAGGTGAAACACCAGATTTCATATAAAAAGAATCATGAAAATCGGACCACCCAGTCAAAAGTTCTGAGGTAACAAACATAAAAAAATACAGTCGAATTGAGAACCTCCTCCTTTTTTTGAAGTTGGTTAAAAATAGCTGCCGATGCTAGTTTGACTCGAAATAGTGCCTTAGATTAGAGACACTAATACGTATTATAAATGCGAAAGTTTAGATGTTTGTTACCTCTTCATGCCAAAACTACTGAACGGATTGGGATGAAATTTTGTACATGTATTTTTAATCTGGAATTTAACATAGGCTACTTTTTATCCCATAAATTAAGGAAAATTAACTTTTAACGTTCCCATAGAAACAACGCGTGCGAAACCGCGGGGCGCAACTTTACGTAAAATAAGGCTGTCTAAGTTAAAGTTAATCAGCGAGATTCGTTATCAGCGTACGAATAACGGGTTGTATGCACAGTCGACCTGTGACCTACCTGCCTGTAACCTATCGAGGAAGCTCACAGAAAGCTCCGCATTGCCGTATTCCTGGACATGGACATAATAACAGCCGGTGCCCGTTCAGCTTGAAACGAAACGGAAATAGGGAGGGTTGAATTTATTCAGCAATCTAAAATTCAAAACGAAGCGTGAAACTTATTTAAGCTAATGATGCTTGTTGGTATTCTGGTGCGGCTTTTGTTTAACACCATGGGATGCGACAAGCCCTTTATCAGAACCTGAATCACAAATATATTTGCTGTTTACTGATGTACAGACTGTAGAAAAGGCTCGTTGTGCTCGTTCCAATACATTTTAGTTAAAGCTGTGGGGCCTCGAAACCTCGTTTTATGTGGGTCTCATTAAAAACGCCAGGTATGTTGTGCGAGTTTATTCTCAAGATAAATTACATCACAGCCATTGATTAATTAAAAAGGGAAGACAGGTTACGTTCTCCCAGCGCTTACTCAAAAATTGGCATGTGTTACAACTACACGCAAACACATACGCTCACAGTTATATTTCCAGTCCTGGTCAATACAAAGAAGAACAAAGACGGAAAGACGTATCTAAGACCAAAGTGAGACCGAGACAACAATATTTCACGCTAATCACGACCGCCCGTGCCGCCGGCCGCCGCGCCGGTCCGACGACGGTGACTGAGGTTGAGGCACACAATTTTACACAATATGAGGTTGCCATTTTCGAGAAACTAGTACCTCATCTTCCCTTTTTTAATTAATCAATGATCACAGCACATTGATTTATAATAGTAAAATGAAATGAAATTTATTTATTTCTCAACCACAACAAAGCCGAACATTAAAAACAAAGGTGAAATTACATGAACTAATATCACACTAATAATCATAAATGTGAAAGTTTGTATAGATGTATGGATGTATGGATGGATGGATGGATGTTTGTCTTCACGCCAAAACTACTGAACGGATCTGGCTGAAATTTTGCATACAGGTTATTCTAATCCTGGAATCAAGCATACGCTACATATATGTATATAAATAATGAGTAATACATTATTAATGTGGCAGAGAAATGGCCCACAGCTCAGCTTTCGCCATGCTGTAGCGCTGGTATTCTGCATTTAGGTCACGGACACCTAGTAAGTAGGTACTTCTAATCTTACATTAAATTTGGGACACTTGGAAATCTTACGAGACAAGATGTTATCGCTAGGGCGGTAGAGTCGAAAGGGGAGAGCGGAATCGGAAATAACTCAATAGATCTATGAGAGTCCCAAATGTCATCTGTCAGTTTGACATTGATGGATTAGGAAACGTCACGTAACACAGGTAATATGGTTTGTGTTAAGACACAAACCACATCTTAGGTATAAAATAGTATATAATAATATGTAGTTTCACATCAGCCCACACTGCGACCTATTCGCGGATAGTTTCGGGGAATTAATGTCAAAATGTTTGCGGTTTTTTGAGCGCGAACGTATGAATGTGTGGGTATAAAATCGTTTTTTTATAAATAATATTAGGTTTAACTAGGTAATTAATTAAAAATATGTATAAGCCTAAGTAGTATGTTACCGTTTTATTAGTAAAATAGGATATATATATATATATATATTATTTATATAACCTTCATGAGCACACAGATAGTACTATCCAATGATCCTATCCATCCACGGTTGTCTGGTAGAGATTGCTCTTGAGCGATAAGACCTCCACTTGTCACTTAGTTTTGCTTAAGCTGTTCTATTGTACTGTTTCTTTCAATAAGTGTGCAATAAGCGTTACCACTAAACTACGTTTTACGACGGTTTACAGTTAAACATAGGTTAAATTTATTTATTGATTTTTTTATTTTTTTTAACTGATTAATAACAGTCGATGGCAATTCACACTCAGCATACAGATGTCTTTGAAGTTTTTTGTAGTACAGCGGTAAAAGTCCGCGTCAGAAATGATAACCTTTCTACCCTCTGTGGCGCGGTGGGCGAAGGTCCGCCTTTGACGCAGGAAGTTCGATTCCTGCCTCTGGACAAATGTTTGTACTGACAGGTAGTTCGTTCAGGGTGTTCTGCATGTTTTCTATGTAGCTATAATAAGTAGTGTACTGTATTATGTAGAGTCTGTGCAAACGGAGAAGCGTCGTGTGAATTGAGGGCGCTCGTGTACCAATTGACAACTATTGTTGCGTTGACAACACTGCTCTGTCATTGTACGACTAAAAGTGTTAGTTCACCGTAACGTCACGACGCTTCTCTTATTGAACAGACTCTATATGAGTTTTCTAGTACCTACTCATTCTTAACACAAGCGCGGCTTAGCTTGGGGCTAGATAAAATGTGTGAATTGTAAAACATTATTTATTTATTTGTTTATTGTTTCAGGAACGCGAACAAGGCAAACAACAATGAGGAGCCAAAAGAAGAGGAAGAGCTCGACAACCGACCCAAGCTCCTGCAGAGGGTGAGATCACCAACTAGACAATCAATTCATCATCAACCTATATAATTCCACTGCTGGACATAGGTCTCCCCTAATGAGCGCCATAGCGCCCTGTCTTCAGCTTGACGCATCCAGCATCTGCCTGCAGTCTTTCGCAGATCGTAGACAATCACAGATAGACAATCAAATATTAAATTAAAACTAGTATTTAAATTTGAAACAATTGAGCTAACTGCAGACTGTTGCTAACAATCTACAGGACAGAGGTAGCTCAACTGAACCATATCAGTACCAGTCGGAAGCGTACCCAAGATGGTGGCTGCATTGCCCCGCTATGACAATGCTGATGCACTTTTTTTGTCAGAACTGGACCAAAATGGGACCACATTCGAAGCACCAGCTTTCAAATAAAAAAGAATTATGATAATCGGATCACCCAGCCAAAAGTTCTAAGGTAACAAACATAAAAAAAGAAAGTCGAATTGAGAACCTCCTTTTTTGAAGTCGGTTAAAAAGGACTACGTCACGACCACGTCTCGTTAGTTGCGTCAAATAAACTCACCACTCCGATCGTTGTTTGTTTTTTACGCCAGCTATAATACTGCTAGCAAACATTTGAAACTCACTGTAAATAATTGTAGACAATACACCCAACATCATCCAGCATCGTTAACACATAACACCAAACTAAGCAGAGCTTGTATTATGGGTACTACTTGACTGACATACATAATACAATACATTAAATGGATAGATATTTTTTATTATACTTACATAGGAAATACCCTAAACACCCGTTTCAAGACCAATTCTATCTTACCTAGCAACACAATGGTGGAAACGATTGAATGCAATCGTTTCAAACCAAATTATTTCCCCTCAAAATATCCATCCAGACCTTCGACCCTCAGCTTATGTAAATGATCTCAATAAACAGTCTCCACGCAGGCTCTATTGGTGTATCCATCCATCGGAGGGTAACTTTGAAGTCAACAATCGAGTTCCAAGAATAAAATGTTTCCAAGCCCAAGCTCTGGCTGGTTAAAGCTGGGTTTTCACACTTTTCACTATAGATAGATTAGACTCTTTATTGGGTACACCACATATCTGATATCTGTGGGGTACACACACAAACAGCACAGGAAAAGTAACAAAAAAAGACGTGTGGCACTCGGGGACTGCCGCGGTAAAGCTATTGCATAGCATTTTGTATCAACTTATACAAAATGCTATGCAATAATATAATTTTATTTATTTATTTTATTCATGCAGTATTGCTTTTTCTTTGATATTAATTCAAGTTACACTTTTTGAGCGTGGTGACCGATAAGAATTTTACAAGTACAGCTATTCACTGTTGTACATAAATACCTATACACCTATATACTTTCTCATAAACAGCTGCTTATGTATTCGTCCGATTTCGGAGCAGCTCGTCTCGATTCGTGCGAGTTTCGTAGAGTCGTACAATACGTCTAATCGCACGCACACAACGCCGTGTCGAAGACTGCCGAACTGAAACGACGTTAGACGATGCACGGCCTTCAAGCCACACCTCCTTGCCCGGCGGAGTGGGGAGCGTGAGGTTTTTTCGTTACGGAATTTCTGGATTCGGTCCCCGCGCTCAAGGCCCGCGATAGAAGCTATGCAATAGCTTAAAAATAACAGTAACAAATATCAAAGGCACACATACAGTACAAGTACATACAGGTAAGCAGAAAGTAAAAACCAAATCAAGTGTTATACGAGTACTCTTGGATCGAGTGCAGAAAGGCGTCGGGGAATAAGTTTGGGATGCCCTGAGCTAGATCGTATCCATGGAGTCCACTCGGAATTAGGTTGAAATTCACAACGTCAAAGTAGCATTTAATTTTGTCTCCGACTGCATCAAAATGACTGACCAGCTGCTGATTTCTTACTTGACGCCGGCGCCGCCGTTTTGTTTTTCTATACTATCTTTCTGCCATCTATTGGCGAATAGAAAAATAATTAATTTTAATAAACCGACTTCAATTTTTAGAGTTTTTTCATGAATTTTTATGGATACCATTGTCAAAACTGAACAAAATTAAAATGGGACCACACGAGAAGCACCAGCTTTCATATAAAAAAAGAATTATGCATATCGGAACAGCCAGTCAAAAGCTCTGAGGTAACAAACATAAAAAAACAGGCGAGTTGAGAACCTCCTCCTTTTTTTGAAGTCGGTTAAAAAACCGAGCGAAGCTCGTCCTCCCAAGTACTAATATTATAAAAATGAAAGATTTGATTGTTTGTTTGTGTGTTCGTTTGATTGTTTTGAGTCGGAGGTAGGGTAACTAACATAACTTAAAAACTATGAATTTTAGAATGTTAGGTACTTTATTGATCAGAAGGGCGGAAAAGGCGCTTCTATATACCAAATTATGTGGCTTTTTTCCGTATAATTTGGTACAGCAGCGCATCTTCCGACGTCACGATCACGTCTCGTTAAGTTTCAAATGCACTAAGATGCTAAACACTTTTAAAATAGAACGCTCGTCGACTCATTCAGCTATTCCCGGAAAACGGCAGTATTGAATCTATTGATTGGAAAAACAGCGAGTGGCTTTAGACAAGTGTACAAGAGAGAGAAGTGAAGTCAGGAGCGAGGCTAAAAGCTTTAAGGGAAGGAAGGAAACTATTTATAGGTCCATTGTGCGTAAGCTCTCGCTTTTAAGAGCCAACAAAGATGTTTCCTTTTCTATTGAAACAGTTGTCTACTTCAGAATATGATCGAGAGCAGGGCAAGACTTTTGTTCGCTGAATAGCGTTATATAAAGGGCGCCCTCGTAAATGCCAGAGACCCTGTACGAACGAACATGGCTGTTAATTTCAACAGACTTTAAAAAGGAGATTTCTCAATTCGACTGTACAAGGAGGCCTATTTTATCTTAAAAATATGCAATCGTCTATTTCGCTTTTTCAACTAGACTACTGTAAATAAAAAAAAATGCTAACTGCAGACTGTTGCAAACAATCTAAAGGTAGCTCAGCTGTTCCATATCAATACCAGTCGGGAGGGTCCTCAAGATGCTGCTGGTTGCATTGCCCCGCTGTATGGCAATACTTAATACTTACCTACATTTTATATAGGTATTCTAAAAATAATACCTTTCCAACATTGAATTTACCCTCACCTACTCTATCCGGAATTCGCCCACATCATCTCCACATTTAGCATCTACTCCGTAACAAAAGTCATCCCATTATAACAAAGATATAGCAACGTTGAAGGGTCGCACCGTACGTTCATGTAGTATGAGTGTGCTCAACTGTGAATAGTTGAGCAACAGGGCTTCCCTTTTGCGCAACTCATTTAGTTCCCCATAATACTATTCACATCTCACTAATATTATAAACTAGCTGCGCCCCGCGGCTTTACACGCGTTGTTCCTATGGAAAAGTTAAAAGGTGATTTTCATCCCACGGGAACTGATTTATGGAATAAAAAGTAGCCTATGTTTGATTCCAGGATTAGAATTACCTGTATGCAAATTTCAGCCAGATCCCTCCCGTAGTTTTGGCGCGAAGAAGTAACAAACATCCATCCATCCATCCATCCACACATCCATACAAACTTTCGCATTTATAATATTAGTGTGATGCGAAAGGTGGATGGATCGATGATTGTAACCTCTTCACGGCAATACAACTGAACGGTGGGACTGAAATTTTGCATACATTAATTGGTAATTTCAATCCTGGAAGTAAACAAAGGTTACTTTTTATTCCATAAATCAGTTCCCGTGGGATAGAAATCACTTTAAAACGTTTCTGGAGGAACAACGCGTGCGAAGCCGCGGGGCGCAGCTAGTACGTAGTAGTTTCGTGAGTTAGACTATCGCGCTTACAACAATGTACGTACTTTGACGTAGGTACGTATTTTCTATACGTACATTGTACGTGCTTTCCATTTTAAAATAAATGAACTGAACTGAACTTTCTCATAATAACATGTGTATAGAAGGTAATTTGGTTTCAAATATTCTGTCTTTTAACCGACTTAAAAAAAAGAGTAGATTCTCAATTCGACCTGTATTTTTTATGTTTGTTACCTCAGAACTTTTGACTGGGTTGATTTTGGACTGATTTTGATAATTCGTTTTTATTTGAAATTTATTTAACTTATTTGGTGCTTTCAGTGTGGTCCCATTTCAATTTGGTCCAGTTCTGACAATGGCATCCACGAGTATAAGCCATATACATAATTAAAGTCGGTTTATAGTTTTTTTTTAAACTTAATTATTCCTCTTCTTTTATTACAATATTACTTAAAATGGCCTTTGATATTTGTTACTGTTATTTTTTGTTACTTTTCCTGTGCTGTTTGTGTGTGTACCCAATAAAGAGTCTATCTATCTATCTATCCCGTATTTTACGTCATCCTATACGAATGTACAACTCATACTAAGGTCTCACTCAACCTTGACCCGTTTACGTATTTCGCGACCTTCAAGAGCTGTCAGATCCCTTCCCTAATTGCAAGGGCCCTTGAGCTTTGTGTGGAATCTAATAAGGTTCATTTTCCTTCCTTAGTTGGATTGTGTTCGCAGGTAATTGGTTTACGAAAGTCTTTTACTTTACAAGTTCATTACGTAGGGTTGTAGTGACCTTTCTGGGGTGAATCGCAAACTTAATTAGATTTTTTATCGAGGCTCACTTAGGGAAACGACCCCTTGTTTCCCATCTTTTGATAATACATGTCATCTGTCAATACAATACTATAACGAGGAATTATTTGTTTGTTTGTATTGAATAGGCGCCTAAAAACTTACTTTTCAGGTAATGACATAGGCATATTTTACACCAGAATAGGGTATATGCATCGATTTTTTTATCATTCTAATCGATTCTTTAGGTCATTTTTTAACCGAAAAATGATAAGACGCTCACTGAATTTCGCAATAGCAAGGTAAAAAAACCAAATCAAAACTACAATCATTTTCGGGCAAAGATATAAATCGTTAGATATGCCCTTACCTCAGTGAGACCGCGCCGTTTTGTGTCAAAGTCGAACCTTACGCCTGCTTAAACCTGCACTCAGTGTACATCTACGCACAGTGTTAGCCGGACATGTAGTGAAGGATGTTTGCGAGCAGTATTATAGTGATACAAAATGACGTGTGCCTTTCGAAAGTGCAACAAAAATTCAAGAAACACAAATAAAGCCGGAGGTGTAACATTTCACTCGTAGGTATTGCGAGTTTAATGAAATAACTTTTATTTTATCGTCCGCATTGTCAAAAATGACTACAATAACAAATTTAAATGGCGAGTGCACGAAAGAGAAAGTTGTGTTTGCACCTAACGTGTGAGAAAAAGAGATGACACTATTTTCTCAGTACGCTTGTTTTGTTTGTGTACATTGCTACAGTTTTTGGTGGTCGGGGCGTATCTAACGATTTATATCTATGTTTTCGGGTGATAAAAACGCTGCCATATTGTCGCTATGTTTATTTGACGTCGACGTTCACACTCGATTAAAACCTTTTGTGACTACCTCGGTAGTGATCATCTCAGGAAAGAGGTTTTCCGAAAAAGCTGAAAATAACCGACAATACGAAATGTGAAGTGGGCAGAATAGTGTCAAATCATGGTGCAGCAAGCAGAATTAAAAAAGAAGAAATGTGTACAGTGATGTCACGTCCGCTCTAGTCAATGGCGTAGCGTTTTGAAATTTTACGATTGAAATTTAAAATATCAATTTTTCAATGGTTAAATTCTACAATAAAAACATCTCAAAATGCTAAAATAAATATGTAGATATGTTTCTATATCAACAGAGAATACGTAGATATATATTTTTATAGCCATTTTGAATACACATGCATACCCTATTCCTACGGGAATGGAAACTATGCGGGTGAAACCGCGAGCCTCTGCTAGTTCACAATAAAATAACAGTTACCCAGGTCACAGATATCATATAATATTGTATACTAGTACCCAGGTATTATGGATTATCATAAATAAAATAGATAGATTATATCTTTATTGCACCATCAATACATAAAAAGAACAACTAAATAACAATTATGCTAACTATATCTAGAATGGCACAATTGGCGGCCTTATCGCTGGCAGCGATCTCTTCCAGGCAACCTTTGGATGGATAGAATCGGTACGTATAGAAGCTGACGGTGGCGTAATTGATGTTTAGTAGGTATGTATTTCTGCAATTGAAATATTTCCTAAGAGAAATAAAAATGCCTTGTTCCTGGATCAGAGGAATATTCTACCACAAACTCAAACTGACTCTAAGAACCTTCAACTTTTTTCCCGTGTCCCCGATTCCCGATTTGACATTTTCTAAGTACATTTATTGTATTTATGGAAATAAAGCAAATTTGAATTTGAATCCATTATTTTTAGCGTACATTTTCATAATATCACTCATTTCTCACTAACAAGTCACATGTCACAAGCCCTTTCCCTAATGAGGGCGCACTCCAGCCTCTACTCGCACCCTAGTCTCTCGTCACTTGTCAGTTGCCACCGCTAGTTCGCTCACACTTGCCAGTTGACACGCTTCGTACTACTTTAGAACTTTCCCCAAGTTTCCCCATTATAGTAGATAGAAGATACCTAGTAGAAATGGGACGCGTTTTTCTTGATTGTTAAGAAAAAGAAAGCGGTTTCACACGCGTTTTTTCAATGGAAGATTAAGATTAATTTTATCCTAAAGGAACTGATTTGCGAGATAAAAAGCATGTGTTTTCTTCCTGAAGAGACGTCACGATCACGTCTCAAAGTCAAAATCATTTATTGCAAGTATGTACATTGATAGGTAGCTTAAGTTCTTTGAGGAATCAACCCCATCCACACCCACAGGAAAGCTGAAACGAAGCTGTCAGTCACCTAAAGTCCTGCTCCGATACTTCAAGGAGCTGGGCTGGTTAGGGCCTGCTTAGGCAGGGGGATAATGCACAATACACTCCTATGCGAGACGTCCGTGCAGATCTTAGTTCCCCCACTTAGAATTAGAATTAGCTTAAGTTCTAATTACAGCTAAAATTGGTACATACACCATGTTAGATTGGTATAGCAATGTCTTCGTGACTGTCATCTTACACTATATCTTACTATATAGCAATTTATTACGAACACTTTTAACAGTTTTAAAGATAATCAGTTGTCGTAAATACTAATTCTAATTTATTTTCTCGTTACTAACATCAAAAAGACTCGCCCCGGTCAGTGGCGGATTAGCCATATAGCAGAAGTAGCAAATGCTACGGGCCCTGAGCTGCAACTAGGAGCAGCCCCTGAGCTTGTGACCAAAAAAAATTACAAAGTTTTGCGGCATGCTCCGTTAGCTGTTATGTTGCTTCCTTTTTATTGCCAAGAGCTGCAAAATTCTGTAGTTTGCTAAGCTTAGTCTGAGCTCGCTTCGCTCGCCATTGTGTATAGCTTGACAGCTTTATGTCAATTACCAAATATTTACCGTAAAAAACACGTAAGTTTTGCGCAGCTCGATAAAATTGATGACTACAGTAGTCATAAATTTCGTCTCGAGTTTGATCGCGTACAAGTCTTGTACTCTACCTACAACAAAAAAATCTAACGAGGATATTACAATTCAAGGGCCCCCAGTTCCCATTTACTATGGGCCCCGCGCTGGCTTAATTCGTGTGCGTCAAGTTAGCAGCCACACCATGGAATTTGGTGGTTTTAACTATGCCAATAAATGTGCCATAAAATTGTGCCTCTCGATGCCTAAGTAAAATGAATAGTACCCCAGTACTTTAGGAGATATTTAGGTCTTTCACTGTGGCTGCTATCTTGACGTCAAGCTGGCAGCCCCACTGATTTTGACGAAACTATAGCGATATAACAATCGTGAACTATGCCAAATAACTGTGCCGTACGATACCTAGTTCTCCTGCAAAGCTTAGAATTAGACCCCTTGTGGTTTACGAGATATTTGGCACTAGCCCCGTTAGACTTAGATCTAATTTATGCAAAAAAAAATATGAAAAATAAAGACGTGTGGCACTCGGGGACTGCCGCGGTAAAGCTATTGCAATGCCATCTAGGGGCGAGTTGCTGAACTAAAGAGACAAACGTCATATTTCAAAAAGTCATTAAAAGTGCTCTATTCATCGAGAGAAAACTAAAAAGTATCACCGCTGTTCCGGTCGGAAATTTTGATCTAATTTATGCAAAATTGCAGCCGCAAGAAACATCCATACGTATATCTATCTCAACATTTGCTATTTAAGATTCTCGTGATGTGATAAGCTGATAAGAATGGCTCGAGATCACTTTCTAAACAGCAAAGCTTTACAAGTAGCGGAGAGTAATTTTATTTTGATGATGGAAGACGCAAGTCCTTCTTTTGTGATAATTTCACAAAACAATGACCTAAATCCTAATATCTGTGTATTTATCAAATCGGATTCTGGGCAAGGTCATCACAATCCGATAAGTACCAAGTTACGTCAGGAAAGAGTAGCTAACAACCAAACTTTCCCATTAAATAACATGATCAGCAAGATTTATTAGTTTGGATCAAGGTTTTCGGGAAACCGTTTTTCCTGGTTCCGAAAACGTGAGCAGATTGCTTAATCATTTTAGAATATACGAGCACCATGGGATTTGTTGACCCTTGCCTGAGATTGCAGATGTTAATTTAATGAGGTGGATTTAACCCTGGGATGGGATGAGATCAGACGTGCTATGATGCACGGAATCCGCCTTGTCTGAAGAGCTGGTTCAGACAAGGCGGATTCCGTGTGAATTCATTTTCTAGCGGTTGAGTGGCGGTAGCCGCGCGGATTGTCAATCCGCCCGGACAAGTATGAACGAATGAATAGGCGCTAATGTAAATAAGAACCGCGCGGTTGACCCGCGCGGTTTGGAACCGCGCGGATTCCGCCGTGTCTGAACCAGCTCTCACTTTCAGTCGTACTGCAATGACAGAGCAGTGTTGTCAACGCAACAAAAGATGTCAATTGGCACACGCGTTCACTCCATCCCACGACAATTATCTTTTCGAACAGACTCTATCATAATGAATATGATGTTGTCCTCCTATCATGAATTTAATAAACCCGGTATTTCGACTTTCTAAAGTCTCCCACGCATCGCCTTGCGTTCTGGTTGCTTTCGCCATTGGTCAAGTGATTTCACAGGTAAATAAGTAAAAAAATGCTTTTTAAGTAGTAAAAAAAACGGACAATTGCGAGTCGAACTTGCGCACGAAGGGTTCCGTACTATTAATACCTAGTACCTACGCGTTTTTCTGAGCCTCAGAAAATGGATTCTACCTCTAGTAGGTACCTATTCTATAATCGTGTAGGATCGAATCGCTTCTAAATCACTACATATCGAAGAAATGGAATATTTTAGACACTTATATGCAATTCAATAGGCAAAAGATGGCAACTTACAAGATCAAAGCAAGATTCATGAAAACTGCGAACACATTTGTACATGAACTGGAGGAGGCCTGTACCCGTAAGGGGTCCAAACTAACATAAATAATGTATTAGAATTGAAATCGACACAAATTTATAATGTATACCAATTTTCAACATCTAAGTCAAGACATGCAACTTTAATTATAAACGAATAAAATATATCTAGGTAGGTACTTACTTTATTGTATTTTGAATATTTTTTTAAATAATAATAAATTAAATTAAATAGATTTTATTTTAGGTTAATTAGATATGTTAAGTACCTACCTACCTGCATGGAAAAGCAAATTATTATTATTTTCACTTATTAATTACATCGCACGATTATTGTTACTATTATGGTTATGGAATAAATGGCTTTTTTATTTTTTTATTTTATTTTATTTTATTTTATTTTATTTATTTATTTATTTTATTTATTTACCTACGCGTTCCTGAGAAAAAGGATCTTGACACTGACAGACGGACAGACAGACAAAAAAGTGATACCTATAAGTGTTCCGTTTTTTCCTTTCGAGGTACGGAACCCTAAAAACGGGAGGACTATAAATTACCTGACGCCCACAAACCACACCCGAACTAGAATCTAGGTTCTCTTAGCTATTCCACGCGCGTCCTGGCATACTTTACGTGTTTGCGCGGTTCCACAAAATTGACCGCCTTTTGTTGGAATTTCCCGGAAGTTTACCAAGATTGCTGGAGCTCCAGTCGATGTGTCATTGTCTCGAAGTCTATTCTAGGAAGTTAGATTAGATAAGATACCTGGGCGAAACTATCTAGAATCTAGAACTTAAAGGAAGTTCGGAACAGCAGGAAACTTCGTGCAGTCTTGTCAATAGTGTTTACTACTCTGCATAGGTATTGTTCTCTTTGACTAGAAGGAATAAAATAGATGCTGCAAATAGTTATTAACTTAATTGTCAACTAGTTTCTGATCGCGGTTTCGCACGAGTTGTTTCTTTATAAATATTTAAAGGTGATTTTATCCGATGGGAACTGATATACGGGATAATTTCTCCCATCGCCAGTTTCTTGCATTATAAATGTTTTATTACAAACTAACCTTCTACTACGAAACTAAACCAAAACATAAAAAATGTTATATTCCACTCTATAATTATTAATACAAGAAAGTAAATACGTCCAAGGTCCGCATAACCTTATATCACTTACTAAGATCAAGGCATTAGTAAACAATGGGCTCAAATGAACCTATTGTAGTCGTAATAGAGTGGCAATTGCAGCACAAAACTCCAATTAACGCCTTACCCCGGGCTAAACCAACCACTTACCTAGTCCGTGAGGCATTTAACATTACACGGAACGACCGACTTAGTAAATACTCGTAAAAAAACTTCTATAGTACTGTAAATTTACTACGCCCTGTGTAACGCAGGGTACATACTGCGCATCTTCTGTAGAAATAGCACCAACGATCTGTAGAACTGCTGCGCAATGCGTAGAACGTTGTCATAGGCAGTGCTACGACTTGTAGAATTACGCAGTGCGTGGCACGTGCTATCAAACTTCTATCGCAATGCTGCGATCGGAAGAGTTGCTACGCAGTGCGTAGCGCGATGCTACAAAATTTCTGTAGCAGTGCTACGACCTGTAAAATTGCTACGCAGTGCGTAGTGCAATGCTACCAAACGTCTGTAGCAGTGCTACGACCGGTAGAATTACTACGCAGTGCGTGGCGCGAGCTACCTAGCTAGTTTTCCATTGCAAAACCCATAATTTGTACACACTGTGATCTTAACTTACACTCACCTTATCACTAAGGCCTGATTGTATGTATGCAGTAAATACTGAATACCAAACTTCTGTCGCAGTGCTGCGATCGGTAGAGTTGCTACGCATTGGGTAGCGCGATGCTGCAAAACATCTGTAGCAGTGCTACGAACTGTAGAGTTACTACGCATTGCGTAGCGCGATGCTGAAAAACTTCTGTAGCAGTGCTACGCCGTGCACACACTATAGAATAGAATAGGATGTAAAACAGATGTTTTTTGCATCACGCTGCGCAGTGCGTAGCAATTCTACAATTTGTAGCACTGCTTTAGAAATTCTATATTTTCAACGCGTCGGTTGCGCCTGTCCCGTCTCCATCCCGGTTTCCCTAAATCCCTCTTCCACTCCCACAAGCCGTGGCTGAGGGTGGCGTGCCGCCAGCGGCAGTCAATTCATTTAGTCACGGACTGCATTCGCTACTTCAAGTCACGCCGAGCATGGAATGGCACTTTTTATGTTACGTTCGTTATCGGAATTCAGTTATTCAGTGTTTGAAAGCTTTTTGAAAGCTCATTTAGTTTGCATTTATATTAGGTACATTTAATTAACCCACTCTTTATTTTAAATTGGCAGTAAGTACATACTCGTACGTGTTTTACTTATTTACTCAAAAGACTATCTTGTGAGCTTACTTTTATCTTGAGAGATCTCAGATTGTACTATTGTACCTACCTTGCCTATCCGTGGTGATGTTCTAACTTATTGATTTAGCGTCCAGAGTGCCTACATATAACTTCACATAATTTTAACACATTTAAATATTCTTCTCCTCAATTAAATCACTTTCGATTTTACACTGTATTCGATGTACATGTCTAAAAACTTTCAATTTCAACCGATAAATCTGAGGACATTACTATAGCAAAGCTCGTCTTTGCTCGATTGATGAAAAAACAGTATGGACAGACAGGATTTTCAGTGATAATTGCACAATCGATTGTATCAATTCAACAACGACATCATAGCGAATCACTCTCAACTTCCAACTAGGATTAATCGTCATGATCAGCCTATATACATATATAGTCCCCTGTAGTCTTCCGGAGATCGTCATCCCACAGTAACGTCAGAGGGCGTCCTACACTACGATTATATACCGAGTCGGTCCTACCCAAACAGCACTTCAGCTTGCTAATTCTTTAAGCTATGTCGTTAACTATTTGGTTCTCTGTCCAAATTATCCGATGTATTCGTTACGAATCCATCCCTTTGAGAACTCTAGGATGACGAACAGACTATTCCTTAAAAACAAAAAAAAAAAAAAAATAGTAAATATAAAGGTTAAAAAACTGACAAAAATGAATTCTCTGATAGAAAGAGACTTACTAGAAAGGGAATGCACTATCAGGGCACTGCAAGAGGAAGGAGAAAACCTTCTTGAAATTATTTATGAAAATGAAAAACAAATAAGAGAGCGAGAAGTTACATACGATAAAGTTGATTACTTGGAGAAACATCTAAATAAATTAAAGCACCTGATAGCTCAAATGAGCCTGGAAGAAGGAAAAAAGGAGAGATCTGAGATGAATAATGTTTCGAAAGATTTACCGACAAAATCTCTCAATTCTGATCAAATGCAGAGAGAATCAAAAAAAGTCACTATGCTCTCGGATTTATATGGAAGAAATATGGCGAACCTCATGATAAGTAAACTGACGAATGACCATGAAATCATTAATTCATGCAAACCTCTGAACACATTTGAAAACATTATAAAATACGAAATTGAAGGAAAATCTGAATCTGACATAGTTATTGTCATAGGTGACTACGAAACTGTAAAACATGACATATATGGTTATATAAATAAGATAGATGAGGTTATTAATACTATAAGCAAGAATAAAAAAATTATAATAACGACGATTGCTTATACCACGCATTGTGAAGTCAACAATAAGATTTCATGGATAAATAATAAACTATTTGGAATAGCTGCCATGACAAAAAATCTGTTCATTGTAGAACTGAACGCACCAGAGCTAAGCCGACGACGACGACACGACTGCCTACCTCGTAACATCTGTGCTATGTTGCTTAATAAAGGATCGTACAAGAATCTTGTCATTCTACCGAGGGAAGATACTCCAACAGACAAATGTTTGACAAATTTTCCTCAAACAACGAAACTCGGAGTGGTGAAATAATCCTGTGCCACCAAAATGTACAAGGCATTTATAATAAGTCTACTTCACTTGGTCTCTTTTTATTACAGGAAAATGTTGATGTGATGTGTATGACGGAGACTTTTCTGACAGCGCAAAATATTTCCGTGTTTAGTGTAGAAGGCTACAAAAAAGCTGCATCGTTTTGTAGAACTGTCAAGAAGAAAGGAGGGTGTCTAATTCTGGTAAAAGAAAATATAAAGTATAAGATAAGGAATGACATTGTGAAAATGTCCGAGGAAATGGTTTTTGAAGTATGTTGTATTGAATTGAATGAAGCTATTATTGTCGTAGTATATGGGTTACAGGAAAAATGGTGCTAGATCCGTGAAGAGCGTGGAGTACTCATCATTTCTGACTTATTTCACTATGAAACACCCTGCCCTAAACTTAACCCTTTTCGAGTTATTCGACTTTTAATTTTTTTATTGAATATTGCCGATTTTTAGGCTACTAAATTTAATTTTGTTTATTTTGTGTATCTTATTATTATTATTTTTGCATTTTTACATGTGTAATAAGATGCTTTAGGACGTCAATTATTAAAATAGTGCATAAGCTAATTGAATAGATCGTAGTAGACAAGTAAAAGTAATGAAATAAAAAAGAAAATTAGAAAGTTTATTTTTCTCTAAGGGATATCTAAAAAAAATATTATGGCAGTTGTTCGGCAGATGTGTTTTAAAATATCTACGTTTCATCAGCTATCTAACGAGGTATAATAATCTAGGGTTTGTATTACATTTCGTGGAAAAAAGTAGTTGGGACGCTCCAGGTAGCAGTTCTAACGGTCCCGCGCCTATTGTCCTTCAAGTTAAGACGTACCGTGCGAGCGAGACAAGTGATGATTTATGTAGGTGCGGATGAAAGAAAAAATTTGTAGAGACCGGTTAGGGCTGGGAATACAACAGGGGGTATTGTTTTGGTTGTCAGTCTGCTTTTGTGCTTCGTACATAGTAGATGTGATATCGTTTTGCTCTTTTTCTCGACTTGGCTGTGATTCTGGACTATTTTTTCTGATTTGTGACTACTGTGCTTGTTAACCGGACTCTGATTTGTACCTGTGATACGGAAGTGTTGAAGATGACGTCCTACACACCTGAGGAATATGCTGATATGCTTATTTGTTACGGATACTGCGATTGTGTGTCTGCGCAAGCTCGCAACGAATACATAACTCGCTACCCCGGTCGTCGAGTGCCGGATGTGGCCGTTTTTGACAGAGTTTATCGAAGACTTTGAGAAACTGGCTCTGTTTTGAGACGAAATGCAGACACGGGAAGACCACGAATTGACGACGAAGAATAGGACAATGAGATAGTGCAACGCTTTCGAGCGGATCCGACTACTTCCACTAATATTGTTGCCCGTGATCTGGGACTTTCGCAATGGAGGGTATGGTTTACAGTGCATACTGCTGGCCTATACCCGTACCATTACACGCCGGTACACGTTATTGAAGAAGGAGACCCCGCGAGAAGATTGGACTTTTGCAGATTTACGCTAAATGCTGACGTAGAAGACCCAGATTTTCTAAGAAATATCTTGTGGACGGATGAGTCCAAATTTGATAAAGATGGCATAACTAATTATCACAACGCCCATTACTGGGCCTCAAATAACTAAGGAATCCCAATAAGAAAAGAGTGACGGGGTCCCAACGAAGATTCAGCGTGAATGTGTGGATGGGCATTATCTCCAATCATTTGATTGGACCTTACTTTCTCCCGGATATTCTAAATGGGGAAAGCTACGAAAATTTCCTGAGAGCAGACTTGAGTGATTTGCTGGATGATTTGCCACTCAACCTGATCAGGGACATGTGGTTCCAACACGATGGCTGCCCTGCCCATTTCAGGAGAAGTGTCAGAGACTGGCTAGACACAAATTACCCAAACAAATGGATAGGACGAGGTGGGCCGTTGCCATGGCCAGCAAGAAGTCCGGACCTAACCCCCATGGATTTTCATGTGTGAGGGGGTGCATGAAAACTCTTGTGTACAGCAAGCCAAATCCAGTTTCGTCTGTGGAAGACTTAAGAGAAAGGATTGTGGATGCAGCAAATAAAATGAGGACCACGTTGACCACTGGAGTAGTGAAGACTGGTCTCCGTAGAAGGATGCGACAATGTATCAGAAATAGAGGTGGCCATGTTGAACATGAACTGTAAAATAAGAAAAAGTTGTGTGAAAACATTTAATAAATGACATTTCATGCTTACCTATTGTTTTATTTTACTTTTTAGAACTAAGTATAAATTTTCTTCCCCACTGTCGCCTATGAAACTAATTTTTTTTCAATGCATTTGAATAAAACCCAAGATTATTATACCTCGTTAGATAGCTGATGAAACGTAGATATTTTAAAATACATCTGCCGAACAACTGCCATAATATTTTTTTTAGATATCCCTTAGAGAAAAATAAACTTTCTAATTTTCGTTTTTATTTCATTACTTTCACTTGTCTACTACGGTCTATTCACTTAGCTTATGCACTATTTTAATAATTGACGTCCAAAAGCATCTTATTACACATGTAAAAATGCAAAAATAATAATAATAAGATACACAAAATAAACAAAATTAAATTGAGTAGCCTAAAAATCGGCAATATTCAATAAAAAAATTAAAAGTCGAATAACTCGAAAAGGGTTAAGTTTAGGGCAGGGTGTTTCATAGTGAAATAAGTCAGAAATGATGGGTACTCCACGCTCTTCACGGATCTAGCACTATTTTTCCTGTAACCCTGTATAGATCGCCTTCAGCTAATTTGGAATGTTTATTGCATAAACTTGAGCAGTGCTTGAACAAAGCTACTGCCAAAAATAATAAAATAGCAATAGTATGTGGAGATTTTAATGTAAATTTTTTATCGGATATATCTAATGAGCGAAATATTTTAATGGATTTGATGGACAGTTTCCTATTAAGGCAACAAATTTATGATTACACTAGAGTCTCTACAACTTCGATGACATGTATAGATAATATTTTTACAGATACTTCTGAGACTACAAATGTACGTATAATACCAGGTGTGAAATCTGATCACTATGCACAAGCTGTTAATATAAAAGTAAGAGCAGAAATTATAATAAAGCCGCCTATTAAAGTAAGACAAATTAGCAACTTTAAAATAGACAATTTAAAAACATTGTTACGTGATAACTCCAACGCAGAAAATATGACATTGTATTCTAATTTCGATAAATACTTTGAATTCTTCCTAGAAAATGTCAATCAATGCATGCCTGTAGTGGAAAGACGTCCCGCGGTTTCCAAAAACTTTTGTGAATGGGCTACCAAGGGAATTCTTATCTCAAGACACAGAATGTTTGAATTATATGCCTTAAGAAATAAGAGTAATGATCCTACGCTAAAATTATATGTAAGGAAATATAGTAAAATTTTTAAAAGAGTATGTTGTGAGGCTAGGAAATTACTTATTGCTGAAAAAATCGAAAAATCTAATAATAAAATCAAATCTGTTTGGAAAATAATAAAGGAGGAGACTGGGAAGGAAAGTAGTAATTGTCAACCTATCTGTGATAAAATTTTCTGTGATATTAGTAATAAGTTTATATTTAACAATGTTGACATTTCTAATTATTTTAACAATTATTTCATTAACATAGCTAAAAATGTGACTCGCAATCTAATTTGTTCGGTGCAAAAGTCTTTATTTTTTTTAAATGATTTTATTCCAGAATCAAATTCTAAATTTACTTTAAATCCGATAAATATGAAGAGAGTTGTTAAGTTAATTAGAAGTATGAAACCAAAGAAATCAAATGACTATTGGTATATTACCCCTTACTTATTAAGGAAGCTAGAATGTGCTATTGCTGAACCTCTTGTTCATATTATAAATAAATGCATTGAAACAGGTACTTTTCCTGAACAAATGAAAATTGCAAAAGTCGTACCGTTACATAAATCAGGCAAATTGTCGCTTTGCAACAATTACCGACCTGTGTCAGTCTTGCCTAGCATTAGTAAAATTTATGAAAAATATATTTCTGAAGAACTTGTATCTTTTTTGACCGTCAATAAATTACTAAATTGTAGTCAATTTGGTTTCCAAAAGGGAAAGTCAACAAAGCATGCTATAACTAGGCTTATTGAAGATGTTTTCAGGGGATTGGAGAAATCACAAAAAACTTATGGGGTATTTTGTGATCTCTCCAAAGCCTTTGACTGTGTTTCGCATGAAATTTTGCTCTGTAAGTTAGAGCACTATGGTGTACACCATTGTGAACTTAATATTTTTAAATCATATCTATTGGATAGAAAGCAAGTCACTGAAATAAATGGCTGTAGATCTGATGAAGGTGACATAACTTTAGGAGTTCCACAGGGATCAATCTTAGGCCCTCTATTATTTTTAATTTATGTAAATGATATATCAATAGTATGTAAGGATGTTGACATAATTTTATTTGCTGACGATACAAGTTTGATCATTAAAGATAAATGCAATGAAGGTGTAAGTGACAAGCTGTTAAAAGTAATACCAGACTTACAAAAATGGTTCTCAGCAAACAATCTTGTGCTTAATGTTGATAAAACACATGTTTTAAAATTTTGTTTGGGAGTTACAAATAAATTACCTGACTCTTTTGTAATAGATGCGTTAAATGAGATGTCGCTGCCTCACGCGGACTGTATTAAATTTTTGGGTATCTGGCTAGACTCGAAATTGACATGGGCCAACCATATTGAGCAACTAAGCAAAAAACTAAGCTCTGCAACATACGCGATAAAAAAAATAAAAGAATTGGGAGGTATGAGCGCTGCTAGGCAAGTATACTTTGCATATTTTCATTCATTGATGAGCTACGGGGTCATGTTCTGGGGCAACGCAGCAGAATCGCAAAGAATTTTTGTCCTACAAAAGAGGTCAATCAGACATATAGCAGGTTTAAAATATAGAGACACCTGTAGAGACATGTTTAAAAAGCTAAAAATAATGACAATGGCCTGCGAGCAAATCTATCAAACAATTATATACATGAGAGAAAATCTCAATAATACTTCAAAAAATAAGGAAGTTCATGATCACAACACTAGAAATAAGGAAAATATTGTGGTCCCCCACACAAGACTATCAAAAATACGAAAAAGCTTTATGTGCCTCTCTATTAAATTGTATAATAAAATACCTTTACAATTAAGAAACAAACCTGACATTGAACTATTTTTAATTATTAAAACCATTCTATTGAATAAGAGTTATTACACAATTGACGAAGCTTTGGCTGATAAAAACATATTTTGTGATGTGGTAGGTACTGAAGCTAAGGTAGACTTAATTAGCTATTATTTAAGTTAAAAATGCAAAAGTGACTTATCTAAGAACATGTTTACTGTGTCAAAAGATAAATAAATGAACTGAACTGAACTGAACCAAAGTATATTGTTAAAATACACCATTCCATTCATCTACCGAAGTATTCGACATTCTATTGCAGTATACTTTGCAAGTTTAAAGCCAGTTTTAACCACACAGGCCTCGATACCCAGACTGGAAGGCAATATTCAATTCTGCGCGGCACTGCCTAGAGTTATGGCTTGGAGCTCTGCCAAACGAGCGCTGCAGAGCGACTGGACCTAGGTATACTTTCTGTGTAGGTACTAAATATTCAGATGGGTTTAGTAATATTGTAAAAATGTTAGGTTTGTTTGCTTGTTAATGTTGAATGAAGCTATAGTCTTTATTAACAAAGAATATCACAAATTATAGAAGCAAATAAAAACCAGTAAGTGCGTTTTTGTATTAGACGCAGTAAGGCTAACTGTTAACAATCTAGAGGTAGCTTAACTGATCTAAATCAATGCTAATCGGAAGCGTCCCGAAGACGCCGACTCCATTGCCCCACTGTGGAAATGCTGATGCGCGTGCCAGGTACCCACCAGGTCTCGGGTCTCGCGTTGTTTCGACCCGACAACAGTAAAAAAACGTAAAGCCTCGGTACCTCACGGTCCTAGTGTAGACTCCAAGGGTAGCAAATGTGTAGGCTCTGTTGAAGATCTGTTAAGCCTGCCCAAAAAGCCAAATGTTGCTGTCCCTATGAAAGTATAAACCAGTCAGGAAATTGAATAACTAAATAATACTGCTAGACTAAGGCCTCCTCTCCCTATTATTCCACACTTCACATTCTCTCGAAGTTTTGGCGTTTGTGAATCAATCCTTGTCATGAAAGTTTCACTCGGCTCGCCATATCAAACCGTCCGCTGCTACTACGTTATGTAACTTAATTTCTTTGATAGATCTTAACTGACTTATATCACAAAGAATACATAACCAAAATAAGAATTTATCTCGAAAGGGCTCTGAGATAAATTCTGATTACAATTCTAATTCTAACTGAGATCTGCACAGATATCTCGCATAGGAATGTATTGTGCATTACCCCCCTGCCTAAGCAGGTCCTAACCAGCCCAGCTCCAACGTCAAGATATCAACGGGGAATGGGACAAAACAGTATTGGTTTTGTTCCATTCCCCGCCGATATCTCGTCGTATCTGTGTAAGACGTTGAATTGGTCATAGAGCATAACCCCTCAGATTGGCCGCGTCCAGACCAAGCAAGTAAACCCGCGGGCGATCGCCAGCGTACTTAATGTAGGTCTCTACAAAATATTACCCGTAATAACTACCCTACGGGTAGCACGTACTCGTATATGTGCTTAAGTGTACCTACACCTGAACAATGTAGATAAAACCTGGGCTGGAAATTACGATGAGAAAGAAAATTTACATAAGTTTGTTCTGCGTTCTTTTGGGGTTTCTCACCTGTACGAATAATGGGATTGGGTTTTATTTCGGACTTGATTTGTTGGTTTAGCTTAGCTGAACTTATGAACGTTGGGTATCTCTAGGTAGTTGAAAACATAATAAAAACCTTAATGAAATATTATTACAGCTTCGACGGGACTCGAATCCGCGTCCCCCTCGATTTTTTGGGATAATATTTGATTACTTATTAATAACTCATAGTGTAAGCTATAATAACAAAACAACTTTATTATTACAGCTTCATCTAGCTAGACCGAGCAGGATGTATATGATAACTACACACGAGTCTATTCAGTAACGATGTGATAAAGTAAAATAGTGTCTTGTACCTTAGGTATATTATGTGAAAGAGACAGTAGCGACAGTAATCGATACAGCATTAGCCAACAATTTGGTGATTCCTAAGAGACCTCGGCAAACCCACTTTGTATTCTTAACAGCACCTAGCCTCGTAGTAAAGAGTTTACTCTGCAAGCACTCGTAGACTACGAATGCTATAAAAAGCTAGCCATAGGTCTCAGCTATGCCATAGCTTTGTGCTACGACGTAGTTCTATGCTAGGTACGAGAAATGATGATCGTACGTAATAGAATTCGCGCCTCTATGAATGCTACAATAGAGCTACGCCGTAGGGGTTAGCTACGACGTAACTCTATGCTAGGTATAAGAAGACGTGTAGATCATAATGTAATCCGCGCCTACGAATGCTGCGAAAGAGCTACGACGTAGGTGTCAGCTACGACGTAGCTCTATGCTAGTTATGATAAATGTAGAACGTAGTAGGATCCACGCCTACGAATGCAATGAAAGAGCTACGCCGTAGCTATATGCTACGAGAAACGTAGGGCCCCGCGCTATGGCCTATTCGGGAAAGGAAAATAGAAGTTTCGTTTTCGTTGACTGCAATAACCAACTGTTACCTATGTCATCATATGATAAGTTATTGGAAGTACGAAACGTTGGTTTCCGTATAGACAGCAGAAAAATCAAACAATTAAGTACCGAGAATAAAATAAAATTATTTGGTACTTTGTAAGGCGCTGTTAGCTTAATAAAATAAAATGAGTTTCATAATATCCCGTTGACATTTCAAAAAAAGGCTTTCCTTCCCATTCTGACCACGCGCAATTAATACGTTAGGTACCTATGCATATAACTATTTAAGTTCATTGCTTAGAATTGAATTTAATACGTTGTGCAACGTGTAATCCGACATTGGCGAGGTTGCTTCGGATGCGATACATCACTGTTATCGATTCTGTTAGTTTCTAGACTGAGAAACTTGAAAGCTTTCGCTGGTTATATGCGTGTTATTGGATGTAGTAACTTTGTTTCCGATTATTTCGAGTTATTTTATAAAATTCAATTCGGCGTTTATTTGATGCTGGTCGGATAAGCCGCGACACACAGAACTAGAAATATTGTGAATATTCACTTTTGTTTACAGCATACCTCTTTTTTCTATAGTAAGTTAGTTTAACCTCCTGACTCCTCGCAGGTTCTCCTGTCGCGGCCTGTCAGCATGGTGGTGCAGTGGAGCGAAGTCCGAACTGCTTGGCAGGACAGCGACTTCATCACCGAGTGCCTGTGCTGGCACAACGTGTACCGGCAGCGCCACGGGGCGCCGCAGCTGTACATGGCACCAGAGGTAGCTTCCATTGATTCTCCTAGTCTAAGAGTATGCAATAACGCCGCTACGAGATGGATTTCGAGCGGGATGACAAGATATGGTTTTCTCGCGAGTGAGTACAGAGCAGAGACGTGCACCGAGTTTTCTATGCATCGAAACTGTTTTTTTCCTAATTACAAATTAATGAAACAACCAATCGAAAAATGTAAAGACATAACTTAGTTATAGGTTTCTTAGCAAAACAAAAACCGATGAAAAAAAATGCGCTGATTCTGAGAAAATAGCAAAATGTGTACAAAACATCTATTTTTGAAAAAAAATAAACTTTCGAGACAACTTTCACCAATCGTGTTTTCAAAACATGTAGTTCAAGATAAAATATCGAAGTAACATTTCCCTAAATATGAAGGTGGTAGATAAATAACGATTTTGAAGTCAATTGCTTATGGCACACTCTAAGCAAGACGTATCGAGAATTCGAGAGGCGAGGATACCAATAGAGATCAGTTTCAGAGTATTGAAGTGCTCTGTGCGTGAACAAGATAAAATAAACTACGAGTATAACCCGACTACGTCGATCACCAATTGTGCCTATTATTTTCTTGTGGGGTTTTAGTTTTTAGCTACAAATGTATCACATATTTTTCCACTACACACATTGCTAGAAACATTAAACCTTATCAGCTTTGAAAAACAGTTGTCGAACCAATTTCGTGACTCCTCTTCCAGTTATGCGACTACGCGCAAGCCTGGGCCAACCACCTCGCGCACACAAACAAGTTCCACTACCGAGTGGACCGCGACGTGGGCCAGAACCTGTACCTGCGGCCCGAGACAGCGGCGCAGCCGGACGCCACGGGCCAGGAGGTGTCGTCCTACTGGTACGCCAACATACGCCAGTACAACTTCTACAAGGAGAACGATGTGCTACATGCCAATGTTAACGCTGGTGAGTGAGCAAGTGTATTTTGGAAGCACCGTGTAACTTTTCTAGCATAGACAATACGATGGCTGCTGCTCTGCCCGGCACGAACGTGCTGGCGGTAAGGTGCCAAGTGTCTTTTGTGTCATGTCAGGTATCTATTTGTTATTACATAGAGTATTACAAGGAGAGCGATGTGCTGCATGACAATATTAATGCTGGTGAGTGAACCAAGTGTCTTTTGTGAACACCGTCTTAGACGACGATATCTACAAGAGAAACTTACCTATTTCGTTTTGGTACGCAATCAGAGTCATTATCGGCAATTTAGATTATATTGAACCTATTCAAACCGGCAGCCATGGTGATGAGTTTGATGACGATGATAGGTTTAGGCTACAGAAGTTGTAGATACTAGAGGGGTCAGAAAAGCTAGATGGTATTAACCTCGTGAACCTCGCTAGAAAAGCTAGACGCTTTTTAGCATGGACAATATGAAGGCTGCTGCTCTCAGCCTCGCTCGAACGTGCTGGCGGTAAGGTGCCAAGTGCCTTTTCTGCCTAGTGTATTTTATAATACCATCTAGATTTTCTGACCTATCCAGTATCTACAACTTCTGTACCTAGTAGGTCTGATCATCGTCATCACCGAGGCCGCTCTGATGAATAGGTTCAATATAATCGAAAGAAAGGATTCCGATTTCGTACCATAACGAAAAATGTACCTAAGTATCTTTTGTAGGTACCTAACTAATGATGCATTAATTTAATGCTGGTAAAATCTACTAGACAATGGGAAACCACCCACCCACCACATAAGTTATTTACTGGTCCTTTTCCGTCTGCCAGCATCCTCTGTTCACTTTGTTTGCTTAAGTGTAAGGATGTATGTCTTTCTAACCCCTAAATTAGCCTGATCTCCATAAAAATAAATCCATACCTAAGTGAGCATGTTATAGATTGCTTAAACCAATTCACTGTGATAGTACAGGTCCTCAAAAATACATAAATATAACCAAAGTAACAAATGTGTGTGCGTGAGAAACTAACGTAATATTTGCACTTTCAGGCCACTTCACCCAAATGGTATGGGCTTCCACGCGCTTCTTCGGCGTCGGCAAAGCTCGCTCCCGCGCGGGCAAAGTCATCGTTGTCGCCAACTATTCGCCCCCCGGGAACTTTTCCGGGCAATTCGAGGCGAATGTTCTACCACCACTGCCGGAGCCCTTCCCGGAAGGACCAGAGCCGCCGCTGCACTGACAGAGGTTCTCTATTCGTGGCCGCAGGTTGAGGATCGATGCCACGTTTAGATATTAAGCTAAGCTTGAATGTGTGGAAGTTAATGTTGTGATTGGTTGGCGTTCGTCTGTTGTACGGTTAGTTGGGGGATTTTTTTGGGTGATATATTGTAGTTACCGCATGGGAACGGAGGGTGCAAAGGTTCGATTTTATAACACTTTCAAGCCAAGACCTAGAGTATCTGCAGCGCCTAGAAACGTCGGCGCACGCCGCTCTAACGGATTGCACTGTATACGCGCTCAAAGGAGAGAGTGCAGTTTGCTTATTTGTACAATTATACAAGTTCAATTCTAAGTAAGGTAATAAGCCTTATGGATTTACTTAAAATTGTTTGTAATATTGTGTGTAAGGGTTTCTTGGTTAAAATGCCAGCATAGTAGGCACTCCGACTGTGCGATTGTCATCATATGATAGGACTTTGTCAATTAGTGGTTTACGTGTGTGCAATTAAAAGGGTAAAAGAAAATGGTCATTTGACAGACGAACATAATGTTAAGGTTGAGTTAGAAGATGTATTGAAGTGTTTGTTATTTAGGTACTTTATTTGACTCCGGCTACGTCCCACAGTTGTCACTCTGTTGTAGAGGGTGACCCGGGAAGTGACAAGTAAAAGTATTCATCAGAAAAAAAAAACTATGTTTGATACACTTAAAAACACAAGAGTAAGGCCTAAGAAGCAATTTTACTTTAATTAATTTTATATTGCTTTTAGAGGGCTATTTCATAGTTTCTGCGTACCTATAGCGATTTTTAGAAAACAACGAAGTTTTTGATTACCTACATTTTATTTTAAATATATGAAGTAATTTTTACCTAGTATCCAACGAAAATAATACGTATTTATAATAATAATTTAGAATAAGACACCAAACGTAAGATATTGTCCACATAACGATGTCCAATTTAGCTTTGTGCTTAGTCTAGATGTTAATAAAAAGGTTGTTTTGCCAGAGCTTCTATTTTATAGCATTTTTAGAATAAAGCAAGCCAATAGTGACGCACATTGAAGTTTTAGAAATCTTTTAAAGTAAAAAGTATGATAATGTTACCTATGCCATAGCATCCAGTCACGAAATTGTTGGTGGTTTGTTAAACAAAACAAAAAAAAGTGGTAAAATTACAGTGACGTTCATGGGTAGGGTTCCTGTTATTTTTGAAGTCAATTTCTATTGGTTTTTTTTAGTCAGTGTTTTCGGTTAAATAAAAACTACGAAATTAATATTATGAAACGAAAACTTAACTTACTTAATCTATATTTGTAACTTTTTATTTAACTAAGTTCGTGATTTATTTGAATGTTTTACTTAGTACCTATCAATTTGTATTTATGAATAACAAATTAATACTATGGCTATCAGACTATGGCTTCCATTTTGTATGTGTAATGTCTTCCCTGAAAAGTTTCCAAAAACAAATCCACTGAGGAAATAACATGAAAGTGTTGTGCCAATTTGTCACTTTAATTTCAATAGTTCTCGATGAATCTCCATATAGATAATATGGAGACATAATTTATAAAACTGTAATGTCTCTACCAGCCTCAGCTTTTGCACCAACTAGGGTCTGTTTAAATATTTCTAAGCTTGTACTTTAACTTTGCCTAACTTTATACACTTTTCTAAATATTCTACTACTTAGGTTTAGCACTTTTGGTCTAGACTGTACTAAATTTAGTCTGTTGTCTAGTTATTAGAGAAACTTTTAGATAAGTATGGTACATCATTTTCTGTTTACTGTTTTATCATTGTGTAGGTAACTTTAGATTTATAATTACTAGGTATAGATACTTACATATATTCTTCACTATTATACACCTATATTTTCCACAGTTTTGTGTACAGTTTGTTGTTTGCTCTTTATCTAAAAGATGACCCCTACTTATTGAATCAACCTTTTTTATTGCGTTATGGTCATCTGCATAGTAAAATAATGAAAAAACATGAATAAAATGTATAATGCAAATTGTTATATCCTCTAGGCTAATGTTTTGATATTCATTTATGTGTAACCAAATGTTATTTAGTTACAATGTAAGATGTTCTTAGGTTGTGTAGAAGTATTTCAATGTTTTTAAAATAATTGATTTTTATTGATACAGTTAGCAATTCCAGTTGGCTTAAAAATTTGCATATTTTACAATCTACTGGTAGCTGTTGATGGTCTGCAATTACACATTATTTAGAAAAGTTATTAATAAAACCCTTATTTTCACCAGTTCTGTACACAGAAGTAGTAAGACTTTTTGTCCCAATAGTTCTGAGCTCCAAAAATATAAAAACTACCAGAAAAAACAACATAAAATGCTTCAAATGACCAGAGATAGTGCTTACAAAAGTTTACTTTTCTAGAGACATTGTCCCACTGTTTTAGGTCACCCTGTAACTGACAGAGTGCACAATAGTAATATGATCCAACAGAAAATATGATCTTAAAACTCACTTATGGATATTTAACTGGCTAAAATTTTAAATAAAATGTAAGTAATATTGGATGCGGAGCTAAAAGTAGTGGTAGCCTGATATATAGGCATATATCAGGTCGAAAGTATTTAAGAAACTTTATGGTTAAAAAAGTTATTTACTGGGTTGACAACTGTATCAATATAAATCAGCTTGATTGATCAAGGGCTGTGAATTGTTATTGTTATATTAGATCAAATATGGCTTGGCAATATTTTTAGTTGTTAAATTATTCAAAAAAGCTCAAATGGTTTTCATTTCCCCTTGCCTAATTATGATTAAGTGGTACTTTACGTCATGCATTGGGTGCAAGTACTATTTGCATTAAGACCTAACCTGTATAACAATGTACATGTGAGCAAAATAAATAAAACAAATCTACTTTAATGCAATAATTTGAGGACTACTATATATCAAGAAATAGAGCTGCTGTGATTCATTGCGGGTTCATTCAACCTTTCATAATTCAACTTACTTCTCTGCGTTTATTTACTGTAGGTAGGTACTTAGAGAAACTACAAGTTAGGGAAATAAAGCAATTTATTGATCTTACCAAGTAATATTACAAAACCGCAGTGGGTTCACTCAGTCCACCTGTGCTTGCAGCTGGTGCACACATAGTACAGCCTCATCTCCTCCTCAGCGCGACGCGTTTGGCCCTGGAAGAACACAGCCTCTCTGTGGTTACACTTTGGACACATATGATCCTTCGTTCGAGGCAGCGTAGGGTCGCTCACTACATCTGGGTTTATATGTGTCAACTCGTCCACTTCGTGCATAATTTTGTTAACGTACACGCAGTTGGAGTCAGCTAGTTGCTTGTAATCACAATTTCTACATGCGTACAGAAGAACTTTATTGTTTTTATCTTCGCGAGGGTACAACATGTTGTTGCATTCTTGACAGAATTGTATACCGACATAGCCCGGACCACCGTCTTTTCTTGCTAAATTGGCGGTCATATTTGTTTTCAAAAGAAAACAATAATTTGAGAATACAGACGAATAATCGAGAAGAAAAGCAACAAAATTTGTAAACAAAACTGTCCATAGACAAATAGAAAGAAGTCAAAATGACATTGCACTGAACGAATAGGAACGAATGAGTTAATGGTCAAACAACACTATCAGTTTTCAGTTTTTTTTTTTTCATGGAATAAATGAAACTTACAATGGCAACCCTAGAATTAGCTCTTTTTTGTTGGCTAGACTGTTGAATTCTTGGCCGTGGTTGGCCCGTGGTTCCTCGACGAATTTCTTTTCCTATCCGTAGCCGATTCGTGTTGTGCTATCGAAATGGGTAAGGAATAGATTTTGCCCGCATTCGTTTTATTTCATCTGCAATTTCGTGTTCACAGTGTGGATTAGTGCAACTTACGTGTAAATTATGCGGGAGTGCTATAGTTTTGTCGAGAAGTTCTGTAAAAAATCTAGAAACTCGGTACATGCATAGGTGTCGGCCATGGCGGAGACATGTTTTTCTCGTGGTGTAAAAATAATCTGTTTCCATCTCGTTGCGGGCGCGTCGATTACGAGGTGAAACAAAAGTTTCTCCACTCATGATACTCAGTTTAGACTATGGAGTGTTAATTTCAGTGTCTTGTAAACATAAGTGGTAACCGGCGACTTCGTCGTTTCAGGTAAACCCCGTGGTATTCGTACGGCGCGTAAGCACGTGAACCACCGCCGTGAGCAGAGATGGGCTGACAAGGAGTTCAAGAAAGCCCACATGGGCACAAGGTGGAAGGCCAACCCCTTCGGAGGAGCTTCTCACGCTAAGGGCATTGTCCTGGAGAAAGTGTAAGTAAGTTTCTCCAATTCTCGTTGTAGATCATTAAAAATCCTGTTGCTGTCAAAGAAACGAAGTTGGAATTATGTGAAGACGTCCCCGAGATTACGGCTAAATTCATATCACTGAACAATATTTGAAGGAAAGAATTTATGATGACCTGCGGCAAGTGTGATCAATGTGAAGAGGAGCCTAGAAGCGTTGCTTCCGCACGTAGTATTATGCCTGTGAATGTGTTCCTACTACAATCACAGGATAATACTGCGAGCGGCGGCGCCGCCCCCACATCTCGGGAACCGACGCATTGAAGAAGTTACGAATCGCGCATCAAGCCCACAAACACGAAATTATGGCAGTAAAATCGATATTACACTCCTTGTAAAATAACACATGGGTCAATGAACTCTGTTGAGGTTATACGCATGTATGGTGTTTACATTAGAAACTTGTATGCTAAGGAAAGGAAACTAACTGTATCTTGTTTGTTCTGTTACTTGGACAGAATACCTACTGCTAGACTAAAAAATGTTGGTGATATTGCCTTGTAGTGTGCATATGAATTGTCTTGTCATAATTCATTAATACTGTGTGCATTCCAGTTTTTCTATCATGTTAGTGAATGCATAATAAATATTGGTCAACAAGACTTGGCGTGTTCACCCGCGGCGGCGGCAGGGGTGCCTGGGCCTGAGGTTCGAATTATAGGTTAATATTATTGTTTAATTTTTATGAAATGTGTGTTATCTATTTACAATAGACATTGTCAAATTGTTGTGTCCTAAAGATTCTTCACCATTGCACAATTATTCATGGTATTTTTTATCCAACAGTGGTGTTGAGGCCAAGCAGCCCAACTCTGCCATCCGCAAGTGTGTCCGTGTGCAACTCATCAAGAACGGAAAGAAAGTCACAGCATTCGTACCCCGTGATGGTTGTCTCAACCACATTGAAGAGAACGATGAAGTACTAGTAGCAGGATTCGGTCGTAAGGGACACGCCGTCGGTGATATTCCTGGAGTCAGATTCAAGGTAAAGATCTAATTTTAGAATATATTTCCCAATCCTTTACCAGGTTACATTAACAAAACATGGAAACATTGATAATCTATCATTTTATGTAATATATTTGGTAAACAATGGTTTTACCTTATCAGGCAGGGTCAAAGTTGTGTACAATATATCAGATGTTGCTGTTCCTAATGTGTATTTTTAACAGACCTCAAAAAAGGAGGTTCTCAATTAGTGTATTTTTTTATGTTTGTCTCCTCAGAACTTCTGACTTGTCCAATTGTCATGGTTCTTTTTTTAATTGAAAGCTCGTGCCTCCTGTGTGGTCCCATTTTAATTTGGTCCAGTTCTGACAATGGGATCCATGAAAAAGATTGAAGTTGATTTTTATTTTTTTAAAAATAAAATTAATTATTTCATTTCAGGTTGTCAAGGTAGCCAACGTGTCCCTTCTAGCTCTGTACAAAGAAAAGAAGGAGAGACCACGATCATAGGCAACCAACACTGTGATAAGGTGAGAAAAAATTAACATTTCATCATAGATGATGGATTCAGGAGCTGTAAAAAATCTTGACTGGAATTATTTCCATTGACCAAGATAATGTAAATGATGTTTATTTATTTGCTACTACTGAATGCCATGACGTCATTTAATACTTTTCTGATTAAATCCAGTATCCATTGCCTTCTATGATGAAGACTTAACTGTTTTCTAACAAAGATTTGTGTTTGTTTCAGTGACCTGCCTGGGAACCTTTTGTTGATAAGTGTACATTTATAAAATGTAAAATCCGTACATAATAAACATTGTGTACAGCCAATATCTGTTTCTTTATTTATCCTCAATCAACGTTATCCAAGATGAACCCATGTTAGGTGGGCTAGGACATAGGTAAAGCGTGTTCCACGTGGGTAGTCAGAGTCACGGTCGAGTACCTGCCCATGTGCTGCTAAATACCACGTGGTTGCGTACTTACGTGACGAAAGACGCGCGCATGCGCGGATACAACTTCACGGTGCGACGCTCCCGTTGGGGGCTATTGACCGAGGGGACGTATTTAAATTGTAATGTCCCCGACATTGGGAGTAATATTTGAACGTGGGGGATGAAAGCCTCGGAATTAGGGTGCAATTGGGCCCGTTTTTACCAAATTCTACCGACGGCGAGGCGCACGGCTGCGTAACGTCCTTTTATTTTAAGCGTGGTTTTCTTCAGAGAGTATACAGGGTTATTGGTGTGATGCTCCCTAGCAGTACCACGGTCTGAATCATGAAATAGTTTTTCATACATGAAACATGTACGTTTTAGTTACGAAATTGTACATCTAAAAGAAAAATAGGTACTACAAGTTTTTATACCAAACTAGAAAGTCGGTTTGGTACACTGCTAGGGAGCATGCTCCCTAGTGTGTGTCAGGTTATAGCTTGTACCTAAAAAACTAGGCACGCCATGAGACGACTGTTAACTGTTAATTTTTATTATGAGTGGGCTACCATAGATTTGATGCTGTACGTCAAGATTTTATAGAATATATTTTTTCATTGAAATAGCATTATCTGATCTAAAACAAATGTGAAATCACACCCAGTTCGGAGGGCGTCCTATACTACGTCTGTAGAGTCGCGGTCTCCCCTCAAGCATACGATTACCCCATCGCTTTAGCTTGCTATTTCTTTGAGCTATGTTGAGAACTTGGTCCTCTGTCAAGTGTATTCGTTACGAATCTCATCCTTCAAAGAGACTCCGAGTAAAGCTATTTCCATGGCTCGCTGAGAGACTTTGAACTGGTGGACCAGCCCAACATGTCCACGTCTCATCTTAACGCCGTAGGTTGACGAGTAGTGCGCACCTTTCGTTATCAAGCATTGAATACAAGAAGAGTGTGCCGTGTGGTGCTGGCCGGCCTAGGATTTGCACTACCCCAACACTTTCCGTAAGTGTCGTAAGAGGCGACAAAGGGACATAAACCGGGGGCGGGGAACAGCACCCACTGCAGAACAATTCTCCAACCTGCATGCATGCCCAGCGTGGGGATTATGGGCATTCCCCTCAAAACAATGAAAGTTCGTTAACCTAAGTACCTTTATGATGTTAAAGTGTCCGAGTTTACCTGTGTGCAAATTTTCAGCCCGATCCGTTCAGTAGTTTTGGCGTGAAGAGGTAACAGTAACAAACATCCTTTCATCCATACACCCATACAAACTTTCGTATTTATAATATAATTATGTGTGATAGTGTGATTTTCACAATCCATGAACATCACACTATCACACTAATGTGAACGTCACGAGTGTGAAAACTTGGCATACATGTAATTCTAATCCTGTAATCAAACATAGGCATACTTTTATCCCATAAATCAGTTCCCGTGCGACAAAATTTTCAATAATTTTCTCATAGAACTTAAATCATTAGATGGTACCTAATTTGTTTAGAAACAAATTAAAAAAATGGTTAGGTTCAAATCTATTTATTTATTTTTATTTATTTAAATAGGACATCCAACATGAGTTCACACAACGTAATTAGTAGCAAGTAATATGGTTCTTAAATCTATGTGACTCCACAATTTAGGACGTCTCAGCGTGCACAAAAACATAATTATGACAAATTAACAGTTATTATTTAACTGGACGGACAAAGTAGCTACAAAGATATAATTAAAAGTAAAATAATAAATTCTTATGACTTAGACTTAAAATCCTTTCTATTCGCTAAAGAAATTTTTTATAAATGATGTAATATTTTTAAGTTCACAAAATATATAATTTGGCATGTTTTAATAAATGTAATCACATCACACTAATATTATAAATGGAAAGTTTGGATGGATGTATGGATGTTTGTTACTTCTTCACGCCAAAACTACTGGACGGATCTGGCTGAAATTTTGCATACAGGTAATTCTAATCCTGGAATAAAACATGGCTACTTTTTATCCCATAAATCTATTCCCGCGGGATGAAAATCACATTTTAATGTTTCCATAGAAATAACGCGTGCGAAGCCGCGGGGCGCAGCTAGTATATTATAAAGGTTAAACCTTAATGTACGTCTATTATAGATAAGCTGTTAAATACTTAAGATATTTTTGTACAACAGTTGACAACAAATATATTTCTGATTCTGATTCTGAAAAATCACCTTTAAACGTTTCCATCAATGGGGGCGGCACGTCGACTCGGATCAAGATGAAAATATATAGAAAAATCAGAGCCCTACGCCAATTTCACGAGCCCCAAAAATAAAATTAGAGCGCCCTATGGTTTCGGAGTTACTCGAGAAAAACAGATTCCGCTGCAGTAACGCCTTAAAACGTTTCTGCAGCGGCATCGTTCTTACAGTAACTTAAAAGATAGCTTAAATTTGAGCACTTCATGAGCCGAGCAGCGGCATTTGTGCGCCCTGTGGTTTAAGAGATATCAGCAGTTCTCGCTGCAGTAACGTTTTGCAGATGTCCATATCTTCGGAACGGCTGAATGAATAATTATGATTTTTTTGTGGGGAGGTGTGGTGTAACCTGATTCAACTGCAAAACCAGTTGTTTTTTTGAAAAATGCAAGATGTGTGAATAAAACGAATTTTTCAGAAATTCAAAAATTGCCGATAGCTCATGAACTACATCAGGAAGGCGCTCTGTGATTGGACTGGCTTATGCCTATTAGGAATAAGTATCTTCTGATAAACTTGTGAAACCCTGCATCTATTTTCTGATGAATTATAGCAGTTTTATCACTAAAAGTGGTTCACTTATTTCGATCCTCAAATACCTAAGGGAGTTTTTAACAAGATAAAACTTTAAATGATTTGTCAATAATCCGAGCGCATATTCAAATAAACTCACACTGAATTTCAGCTTTCTACACCCTCTTATTACCCGTTTATAAATAAAAACCACTCGTGAAGAAATTTCAGACGGTAATCCGACCAAATTAGAAAGACCGTAAAAAAGCGGCTCAGTACTTCAAGCTAACATCCTTAAATCGGTAGCTTTGTCATGTTTAATGTTAGGTACACTTACGTAGACAAATTTTAGTGTGGGATAGAGGCGCCTGTAATATTGGTGCTGGATAAATTTTTTACAGTCAACATGTTACAAGTAGCCGTAAGTTTTAGCAAAAAAAAAATGTTTTCGTATAGCTAAATACTAAAACGTACTTTCGTTATAATACCTAATACTTGTTTAGTTAAATATAAATAAAAATAAAAAGCCTTTTATTTCACGAAATTACATACATTATTTGAACCTATAATTATTAATAATCAACATGCAGTAAACAATCCATAATAATTACTGATATATGTTTAAGTAAAGAAATTGATTTATTTAATATTATTAATTTGCAATCATTATATGATTTCAATTCAATTTTATAATTTTCTAGGTAAGTAGGTACTTAATTTTATTAGTCAGTTTCTTTTTCGAGAACCCCTGTTAAGGTGAAGGCCTCCTCCAAAGTTTGCCATACATCTCTCTCCTGAGCCTCCCATCGCGCATAAGGCCTTCCTCTTTGTCTTTTGCCTTGTGGCCCCTTCCAAGTTGTCACCTTTTTTGTCCACCTCTGATCTTCTATTCTTGCCACATGGCCAGTCCACTTCCATTTCAGTCTTTGAGCGAAGTTGAGAGCATCAGCTACCGTTGTTATTTTTCTAATCTTGGTATGTCTAACTTTGTGTATTTTTTTAATGTTTAGCATGCTTCGTTCCATGGCTCGTTGACAGGTGTTAATTTTATTTCTTATGTTGTTTGTAAATTTCCATGTTTGGCAAGCGTATGTTAGGCATGGAAGTGGATTTGATGCCATGACTTTTGATTTTACGTGTATTGGCATATTGCTTTTAAATATCTCTTTGAGTCCCCAATATTTGTTCCATGTCCGTTGAGTTCTTATGTCGATTTCTAGTTCATTACTTGCTCTGTCGAACCCAATTTGTTTTCCCAGGTATGTATATTTATCTGCATATGTCAATGTGTGGGTTCCATCCAACTGTAATTGAAATTTTTGGACCATTTGTCATTGTCATTGTTTTATCCAGATTCATTTCCAAGCTTGTTCACTTGTTTAGTTATAGTCAGATAACTGCGCTGCGTGCGGCTCCTGCGTGGCCACAGAAGCCCCCCCCCCCCTTCCTTTTTTTTGCAATAGGTACCGTAAATGTGTTGGGGGAGAGGTATATCCTCCCTCAGGCTCCCTCGCTCTTGTTTAGAGATTATTTTAGTGATATGCTATTCATATTATTCTTGTACATTACAGCAATTGAACTTAAAATTATACAATTATTCAATATTAATATTTCTATTATAATAAACACGTACTTCACATCGCAAATGCAGTTCATAAATTATGGCGTTTTTTAAAGCCAAGTTTGTTTATTGTAATATAAATTATGGTACATTAACAACATCAAGTGTAACATTAGTGTACCTACGGTGTAAAATAAAATATATGCAAATACAAAATAAATTACACGTGCATAGAATAGACAGATAGAACATTGCGAATATCTCAAGCAACTACTAGGCTACCTGTGTTTGTGTGCGAGAGACACATAATACAATCCTATTTTCTTGTGGACTGTGTCGTATGGTATTTCTACATAACAGTAGACCTCGCCAACATTAACTTTTTTTTTTCAACAATTTAGAAATAAGAGAATTATTTTATTTAACACTACATACCGACATAACATAAGAGAGAACCTACTTAATAACACGTACGTATGCACACAAAAAACCATATTCATTTTACTACTTGGTACATGATTTTTTTGCAAACGTAGGGAAAACTCTTGCCGATAAAATTACAAATGATGCGGAAATCAACTCAGCAGAACGAAAAAATTACTCCAATATAATTAATTCCTTTGGCTTGGTAGAAACTACTGAAACCGAAATAACATCCCTATCAACCCCGCGCTTAAAACCGATAGCCTTATAGGGTGGGATGAAATATCCTCGCGCTGAATAAAACAAAACCAATCTAGCCTTAAAAACCACTAACCTACATTTGCAATCTCAGCTTCAATACCTCAGTTCTATCTATCATAGGTTTGTAGGTAATTGTTTAGTAGGTCGGTATACCTACCTCAAAACGAATAGTTTGATTTCCTTACCTACTATACTTTGTTTCGTGGTTTCTTCAGAACGGATTAAATCTTGTTTGTGTGTACGTTACTCCGTAGTAGGTTAGGTAGTAGCTATTAAATTAAGTAGGTACCGTCGAGACCCCTAACTTCGCCTGGTTTTTGACATATTTTTGTCTCATGCTCTCAGGTTATAGAGTATTTTAGTTTTCACTGATTATGAAACGTTTCTACTTAATTAAAGCTATAATGAAAGGTCATAAATACTTGATATAATGCAGTAAAAATAATTGATTCATATGTCATAGGCGAAGTTTCGGCATGGTTTCCGATCTTCGCCTGTCTAGTTTTTGTCAGTGAAAAAGATACTTAACAGTTCATAGGTGTGACTGATAGAAAGTCTGGAATATGAACAAGCAAAATTAAACTTTATGACAACTGCAATATAGTTGTTTTTCAAAAAAAAGGTAGTAGGCGAAGTTTGGTGTCAATTTGAAGTTGATTCCATACATTTCCGAAGTTTAACCTAGGGTTGTCACAGCTCAAGAAAAACCAGCAGCAATTAGCACTTTTATTAGGTCTTTTTCTACTTCAATTGTAAGGCGTGTTGGACGGACAACCTGGACCTTTTAGATGTTTAGCATGCAATTTATCCAAAAGCGTTCGTCGTGGAATGCTGAACCTTTTTTCTGCTTCTTAAGAAGACATTTTCTTCGCTTTTAATAGCTCAACGGCAAGAGCCACCATTTCTGGGTTGTGCTTCGTTGTGTAATTTCTCTTCTTTTTTTGTGCTTGCTTTTTTTTTTGTTTAGCCACTATGAAAACCTGTATATATATATTAAAGCCTATGGCTATAAGTAATAGTAGGTACAGTAGGTACACATAATTATAGCACTGTTTGTATTAATTTCCAAACAAAGTGGTAAAGAGGATAACGTTTTATCAATTTACTATTTAAATATTGCACTTAAGGCAAAAGTGCCGAGAATGACTGTAATAGAGAATCATTAGCTGTATACTGTAGCATTATTAAATTAAGACATTGTTTTTAGATGCTCATGTCCGACCCTCTCCATTTCCACGGGTGTCGTGGTAAAAAGTGACAACCCTAGGGGTAGGCGATGTTTGGCAACAACATGGTCGCAACGGTTCCATTTCATAATTTCCATCAATTATTCTTAAACTACATAACATATCATAAAAATAATTACATCGTCTGAAAGAGGGGTAAAAACTGGTTACAATACATATAAAAGTCAAGTACAATACAAATAAAGTTAGCCACATTTTGATCGCAAAAATGATGCTAGGAATAAATTTTTTACGTATTTGGTAGTTTATACAATTAGAATTGTTATAAATTTTCGGTATATTTAAAGTTTCTTGAAAATAGGCGAAGATAGGTGTCACAGGCGAGGTTAGGGGTCTAGACGGTACCTACTTACCTACACACTTGAAATGGAACCTATTACAGTTTACTTCCCTTGAGATAGGTACGATTGCTTAAAATTATGTACCTACCTCGGTATTAAAATGGCGTTCCATCCTATTCCATCGATTAAACCAGAATCTGTACACAAGATGTCGTAACGATCATCGGTTGTAAAATACGACTCGGAGAGTAGTACGGACATACAGACATAAAATAAAAATTGTCTTGTAGTTGGATGGAGCAGTGACCTTATTTACTTTATTCACTTGGTCAATTATACTTTTTGGACCAAAATTTATGGCATGATGTACATACCCATGTTATAGATAGGTATAAAAGTAAATAAAACAAAGACATTATAACTTGGTAAAGCAGTATTTTATTCTTAGGTAGTAAGGTAGGGACATACTATTTGATGTACCTAGGCATGCCCAGTAGATTACGGGCATTACCCCAATAAGGTGCTTATCATGGGGAGGCCTACGTCCAGCAGTAGACCAATACAAGCTGTTATTGAGGTTGAGGTATTTATCCTTATCCAGAGCACATTAGTCCCATACAAAAGTACCATAAGTAAAAAGTAGATGGAGTACAAAATTTTATTCTTAGGAAGTACATACTATTTGATGTATCAAGGTACGACAAATTCATACATAATAATAATCTTTACTCTCAAACATCACGAAGTAAGCCTAATAATAGTAAAAAATGATGAGATCGAAGTTATAACACCTAACTATAAAAATACTGAAATCGCTTTTCTGTACCACTGTACAAACATAAGATAAGCTGTTAAATAAATTAAAAAGGTACGGTGAATGTTCCTAACGGCCGCTTTTTTACGGCCTTTCTTATTTGGTCGGATTACCGTCTCAAAGCTCCTCATGGGTTGTTTTTATTTATTAACGGATATTTATAGGGTGTAGAAAGCTGAAATTCAGGGTGAGTTTATTTGAATATGCGCTTGGATTATTGGCAAATCATTTAAAGTTGTATCTTGTTTAAAACTCCCTTATTTGAGGATCGAAATAAGTGAACCAATTTCAGTGATAAATTTGCTATAATTCATCGAAAATTTTATTTTGGGTTTCACAAATTTGTCAGAATATACTTATTCCTAATAGTCATAAGCCAGCTCATGAGCTATCGGCAATTTTTGAATTTCTGAAAAAATCGTTTTATTCATATTTCCTGCATTTTTTAAAAAAAACAACTTTCGGTTCTGCAGTTGTATCAGGTTACACCACACCTCCTCATAAAAAATCATATCTATTCATCCAGCCGTTCCGAAGATATGGACATCTGCAAAACGTTACTGCAGCGGGAACTGCTGATATCTCGGAAACAACAGGGCGCACAAATGCCGCTGCTCGGCTCATGAAGTGCTCAAATATAAGCTATATTTTAAGTTACTTTAAATTTGGCTAAAGCTAATAGGTAAGAACGATGCCGCTGCAGTAACGTTTTTAGGCGTTACTGCAGCGGAATCTGTTTTTCTCGAATAACTCCGAAACCATAGGGCGCTCTAATTTTATTTTTGGGGCTCGTGAAATTGGCGTAGGGCTCTGATTTTCCTACATATTTTCATCTTGATCCGAGTCGACGACGACGTGCCGCCCCAGTAACGCACACCATCTATGTATGTAGGTACCAACCCTAAATGATCTTGGCCTTTTTATCGTTGAAGCCACATCACTATCCGGACGAACTGGGTGTGATTTCACATTTATGTTTTTGATCAGATAATGCTATATCAATAAAAAAAAATCTATTAAAACTTGACGTAGGTACAGCATCAAATCTATGGTATCCCACTCATAATAAAAATCTCATGGCGTGCCTAGTTTTTTAGGTACAAGCTAATATTTCGTACCCAAAACGTACAATTTTTTCATACAAACATTTGTCCCAAAGCGGGAATCGAACCCGCAACCCTGCGTCGCAGGCGGCAATCGGTAGGTAGCACGTAGGTAGTAATAAAAGAAAATCAGAAGTAATTGTTAAAAGAAAGAAGTAAATAAATAACCATGATTTTATTGCTAAATATATTTCCATTGCTCTGATTACATAAGTTACATTACATCTGAATTACACTAGTTTCAACAATGGTTAGAATATGCGCTAAACATTCACAGAGTACGACGTATCTACTAGGCAAGAGATTAACTGGGTCTTAGACAAGCGACCGTGCAAGCGTTATCTCTAAACGTAAGGATATGGTTAGATGATCTACCTTAGAGTTACCTACGCTCTGATGGCGCTCGTCGAGGCTACTGTTATACCTACGAATTACAATAAAATACATTCTGTTAGTTCAAAAATAGTGTCTTTTAAACGATTATACAGTGCGAAATAAACTGGTGCTATAAATTAGAGGCTATGTCTATTGTAGAGTATTTCTATTAACAATAGTGCAAACAAAAAATATTCTGAACCATTCTAATCGTAATACAAAATACGTTTTCCACATATAAAACCACTCAATTTAAGGTAGATTTCCACCAAAGTATTGCTTCAATGAGTGGGGCTTCAGTGAAAAGCGGCACTTATAAAATTATACTCGAAAAACCCAGCCCAATATCAACTCACTATCACATACATAATATTACAAGTTCTTATATCATTCCAAAAATACACTTCGAGTATCCGATTCTAACATCACAGAGTGCAATAATTTAGAGAAAAGTTTTCGCATAAAATGCACAGGGAATTTAAAACAAAGCTAGTAAATAGAAATAAAGAAATAAGTGGTCACTTCTTATAATTCAGGTTTTTTCGTGTCAACCTCTATCGGTAAGAGGCGCGCTTTTATTTGATAGTATCCTAATTATACCTGACAGGTATTTTTCTACAAACATAAATTCTTGAGTGTTCTCATTTATTTCTACTCACTGACCGGAAAATTTTAAAGATTTGCTTACTTACCGAACATAGTACAATACATGGTACTTAAAATAAAGCAAATTCTTTTTCAATTCTCTTTTTGAATTATCTCTGTTCATCTGTAGCCGTTTGAAAACCACTTGTCTAATACTACTGGCATTTCAGAAAAATTGCTTTAGTTATACATACTTTAATATTCGATTAATATTGGAAATACCTTCATATTTACATATCAAGTAGGTACCTACATCTATAGCTAACTTCATCAATCTAAGATCATTTTACCACCCAAAATAATTAAAGTGGATGGGTGAATATATGGCATAAATATTAGTTAAAACTACGATAATAATATTATTTATTTAATCCTTAACATAGTGTTAGTATCTAAGTTTATAAAATTATCTTTGATGTGCAAAATATATTCTTTTAGCGAAGCCATTAGAGAATTACCTACAGTTCTATTCTAAGGCCGATATTCGACTTATTACAGAGCTTTTTTGCATGTTTACTAGAACGATTGGAAGCTTACGTGATGTTACAGCATGGATCTTGAGTATCTATACTCATTATTCCTCTAAGGACTTGTTTATAGAGACACGGGGCGTGCAGCGGCGCTCAGAATTCAAACATATGGCGTTGGTAGAGTATGTTTACGGAGAAGCGATTTTACACGCGTTTGATTTGACGCGTCGCACGCGGCGGCCACCGCCACTCTGGACAAACATCACCGTACATTGCGATATGTTTGTGTTTACGCCTGACTGGCTACTATTAGTGTTAGGTATGAATCATGATAAAAAGGTATATAGATAGATGTGTGACGAATGTTCCGACGTTAATAAAATAATATTAGTACATAATACATTTTATACTGCTGAGTGTGTACTTCCTTACTGTTGATACACGGGTTGAATTAACTTTATTTTCTATGAAAATGTGAAAGTCGTGTAAACTACCCGCTTGGAGCGCTGTCCCATTTCCCATTGTAACGCAGATTTTGTATATAGCGACAAGCGAGGGTGTATACAGTACACAGTCAGCATACAGTTTGAAAGAAGTAACTGTAAACGATAGAAAAGTCTGAATAGGTACGATATGAATAGCATTTTCTAACGAATTTGTATTTTGTGAAATAAACAAATCCACTACATACCCATTGACACTAAAAGCGCTTATAACATACTAGCTGCTGCCCTCGGCGCACGCGCTTTTTTAGTAGCCTATGTCCGTCCCCGGGATATTTTTAGTCGCCTATGTCTGTCCCGGGATATCTTTAATCGCTCATGTCTGTCCCCGGAATATCTTTAGTAGTCTATGTCCGTCCCCATGATTCTTTTATCTCCCTGCCAATTTTTATTAGGATCCATTCTGCCGTGAAAAGGTAACTGACCGACAAAGTAACTTTCGACTTTATAATATTAGTATGAATACCACATTATCTTGGTAAATGAAGTTTAGAAGTGCTTTTAGTATCAACATATTTTTACTAAATGTTCTTTATAAGTTATTTTTTTTAAGGTTTTTACTACTGCATCAACATTGTGAGTGAATGCAGTGTGTTCTCTAAGTTAGAAATGTTTAAATCGTGTGTCGGCGCTCGCTGGCGTAGAGCGGCCACTGGCTCGATACTGATGTAGATCTGTAGGCACGCGCTGATATCTGAAACACAAAGGACTCATTTATACTTCTTGAACGCTATATTCCCCCATCTCTTCCCGTGGGTGTTGTAAGAGGCGACTAAGGGATATCACTCGGGGGGGTGGGCAGCAGCGCCCCCTGCAAAACAATTCTACCACCGAACTGCGATCCCCAACCTGCATGCCTAGCCTGGGGATTGAGCTAAAGTTATTTTGGTTGACGTAAATGTGATATTGGTTTAATAAAATGAGTTGCAAGTTTTGTTAGCTGGTTTGTGGTCTTTCATTTAAATGTATGTCGGAGCGTAACCTATACTTATTTTTAGAAAAGGTACGCTTCTACACAACTCAACCTCAACCTCAACAGCCTGTATTGGTCCACTGCTGGGCGCAAATATGTATTATGGTAAATGCATAGGTTTTGTGAGAATATGTATACCAGGCGCGCGGGGTGTCGCTAGGAGTGCGGCGGGTAGTCCATAGTCTTGATGTAGGCCACGCAGGCGCAGAACTGCGTCCACCAGTACAGCGCCTCGCCGGACAGCGCGGCGCCGCCGAGCGCGTTCACCAACTCTATGGTGGACAGGAGGCTTGGTGGGTTCACCTGTAGATGAACAACATTGTGGTTAGTGAAACATATTTATTATTATCATTCCATAGACGCATTGTGGTGTTAAAGGGCGTAGTAGCCTGCCTTTTAAGGCGCATACACGAGCCAATATGACAACGCCATCTAATTTATCATATTATTTTTAATCAACGTTTAACATAAGAAATTTTAAAAATCTATCGTACAATTTGTGGTATCTATTATGTATAAGTTATTTATTAATGCCTCTGCTATGGGCTAGTTTAGCGTAATTAGTATATGTTATTTTGAAAATCTGTACTGTCGCTTTGTTTTACTTTATTTATGTAATTATACCTATGTATACCTTCTAGGCAATATTTGCCTGAGATACAGGTTTTACCAAGTTCAGGCACACGTAATTTATAGTTTTAAAGTTGTTGTTATTCTTATGTTTATACATTTGACTTAAGAAGTTTTTGAATAGAATAGAATATTATTTTATTTGTAACTTAATCAACAAAGAAAACATATATGGCTTAAAATAAAAGACAAAGCATCTGTTGATTAGAGTCACAAAACGGTCTCTGTCTCAGCATGAGCTGTTTGTAAACACGTTACAATCAACGCTGGTCTTCCGACAGAGCCATTTGGTGACGTCACGGATGATAACACATCTACTAAGACACAAAACAATCAACGAATAAAAACATACAAAAACAAAAAAACAATAACGGTTGACAAATAACTCATAATGAAACAAAAGAAACACAAATAACTCATAATGAAACAAAAGAAACAAAGCACAAACATACAGAGCGTGGTGAATAAATTATTATTATTATTATTAATAGTTTCATTTCGTAAAGCTTGGAAAAGCATGTGCTACCTATGCTTAGGCAGGGCGCAAACGTGGACGCTTTTGTGTCTTGTGTCAGATACAGGCTACCGATGAATATTTGATTTCTATATAACCACTATGAAATCACCCACTCCCTGCGCATACGTGTGGCCAGTTGCTCCCACTTTACTCATTAGGCGGGTCAAAAACCACACGATCTAAAATGGATCGGTGATCCCGCGATCCACGATCCAAAATCGTGATTCGTGGATCGTAATAGGCCGATCCAGTTTGTTGAAACTGCGATCCTGAACTACGCTTCAAGCGATCCATACTCAAACTCAAACTCAAACTCAAAAATGCTTTATTTCCATAAATACAATAAATGTACACTTAGAAAAGGTCAAATCATAGTAAAAAATACACTGACACGGAAATAAAGTGGTATTTTTGATTTCGATCGCTTCGGTATGTAGACTAAAGTAAAGAAACGACGAAGAAACCTTTAGCCTGTTAGTTGTTATTTTTCGAGTTGGAGCAAAATCCGTCCCAAGCTTTTTTATCCTCTAGATAATCTGATATTTTATAGTAAGCCTTTTTGCATAGTAAAGTTTTGACAATTTGTTTGAATTTATTTACTGATAATTTTTGCAGCTCAGTAGGGGTTTTGTTGTAGAAGCGTATACATTGCCCTTTAAAAGATACATTAATTTTATGTAGCCTTGTTGTGGGTACAGCGAGTTTATGTTTATTTCTAGTATTTACATTATGTATATCGCAATTTTTTGGGAAACTATTGATATTTTTATGAGTATACAACAAGTTTTCATAAATATATTGACTTGGTACTGTCATTATATTTATTTCTTTGAATTTATCACGTAGGGATTCTCTGGGACCCATTTTATAGATGGCACGAACAGCCCGCTTCTGCAGCACAAATATGGTGTTAATATCTGCAGCGTTCCCCCAAAGCAGTATACCATAAGACATAATACTATGGAAGTAGCTGAAATAAACTAGTCTAGATGTGTCCACGTCTGTGAGATCACGGATTTTTTTGACTGCATATGCTGCAGAACTAAGTCTCTTCGATAGCTTATCTATGTGTGGGCCCCATTGAAGTTTATTATCTAAGGTGATTCCTAAGAATACGGTACTTTCTATAATTTCTAACGTTTCTCCATTAACGTTTACATCAGCCTTAACTTGTTTAACATTAGGTAGAGTAAATCTTATACATTTCGTTTTGGTTCCGTTAAGCAAAAGATTGTTGACACTAAACCAATGAACTACCTTTGAGATTGCATTGTTTACATCGTCGAAATTAGTGTTTTGTCGTTTCATTTTAAAAATTAATGAAGTATCATCAGCAAACAATACAATCTCGTGACTATTCTTGACAAGATGAGGCAGGTCGTTGATATAAACTAAAAATAGGAAAGGACCGAGGATAGATCCCTGCGGTACACCCATTGTAACTACAGACCCCGAAGACCGTTTCCCATTTATGTCAACTCTTTGTATCCTATCACTCAAATAAGATGTGAGAAGATCCAAGGAGGTGTTCCTTATTCCATAGTGATGTAGTTTCCTGATTAATGTTTCATGGTGTACGCAATCGAATGCTTTAGACAAGTCGCAAAAAATGCCTAAGGCATCTTGCGACTTCTCCCAAGCATCAAAAATATGCGATACTAACTCTATACCGGCATCAGTAGTTGACCTGCCGCGAGTAAACCCGAATTGCTTACTATGAAGCAGGTCATTGCAATTGAAATAACTGAGCAATTGATGTAAAATAAGTTTTTCAAAAACTTTGCTGAATGTTGGCAGTACTGATATTGGTCTAAAGTTAGTGGGGTCAGACCTACTACCTGATTTAAACAGTGGGATTATTTTGCTACATTTCATTAGATCAGGAAATACACCACAATCAATAGACTCATTAAATATAAAAGCTAGATCTGGTGCAATGGTATCAATCAAAGGTTTAATAATTCTAACGGAAATGCCCCAGAGATCTGCAGTTTTCTTTATATTTAAAAGTTTAAAGACTTTTATAATATCTTTTTCATTAACGTGGTTGAAATTAAATTTATTTTCGCATTTAGGTACATTTTCTATCAGTAAAGACTCGGCAATTGCTTGAGAAGAATTTAGGGACTTTGTGGTAGAGATTGGAATGTCAGTAAAAAAGTTTTCAAAAGCTTGGGCTACTTCAATGTCATTTTTGATTGTGCAACTGTTAATCTTTAAATTGTAATCATTATCGTAGGTACTGACCTTTCCAGTCTCACTATTTATTATTTTCCATGTTGATTTTATTACATTTTCACTGTTTTTAATTTTGGAGCTAATATAATTTGATTTTGCTATTTGACAAACTTTTCTAAACATTTTTGAGTAATTTTTTACTTTTTCTTTGAAGTCCTTGTTAAAATTATATTGTTTTTCATTATATAGTTCATACAAAGTTACTCTACTTTTATGTATACCCACTGTTGCCCACTCACTAAAGTTAAGTTTTTCTGAGACCATCCTCAATTTGGGTGTGAATATTGAATTGAACGCATTGGTGAATTTATTAAAAAAACTACAATACGACTCATTTGGGTTGTTAAGTGAGTAATCAGGTGATGGTTTAGAATCCCAATCCAATTTCAACCGTTCAAATCGACTTGTGGTCACAGGTGTATATTGAATTTTTTGTTTACAATTATAGTTTTTAACTTGTATTTCTAGTTTAATTAGTTGACCCAAGTGGTCTGATTTTAAATTGCTTATAATTTTTTTACCTAATACTTTTTCATTTTGACAAACAAATATATTATCTATACATTTTGCTGAGGTTTCAGTTATTCTAGTTGGTTCCATAAATATTGGCCTTAAATTATAACAATTAAATAAATTAGTTAATCTACTACTGAGGGAGTAGACTTCTAAAAGATCAATATTAAAGTCTCCACATACCAAGACATTTTTATGTGATTTTGATATTTTATACAAGATATCATCCATGATTCTTTCAAATATTTCAAAGGAGGCGGATGGTGGGCTGTATACGCTTACTACAATACTTTGCTCCAGCTCAACACATGCTACTTCGATGTGGCTTTCAACGGATAAGTTTATTATGTCTTTACGTTCTTTGAACTTTATGAGTTTATTTAGTAATATTAGAGAGCCTCCACGAATAGCATGTGATCTGCAAAAAGAACTACCAACCTGGTGGTTACTGAAGTTAAACATGAGCTCATAGCTTTTCAGCCAGTGTTCTGTTAAGCAGATGATGTCAATATCAAATGAGTTCATGTACAATTCTAATTCTAGTAATTTACATCTCAATCCTTGAATATTTTGGTGCACCAGGTTAGTAAACTTTGCCTTGATTTTACAATCTGGTTTTCTTTGTTTTTTATTGTAAATAATAATATTTGACTGTTTAGGGCTAGAGACTTCCTCTATTGTCTTTATTTCTAATTTAAATGGCTTGGAACAACTTCCAAGGTCTTGTTTTTTAAATCATTGCAATGCTCAAAAGAAGCATTTTTTATAGCCAAGTTTTTGGCTGTTATATTAAAATAAAAAGATAGCGAAATTGCTATCTGTCTTTTATAAAAATTGGAAAGGTAGTAATTACCTTGAGTCAAATAGTATTTTTTACTAACAATACTGTTAATGTCAATCACATGTATATTGTTGTTGCACGAGATAGTGTGCAACATCATATTAAGCTTATATCTAAGGTTGTTTTCTGATTGTGGCAAGCTGTCGCTATAGGGGAATGTGAACATCACAATTTGTTTTAAGTCTAGTGTGCACAGTTTGCCCACATACTTAATCAAGTCCGATTTGTTAACATTACCCCTATTACCCAGGCATATTATTAAGTTTGAATTACTAAAAGTTTCATTATTAATTTTTTTCATAATAGTATGCAGGTTTGAATTTGGAAAACAATTATTTATTACAGGATGTTTCATACTCATACTTAAGAACTGACCCATGTTTATGCCAATTTCATCGGAGTACATTATAGTTTTCACTGCAGATGGTAACACCAGCGGTGACTGGGACACTACCTCCACAGAACCATCTCCAGTTAAAGTGTTACTATGTGTAGTAGTTGTCTTGAGATCAGTTTGAGTGTAGCTATGCCGTACTTCAACATATGCGCTTTCCAGCATTTTCTGGCAGTGGTCATTGGCATCCTTTTGGGCTTGTTTATATTTACAGGTTACATCATGAAGTGCCCTTTCTAATTTAACTATTTCCTCCGCCAAATAGTTTAAATCCTTAGAGTTCCGTCCTAATAAAGTATAACAAGAGTCCAATTCTTCTTGTAAGTTAGATTTAGACTTTTCCTTGCTCAATTTTGCATTATTGAGAAGTTGTTTTTGTCGCTTAATTTTTTGTTCTGATTTTTTAATGAAGTTACTCAGTTTAACATATTTTTTAATTTTATTAGTCCCTTTCATGACGGGTGTTTGGCTATGACCATGGCGACATGGTGTACTGAGATCTACATTCAGCATGTTAAGATTTGTAGTCATAAGCTCTGTCCGAAGCTCTGTTCGTAGATCTAAACTACAAACACTTGTCGCTGGAGTCAACGGCTTAGCCTCTAGCCTATCAAGTTTTATTCTGCACTCTGAAAGCTCTTGCTGTAAGTCTTTATTATGCTGCAACACCAGTTCATAAGATTCATGGCAAATAAGCGCATAAGCGTAGACTTTGCGAGATTTCCATGGTGTGGTGGATCGCGCGAACAACACACAACCGTCCACACCGCGCGCACCACGCAACTGAGGCCCAGGAGCGCGCGCTCCAATACGAGCACATGGATCGCGCGCGGCACGTCCACACCGCCTGCACATTTGGATCGCGCTCCTGCCGCGTGCGATCGGAGCGCGATGGATCGTCCGGTGTGGACCCGCCTATTAACGATCAAAAAGTGTTCGGTATGCCGTGTCGGCAACAAGAAATGCACCGATCACTAGTTGCTCAGTCAAGCAGTGGCTTGAGCCGACGAGACGCTGACGTGTGTTAGGGAAGTGGCGGCCTTGGGTAGAAGCCGACTACTGTGGCCGAGTGTGACAAGTAGCGAGCTCGGGCGACTCCCGCAGTTTGTGGCTCGAGCGCAGCCACTCGACGGTGCGGTTTGCGTCGATACTATACAAAATGTAGTTGCGTCTAGTAGCTCAATGTGCGGTTAGATTTAAGTTTCGTCTTTTCGTGCGTGTGTCAATCTGCTTATCTGTGAACATTTACATTACAGGAGAGCAGACTAAAAAGGAATTATAGTGTATTTGTGCACATTTTCATTCAATGTTAAAATGTGCTTTTACCTATGTAACGTGGTCTTCCAGTAAGGTAAATTTAAGCCTAACATTAGTGCAAACAACTGTTATTCCGTCGAAAAACTTACGCGTACAATTACTTAAATTCAAAAGCAGGAAAGGCGTCATGAAATTTGAAAAGATAATCGTTAGAAACTTTATTTTTTTTACATAAAAACGTGTACCTAACATCGCCAAACGTAATGCGAAACCGTTACGCATGCATTACGTTACGCCGTAACGAAATCCAGTTTGAAACTATTTTGCTTTGCGTTAAAAACAAAAGATAACGAGCAAGCCGGGGTTGGCAACTATTGACTTCACAGAAAAATAACCCTAGTGGTGGTAAGGCGTACATTTTGCTGACTATACAATAAAGGTGTCAGAAATGGGCCGAACATGGGTTTCACAGAATACGAACATTCGGCCGAATATTCGGTAAAACCTTTACCGAACCGAATATTCGGTACATTTGATCCCGTTCCGTCGCACAAATGCAAGTCTAAACTTGTTTACGCCAAGCGCGCGGATTGCCGCCAGACCCGCCTATAGATTGGTTGAACAGGAGAGGTTTAAACGTTTAATATCAATAAATATATTTTGCGACGCTATGCTGAGTGAGAGAAACTCGAAAAAAATATTATTCATAATCTACTAAGGTGTTGTGATTTGATTTAGCTATTCTCTAACACAAGAAAGACTGACCGAAATAAATATCTTGTTTATTTTCTTTCAAATAAGGCCTGTATAATATATTATTTTAAAGAGTTAACACAGAAGCCTAATACCAAAAAAGCTAGATACCTATATTTTGCATTAAGTCGGCGTGAAGATATTGATTGAAGTTATTATCTTTTTACAACCTACTTTAATTTTATGAAGCTTCAGTGACGACAAAATCATAAAGCTACACTCTAAAATACTTACTTCATTACACTGTACACTTAAATCATGATAATACACGGGTTTTAACAGTCAAAACTTTGAGTATCACTTTGCCGAACATTAGGTGATTCAGCCGAATATGAATATTCGGTAAAGCTGCCGAATACCGAATACCGAATATAAAACGAATATTCGGCCCATTTCTAGTTAATATAACTTACTTTGAGTATGACATATATGAGGACCGGCGTGAGATCGTCGGCCGAGGGCGCGCCGCCGTCGCTCAGGTTCAGCACCGCCATTATCGACGTCACGCACAGCATTATGCACGACAACTGTGGAGCAAAACGTGCCTGTAGACCTCTGCATTATGCACGCCTATGCCACGGGAACTGATTTATGGGTTAAAAAGTAGCCTATGTGTTATCCCAGGCCTAGAACAGCCAGTAGTTTTTACGTGAAAGAGCAACAAACATACATACAGATAAGTTTAAAATGCGTTTATAATATTAGTAGGATGAGAAGACCAACAAAGCATCATAGTTGGTGATTGAAGTTACGGATGAATATTCGGTCGACTGTGGAATAAGAGAGTGAGCAAAATAGATATTGAAAATCGATTCTCTTGAATTCAACCGAATATTCACCTAGTCCCCAGTTGAAGTGATTTCAGAGTGCCACAGGATAATCTGCCGGGCCCTAGTCTCTTCGTAGTTCGTTTTCGGAGTGCCACAAGGTAGTCTTCTGGGCCTTTGTATCTTTATAACGTATATGAATGAGGTCTAGCACAACTACTGGAAGAGTACCTTGTCCCTCGGAGTCCTGTACACAGACAGATGTCTGAGCTGCAGCTGCGCGCGCGGGAAGGGCGCCGCCCACAGGTGTATGGCAGGCACGCCCAGGCGCGCTGCGCTGGCGCACGCGGAGAGACGTCGGATGTGCTCGCTCAGTACTCTGAAAAAAAAAAGAGTGGTCTTAATTTTCTGCAAGTTTAGTTTTTATTCATAATTTATCATAACAGTGACATGCCCTAATGAAAATAATTCTTGTAATTTTCAGTTTATTGCAGTATCGGACAAATGGAAAAAACAGAGTTGTGTAAAGATACATTTAAACAGATCCGAATATGTATGTACATAAAGGAGGGATCAACATTAAGAGCTCCTAATAGGGTATATGCATCGATTTTTTTTATTGTTTTAATCAATTCTTCAGGTCATTATTTAACCGAGGAATGATAAGACGCTCACTGAATTTCGCATTAACAAGGTAAAAAAACAAATCAAAACTACAATCATTTTCGGGTGATAAAAACGCTGCCATATTGGCGCCATGTTTATGTGACGTCGACGTACACACTCGATTAAAACCTTTGGTGACGACCTCGGTAGTGATCATCTCAGGAAAGAGGTTTTCCGAAAAAACTGAAAATAATCGACAATACGAAATGTCAAGTGGGCAGAATAGTGTCAAATCAAGGTGCAGCAAGCAGAATAAAAAAAGAAGAAATGTGTACAGTGATGTCACGTCCGCTTTAGTCAATGGCGTAGCGTTTTGAAATTTTGCGATTGAGATTAAAAATATCAATATTTCAATGGTTAAATTCTACAATAAAAACATCTCAAAATGCAAAAATAAATATGTAGATATGTTTCTATATCAATAGAGAATACGTATATATTTTTTTAGCCATTTTGAAATCACATGCATATACCCTATTACAGAGTTTTCCTCAGCCTATTCCCACTGCTGGGCAAAGAGCCAGAACTCCCTACTCTTCCCACGGGTGTCGTGAGAGGCAACTAAGAGATATCGTGAGTGCTTTTTGCAGAACAATTATTTCACCAAACTGCGTTCCTCAACCCGCATGTCCAGCGTGGGGTTTATGGGCACTACCCTCCATGAGATTAAAGCCAATAAGGCGCTTGACAGGGGGAGGACTGAGTCCAGCAGTGGCCAATTATACCACCCAACCCCACCCCGGACCAAGTATAGGCTGTTCGGAAAGTTGAGGGTTGAGGCTGGGCAAAGGCCTCCCCCAAATCTTTCCACTCCATGCGATCAGTTCAGTTCAGTTATTTATTGATAAGAAAAAATTCTTACAAGTCAAAACACATTATAGATATATACTAAACAACATATTGTACAAAAAAAGTTTACACTACGTACGTAATAATATTTCTTACCTAAAGTAAGTATTACATTTTCTTATTATATCCTAGTATTTTATTTTTATTTTAAGTTTGGATCAACGATATCGGCGTCCTCGAGTTTGTCTCCTAAGAATTCTTCTACACTATAGTAGTATAGTAGATCCTTTAGGATTTCCCACCAATAATTTAGCAAGTCGTTGAATTCGTCCTAGAATAGGTCGAGGATAAAACTAAAAGAGTTACTAACTGATCTCTTGCGATATCTCCGTCGCCGTTGGGGAACAGCACTTGTAAGTAGAGGCGAGCGAACGCCGCGCGCTCCACTGTTATCTCTACAATCTCTATTACGTTGGACGACGCTCCTGCAAACAAGTAAACCAACATTATTCAAAATCAATTTCAATAAATGGAAATAAAGACAATAAAAGTAAACTTAGAAAACGTCAAACCATATTAAAAAAATACACTGACACGGAAATGAAGTGGTATTTTTGATTTTTACCCAATCGGTGTGTAGACTAAAGTACAGAAAGGACGAAGAAACCTTTAGCCTGTTAGTTGTAAGGTATTTTTCGAGTTGGAGCAAAATCCGTCCCAAGTTTTTTTATCCTCTAGATAATCTGATATTTTAAAGTAAGCCGTTTTGCACAGTAAAGTTTTGACAATTTGTTTGAATTTATTTACTGATAATTTTTGCAGCTCAGTAGGGGTTTTGTTGTATAAGCATATACTTTAAAAGATACATTTAGTTTTATGAAGCCTAGTTGTGGGTACAGCGAGTTTATGTTTATTTCTAGTATTTCAAATATGTATATCGCTATTTTTTGGGAAACTATTGATATTTTTATTAGTATACAACAAGTTTCCTTAAATATTACACACACAAATCATATATTCATAAGAACGAGTATCTGGCGCAGCGTATCAGCATTGCCATACAGCGCTGCAGTGTGACAATGCAGCCAGCGTTTTGGTGACACTTCCGACTGGTATTGATATGCATTAGTTGATCTACCTAGATCGTTTGCAACAGTCTGCAGTTAGCTCAATTGTAAATACTAGTTCTAACTTATTTATATTATTTGATTCTAATTTTCTTTGTCAATAAATTTTACATTGTATCTACAAATAGATATATAATAGATTATTCCTTAATATAATACAATACTATATGTAAAATATTATTACTTAATTACTTATTTATTTATTACTATACGCGTAATATAGAATATATCCTAGAATATAAGTTTGGTTCTCATCTAAGTGAATGTAAGTATTCCATATGATAAATAAATTTCTTTAACCTGAATACAATACAATACACAATACCGTTATTGCGCACCAAAAAATACAGAAAAAGAGAGATAACAGAGTTGCACAATGGGCAGCCTTATCACTAAAATCTCTTCCAGGCAACCTTGGGATGGACACGAAGCAGTTGTACACGTATAGACGATTAATAAATAAATAAAAAGAGAAGTGCGTACCTTCCCAGCATGGATCGGCTTTAACTTCGGCCGTGATGGCCTTTATACTAGCAGTCAGTCTTGTAGCCTTCTCGTCCATCAGCTCGCCTCCCCCTGAACCAAACCATTCACAACTTTACATCACACTACATTATTGTCTACGAATTAAAACTATTGACAATACTTTTTGTTGTACTCGATAAAAAATCTATGCGTATATGCATAGATTTTGAAAAAGTAAAACTGCACTAAGTTTCAAGTGATAAAAACACGGTTGTCTACTCAAAGTCAAAGATCTCTTTTATGACTATACCTAATATAGTATTAAAATATCTGACAAAAAAATGTATAAGTAACTATGTTTGTATACAACTAAAACAGTAAAAAAAGTATAAGTTTAAAAAACACAAGATTCTAAACTTTCGTATTTCAACACGAATTTTAGCTTAACTTTAGGCGAAAATAAATAACACACGGGAAAAAAAATATAATAGAATAAAATGAAGGGTTTACCGACATAGTTTAGTTATAAATAAATTTATTATGAAGAGATACATTCAATAGTTTTTCTATGATATGATAACCCTTGTGCTAAAGTCTGTTCGGCGGCATAAATCATTGTGCATTTCATTCTACCGCGCGGATATGTCTATAATGACAGGTGAGATAGCAAACATTTTTTTTTAAATCAGAAATAGACCTTCGTTTGACCGCAATCTCACCTGATGGAAAGCAAAGATGCGGCCGACGATGTATCACGAAGGTCTAGAAGATGGCTACTCCGGACCACATTCCGAAACACAACAGAGTTGCTTCACGGACTGGCCCAGTCCGGAGGGTGGTGACAAGCCACGGCCGAAGCCTACCACCAGAGAGGGCACCGCTCTTAGCACCACCCAGAGGACACGTGTAGGGTATCAGAGGGTCAACCTACGGACGTGAGCGATACTGTCCCCCTAAAAGACGACCTCTGTGGCGCGGTGGGCGAAGGTCCGCCTGCGACGCAGGAGGTTGCGGGTTCGATTCCCGCCTCGGGACAAATATTTGTACGATCTGCAGATATTTGTTCAGGGCGTTCTGGATGTTTTCTATGTATAATAAAAAATATCTATCTATGTAGTGTATTTAATTATGTACATCAGTTATCTAGTACCCATAACACAAGCTCCGCTTAGCTTGGGGCTAGATAATGCTGTGTGAATTGTCCAGCATTATTTATTTATTACTATTGTTTTATTAAACATTTAGGCCGGGCTCACTGATGACGAACAGTGTACTCTTAAATGTTGGTTACCGTTATTGAGACTTAGCCTACTGCCCGCGTGGTGGCGCGCGAGGCGGCGCAGCGCCGGCCCGCGCTCCAGCTGATCTAGCACGCGCGCCGCGCCGCACGCGCGCACGTGCACGCCGCTCTCCGCCGTCACTGACTTTATCTGCCTGTAGGGAGAAAGAACAATACAATATGAAATACTTTATTGTACACCAACAAAAGTACAGTCCAAGAGAAATAACATAGAACAAAAGTACAATGGGCGGGCTTATCGCTTAGAAGCGATCTCTTCCAGGCAACCTTGGGATGGATAGTATTTTGTGAGTTTAAGGTAGGAGTGTACCAAATATATCTTAGATAAATATTGACAAAATTATAAATACATAAAAACAGGAGCAAATAAATATTGGACTATACATAACAACGACCATCAGGTACATGTTTTTAAACCCATGCTTGAAATGAAATTATATGTACTGTTAGCTTTATGCCAGTTATTGGTGACGCATAATCTTGGATATTTTGCCAATAGCCAATTCTATGGCTACATAGTAATTATAATCTAGTGTAGATAACATTAACTTAAAATAAGAAGTATACATGATAAAAAATATATGCGGAATGCAGAAGCATGATATTCGTGCTTTGACTGTTTGATGTTATTGCAATCAAAACAAACTTTTAAGTACATGAAACTACAGTATGCTTTAATTCAGTCATTGATGAGATACTGCATCAAGTCCTGGGTTTCCAGATTCCTATCAAACAAGGTTGCAGTCAAACAAAGGTCAATTCTCCATTTTATAATTGATTTTGTTTAAAAAAAAAAACTATAAACCAACTTCAATTCTAAAGATCCCATTGTCAGAACAGGACCAAATTAAAAAATGGGAACACACGGGAAGAACCAGCTTTCATATAAAAAAAAGAATCACGAAAATCGGACAACCCAGTAAAAAGTTTAGAGGTAACAAACATGAAAAAAATACAGTCGAATTGAGAACCTTATTTTTGCTGAGCGGAGACCTTTTTGCTGCTGTAAAAACACAGTACAATCTCTCTTTTTGGATAATATTTTATGTAATTGTTTTTTCTCGTCATATAAGTTAACTTTGATATATGTACTTATATCTGTTTTGTACTGTGTAGGTAGCAAATAAATGATTGTCTATGTCTAAAAAAAACCTCCTTTTTAAAGTCGGATAAAAACAAAACGTCGGTCGCGTCAACTCGTACTCACGCTCTAAGCGCATGGTCCGTGTGCGCCAAGGCCGCCCGACAGGACGTCAGATAGGTCGCGTAGGGCCTCCTGGCCGCCAGGTCTGCCCTCAGCGCCGCAGCCAGCCGCGCTGCCAGCGGGCCCTGCGCGTGCAGTGCGCGCGCCACGCCGGCCGCGTGCGCCGCGCCCGCCTCGCTGCCCGCGCACGCCGTCATGGCTATCACCCATTCTAGTAGGGAGGTGCTTGTGCAGCGCTGGGGAAATAAACAGTTTTGAAATTTAGTTTAAGCATGCCTTTTAAGTTAACCTAGTGAGGTTATGTACTTTTTTATAATTGTGTGCAATCAACAAACGTTAATTAATAAAATCAATAAGTATCTTTAATATTTATTTTTTCTTGTGAATTATCATAACTAAGCAATCCTATTTAGGATGCATTTTAGATATATGTATGTAGAAGGAAGTTTCAGTTTCTACATTATAGGGTTTTTGCAAACTCAACATTTTAGGAATCGAGTGTCTGCAAATTCAACTTGTTGCAAATTCAACATTCTGGGAAATTATATTTTGTGATTTCAACATTTTCTGAACGTTTTCAACCGAATGGACCTAAAGGTTTGATACCTACATTTCGCGCCTTAGCACGTTTGCTAAGGCATGCTTACGCATCTGGTGAAAAAGCCTCAAACAAATGACGATTTAGTGGGAAACTTACATTTGGTACGTATTCAACGCAGTGTAGGTCGGGATTGGACAACACCATTCGCAGTTTGCGCTTCATACTGTTGAATACTTCAGGGTCGTTCAGATCTACTACTCCTTCGTGCCTGAAATATTAACAAGATATTTAAAAACACTTGTTTGAAAACATTTTGTTATTTTCTATAACTCCTGAAATACAGCTCATACTAGTTCGAGTAGTTTTAAATTATTGTATGTTTACTTGTGTCAAATAAATTAATTTTACTTTACTATAACGTAGAGGGAGAAGTTCCTTCCAGCACATTGTTGCATTTAATTTTTTGAACCTGCATTTTGAGGTATGTACGGGGGGGTCGGGGTTGCATCTCTCTCCCCATCTCATCTTTGCTAATAAAGCAGTGCATAAGTAACCACCAACAATACTTTTAATTGTCTATCTTTATATCTAACACTGATTTTATTAGTTTATTTAACATCTAATATTATAAAGGTGAAAGTGAAGTTGTTGACTCTTTCACGCCAAAATAATAGAATAGATTGCTGCGCTGAAGTTTTGGGAAGACGTATTTTTCAGGGCATACATTGTATAAGCTAGTTGGCTAGTTGTGGCGTAATATGATATAGGCCTATATTGGTCCACTGCTGGACATATGCCTCCCTTAGCGCAATGTCTTCAGCTTGACGCATCCATCATCAGCCAGCAGTCATTCGCAGATCGACATCCCACATAAAATAAAATAAATAAATCGTTAGCAAATTCGTCGTACGTATAAAAGTTTCTTAGTCGTTTTTTAGTATGTTCGAAAAATTTGGAAAATTAATTGTAATAGAATAGAAACTCATTTGATACTTAGTCATTTACAACGGGATATATAACTATTATCTTCCGCGATCATGGCGCATGACACTGTGCCGAAATATTGGAAAGCCCAAAACACAAATCATGGTAAATATCCCGTTGTAAATGACTTTAGTGTACCATGGTGGATTTAAAAGTTTTATCATTAAACTAGCTGCGCCCCGCGGCTTCGCACGCGTTGTTCCTATGGAAACGTTTAAAGGTGAATTTTAAGGCGGCTGGTCGTGCCGGGGCGCGCGCCGCGGCTTGGCCCCGCTGTCGCCACTAGACTTGCGGCGGTACTTCGCGAGGATCTCTTCAGAACTCTCGGTGCTGCCCGCGTCTGCTCTGTCTTCAGCGCGTACCTCTTCCTCGGGGAGTTTCACATCTGTTCATCTGATGTGGTCAGCAGATTGTACAGACCCATACAACATCATTCGATCTGTTCCCACAGGAACAGATTTACGCGATAAAAAGTAGCCTTTGTTTTAGAATTACCTGTATGCAAAATTTTTGCCCGGTCCGTTCAGTAGTTTTGGCGTGAAGAGGTAACAAATATCCATCCATCCATCCATCCATCCATACAAACTTTCGTATTCATAATATTAGTGTGATAGTGTGATGTGATACCTCTCTAAGTCCGCCGGCGGCGGCTGGTCGTGCCGGGGCGCGCGCCGCGGCTTGGCCCCGCTGTCGCCACTAGACTTGCGGCGGTACTTCGCGAGGATCTCTTCAGAACTCTCGGTGCTGCCCGCGTCTGCTCTGTCTTCAGCGCGTACCTCTTCCTCGGGGAGTTTCACATCTGTTCATGTAAATAACTAGCTTAGTTAGAATTTGTGTGTAGAAACTGTTCGATACATCGATCACGTAGGTACTTAGCATCATCAGCAGTTTGATCTAAGTAGGTTACTCGTGCCGCGAGCGCGGACCGGGCGCCTACGGACGTCAGTGCATCAGCAGCAATTATACAAACCGCACTCATTTACACCATAATTAGTCGTAGGCTTATACACAATATATTTCCGTATACTCGACTTTAGTTTAACATCAGCATCCCGGGAAGAGCTAGCCGCGATTCCTACAGAAACGTTTGTTTTACTATTTTCGAGTAAAGTCTAAGTTCACAGTACCTGTATCTATTCTGCCTAACTAATCCTTTCTCAAATGCAGCCACCCCTCCCCGCCATCTCAGACTAGACATTCAACATAGGGCATCAAGTAGGTAAGTCTTTTAAGCTAACATTTCAAAGTATCTACCGTTCCCTACGGATGTAAGCGGGTTAACTACGAACCTTATGTGCGTTGGAAGAACACAGAATTCATTAAACTACGATAGTTTTTGTAGTAAAATATTTACCATTCTGATGCTGATGATGGCGGCCCTTCTGGCGGAACATCTTGATCCTGTTCAGCAGGTTGCCTCCCTGGCGACGCACGTTGTTCTTCAACTCGTCTAGGTTACCGACGAGACCGTCTTCGCCTATCCGCCGCCTGTGAAGTTATGACATTTTTCAACCAATACATCGTGTCAAATACCTAAAAGTGGTTCTCGGTAAGAGGCGCCCCGCGGCAGATCAGCAGAGCTATTCAGACTCTTCGATATCGAGTCATCGACACGAAATCTGACACATATTCGTCTGACAACATCATTGGATGTGGTCGGCAGATTGTAGAGACCCATACAACATCATTGGATGTGGTCAGCAGATTGTACAGACCCATACAACATCATTCGATGTGGTCGGCAGATTGTAGAGACCCATACAACATCATTGGATGTGGTCAGCAGATTGTACAGACCCATACAACATCATTCGATGTGGTCGGCAGATTGTAGAGACCCATACAACATCATTGGATATGGTCGCAGATTGTGAAGACTCATATAAGTTAAATAAATTAAAAAGACCGATTAAGCTGTAGTATAAAAAGGTATATAATGTATCTAGCAATGTCATAAAGCTGATTATAATGAAAGTCTAACTTTACAGATCTCAGGTCTTTACAATTTGACCAAACTCATCGTAAATTGTATTCACAATGATTTCGGTCAAATTGATGATATAATAAATCTGACCCAATTCGTCAGACAACAAAAATTGACAAAGAATACCTTAGAAATGAGAGCAAAAAGGTACTAAGTCCCCTTTCATAGAATAGAAACAGATGAGCAACCTTTGGGACTTTTCCGCCGTGGCGTCGAAACTGATGCTTTTAGGAATGGCGCCGGTGTTTGGCTTCACTGGAGGCGGGCTGACGCGGCGCTCCGTCACGTTCTCGGAGTTCACGTCCTGAGGATACAAATAACGATAGTTTTAGGAACGTACGAGAACTGTGTAGTTTAGCTGACCAACATATTCGTGTAAAAGTGGTCGCTATATCATGAGGATGTGCCTGATTCTGAGGTGAACGTCTTAAGAATCTGCCAGACGCGGGCTGCGGTGGTGGTCAGGACAATTTGACGAAAATGTGATGTTAAATTGCACTGACAGCCAACGCAGACCGCGTCAGTCTGCCAGACCCTTAAAAATGGCATAATAGTTCATTAGGTACTTTGGAAGTTTTTTTCTATGTTTACAGTTTTGAGTTTATGGGGATTGATGCCATTACTCCGTAGTAGCAACCGTCGCTGTAGTTGCGTTTGTTAAATGGTTAAGCACTCAGCAGACTTGCTCGATTCAAGAGGTAGCGGTTTCGTTTGAAAGCACACGCGAATATCCTAGTGCGGTGAGCAAAGCGAGCCCTCACTAATCGTGGTGAGAGAAGTGAGCCGCTTCGGCACGCAACACGTACCAAACGTTTTACGTACTCAGACCGATGCGAGAGCTAGAGATGCCGACTATAGTCCTTATATCTGTTAGATATAGAGTGCAGATTACATCGCACTCACCTGACTGGAGCTCTTGTCGGAGACAGAAGTGTCGGCGCTGTTCACAGAGAGGGTAGAGAGAGACATCACACTAGCGCCGTCTCGCTTCAGATCGATGCGAGAGCTGGAGATGTTGACTATGGAGGTTCGAATCTCTGACTTCGCGATGCGTTGTGTTATATTGTTAACGAGGTTTGATGTTGAGATTGTAGCTGGGGAAAAAAATGAATGAAGTGATTTTATTACATCGATTTACATTTTAAAATAAAGCATCGCTCAGTCAAAAATGGTTGGTTAATTTGCAGCAACATTAGCATGCCAACATTAACATGGTATAACATAATCAACTTATGACTAGATTAAGACCTTATATAACTTGCAATTTTTTTTTTTTACGGTAAATAGACCTTTGTTTGACCGCAATCTCACCAGATGGAAAGCGAAGATGCGGCCGACGGTGTATCACGAAGGTCTATATAAATGTCAATGTGAAAATAAGTATAACTGTGTCCTTTTGTCTCCACATTTAGAGTCTCTGTAGGTGTGAAGAACCCGAGGGTCGAAGCATTACAGGGACGGCGACAATTTTATTACTGTCAAATTAGTTTCTTTTAGTTATGGCGACATCTGAATAAACACTATATTGTGTATTATTATGAAAAAATAACATTTTCTTGAATGTGATTTGTACACCATGACTTGCCTTGTATAACTTCCAATGTTATAATGTTTAAAAAATACAAATATACCACATATACACCAATGTATGTTTTTAACTATTACAATAGCAACTGAGCCCTTTGAAAAAACATTAGTTACATACCTGAACTCATCCTATTCATAAGATCGTTAATCGCGGAGTTATCTCTCGCTTCGTCTCCCCTGGGCTCTTCAAACCGATCGTACGGTCTCCCAGACATCGCGTTAAACGAACTCTCGCTAGAGTTCAACGACCTATCCATATCCACGTCATCATAGTTCTTAGAAGACTCGTAATTCTTAGAAGAAGACTCGTAGTTTTTAGAAGGAGACTCGTAGTTTTTAGAAGAAGACTCGTAGTTTTTAGAAGAAGACTCGTAGTTTTTAGGTGAGTTCTCGTAGTTTTTAGACGAATTCTCGTAGTTTTTAGGAGAATTCTCGTATTTTTTAGAACTTGACTCGTAGTTCTTAGAATTTGAGTCGTAGTTCTTGGATGTGGATGGTAGGTCGTATTTAGAGGTGGAGGGGTAGTTGTGGTGCGGCGGGGGGAAGGAGTCGTCAACCCATTGACTGGTGGCGTCGCTGTTTGCGTCGAGGGTCGACTCCGTTTGGACGCTCTCGGTTGTTACTTCACATCTGTGGATAATGCTGGCAATTAGTTTACATTCTGTAGATATTCTTGAAAAAAACAGCTAAGTGCGAGTCAGACTAGTGCACGAAGGGGTCCGTACCAGTTGGAAATAGAGTCGATTAAGACCAAATGGACCATGAATGGTTTGGGCACTATGTGGTTGAAGAGTATGTACTGTAGATCGTATTTTTATTCTTGTTTTTCTCTATCTTTAATTCTATTTGTGCACCAAATAAGTTCCATGTTATTTAAATTTGTGTTTGAATACCTATTTGATTTGTATTTTATTGTTTCTTTTATAAGTGTTTTTTGGTTTTATTTTTAGTAATGTGTTTGAGTATTTTATCCGTAACGCCAACAAGTGGCTCTGCCGGAAGACCAGCGTTGGATGCTAGCTTGCCAGCCCTTCAACTCATGCTGAGTCAGAGCCAATTTTGTAGACGGACCTAAGTACACTTTTTTCTTTTTCCTTGCTCTAAAATGTATACCTACTTATGTTCTGTCTATAAAATAAATATATTTTATTCTTATTTTATTATCATATTCAAATAGTTTTTTTTGACAACTGTATTTTTTGGGCGAACCGCACTTTTTTTCAAAAAACTAAAAATGGCATAATTTTTCCGTCGAAGGTTTCTAAGAACAAAACCCTCTAACTACAAAACAACAGTAGCTACCCTTAAGGGGCCAAAAATTTGACCAACCCTGTATATCGTCGTTCGGCAGTCAATACCGCGAATGAGACATTCAACAAATTTTACAGGAAACAGAAAAAAACGTTTAAATGATATTGTACAATTACAATTCTTTTAAAATAAAGTATTTCAAACTACACTTATGTGTTAAGATAAAATCATTTTTTTAAATATAAATCTTATTTGAATCTAGGATGGCGTATTTGAACGCGTAGAATCGAATAAAAACAAAAAAAGGTTTTCGTCAAAAATGTCGCATTCGCGGTATTGAATGTCTAACCATGATAATATGGTGTTTCAGTAAGTAGTAACTCACCTGTCCTCCCTCGGTACGTAATCAAACACATCGTTGGGCAGCGGTGCGGGCGCGCACGTGCTCGGGCTCTGCGGCGCCGAGGTGGCGTAGCACGTCATCACCTGGAGACAACCAACGGGTTAGAGGGAGTAGACAATACTGGCTTAACTGTGCTCACGTGGATAAAAAATATATCGAACTAGCTGCGCCCCGCGGCTTCGCACGCGTTGTTCCTATGGAAACTTTAAAAGGTGATTTTCATCCCACGTGAACTGGTTTTTGGGATAAAAAGTATGTTTTATTCCAGGATTAGAATTACCTGTATGCAAAATTTCAGCCATTTCCGTCCAGTAGTTTTGGTGTGAAGAAGTAACTAACATCCATCCATCCATACATCCATACAAACTTTCGCATTTATAATATTAGTGTGATATAAGTAGTGCAAGTAGAGTCTGTTCAAAAAGAGAAGCGTCGTGGCGTTACGGTGAACTAACACTTTTAGTCTTACTGCAATGACAGAGAAGTGTTGTCAACGCAACAACAGTTGTCAATTGGCACACGATAAATAAGGGATATTCACCGGGGGCGGGTAAATAATTCTACCAGCGAACTGCGATCCCCAACAAGTCACTACCCCATTAGATAAACTCTAACGAGGCGCTTATCAGAGGGAGGCCAGCGTCCATCAGTGGACCAATACAGGCTGTTGAGGTTGAGGGTTAGTAAGTAAGTTACCGGATATCCGTTGACAAGGATGCTCTTCCGGTTCTCCATGGGATAGTGTAATGCCGAGGGCACCGCTGTAGACAAGTCTAATTCTCCCCCGCGGTGCAACGCTGCGGTTGCGCTCAAGTAGCCGCTGCCAGATCTAGAACAACAATGGAATATATTAACTGAGTATCGTCCCATCATATAGATTACGAAAGGTAGGGAAATCATTTGTGGGCAATTGCGTAAGATTCTATAATAAGCTTCCATCTGAGGCAACTGAGCTCCATATTCGTAAATTTAAACTGTATATAAAACGAAATCTTATCAAGAAAGCCTATTACTCCTTAGATTACGTTAATGATGTTAATGCTTGGCCGGATATCGCCCAGTTCCACACCGACAATAGTATGTAAGAACAGTTAGACTTAGTTATGCTAAGATTGTATTAGTTGATAAGCGATAAACTTGCTAGTGGTTTCTTTTTCACTACTTCCGCTAGTGAACAAAAAATTGAAGTGAATTAGAGTCAATTGCACCTTATTTCTAGTTTGATAGTAGTAACTATTTATTAAGCTGTTTATATATAATGACTATTTTGTAAGTCTAAAGAAATAAACGATTTGACTCTGACTCTGACTCTGAGTAGATGGCTAACTAATTTGGTTTTAAGAAACTATAAACATTTGTCAGAACTGAACCAAATTATATAAAATATCATATAAAAAAAGAATCATGAAAATCGGACCACAAAACGCCAAATGGCCAACGTCTCACGAAAAGTATTTCTAACTTCACACGAAAACGTACCTATGGCCAAATTGTCACAAAAATATTCCCAACGTCTTGCGAAAGTCAGAGCTCCGTGATTTACAATCTACATAATCGATTATGTATCTTTTTCGATAGTGCCTTCTGTCAAAAGATGTTCTATGCTCGGTGTCTCTCTGAAGGATATGATTCGTAATTAATGCATCCGACAGAGAACCAAAGTTATCGAAATAGATCAATGAATTAGCAACCTTAAGTGGCAGTGGGCCGGTCATATCTACGCGAAGACCGCGATTCGGCAAACATAGTTTAGGACGCTACTAGGTGCTTATTATACCCCCTCCGCTCAACACACACTCTCCAACTGAAATCTCTTCGCCCCTTCCAATCCTACAGTTCATCCTTTACGGAACATGCCACACAGCTGTGGAATGCGCTACCCACTTCTATCAGACATGCTAAGTCTCTCACTATATTCAAACATATGGTCTATGAACATTTTCTCAGCTTAACATCGTAATTTTTATAATTTTACTATATTTATTTTATTTTCTATGTTAAATATTATTTCTGTATACACGCCACCGTCTATATTTTTTCGATTACTTCTTGTCCATCCTAAGGTTGCCTGGAAGAGATCGCTTTTAGCGATAAGGCCGCCCATTGTACATTATTTGTATTTGTTTATGTTTTCGTGTTTTCTGATAACTGGTGTGCAATAAAGAATAATTGTATTGTATTGTATTGTATAATCATCTCGTCTCCAATAGAAGTCGGAGTGATTCGCAAGGGATAATAAGCAAGTTAAAATATTTTTGCAGATTTTTTACCTGCAACGCAGGCGGAACTTCGCCCACCGCGCCACAGATGTCGTCAAGAGATTCAGAGAGATTGTAAAATATCCAAGTAGTAACATACCTGCTAGGTAAATTAGGACGCGGTGTGTGTCGCGGGCTGCCAACATCAGGCCTTCGCATGTTACCATTCTGAAACAAACACTTTATTACTACATATATTATTGAAACATTTTTATCATTATGATAATAATTATGGCGTTCTTGATGTTTTCTATATATATTAAAAAAACGTCTATCTATGTACTGTATTGTATTATGTTTATCTGTTATTTAGTACTTATCAAGAAAGCCTATTACTCCGTAGATGACTACGTCAATGATGTTAATGCTTGGCCGGATATCGCCCAGTTCCACACCGACAATAGGATGTAAGACCAGTTAGAATTAGTTATCCTAAGATTGTATTAGTTGATAAGCGATAAACTTGCTAGTGGTTTCTTTTTCACTTCTTCCGCTAGTGGAAAAAAAATTGAAGTGTATTAGAATCAATTGCACCTTATTTCTTGTTTGATAGTAATAACTATTAATCAAGCTGTTTATATTGTAAAAATTTGACTAGTCTAAGTACTTATTTTGTTAGTCTAAAGAAATAAACGATTTGACTCTGACTCTGTACCCATAACACAAGCTCTGCTTAGCTTAGGGCTGGATAATGCTGTGTGAATTGTCCAACATTATTTATTTATTTATTTATTAGGAATCAAGAGGACTTAGTACCCACTAAAGTAATTTTCAACGGGACATTAAAATGATTTGAGAGCTTTCCAATATTCGGCAAATAAATATAAACCTTGGTAAATATCCGTTTTAATAACCATGTTGGGTTTAAAAGTTTTAGTACCGTACTATTCACATCTGCTTGAAACGAGAACGTATTACCTGAGTAGAATGGCGGATAGTTATTCGAGTAGGATGTCTGATAGTTACCTGAGTAGGATATTTAATAGTTATCTGAGTAGGATGTCTTATAGTTACCCGAGTAGGATGTCAGTTACCCGAGTAGCGTGTCTGATAGTTACCTGAGTAGAATGTCTGATAGTTACCTGAGTAGGATGTTTGATAGTTATCTGAGTAGGATGTCTTATAGTTACCTGAGTAGGATGTTTAATAGTTATCTGAGTAGGATGTCTTATAGTTACCCGAGAAGGATGTCAGTCACCTGAGTAGCGTGTCTGATAGTTACCTGAGTAGGATGTCTGATAGTTAACTGAGTAGGATGATTGATTACCTGAGTCGGATGTCTGATAGGTTGGAACTCCTCCTGTTGCGACGGCCGCCGCGGCCACGACGTGTCGGACCGAGCTGCAACCGACACGCAGTCATCTGTGTCCACCTAGGAATACATACAAAAGCTTGAGCGTTGCATACAGCTCAGGGATAGTTATCTGAGTACTCTTAAAAGGAAATTGAAGTTACTGATGCAAGGGACATAAGAGTTGGTTTTGCACGACAACGTAAACGAAACTCGATTTTCTTTTTACTCGTAGGTTCCTAGGTAGGTCAACATTTTTGACAATCTATGGCGACATGAAAACTGGGATAAAAAAATCCACTGGAAAGGGACTACGTAGCTAAGATTATGCTATTTCAAATTAAAAAGTATTAATAAATAATAAGCGGCGGAATGTGTCAATCCTCAACTCATTATTTGGATAGTCGACTGTGCAGATACGAATCCTGAAGTTCTTTGGGCACGTGGCACAGAATGAAGACTCGATCGAGCGTCTCGTGGTCCAGCAGGGGTATTTTAATTCGTCGGAAAGGCCGTCGGATTCGAATTCGGAATCTCTTTACGAAGAACGCTATTTTAAACTGTCGGATTCGAAAACTTTTGACATTCGAATTCGGATCCATCATAGGATAGTTCCCGACAGTCATTCAGTGTCGGAAACGATTCCGCCGGAGTATTAGATTCTTTGTTATTGTTGATATTACTTACTTATAGGATTTAGATTCAAGGAAAACTCATTTTATTAACAACGTGAGCATAGGAATAATATCTTGATCGAAACGAGAGAAGTTTTACCTATTTAAGTACCTATTCAATCGAGGATTTTCTGCCACTGTTTATTTTTTAGGTTGTTTACAAATTGAGTAAACAACAGCTTTGTTTCAAACCATAAGTTGTTGTTGAATACCTAGATGGATCATATACCTACTCGTAAGGGAGAGAGAGAGAGCTCAACGAAACATCCACAGTTCGCAGCAGAGACAAAGAACTATCATTCTTCATTGCACGCTGCGAGATAATATCGAACCCCTTCCAACTCACTCATGAGCTAACTACCTCTATTTTACACCAACAATAGCTCTGGGGTTGATTGAGGAGTTGAGGAGCTCTTATAGTGAGACAAAATACTCAAATGCAATGCCTGTAGAGCTAAAAGTAAGTCTCTAATAATTGTATTGAGGAAGGTTAGTCCACCTACTAGGTATAACTTATGGAAAGTAAGTGTCATGATGAGATCAACCTGCCTACCTAATTATTTACTTCTTTTTTATAGTTTCTAGCAGCTCTTCACTTTTATGCCCAAGATAGCTATCAAAATCCTGATGGGAGGGATGCTGGTGTTAGCCCTAGGCAGGCATTCGCTTCAAAAGCAACAAGCCAAACTACAGCTGTGCAAAATTTGCCACGCACAAGTGTTGTGCATGTGGATCAAATTCCCTGTTGCCAGGAATGAAAGGGAGCAAATAATTCAAATATAGCTGTATGTAGGTGTATATTTTATTGAAATAAATAAATAATTAACAATTACAACATTTGTTTAAGATATTATGATTTTTAGGTATGTGATAGGGATTTGATAATATTAAACATATTATCAAGATATCCAGGCAGCACACATGATGCTTTCATTTTAAGGACTAGTGCAGTCAAAGACTGGATGGCAATTATCTCCGAAACAGAGGCTTCTTGGTTAGCAACTGCAACAAAAACATGCAAGTAATTATCAGAAATAAAATATAATAGGCAACTTAACATAACTTTGAGGTGATTCTGGTGCAAGAGCGTCAAGAGTCTGAAATTGAATCAGATGACCCTGCAGATATTGAGGCTGGAGAACATTATATCACTGGATATAAACAATGATGTTCACCGCAGAGGAATCCAAGTTTGGTCTGACCTAATAAATAAATTATTCTAATGTATTGCATTATTACATAACTACATCAATCAAAATTACCTATATGAATCACAAAAAGAAATGTATCTCACCTTAATCTTTATGTCTAACGCTTCTCAATTGCAGCTGCAATTGCCAGTAAGGCAGTTGCAACTGAGGCCACATTGACAGCCAACCTATTTAGGTAATGTGCTTTCCGTTTTGGAGAGTGGTGCAGGGGCTGGACCACCGGTTCCTGCTTGATTGTTTTTAATTTTTATTGCCTTGGTGTCCAACTTCCGGTCTTCACAGCACTGTAATAAATAATAGTAATAATGTTACAAAGCATACACACAATAAGTAATATACTAGCAGCACATAATTATAAGATAAACATAGGGTAAATGTATGTTCTGCGTTGAACAATCCCTAATTTTTCCTAATAATAAATATAGCCTATGTTACCCAGAAAGTGAAAGACTACAGAGAGATGCTGGGTGCATCAAGCTGAAGACAGGGCGCTATGGCGCTCATTAGTGAGATGTCCAGCAGTGGGCTAATATAGGGTGATGATGTTACTCAGGGATAATCAGAGAAGCATTGTAATGGTAAACAAATGTTTGAAATCGTAGTTTTTTAGTTTATTTGTTACATACATACAGATATTTCCTCTTTATAATATTAATAAGTGTAGAAAACAATGACAATACTTACTTTTCACCATTTCTCCGGCAGCTTTGTACCCCAGCGAATTGGGAACCAAAGCAAGTTCTTGTTGAAGAACTTTCTTCGTTCTCGCTGCGTCGGGCGCTGTGACTCGGCCTTGAGCGAGGTCGGCATAGGCCAACATAAACTCTTCTTACGTTGCTCCGGTGATACTCGGGCACTCTGAAGTAGCACTTGATCATGATCATAGAAAGTTGGTAGGTTCACCTCTATCGACAATCAACATAACACAATCATTTAGTGGCTAGTGCGTATTAGATAGATAAGCTTATACATAATATAATGTAATGCTCGTTTTGCTTTCATAGCATAGTAATTCCACTTGTATCACTTCACAACACAAACACAAATTGAAAAATCTAAAAACAATGTTCAACTCAAATGTTGAGAACAACCGCGAACGAATTCGGAAAAAGTATTTCCAACACTGATTAAAAATTTTGTCATAAACTTTATTTTTATTTCTACGAAAACGTCTGTATTGTTCACATAACTTATATTCGTCAGATAATAGTTTGATTTTAGCCCCCCCATACGAACGTACTTTCCGCTTCATTGACACTATGTCCCCGATCGTATTGAAATTTTCTATACAAAACCGCATGAAAAGTAGCTAAAAAACATTATGATCTTTAAATGAGAGCGAAACTAATTTGCCATATTTTGACCACTAAATCGACTCATTTTCAAGCAAATCACCGAGCATTTCTATTCAAAAGTTGTCAATCGGCACACGAGCCCCCTCAATTCCCAGGACTCTTCTGTTTTTGAACAGATTCCACCGTCACTCACCGCCTTTGTATTTGATGGTCAGACACGCTTTCTCACTCATAGATACGAACCAACAACAGCTTTCATTCAGCAAGCCCGAACCAATCCCTGGTTTAGTTCCGAATTTCAACTAATCACCGAGCATTTCTATTCAAAAGTTGTCAATTGGGACACGAGCGCCCTCATTTCCCACGACTCTTCTCACACTCTTCACACAGCCACAGCTTTGTATTGATCGCTTTTGCATTTGACGCGCTTCACTCATAAAACGTCCCATTTCATTCGACGTGAAACAACAACAAATTGGCATGGGCCGTCCCCTGAGATTCGGGAGAGCTTCGTACCCTTTTTAAGAAGCAAATTTTTGTAATTAGGACTCTACGTATGTTATTCTAGACTAAAAAACAAATAAATAAAAAATATTTTTGAAACTCTTTTTTTGATACCTTAAACCCGCTAGATTTGGCGAGAAGTCTAGTAAAGTTGGTAACACTTTTGCCCAAGTAATGGTACGAAGTCATGGTTATCGAAGTTAGTTTCCTCAACTAACTTAGAACTGGGTGTGAATTTGAAGTGTTTCTTGTTATTGTTGTCATTTAAATCCCGATGATTTATTTATTGATGCAATAAAGATGCAAAAAAGATATAAATTGAATGTAAAATTACTTAAGAATATTCCATATAAGCATTTCTACTATTTTCTACCATTTCGAAACTGTCTCCGTAAATTCATATTTTCTACCAACCCGCGGATTCGTTTCGGAAACATTCGATTACCGATCCGAGGCGCAATCAAAATAGCGTTTTGTAGATTCGTCGGAATAGAATTCGAATCCGACGGTTTTGTTTCGGAATCGAATCGAATGAATTAAAATACCCCTGCAGGACAGAATGGAGGGCAAGAGGTCTCGTGGTCGCACTCCAACCAGAGGGTCGGACCTCATCACCTCTCTGACACAGTGAGAGCCACCCGACCGACTTCTCCCACAACGCAACCAACCGGGAATGATGGCGGCGCATTGCACGAGCAGCCATTCATCAGGACCCCATCATAACCACGACCACTCTGCCAAGAGTGACCGACAAAGAAGAAGACTTGCACACGTTATTTTGTTGAATATTTTACTAACCTCTGTATTCCTATCGCTGTCCGACGCCAGCACGTCCATACTCCAAGCGGACTCGCTGGCAGTTTCTGACACATCAGGCACCACTTGATTGTTGTTCACGTTTGATGCTGAGGAAAATGGCAAAACAAATATTTAGTTTGTCTTTATTAGTACTGTTTATTATAAAGCTTTTGAATCAATCGTGGTTATTAACACTCATATTTCGGCATAGCATCATGGCGCATATTGGAAAGCTCGAAAGACATATGCTCAAACTCATAGTAAATATCCTGTTGTAAATAACTACTTTATTACTACATAAAACTATAATCACAGGAAAATCATAATGCAATAGTTAAGTCAATTAAAATGTATAGGTTCTTTGATTAATAATGATTGTGATTATAGTGATGATTTTAATTTTGATGATGGTTATTGGTTTTATTATTTATTTATATTTATTTTTAATTTTATTATGTATGACTAGTATAACTCGAATATGGACACTTTTACTTGTGTTTTTGTATTATAATTTATTGTTGTCTGAAATAAGCGAATTAAATTGAAAATATGAGAGAAGGCAAAAGTGCATCCGTTTCATATTATATAAAATCCGCCGTCATCATGACGCAAATACTGCTGACTACGGCAAACTGAAGACAGGTTCTTATGGCACTCATTAGAGCCTATGTCCAGCAGTGGGCTTATATAGGCTGATGATGATGTCCATGAAAGCCTTGTAATTTAATTTGTGGTAAACAGACTGTTGGTTTTAGTTTGAATAAGTACATAAAAAAGACATAAATAACACAAGAGAGAATATAATCTCTTTATGTGAGATTGTGAACAATAATTAAGTTTGTTTTAAAAACTATAAACCGACTTCAATTTTTATAGTTTTTTCATGAATTGTCATGGATCCCATTGTCAGAACTGAACTAAATTAATCATGAAAATCGGGCCACTCAGTCAAAAGTTCTGTGGGTAACAAACATAAAAAAAGACGTGTGGCACTCGGGGACTGCCGCGGTAAAGCTATTGCATAGCATTTTGTATCAACTTATGCAATTATAATTTTATTTATTTTTTTATTCATGCAGTATTGTTTTTTCTTTGATATTAATTCAAGTTACACTTTTTGAGCGTGGTGACCCTATACACCTATATACTTTCTCATAAACAGCTGCTTATGCATTCGTCCGATTTCGGAGCAGCTCGTCTCGATTCATGCGAGTTTCGTAGAGTCGTACAATACGTCTAATCGCACGCACACAACGCCGTGTCGAAGACTGCCGAACTGAAACGACGTTAGACGATGCACGGCCTTCAAGCCACACCTCCTTGCCCGGCGGAGTGGGGAGCGTGAGGTTTTTTCGTTACGGAATTTCTGGATTCGGTCCCCGCGCTCTAAGCCCGCGATAGAAGCTATGCAATAGCTTAAAAATTATACGTTGTTCTCGATAACTTTTGACTATACATTTTGACGCTAAGCAAAGTACAATTAAAGTGCATTTTACCTTGATTGTTGGCGTTCGCGTGATCATTGTATTCGCCAATGGTCTCCGAATCGGACGCCAGAACGTCCGTGCTCCAAGTGTCTGACATTATGCTGATGGTTTCATCGCCTTCTAGTAATTTCTACAAAAAAACGCACATGATGAAGGAAATTAAAAATAAAATACCCTAGAATGTACATAACGTATGTAGCACTTTTACAAATTTTAATGACGACCTCTGTGGCGCGGTGACCGAAGGTCCGCCTGCGACGCAGGAGGTTGCGGGTTAGATTCCCGCCTCGGGACAGATGTGTGTACAATCTGCAGATATTTGTTCAGGGCGTTCTGGATGTTTACTATTATCTATCTATCTAGTGTATTGTATTATGTATATCAGTTATCTAGTACCCATAACACAAGCTCTGCTTAGCTTGGGGCTAGATATTGCTGTATGAATTTTCCAACATTAATTATTCATTCATATTAAAAAATTAAAAATTAAAATTTTGCTGACTTACCTGACCAATTTAGGAGCTAGCGCATTCTAAACCTCTACCCCATCCAAAATATTCTCATTCATTAATATCACTCGTTCAAACACAGAGATAAATTTTTCTCTCTTAATTACATAACCATTTAAAACAATATTATCTGAGTTTAATCTATCATTAATAGATATTTACCTTGATCTCAAACTTGCAGAATTTATCCTCGATCTCGTTCCTAGTTTGCTTGAGTAGCTTCGCTTGATTGCTGCCCGGTACGACGACAGGAATGTTTTGTGGTAACCTGAGGACGGATATTCTCAACTTTATTACTTAGTACATAAGGGTAAGAATAAAACGTTCGAAATTTTCGCTAGACAAGGATTGGCCTTCTTTATTGTAAACTAGCTGCGCCCCGCGGCTTCGCACGCGTTGTTCCTATGGAAACGTTTAAAGGTGATTTTTATCCCACGGGAACAGATTTACGAGATAAAAAGTAGCCTATGTTTTATTCCAGTATTAGAATTACCTGTATGCAAAATTTCAGCCAGATCCGTTTAGTAGTTTTGGCGTGAAGAGGTAACAAACATCCATCCATACATCCATACAAACTTTCGCATTTATAATATTAGTGTGAAGTGTGATGCTATCCAATATTTTATTATGAAAATTATCGTAGTTTGACGAATTCATTACGGATGTAAGCGGTGTTCTTCCGACACAAATAAGGTTCGTAGTTAACCCGCTTACATCCGTAATGAAAGCTATCCTTATTATTTGTCTTAGACTTTTAAAATTATAGATGTTGTTAATCGTATAGTAGATAGTACACCCGAGTTGAGAAAGTCGCCAATTCCTATCGTGTGTGTCATTTGAGGTATGAGGCGCAGCCAAGGGCCTTAAAACACGCGAGGTAGGAATCGCACTTTCTCCCGAGTGTTACATACTGAGTAAATTCATAAGGTCTAATGTAGCAATAAACACGCGCACGTACGATTGGCACATGGATTTTTTTTTAAATTATTGTTCCGAATACGGAAAAGGCCGATATCACAGGGTGAGTAAAAACTTTTTTACGTCTGACCATTATTAAAATAACCTACCGGCTGATGTTAAAGACGATTTCACCGTACATTATTTTGAACTCTATCTTAATAACAATACGGTCTTGTGGCCTTTTTAATATTATAATGCTAATAAGGATACAACATTTAACCGCTCGTCTCGTTTGGAAACCAATATCAACCCCTCAACCTCAACCGCCTGTATTGGTCCACTGCTGGACGTAGGACTCCCCCTGATAAGCGCCTTATTGGCGTTTATCGTAACGAGAGAAACGCACATAATCCCCACGCTGGGCATGCGGGTTGGGATTGCAGTTTGTTGGTATAATTGTTCTGCAGCGGGCGCTGCTGCCCCTCAGTGGATATCCAATCGCCTCTTACGACACCCGCGCGAAGAGTTGGGGTGGTGCAAATTCTAAGCCAGCACCACACAGCTGTATCATCATATCAACCCTATGCTTTTATAAATAAGGTTGAATCTTACCGTCTCGGTGGCGCATCGCCGGCTGGGTCGCCATCGGTCACTTGAGATGAAGGGGTTTCTCGCCCGGAGATGTTGGGACTGCCTCTCCCGCTCACGTTAGCTGACACCTGCGAAGACATAAATTAATAAATAATTAATTTTGTTTTAATATAACTATAAAACGACTTCAATTTTCATGGATCCCGTCAGAACTGAAAAAAAATTAAATGGGATTACACGGGAAGCAAAAATGTCAAAAGTTCTGAGATAACAAACATAAAACAGTCGAATTAAGAACCGCCTCCTTTTTTGAAGTCGGTTAAAAATAATAAACTTGTAATACTACGTGGCCCATAATTTTTTAAACTTTTTAGCTGTGTTTGTTGACCACCCATTGTACGATACGAGTATAAGAGAAGAAACGTTGCGCTCCAAATTTGATTATAGCTCGAAAAAGCGCGAGATTTCCCTTGAAGATATTGACCAAAACATATCCCTGTGACCAGGCATGGTATTTCGAAGACCTGGCTGAACGAGTCGCGTAGTATGGATACGTCCAGATAGGGGATCTGGATGTGGTGGATGAGTTATAGCTAACTAAAATGCATAGATTTTTGCTTACACAGAATTCCAAGCTCTTTTTTTTCATTGGACTTGACACATTTCACCACGCCAATTGTCGCTTACGAGTATTTCATAATTACTCTTCACACTAATGTTATAAATGCGAAAGTTTGTATGGATAGTTGGATGAATGGATGGATGGATGGACGGATAGATGGATGATTGTTACCTCTTCACGCCAAAACTACTGAACGGATCGGGCGGAAATGTTGGTTGTTTTGCATACAGGTAATCCTAATCTTGGAATCAAACATAGGCTATTTATCCCATAAATCAGTTCCCGTGGGATATAAATCTCCTTTAAAAGTTTCCATAGACTCAACACGTGCGAAGCCGCAGGGCGTAGCTAGTTTGTAATAACGTATTCTGTCGTACAGTATCTATCTATCTATTTTTGTCTGATATTCGCGAGCCACTTATCGTAGTCGCTCTTTCTTATTCATTACAAAGAATTATTTCTTCCTATGTCCAAGTCTATCTATAGTTAAATTATACTCACCATATCAGAGAGATTGTCGTTCTGGTCTTCAGTCTCCAACTCCAGACTGGAGGTGACGCTGTGGTTGGACGCCGCTTCGGAAACTGCCTCCAAGTTGTCGGAGGTGTTGCCGAGAGACACTTCGTCATGTGATACTGAGAATCTGGCAACAAAGACAAGAATGTTACAAATGAAAGAATATTTCGTGTAACAGGAGACGCGAACGAAGACATCACACTAATATTATAAATGCGAAAGTTTGTATGGATGTTTGAATGTATGGATGGATGGATGTTTGTTACTTCTTCACGCCAAAACTACTGGACGGATCTGGCTGAAACTTGGCATACAGGTAATTCTAACCCTGGAATCGAACATAGGCTATCCTCCCATAAATCAGTTCCCGTGGGATGAAAATCACCTTTTAACGTTTCCATAGGAACAACGCGTGCGAAGCCGCGGGGAGCAGCTAGTAAGACATAATGCTGGACAATTCACACAGCATTATCTAGCCACAAGCTAAGCAGAGCGTGTGTTATGGGTACTAGATAACTGATATACATAATACACTACAAAAATAGATTTTTTTTTATTTTACATAGAAAACATCCAGAATGCCCTGAACAAATATCTGCAGATCGTACAAATATTTGTCCCGAGGCGGGAATCGAACAAGCAACCACCTGCGTCGCAGGCGGATCTTCGCCCGCTGCGCCACAGTGGTCGTCAATGAAGAACTTATGCCCAATAGTGATGATAATATGACTTTTCCATGTTTTAACTGGCAACCGTACGAAAAATTTAAAAATGCTGCTTCATTTGTTGTTTTGTTTTATACATCTGTCTGTTTTGGAAACCAAACCGCTACACACCAACTGACGCGGCGACTTTAAAGGGCGTAAGGTCCCCCACCCCTCAGCCACCAATGATCCACCCTGTATAGTTACCAGTGCCCCCTCCACAGAGTAAGTTACTTTAGATGTGGCACTTAGCCTAAAATGTTTTATAGGAAAAGATAAAGTGTCTTCTAGTGCAAAGTTAGCCGGCGGCCTAAGCCGGCGGGTAAAGCCGCCGGGCCTGGCGTCTAGTGTGTAGCGGGCCTTAATTCAACGCTCTCATGCAATATTGCTAAATCTGATTTCTTCATCAGCAGTCTATGAACTATCGCATTTTCATAAGATATGTTAAAACTCCTACTTTGTCAAATCCAACTGAAATTAAATAAAGTCTTTATAATTTATTTTCGCGTCAAAATAAACGTTTGGATTTTGTCTCTATAAATAAAACTAGCTTTTTTTGCCAACCTGCCAGAGGATTTTCAAAGCTGCTGCAGTATAATTAAAGTTGATATTACCTGGTCCGTTTCTGCACGGGCGCGGCGACGGCGAGCGCCGAGGCGGTCTCATCCGCGTCGCCCGCCTCCGAGCCGCCGTAGTAACATTCCAGAACCTTCGACTCTGGAACTAGACCTGCTTACACATAAACACAGTTCTATAGTTGGACAGTTCTATTGTTCTGTAGCTTAGCGGTCGTGGTTTCATTTGCGAGGACACGATAAAAAGTTCGGAGAATTTATCAAGGCATGGGATTCCAAGAAAGGCAGAGAGTCAAGAGTCAAATCGTTTATTTCTTTAGACATACAAAATAAGCACTTAGACAAGTCAATATTTTACTATATAAACAGCTTGCTTCAGTCGTTCGACGAAGGGGGGCAAGCATCTATACCCTATCCATCGAGCATGTAGAATGTTAGTAAACAAACATACTCAATCTTAATCAACTTTGTTGGCGCATCCTTTTATACGTACTAGCTGCGCCCCGCGGCTTCGCACGCCTATCCCACGGGAACTGATTTATGGGATAAAAAGTAGCCTATATGTTATTCCAGGTAATGCTTGATGTATACGCTGTTGGCGTTCCTTTTTAATAAATAAATAATAAATAATTCCAGCAACTACCTGCCACTACCTGTATGCGTATTATATAAAAGATAAAAATTTGTTTATTTTACCCAATAGGTACATGACAAAAAGAGTGGTACAATACATAAATTAACAGGTCATATAAAACGAATAAGTAAATATAACAATAGGTACATTGGGTAAAAAGGGACCCTAGCTCAGCATTTTGCATATTTATATATGTTATAAGCATCTATTGTGAGAGACGAATAAGTGCTTTATTATTAATATTATAGTACAGCGGCCTTTATAAGTAATAAAGTTCTGCCACACATCCAACTCTACAATCGCATTTCCGCTGCATGCACAGTTCATTCATCCTTCCCTTTCATTACCCAACAATCAGATCCATACAATACGACAGGTCTTATCACAGTCTTGTAGATTTCTTCCTTCAGCATAAGAATAAAAAAGAATAAGAATAAAATTTATTTATTTGTACCAACAACAGACCCTTTTACACTTTTGAATGATATAATTCCTACTTAAAAAATTAAGTCCGGCGGCACAAAATGGTCTCTGCCTCAGCATGGGTTGGTTGCTAGCAAGCTAGCAGCCAACGCTGGTCTTCCGACAGATCCATTTTGTTGGCGTTACGTAAGTGGTTAGTATAAGTGAATTGTAAGCATTTTATTATATTATGACGACCTCTGTGGCGCGGTGGGCGAAGGTACGCCTGCGACGCAGGAGGTTGCGGGTTCGATTCCCGCCTCGGGACAAATATGTGTACGATCTGCAGATATTTGTTCAGGGCGTTCTGGATTTTTTCTATGTAAAATAAAAAAATATCTACATATCTATGTAGTTTATTGTATTACGTATATCAGTTATCTAGTACCCATAACACAAGTTCTGCTTAGCTTGGGGCTAGATAATGCTGTGTGAATTGTCCAGCATCATTTATTTATTTATTATACTGTGTGTTCTATATTATATTATAAAGAGGAAAGATTTGATCGTTTGTTTGTTTGTTTGTATTGAATAGGCTCCGAAACTACTGGATCGATAAAAAAATTATTTCATCATTAAAAAGTATACTTTTCAGGGAGTGACATGGGCTATATTTTAACCCGGAATTCCCACGGGAACGGGAACTACGCGGGTGAAACCGCTAGGCGCTGCTAGTCACACTATCACACTTTTCACTAATATTATTATATATAAATGCGAAAGTTTGTATGGGATGTATGGATGTTTATAAGCTCTTCACGGAAAAACTACTAAACAGATCGTACTGAAATTTTGCTTTCAGGTAATTCCAATCCTGGGATCAACATAGGCTGCTTTTTATCCTATAAATCAGTTTCCATGGGATCTAAATCACCTTGAAACGTTTCTATAGGAACAACGCGTGAGAAACCGCGGGGCGCAGCTAGTATATTATAAATTCGAAAGTAACTCTATCCAACTGTCTGTCTGTTACCCTAAATGATCAGTTTCTGGATCCAAAAAAAATTGCAGGCAGGTAAACAATATCCCGGGGATAGGATAGGCTACTTGAAAAACGCATGCGAAGCCGCGGGCTTAAGCTAGTTACTTAGTATAACAATCACTTACCAAGATAATCATTCTCTTCAGCGTTAGCCAGCTTGATAATCAGCACCTCAATATGCTCCAAAGAACTCTCATCCTTATCCACATTCCCATTGAGCGGTTTATCGTCTACAGACAGTGCTAGCGAGGAGTTGGAGCTGGCTGAACGAGGCAGGCGTGGCTTGGGAACCTTGGCGAGGATGCTCTTCTTGGTCACGTGACCGTTCTCTATGGCAGCGTCTTTGATTTCCGTGGGTGGGGATGGCCTGGGAATCAAATTGGTATGTCAAAAGGGCATGAAGATGACATTGACGAATAACAAGACCGTGCAGGGCAGGGGGTCTATAATCAAATAACTTCCCACGGCTTCACACGCATTATTTCTATGGAAAAGGTTATTTCTTTCCCATGTGAACAGATTTATAGGTTAAAAAGAAGCCTTTGTGTTAGTTCAGGTCTAAACCAAATCTATGCAAAATTTTAGTCCAATCCATTCAGTAGTTATGGTTTGAATAACTTACAAACATACATCCATCCATATCTATACATACTTTCAGATTTATAATATTTATAATTTATAGTATTAGAGAAAAATAAATTTGTAATAGAAATAAGTTAAAACTAGAAGGTATTTATCATTAAAACAATTGAGCTAACTGCAGACTGTAGCAAACAATCTACAGGAAGCTCGACTGATCTATATCAATACCAGTCGAAAGCGTACCCAAGGCTGCATTGCCGAAATGGGTCCGTATTTAGCTTCTTTGCGATTTTGAACCCCTACAGTTCATCATCATCATCAGCCTATATTAGTCCACTGCTGGACATAGGCCTCCCCTAATAAACCCCATAGCGGCTTGTCTTCAGCTTGACGCATCCAGCATCTGCCTGCAGTCTTTCGCACGGGTAGGACGCACTGATACGTACTATAGTTACATCTACATCTATGTATTATGACTTAGATTTTAATATTGGTTTTTTGTGTAATTTTGTAGTTGAAGGCACATTGTAAAACTTTAAATGAGAAGCCCTGGGTCCTGAAATACAGCCTAGGCTAGTTCGGGATCCAACGGATTCAATACCTACTGAAACTTGTAATTGTGTCTAATAAACGATTTTAATGTTTTTTTTTGTTATCTTGCTAAAACGTAATTTACCTGTATTTACTTAAATCCGGCATCTTCTTCAGCAGATCGTGGAGTCGACTCCTGTAGTTGGGCTCCATGGTCTGAAGCAAGGCTGCCAACCTCGCCGCACACGCTTCGCCGCTTGAAGAATCTTCACTGCTTGACTCGCTACAAGAAGAACCACTTTAGAACAAAATTTGGAACTAAACATTTCAACGCAGTACCACAGATAGTCGTGACGTGATCTGTCATAATTGATTTATTTTACAAAAAAAAACAATAAACCGAATTTAGTCATATATTATATGTTTTTCATGGATCCCATTGTCAGAACTGGACCAAATTAAAAAAAAAATGGGTCCACAGGGGAAGCACCAGCTATCAAACTAAAAAAGAATCATGAAAATCGGACCAACCAGTCAAAAGTTCTGATGCAACAAACATAAAGAAGTCGGTTAATTAATTTGGCTCATAACTAGAAACACCGCTTAACACCTTCATGGCCCAAGACGCAGGTGCCATTCTCCACCACGTGCTGCTGCGGCGGCACGGCAGAGGCTGGGCAGTGAATACGTTAAACTTTACAAAAAAACCGGTTACCAAGACAAATACCTACTGATGCACAAACTGTTACGATACAAATGTGAACTTTATTGAGGAAGAAATAGAGTTCCACTATATCCCCATCTTACCTGAGAGCATTATCCGGAATGGGTGCGGAGGAGCTGGCCGTTTCATCTGACGTCACGCTCGGCGTGTTGTTGTTCAGCTTGGATGAGATGCGCCGGAGGAAGTTTATCTGTGGAGATAATCGATCATAACCATAAGGTAATATTAGGAACCAAGATAGAAATGAAGCTTTATCCATAGTCTATAAGTTGTTGGGGCAAATATACTACAGCCTTTATATACTCCTTTACTCTTTTGATGCTTACTTACTACTCTTACTCAAGCTAAGCAGAGCTTGTGTTATGGGTAGGTACTAGATAACTGATATACATAATACAATACACTACATAGATAGTTATTTTTTATTATACATAGAAAACATCCAGAACGCCCTGAACAAATATCTGCATTTCGTACAAATATTTGTCTCGAGGCGGGAATCTAACCCGCAACCACCTGCATACTATTTCGTTTGAAGCCATAGCTTCAAAAAAACAAAAAAGAAACAGGTTAGAGGCCATTTGGCGAGCGAAGCGAGCTCACGCGTAACGATGCGCCATGTCAGCCAGCGGCCAGCGAAGCGAGACTCAAGACGACACCTTCACACAGTGCGCGAGCGAAGCAAGCCTTACGTGTGGCCAAGGCGTGTAAGGGGGTCCGTGTATTTGAGACGTGCAGTCAGTGTATTAGAGTATCAAATAGCCGTATAAGGCTCGCTTCACTCGCCACTGGTTGGCATAGCGCATCATGCCAGCCAGTGGTGAGTGAAGCGAGCCTTACACGGCTATTTGATACCCTCACACGGACTGCAAGTTCTAAGGCAATTGCAGTCGACGGGTACAGTTGCCTTGCAATCCGTGTATATGCCTTTAGAGTATCAAATAGCCGTGTGATGCCCGCTTTAATCGCCACTGGCTGGCATAGCGCACCATACCAGCCAGTGGTGAGTGAAGCGAGCCTTACAGATACCCTTCCAGGGCTTGGGTCGCTGTGTATTTGTTTACCAGTAGTTGTGCCGGCTGCGGCGCGTACAGAGCCACGGTGGTGTGTAGCAGCGCGTGCGTGCGCAGCGGCGCGTCGGCGGGCGGCACCGGCGCCGGCGCGTGCGACTCCGCGGTCACTCGCTCGATGAGGGACCACACGCAGGACCGCTCGAACTTACAGTACAGGTCGCGGACTTTTGGCTCCATCTGATAAAGGAAAATTACTATACAATAGGGTATATGCATGTGATTTCAAAATGGCTAAAAATATATATTCGTATTCTCTATTGATATAGAAACATATCTACATATTTATTTTAGAATTTTGAGATGTTTTTATCGTAGAATTTTACCATTGAAAAATTTATATTTTAAATCTCAATCGTAAAATTTCAAATCGCTACGCCATTGACTAGAGCGGACGTGACATCGCTGTTCACATTTCTTCTTTTTTTTTTTTGCTTGTTGCACCATGATTTGACACTATTCTGCCCACTTCACATTTCGTATTGTCGGTTATATTCAGATTTTTCGGCAAACCTCTTTTCTGAGATGATCACTACTGAGGTCGTCACAAAAGGTTTTAATCGAGTGTGAACGTCGACGTCAAATAAACATGGCGCTAATATGGCTAATAGTAATTTCCTTGTTTGTTTTTGTTATGTATTGATGGTGCAATAAAGTTATAATCTATCTATCTATCTATCTATGGCAGCGTTTTTATCACCCGAAAATGATTGTAGTTTTGATTTGTTTTTTTACCTTATTATTGCGAAATTCAGTGAGTGTCTTATAATTTTTCGGTTAAATAATAATGACCTAAAGAATCGATTAAAACAATAAAAAAAATCGATGCATATACCCTATTGAGCGTTGTGGATTGGGTTTCGACTATAGCTTGGATTAGGCTTAGAATTTGCACCACCCCTATTCTTCCCGCAGGGGTCATAAGAGGCGTTCGGGGGCGGGCAGCAGCACCCCTGCAGAACAATTCTACTACCAACGAACTGCGAGCCTTAACCCGCATGCTCAGAGTAGGTATTATAGGCAATAAGTGAGATAAAAGGAAATAAAATGCTTCTCAGGCAGCAAGGACCAATATAGGCTGTTGAGGATGAGTTTCAGGAGGTATAAGGGTGGAACTGAACTGTCAACAAATATCTAGAAATTTGAACTGTGACTAATATAATTTAATTTAATATAACATTACTTATAATAATATGACTCGCATAACATTTGCACGCCTGCATGCAGGCTGAATACATTTACTCAAATTAGTTATAAGATCTGACATTGTATAATTTTGTATTCTTGCAAATAAACGATTTGATTTGATTTGATTTGATTTGATTTGAACTCGAGGGCTGTATTCGAGGGCATTAAGTGCGCACCTAGGTCAATCTGTCGGGATTTTTCGAGTGGTGCTGTAGCTGCTGTCAGTCCGACCATGGTCAACACCGATGCTCGGCGCGTTCGGCTGCTCTCGACTAGCGGTACACGCGGGAGCTCTTCCATGAGGATAAATTGACGCTCATAATATGGTAATAATTGTACAAACCTCCTGGAACTTGGCGAGCGACAACATCTGCAGTATCTGTGCGATCTGATTGAGGTTGAACCGTGCGATGTAGGACACCGGCACGGAGACCACTCCATGTGCTTCTGGGTTAACGATCCAGGAACAGATGAACTGGTTCAGGATCAGTTCTGTGCAGATTGTGTGGAGCTCGCGGTCGCTTGTCCTGGAAATATACAGCTGTTTAGCAACAAAGGAATAATATAATTAGGAAGACTACTAAATATCTAACAAGGTCCCTGCACTATTTTTATGAAAATACCTAAGAAAACGGCCATATATCGATTGTTGCGTAGTAAGCTGAATGGTGTTGTAGTCCCCCATGATTTGGATTAATACTTGCACAATCAATGAGCCCTGCTCCTGCAGAATGGCTATCTTGTTGAAGAGGTTGTGCAGGGATGTCAAACATTGTGGTATCTCGACTTTGGCCGCGTATTCCGCGTATACTTATAACCTGGCTGATAACGTAATTTGAACCCTATGTCAAAGCGCTATAGTGTATACCTGGAATGTTGCTTCAGTAAATGCACAATCTGTTGTACAATCCAGGCAAGGGTGGAAGGAAAGTTGCTCCAATGCTCCCGCAGTGACGCTATCAATTTCATAGTAAGGTTATACAAAGATTGTACAATCCACTTGCGGTATCTCGCGACTTTGGACGCATATTCCGCGCTGTTTGGCTGGCCGAATTTCTTGATGCGGTCTGATGTTGAAAATCTGAAATAATGATTTGATTGAATTTAAAGCACCCATTTTGCATGCCCTAGATTAAGGCAAAACATGCCTGGTGCTTGCCAATCTCAATAACCGACCGACCACACATCTCTGTAACCCATGTTTGGAAATAAATGATTTGATTTGATTAGAATACATATTAGGTCCTTACATATGAAATTGGCGTTTTTCGTACTGGCCACTTTAATCACAAATTTCTCCTCTTTGGTAAGGAATTCCAAATTCAAATTTGTACAGCTATAGACTCATGTATTTGTGCTTCGATGATCGTCATTCATTTGTTTTTTTTCTTCTGTTTTTTTCTGTTTGCGTCACTCATTTTACAAAATGGAAAACTTAAAATATCGCATTATTTACGAGTACGAGTTCCGCCGTGGCACTAGTGCTGCGGAAACAACTCGAAGGGTGAATGATGTGTATGGCGGTCGTGTTGCAAAAGAAAACACAGTTCGTTTTTGGTTCCAACGTTTTCGTTCTGGAAATTTCGACCTGCAGAACAAGCCCCGTGGACGGCCTGAGACTCAAGTTGATAATGAAGAGTTGAAGGCTATTGTGGAAGCGGATCCATCGCAAACCACGTCCGAGTTAGCTGCAGGCTGCGATGTTAGTGATAAAACTGTTTTAATTCACTTGAAGCAAATTGGGAAGATTAAAAAGCTTGAAAGGTGGGTACCTCACGAATTGACTGAAGCAAACCGGCAAACGCGCGTCGACTGCTGCGTTACATTACTAAACCGGCACAATAATGAAGGTATTTTAAACCGAATCATTACCTGTGATGAAAAATGGGTTCTTTACGATAATCGGAAGCGCTCAGCGCAATGGTTGGATCCTGGCCAGCCAGCCAAATCCTGCCCCAAGCGAAAATTAACCCCAAAAAAGTTACTTGTAAGCGTTTGGTGGACTAGTGCCGGTATTGTTCATTACAGTTTTCTCAAATCTGGCCAGACTATTACGGCTGATGTCTATTGTCAGCAATTGCAAACCATGATGGAAAAGCTAGCGGCTAAACAACCTAGGCTGGTCAATCGCTCCACGCCACTGCTGCTTCACGACAACGCTAGACCACACACTGCGCAACAGACGGCTACTAAATTAGAAGAGCTTCAATTGGAAAGTCTAAGACATCCTCCGTACTCCCCGGACCTTGCTCCAACAGATTACCATTTTTTTCGAAATTTGGATAACTTCTTGCAAGGGAAAAAATTTAACTCCGATGGGGCAGTCCAAATCGCCTTCAAAGATTTTATTGATTCCCGTCCGACTGGTTTTTTTAGTAAAGGGATCAATGAACTACCTATAAGATGGCAAAAGTGCATAGAAAATAATGGTTCATACTTTGATTAATTAAATATATTATATTAAAAAATATTCGACTTTTTGTTCCTCCCATACAAAACGCCAATTTCATATGTAAGGACCTAATATAAGCTTATAAATATTGGTCGAAATAAATAGATATTTATATTTCAGTAGGGGTATTTTAATTCATTTGATACGTTTCCGAAGCGAAAACGTCAGAATCGAATTTGTATTCTTTTCCACGGAACTTTAGAACGCTATTTTGATTTGTCAAAAGTTTCCGATGTCGATTTCGACCGCCTTTCCGACGAATTAAAATACCCCTTCAGGACTCTTGTAACTATGAGAAAGCATGGTGTCTTGGACAACCACAAGTATGGTTTATCCATTTTGAATGAAGCATGTTAGTAAACAAAATACGACACAAATAAAAAATCTCACTTGCTTGGCGTCGAGTTTCAGATATAATTGTAAGCAATTTTTATTGAAGGGAGGATCTAAAAGCGACAAGTAATGTAAATTACGTATAAAAGGACGCGCCAACATAGTGAATTTTAGGTTAAGTATGGGCGATTTGTTGACGTTTATGCTCCATTCAAAATGGATACGATTTAGACGTAACTATGTAATGTATGGTGATTTAGTCAACTTATAAGCTTACTCTAGAGGTTTACATTGGTGTCTTTGAAGACTCTAGTCTAGCTAGAAAATACTATGTTTAATCACTTACTTGCGCAATTATTTGACTGGCTCTTAGGAATGTTTTCACATGTCTCATCAATATCATAATCAAAACAACACCATTTTAAGAATGTTTTATTACTCATTGCTCTCCAGTAACAAAAACGCTTTACTAGTTTCATATTGCTTGCGAACTGTAAGCAATATGAAACTAAGCATTCAGGTACCCAGTTGATTGGATAGATCAGATGGCAAATGACGTCACATGAAACTGTGTCTAGTTCTAATTCTGAGTAAGGGAACTAAGATCTGCACAGACATCTCGCATAAGAGTGTATTGTGCATTATCCCCCTGCCTAAGCAGGCCCTAACCAGCTCAGCTCTTTGAAGTATCGGAGCAGGACTTTAGGTGACTGACAGATTTCGTCTTCGGAATGTTTTTTACCTATCCATAGCTTTGTCCGGATCTATATCCAGGAAGAACTCATCTTCATGCAACACGGCCATGACCGGTGCCTGTAGAGCTGCTATGAGGAACTGTCGAGCTGGCGTGTGGCCATCACGGACCACGGCGTAGAGCTGTGATAGCGCGCATTTACCAGTTCGGAGCAGTCTGGAAGGAACTTGTTATTACTCATACTTATATTATAAATGCGAGAGTTTGGATGGATGGATGTTTGTTCACACAATGTTATAAATGCAAGAGTTTGATCTATCTCTAGATTGTTTGTAACAGTGTGTAATTAGATCAATTGTAAAACAATTTATTGTAACTGTAAATACTAGATTTCGTTATTTCTATTATATGATTGTAATTTTCTCTTTAATAAAGCAAAAAAAATAATTGGCATCATTGATTAATTAAAAAGGGAAGATAGGTTACGTTCTCCCAGCGCTTACTCAAAAATAGGAATGTGTTACTTATACACGCAAACACATACGGCCACAGTTAAATTCCAGTCCTGGGCAATACAAAGAAGAACAAAGACGGAAAGACGTATCTAAGACCGAAGTGAGACCGAGACAACAATATTTTACACGAATCACGACCTCCCGTGCCGCCGGTCCGACGACGGTGACTGAGGTGGGAGCACACAATTTTACACAATATGAGGTTGCCATTTTCGAGAAACTAGTACCTCTTTTTAATTAATCAATGGTTGGCATGGATGGATGTTTCTATAATCAAAACTACTGAACCTGAAAATGACTGACCTAAAACATATAGGCTACTTTGTATCCCATGACTCTTTTAGGGTTATGCTCACCTTTGTAAATATCCAATATTTGTTAACTTTTATGTATGATTTAATTTGTGTGAATAAAGAATTTAAGAATCTGTTCCTATGAGATTGAAAAAAATCTTTAAGCTTTTCCATAGAAACAATGCAAGTGAAGCTGCAGTGTGTAAGTGAAGTGAAGCGGCCATTAAATAGTTTCTTATAAACAAATTTTAAAGCTTAGTATTTTCAGGAATTTTAAATGAAAAGAAGCTAAGCCTTTCATTTTATTTGTATTAGTGACCAGTTCACCCTCAGTGACCACCTCTTTCAAAAATTGACTGAAAGTTAAATATTTTAAACATTTTGAAGTGCATATTGACAAGGATTAGATTTAAATGCTCCAAGGGCTAATTAAGTTTACAAGAATTTAATATGTTTATTATTTATTTTTTTATTGATGATCTACACACAATGTTGAATTTAGTCATGACATCACTTTTTAAGTTTGCAGTTGTCAAGTTTATTTACTACTAGTAGCGCCTCGCGGTTTCACCCGCGTAGTTTCCGTTCTCGTAGGAATTCCCGGATAAAATATAGCCTATGTCACTCCCTTAAAAAGTAAGCTTTTTAATGATGAAATATATTTTAAGCTATTGCATAGCTTCTATCGCGGGCCTTGAGCGCGGGGACCGAATCCAGAAATTCCGTAACGAAAAAACCTTGACGTTTGTCTCTTTAGTTCAGCAACTCGCCTCTAGATGGCATTGCAATAGCTTTACCGCGGCAGTCCCCGAGTGCCACACGTCTTTTTTTTTTAATAGGTCCAATAGTTTCGGAACCTATTGCATACAAACAACAAACGAACAATCAATTCTTTCCTTTTTATAATATTAGTATGACAAACATGAGTGTACAATCTAAACTAGGCTAGTAGGCATTGAACTTTCAGTATTAATTTATAATTCAGTGCGAAACTAATAAATAACAGATGTTTTTAGTTATCGATATATTTAGTAAGAAGATACTAGTCTGTTGTGGTAAAAATGATAACTTACTTCCTCGGGTCACTAGAATTCACCAGCTGATGTTTGATCAGTGACCGCATGACAGCCAAGAGCCGAGTCCTGTCACTACCTGACCTGCAGCTGCCATACAAGCCTGCCACCAGGTCTGAGGGCAGGGATGGAGGCATGTGGTCTTCTCCCAGGAGTAAGCAGAGAGCTACGAGGTGTGGGGAGTCTCGGAGCCATGCGAGCAGCTCTCCTAGGGCATTTGCCTCCTGAAAGAGACGGATAGTCATATTCATTTATTTGCCGTAGGTCACAAGGGACACTTGGAAATGTCAATTTAAATACATAGAGTGGGATATAATGTTGCTTAAATTATATTTACCCATAAATTTTTAATTTAAATTTTTTATTTTAAATTTTTAACCATTTTTAAAACCGTATAACAGACGAGAGAGAAGAATTATAAGTAACTAAGGAATTTATGTACAGTCAGCTGCACTAATATGTCACATATATTAAGTACACTACACTTACATAATTTTTTGTGATAAGTTCTCCAACTAAATTTAAAATGACCATAATCTCATCACCATAATTGTCAGAAATCAACAATATACAATTTAGCAAAACTATGTAGATATGTATGCGTGTGATAGAATTGATAGAATAAGATAAAACATAATGTATAGCTGTATATATGCTCCTGAATAAAATAAAGTAATACAGTTAAACGTTAACTTACTTTTGGTTGTATTGTTTAGTTTTATATTTTAGCCTTGTTTTGCAGATAAAACTGAATTGTTTATTATATTCTATCACATGCATGGATATTATTAATATGTAATCTTGATAATCTCCTAATGAAATGTCTCTGTACTAGACGTGTGCGCCGCGCCGACCCGCCGCCGCCGCCGGCAAATTTCCCACGCCGCCGCCGCCGATCAGCCGATCGGCGTGAATTCGGCGTGAAACGTTACCTTTTAGACCCTTTGAAAACCCCGTAATTTTATTGATTATTATTATCGACACTGCAGCTACTTAACCGTCATGTTGCATTTTATAGTAATGAGATGCAGAATTTCACCCTGGCAACGAGGGCTTTTGACGAAAAGAAGACAGGAGAAGCTTTGAGCGTATTCACCCAAGGTGTGATATCTGAATTTAGTCTGTCAGAAAAGTCTTTGTGCCTGGTGACTGACTCCGGAGCCAACGTGCGACGCATAGCCCAAATTGTGCCCGAAATAGGAAGCAATTTATGTCTCGGTCATTCATGGTCTGCATAATTAACCGTGGTGGGGCGCACCACGATTAATTACACTCACCGTGTGGTGCCGGCATAGAATAGCACCGCCCCAACTCCTCCCGTGGGTGTCGTAAGAGGCGACTATGGGATACAAACACCGGGGGGGCGGGCAGCAGCGCCCTCCGTAGACCGATAACATCACCAAACTGCGATCCCCAACCCGTATGCCCAGCGTGGGGATTATGGACACTAGCCCCCAATGATTTTACAAGTCAAAAAGTGGCCCCCAGTTCCCGGCCGCCTCGCTATTCCTGGCCATGGTAGCGGCCACGGTAACGGCGGGGTAGGGGGCGCTAGGAATCCCCGGACTACGGCAGGCTACCGATCACTACTTAAAAACTTGACCCTTGCTACGTTTAATGAACGCACTCTAAGGCTTGATCACCATCTAGCGCAGTTGGAAGTGGAGTTAGAGAACATTAAATGGCATGTTCTGGGGTTATGTGAAGTCCGTAGAGAGGGGGAAGGACACCGTAACCTTAGACTCGGGCCATCTTCTCTACTTTCGCGAGGGTGATAAAACATTCCAGGGTGGCGTAGGTTTCCTCGTCAACAAGGCCCTCTCTAACAACGTTCAAGAAATCTCCAGTCGACCAGGGTAGCGTACCTGATCCTTCGGCTTTCCAAGCGGTACAGCTTGAAGGTAATTCAGGTTTACGCACCGACCTCGGCACACTCGGATGATGAAGTGGAGGATATGTACGAAGACATATCCAAAGCCTTACATAACACCACTAAGGGTCACTTCAACGTTGTTATGGGGGACTTTAACGGCAAGGTGGGAACCCGGACTGGGAACGAATCCCGAATAGGCTCGCATGGTTATGGAGTTAGGAATTACAGGAGGCAAATGCTTGTCAACTTCCTTGAGAAAGAGGGGCTGTTCTTCTTGAACTTTTTCTTTAAGAAGGAGCCCCAAAGGAAGATGACGTGGCAAAGCCCCGACACTGTGACTAAAAATGAGATCGACTTCATCATGACGGATAGCAAGCACATATTCAGAGATATCTCAGTGATCAACAGGTTCAATACCGGATCTGATCACCGACTGCTCCGAGGCTCTCTGAATATAAACGCGCGCCAAAAGCTTGAAAGAAACCGTCTGATGAAGTCCACGCTCCGACCTAACCCAATCCAGATCATGGCGGGCACCGAGAAGTTCCAGCAGCTTTTCGGGAATAGATTCGTTGCCTTGAATCCCACTGATGACGCTGACGAGACCCTACACAATCTGGTCGAAACGTTGAGGAACGAGGGCATCAGGTTCTGCCAAAAGCAGCGTACTGGCAAGAAATCCCAACTCTCGGATGAGACTCTCGGGCTGATGGCAAAAAGACGGGAAACCACCCAAGTGACTTCGTCAGACAGGTCAGACCTGAACAAGCTAATTGCGAAGATGGTACGGCGCGACCTTCGGAGTTCCAACACACACCTCATTGAAGAGGCAATAGAGCGAAACCGAGGGTCCAAAGTATTCACTCAGCAGCTTAGCAGGAGCCACCTAACGAAGCTTAAAACGCACGATGGGAGGACCGTATTGTCGAAGCCGGAGATATATTTGTGCATAACGATTATACGTTGTGTGAAGATGTACTTTTTTAGTTCTAAATAGGTAATTTTTCTTGTAACTTGTATTTATTAATAAATGTATAAAAATATGTAAGCATTTTTAAATAATTTATAATACATCCTAAACAAATACTATACGCGCCGAGTTCACGCCGAAATCACGCCGCCGCCGCCGATTTCAGGCCGGCGTCCGCCGCCGATTATTTCAACGTCGGCGCACATGTCTACTCTGTACATCAATAAAAACAGCTGTAAATGGGGATAAGATAATTTATCTGTTGGTATGGTAGTGATCAATTTTTAATGCCTAGAAATGTAGGTAAATTTTTCTAGTTCATTCAGGTGGATTTTGTAAAAGTCAAACAGTTTTTCACAAATATCAAGAAAAAAATTCTAGAAATTATTTTTTAATGATCTTGGTAGATTATAGTGACAGAGTTATTCGTTTACAATTGTCTACTGAGTTACAAGCAATGAGCGAAAGGGCTTAAAAAGTGGGCGGATACAACATAACGTGTCAGCTGACATTAATAGTTATTATTCTAGAAGAATTGCATACTTTGTTGCCTTAATGTAAATCTACTGTTTTGGTTTATAATTAAATCTGAGGCAAGAATTTGAATTGTTCTCTAAAGAATTTGGTGAATTCAACTTAAACATAACAACAAGATACACCATTGTTCTATGTAAGATCTAAGATCTAAGATCTAATTGTATGCATAAATCTCGGTGAAATCTGTAGATAACTACAGAGAGGAAAACAATAGGTCTCACCTTGAATTTCAAAACCTTGTACACATCTATGAATGTACATCTTTCCAGTAAGCTTGTTCTCTGGCAAGCCGCTATTGAATCAGCCTCACACCTTGATGTTATGAGGTTGGTTAGATTCTGCCGCTGCATGGAGCACACCCATGATGACTGCAAGAGCTCCAAAGCCCTCTTTTCCACCTCTTCATTGAGTTTTTGCAACAGCTGCCTTTCTGAGTTAATGAAAATTTTTTCGCGTCTAAGTTGGTTCGCCAACTCCGCAATATTCATACATCCTTCGGATGAGGACTGCATCATGTTTTCTTTCAATTATACACTTTTATAGCGCATTTTACAAACAAAAATACAAGTGAGACAATAATTTCACTTCACGTCATTCGTATTGTAAAGAAACAAGTTTTGATCACTTTTCACTTCACTGTTTTGCCTCTATTCTTGGTAAATGTAGAGTGTACAAGTTAATTCCAGTTAGTAAGTAGAAGGAAATTCAGATACTTTTCGAAATAATTCTATTGAAAGCTTATTTTCCTAGTTTTTTCACTTTTTCTTATTTTTATTTTTCACAAATCTGCGACTGCGAGAAAAGCAAAATGAATGAGTGAATGAATAAAATTCTTTCTCTCTCACGACCGACCACAGATAGCAAATCAGCTGGTAAAATTTACGTTCAGAAATATATTTGAATACTAGCTGCACCCCGCGGCTTCGCACGCGTCGTTCCTATGGAAAAGTTTAAAAGTCATTTCTGCCCACGGGAACTATCGAATCGAAACGTGAGGTGATTTCTAGCCCACAAGAACGGATTAATGGAATAAAAAGTAGCCTATGTTTGATTCCAAGATTAGGATTACCTGATGACTGCCAAACAAACATCCATCCATACATCTCTCTGCTCCTAATTCCCACGCTGGGCATGCGGGTTGGGGATTGCAGTTCGATGGTAGAATATTTCTTCATGGGGCGCTGCAGCCCGCTCCTCGGTGGGTAGGTACGTACGTATTCCTTATTTGCCTCCTTATAAATTCAGACCACCCCATCTCTTCCCGTGGGTGTCGTAAGAGGTGAGTAAGAGACTTCACCGGGGAGCGGGCAGCAGCGCCCCCTGCAGAACTGCAGTAGGGATTATGGGCAATATAGGCTGTTGAGGTTGAGGTTGATACACAGGCTCCTGTAGTACGGTTATGTGACGCTTTCAACGAAACCAACACTGACTTTAAAAAACTATCCTTGGAGTAATTCGCATGGGTTGAAGATGAACTCCTCAAAATCCAAGGACATTATTATTGAGATCTCAAGAATGATAGCAAGGATATATTGGCTTAACCTTCCGCAAGTTCTTTTGGGTAACACACCAATCCAAATGAGTAAAAGCGTAAAAAATTAAGGTATTGTCATGGATAGGCAATTCTTGTGGGAAACACAATACTAATATAATATAAATAAAATAAAAAGCCATTTATACCATAACCATAATAGTAACAATAATCGTGCGAGGTAATTAATAAGTGAAAATAAAAATAATTTACTTCTCCATGCAGGTAGGTAGGTAATTAACATATCAAGTTTACGTATAATATATATATTTAATTTAATTTAATTTAAGTAATTTAAATTATAATTATTTAAAAATTTATTCAAAAAACAATAAAGTACCTATTTAGATTTATTTTATTCGTTTATAACTTGACTTCGATGTTCAAAATTGGTGGTATACATTATAAATTTGTGTCGATTTAAATTCTAATACATTATTTATGTTGGTTTGGACCCCTTTCGGGTACAGGCCTCCTCCAGTTCATGTACAAATGTGTTCGCAGTTTTCATGAATCTTGCTTCTTGAAGATCTTGAATGTTGCCATCTTTTTTCTCTTGAATTGCGTATAAGTGTCTAAAATATTCTATTTTTTCGATATTTAGAAGCGAAGCGGGAAACACAATGGAAGAGATAAATCATCAGACTTTTGCATCGGCTGCCTTCCTTTAGAACTTGCGTAACTTTTTTAAGCCTTATTACTCATGCTCCATATCCTTGACTACGCCGACGACGCCAGCTGTCCCTGTTCCGTGTTTACCTAAATGCAGCTTGACAGGGTTGAGTGGCTTCAGAACTTCGCATTACGCTTCATTTTCAGTCTGCGCAAGTATGACCACATAACCGAGTACCGTTATGAACTAAATGGTTGCCAATCCGCCTTCGCTACTCTCTCTCCCTATTATACCTACTCCAATAAATTAACACGAAACGCGCCGCCGCCGCGCCGCGTTGCGCCGCCCCGCCGCCGCCACCACCGTCAATAGGTGTATAACTGCTTCGTGTCCATCCCAAGGTTGTCTGGAAGATCGCTTTTAGAGATAAGACCGACCATTGTGCAACTCTGTTATCTCTCTTTTCCTGTATTTTTTGTATTTGAAAAACTCGCCGAAATTATGAAAAAAAAACCAGAAATAAGTTAAATTATAGGATCCATCTAGCAAGTCATACAAAAAGAAGTTGATGTTGAAAGATCAAAATTTCGTTCAGAAACCAATAGAAAAGAAATGAATGATTGAATACTAAATAGATTTGACAGATGATAATAAATGAACGAATGGAAATGGCTGCTGCTATCGAAGGAAATCCTTGGATTGCTGCGTTTTTTCATTATAATTTGTGTAAATAATTATGGTTGTTTTACCCTAACTATTTCAATGATATCATTGGAACACGCAATCTGTTATAATGTCAAATAGTTCAATTGAGGGCAGGCTGAAAGGTTTGCAAGCACGTTTCGAAAATGAAATGCGTATTCGGAATGACTTTAGCAGCCCTGGAGGTGGAATTGGAACTCCCAGGCCGGGGGGCGGCCAACGGCGAAGACCTCGTAAGTACTACCATGAGAAATGTCTCGATAAAAGTCACAGTTTTTGGAGAAAATAAATGTTAACTGCTGTCGTCATTATATTACTCTGATTGTCATCAACCCTTGTCTCTTGTGCACAATTCATGATCTTTTTGATGATAATCCCCTTACTCTCTTTCTCAGCATCTGTGAGTAAATTTTGATTACTTGATTGCTCATGTGCAATCTTGGCATTCATAATTCCTTTGATTAATTGGGGTTTCTACAGTCAGAAGAACTTCATAAGTTTATTGATTAGTCAATTTTCCATTCATGGGATGATGGCAGCTTCTTTGTGAGAGGGTCAGCTCTTTGTATTCAAATTATTTGTATAAATTGTCATTGAGCTGTAGGGGGCATTTTGCTGATGAATAAGAAACATTGTTTTTGCAGACTTGTGGAACAGAATCTCTTGATTTTCTTTTACAATTACTGTACACTCAGAAAGGATACTTACATAAAATTTAATTGGTATTCTGTTTTCTGTTACTTTGATATGTAGACTAAAGTAAAAACCAATGAAGTCGCTACTTTGTCTTGTTTTATGCATTATTGTCTTTTGATATTCATATACTGACAAAGACATTATGGAAAATTTAATTTCCTCCTTTCCTGAATCTTTATTATTATCTTAATAGTTGAACATCCATTTAATTTGTGATAATATTGTACTGACTAAAGTTATGTTTTTTTCTTTTTAGCAGTTACTGTTCCACTGCTGAGCAAAAGCCTCTCTTTTCTTCCACTTTTCGCGATTTAATGCTGTTACAGGCCATGATGGATGATGTGATGAGCATGAATTGGGTGGACTCCACTTGTGGTCTTTGCCCACAAGTCCCTGAAGATTCAGCAGATGTGTTGTTGCATGTGTCGGTTTTATAAGTATTTTACTTTTTACTATTTGTTGATGAAACAATTTATTTTACAGCCCCCATGTTCCCTAGCAGTATGCCTCAAGCCTTCCCCCCTAGAACTCAGCAGGCCACTGAGACTGAGCATCGGATGCGGGAGGTCTACAAGGTAATCATTTTGAAAATAAGATGGTTTTTATAGGAGGGTGATAGAATTAAAAAAAAAATTAACCCATAGAATATAGACGAGTACACTGCATGGATGGACACTGGATTAAATAGCTAATCTGGGCAAATCCTCCGTGAACATTGATACTCTTTATCTAAATTCATATTATAAATTCAAAAGTAATCTGTCTGTCTCCCTATCAGTTTGTGTTCCTATCTGTTTGTCTGTCTGCCGATTTGTATGTCTGTTTGTAGCCTAGTCACGCCTGAATGGATCTCAATAAAAGGCAAGAAGGTAAAAAAAAAAAAAAATGTAATTCCCTGCCTTTCAGCTTCCTGCTAGCTTGCATTCGAATTGATTACACTTAGAAACGGTCAAAGTATTAAATTTAGCACTGACAAGAAAATACTTGATATTTTTGATTTCTGTCATCTTAGGCCACATCTTCAGTTTCTTACAGTGAGTTGGTGGCCAAATACTTCATCATCATCAATAAAATAACCCAACAGATAATGTTGATGAGTGTCAGATGACACACTTTTTATGATGATAATGGATTGTCATTTGAATGCATTGAATTTTCCAGGTGAGTGGAAAGCTGAATGTGGAAGGCACAGAGTACCGCTCCCACATAGATGAACTTCAGCACCTTGGAGAACTCGGTAGTGGAACCTGTGGCCATGTTGTGAAGATGCTACACAAACCTTCTGGTGCTGTTATTGCTGTCAAGGTAAGGATTCATAGTTATACAGACAGAACCCTTGAAAAGTAACAAGTCTTCGTACCTATACCGTATCTATCGAGCATGTAGTATGTTAGTAAACAAACCACGACACAAATAACTAAAACCCACTTGCTTGGCGTCGAGTTTCAGATGTAAATGTTGGCAATATTTATTGAAGGAAGGATCTGAAATCGACAAGTAATGTTAAGTACGTATAAAAGTACGCGCCAACAAAGTGAATTTCATTCTACATGCTCGATGGATACGGTATAGTACATAGTTCTTGAACTATATAATATGTAATTTGGCCTTTCTGTTAATATGCCCATACTCCTCTAAAAGACATATTTTCAACCGATTTTTACGAAACTTTGTGTATAAAATCTACGATTATATAAAAAAAAATCGTCGGTGGTTTTTTGATTAATATCGTACTAGTAGTACTAATAGGCGCTAGAGGATTATTTGATATCTTTTGCCTAAAGGTCATTCGTGGGTCATTCACTCCTGAATCGAAATCAACGAGATAACTATCATTTTTTATCATTAGCAATATCCTATCATTTGATTGATCATCATTAATTGATTTGCAACATCGATCACGTATTTCGCGGCCTCCCCGTAGATACCTAGAACCTTACGAAAATGACACTCAAAATTGTCTACGACTTGTTTTAACGCAGACAGTTTGCGCAGAGCCTGGCATGTTTTTTGCATGCGGAAAAAGTTATTAGTGGAGTCGATTTTAATTTATTTTGTAAGTAAGGTAGGTAACTGAAAATAATAAAACTGCGTTTTTTCAGGACGTTACGTTCAAAACTTATCATATTTAAATTCATTTGGTTCCTATTAATTACTAATGAAAAAGCTATCAAATCTGCCAGGCAACCGTCAAAAAAAAATACACGACTTGTTTGAAAATTAAATACCGAATATCCATTACCATATCAATCATACAGGTCCACAATTCAACTGCTTACTTAATAAATTCACAGTTCTTCTAAAAGATTACGAGACGCTGCCATGGAACTGATATTCGGGGGGTAATGCCCATAATCCCCACGCTAGCATGTGGGTTGGGGATCGCAGTTCGGTGGTAGAATTGTTCTGCAGGGGCGCTGCTGCCCGCTCCTTGTGGATATCCCTTAGTAGCCTTTTACGACACCCACGAGAAGTGATTGGGTGGTGCAAATTCTAAGCACCACACAGCTATATCATTAATCACTTTCAGCAAATGCGCCGTTCCGGCAACTGCGAGGAAACAAAACGCATCCTTATGGACTTGGACGTGGTCGTCCGCTCCCACGACTGTCGGTACATTGTCCGTTGTCTCGGCTGCTTCGTCACGGATGCAGACGTGTGGATCTGTATGGAGTTGATGGCCTCTTGCTTTGACAAGTTGCTGAAGAGGCTCCGAGCGCCTATACCGGAGGAGATATTGGGAAAAGTTACTGTGGCGGTATGTATTATGCCAATATTGGTGTCGATTCTGTTGTTTTAGGATTCCTAACCTAAATTTTACGATTTCAAAATTTTATATGCTAGGTTTACCTAAAAATTATGGTATTCTCTATACAGATCCTAAAAATAGATAATAGAACGTTTTTAAAAATTTCAAAACCTCTGAGTTGAGTAGTTGGGTGTTGCTGTGAGCAAAATATGTTATTCTTTAACCGACTTCAAAAAGGAGGAGGTTCTCAATTCGGCAGTATTTTTTTTTTTTTTTTATGTTTGTTACCTCAGAACTTTTGACTGAGTGGTCCGATCTTCATGATTCTTTTTTTATATGAAAGCTGGTGCTTCCCATGTCCAAAATGGGACCATTTTAATTTTGTTCAGTTCTGACTATGGGATGCATGAAATTTCATGAAATAACCGTAAAAATTGAAGTCGGTTTATAGTTTTTTAAAACAAAATTAATTATTTAGTTTGATTTTGTTGTCTCGTAACCACATTCCTTATGTTTTACTTACGTTATCATGTTAACTTCTCAACAGACAGTAAACGCGCTATCCTACCTCAAAGACACGCACGGCGTGATCCACCGCGACGTCAAGCCGAGTAATATTCTACTAGACGAGCGCGGAAACGTGAAGCTCTGTGACTTCGGCATCAGCGGACGTCTCGTGGACTCCAAGGCGAAGACACGGAGCGCCGGCTGTGCGGCGTACATGGCGGTAAGCGAATGTCAGCCTTGTGGCGTAGCCAATAGCGTTATATTCTACTGGCTTTAAGTACCATTTGCTGACGTCATGGCTCCCAATGCTTCCAGTAATTAACAAACGTAGCGCATGTCACTGTATTGTCTCTCAAAACGGTCAACACCATCTGTGAACATCACCTCACCTCACCAGCCTATATTGGTCCACTGCTGGACGCAGGCCTTTCCTTATAAGCGCCTTATTGGCTTTTAACTTAGGATGGTAATGCTTATAATCCCCACGCTGGGCATGCGGGTTGGAGATCGCAGTTCATTGTTAGAATTGTTATGCTGGGTGCTTCGCTGCCCGCCGGTGGAATTCCCTTATTCGTCTCTTACGACACCCGCGGGAAGAGTTGGGGTGGTGCAAATTCTAAGCCGGCAACACACAGCTGTGAGCATAGTACCTACATATATCTAAACCAACTTTCGGTTAGCGATTTGGTTCAGCTGTCATACTTGTCTAAGGCCGCCCAGTTCTACTTAAGCCTCCTCAATATCCGGTCCACCTTTTAATTCGGATGTTATTTGTTTCAGCCTGAACGAATAGACCCCCCGGACCCGACGCGGCCTGACTACGACATCCGAGCGGATGTCTGGTCTCTCGGCATATCCCTTGTGGAACTGGCGACCGGGGTCTTCCCTTACAGAGACTGCACCAACGACTTTGAAGTTCTAACTAGGGTAAGGACACGGCATTCTTTTTCAAGTTTGACAGCACGAAACTAGGTTGTCGTAGCCACCAAAAGATATCAAAGACTTCCTACTGATTTTACTAGAAATAGGAATAGAGTTTAAAGAGGTTGAGTTTGTATTGTATCTAAATAAAAAGAGGATAATTTACATAAACTCGATCAAGTTTAAAAAATGAACTTGAAGAAATCAAGTCGCTTATATATATTCTTAGAAGTGGCAATTGTGTTTGGTTTGACAAATTTCTGCCATTGTCGAGTTCATGGATATTTCATAGTCATGGAATGGAGGCGAAGTTAAAATAATAATATGAGCGGTGAATTTAGAAAAAACCAATGAGATTTTTACGGCAGGCAAAATACAATAAAACTAAGAACAACAAGAGGAAAATTAATTACATATAACATTAACACAAACTAAGGATTATTTATATTCATAACTAGAAGGCAAGAAGGAAATATGCCGAATCTGTCTAGATAAAGAAGCACCCAGAGAATGTCAAGTTTAAGGTGCGCTGCTCCCGTTTCCTCTTGGTCACCGACAAGGAGAATGCAGATAAACTAAAGAGTCGGAGTCAAATCGTATCATCAATCTATAGGATAAAAATCCTAAACGACACTTCGTTACTGAGACGCCTCCATCCATCGATTCTCCGCGATGATAATCGTCATTCTAACGAGTCTTTCTATCCGCCATTTCGCATTGAATCGCGGTCGCCGCTCGAGAAACTTTAAGCCTCCACCGATTTTGTAGCGCGATTCCTTACACACATCTGCGTTTTTAACAGACTTCAAAAGAAGGAGGCGGTTCTTAATTCGATCTGTATGTTTCCGACTTCAAAAAAGGAGGAGGTTCTCAATTCGAATGTATATTTTTTATGTTTGTTACCTCATAACTTTTGACTGGGCGATCCCATTTTGATGATTCTTCTTTTATTTGAAAGCTGGTGCTTCCCTTGTGGTTCCATTTCTATTTAGTTCAGTTCTGACAATGGTATCCATGATAAAACCAGGTAATTGTAGTCGGTTTATATATTTTTGTAAACAAACTCTATTATGTAAGCGCGTTTTCTAGACGCCTATTATAGCAAAATCGCAGGACACGGAAACGCGTTGGACATCTTTTATCACGTCGATAAAATCACAGCAGTGTGTAAGATCGTATGCGTCTTAGTTTAAAATGTACTACAAACAAATATCTCAACAAATCACGCGACTCAAGACGCGCTTAAGAATCGCGGCTGTGGGGCATTGGATTTACTCCCCAGCGGTTATAGGTTTTGCGAGCTTATTTCTCTAGCTCTCATCTGATTGTTCATCATTATTGATTGTAATTGCAGGTAATAGCGGACGACCCCCCTCAGTTGCCAGAAGACAGTAACTTTACACCTGAATTCAAGTCATTTGTCACACAGTGGTAAGTTCTTTTTTATATCTGTACTAGCTGCGCCCCGCGGCTTCGCACGCCTATCCCGCGGGAAGTGATTTATAAGATAAAAAGTAGCCTATGTGATATTCCAGGCCTTTTTTTATTATCCTGAGGGAAATGCGCACGCATATCGCTGCCACGGGGAGACAGTGCGATTATGTGGGACTCCAACACCACTTAAACCCTCAGGGTGCTTCCGCCTCTGCCGCTTGTGGTGGGAACATGGGGACGCTTTCTCTTCCACGAACCCACCGCGGCTGCCCGATAATATCAAACTACCTGTATGCAAAATTTCAGGGTATGCGCCTTAAACGTTATTTCCATATAAAATAATGTGTGCGAATCTGCAGAAACTAGTTATGAATAAGCGTATTTATATTATATTCTACATCAGAATAGTTTTATAACTAATTGACAATTCCCTTCCAGCCTAAAGAAAAACTACCGGCAACGGCCAAAGTACGCTAAACTCCTAGAACACCCATTCGTCGTACAATCCACGCGCAGCAATGTATCGGTGGGCGACTGGTACGCTCAGCTGCCGGGCTCATCGCCGAGCGCGCTGCCCAAGCCGGCGTTAGTTAGCGCACCTGACTTCAAGGCCGCGCACGTCGTGTACCCAGCCAGCAATGGAGTGGAGGCGCGCAGCTTTGGCTCGCAGCACTTCGAGCCGGTGCGGAACTTTGTCACGAGCTCGCAGCATTGGATGCCGGAGCAGGTGACTCCTACGCCTGGCAGGTGAGACGACACGGTTAACTGTGTGTGTGTTTGCGTAATGTGGTCCCGGGTTCGAATCCCGGGTGGGTCAAAATATCAACCTCAACAGTGTACATTGGTTTACTGTTGGACGCAGGCCTCCCCCTGATAAGCGCCTTTATTGGCTGTTATCTCATGCGGAGTAGTGCCCATAATCCCTACTCTGGGCATGTGGGTTGGGGATCGCAGTTTGGTGATAGAATTGTTCTGCAGGAGTCGTTGCTGTCCGCCCCCGGTAGATATCCCTTACGATACCCGCGGGAAGAGTTGGAGTGGTGCAAATTCTATGCCGCCGGCACCACACGGCATAAGTCAAAATATGATATTGGAATTTAATTTTGTAGTAATAAAAAATCACAATAGCATGCCGTAGTCAAAACGATAAGCTACGTTAACGGCTGTATTCATCTGTCTGTAAGTACTCGAGTTAACAATAAGTAGAACCCTTGAGTTTTGAATGTAAAAAGTAAAATAGTTCAATGAGCATTTTTTTCCTTAGAGCTCGCTGGGCGTCCGGCAGCAGCGCTGGCGGCAGCAGCTCCCAGCCCACCAGCCTCGAGATGGACTTCGCGAACCACTCGCCATACCCTCGACGAAGGTAATATCTTTAAACCCTCAAAGAAATTCTGTAATTCTTTATTGTACACACAAATAATACATAGTATGAACTTATTTTAAAAGCTATGTACAAAGGCGAGCTTAACCCTAACAAAGAGTTTTCTTCCAGCGAAACCTTAGTTATAGGAGAGGCGATGGAATATGTAGAGGAAGTGTACAAATTACAAATAGAATAATAATATACATAATATGAAAGTAATAATAAACATAAATAGAAAGACCCTAGATCTGCTAGCTCACTTATAAAAAGGTGTTTCACCATCGCAGTAAACTTATAAATGCGATGGAGGGTGACGGATGGAATTGGACGGATAAATCAGAAATGCCATCCATATGCAAATGCATTATTTCTTTTGAAAGCCACCAAGTAGCCGCTTTTGAAAATACATCTGAATTCAATTATTGATATATATATTAAATGGCAGTTAAGATAAGATGGATTTCGAGCGTGATGACACGATATGGTTTTTTTGCGAGTGAGAAGTACAGAGCAGAGATGTGCACCGATTACATAATAGTACATTTTTTATGTACTATTATGTTTTTACCTAATTACAAGTTAATGAAACAACCACTCGAAAAATGTAAAGACAACTAAAGAAATACTTCTAGATTTCTAAGCAAAACAAAAACCGAAGAAAAAAATTGAAACATCTATTTTTCAAATTAACTATCGAGAAAACTTTCACCAAAAGTATTTTTAAAACACGTCACGATAAAAGAACGAAGTAACATTTCCCTAAATATAAAGGTGGTAGCTTCCACAGATTATGAGACAATATTGAGTTGAGAGTAAATTGATTATGGCACACTCTTAATAATGGACATGTCCACTATAATGAAACGCCACTGGTGTCAATAGATGGCATCAAACTAAACCAAATTATTTCGATAGCAAAAATTATGCTATCTTTATTTATATTCTTATATTTGATTGTGTTGAAAGGAATTGCACCATTTTTTTTTTTATTTTAGTCCTGTCTGATAAGTACGCGACATCTGAATTATTCCAATTTTATTTATTACTGACACCTAGACTACATTTAAACTTAAGACGAATGTGAGTACCGAGACAAACCTTACAAGGTTTTACGGTACAAATATAATGTATACTGTGATTGTTAATGTAATGAATAAATATCAAAAAAAAAAAATTGATAGAACTTTTATAATTAACCTAATTGTAATATCCAGGACGATAGAGGCGTGTGCGTCGCCGCCCCCGCCGCCCGTGCGAAGAGTTTCCGCGGATAGCCGATGGAGGGCGTCACCTGCTGTAAGTTATACCATACTAGCTGCGCCCCGCGGCTTCGCACGCGTTGTTCCTATGGAAACGTTTAAAGGTGATTTTTATCCCACGAACAGATTTATGGGATATACCTGTATGCAAAATTTCAGCCAGATCCGTTCAGTAGTTTTGGCGTGAAGAGGTAACAAACATCCATTCATACATCCATACAAACTTTCGCATTTATAATATTAGTGTGATTTCTCATTAAGGCGCATACCCGAGCATATGTGGCGCCGCCGCCGCCCCCGTTTATATAATATTATCCATCGTATAGTTTGTAATACCTATTATAAGCTATTTTTAATACCTCTGTAATAGTTTAATGTTTTTTGCAGAGTTCAGGCAGCACTAGTCCCATAGTCCTGCAGAGGTTTTACCATCAGAATCAGCAGCGGAGATCCAGGGTAGACTTGCACGCGACTCCGAGGCATAGAAGGTACTCTTTCCACCTTCCCATGGTCCTCCCAACCTTGCGGGTACACGGACCGAATCGCGAGAAAAAAGTCACTCGGGTGACTCTAGACTACAAATCCGACGCACTGTGTCCCGTACACTCTCCCCCTTCTGGGGCATGCCGCATTACATTACAGACTTCATTGCCGGGCTGCTCCTCTCCAGCTCTGTGCCCCCCCCCCCCCCCCCCCCTTATGATGTTTTTATTGTAAAATTTAATCATTGAAAAGTAGATATTTTTGTCACGTGAAGCGTGACGTCATACATGAACATTTTTGTATGGGCATGAAGTTTATACTTTGAGTTTACATTATGGAACTCGATGATCCGTGACATCATAAAATGCAATGGCAGCGTTTTTATCACCCGAAACTTAGGTTTTTACCTCAATTTTTTTTTTGCGTTATATTTGTTTTCGTTTATGGATTAACCTAAATAATCGATTAAAAAAATTAAAATCCAGGCATATACCCTATTGAGAGTCGACAACACTTTATTTCCGTTCATTAAGAAAATTATATCGAATTCTTAAAGTTGGACTTACGGGTCTGAAATAAATGATTTTTATTTTTGCCGCTTCGATAGTGCGTAGAATATAATGATGATGAGATTACCGTTGTTGGCGATACGTTCACCAGTTTAGGTTGTTAACACTTTCATGGCCCAAGACACAGACGTGTTTCTCCAACCCCGTCAGCCGGCGGCGGGCTGCGGCCAGTGAATGCATTAAGATTTTTCATAACAGATTATCATCTCCATTATCACAATAAGCTTTATATTTATGAATTATGGTTTATATACTTTGATTGATCAGCGATTGTCATGGCATGCACAAATAGAACTGCTGACGGGTAGAGTAAGGAAACTTATCTGGATATTTAAGAACAGAACGGATACCTTAGCCCCCATACAAACGTACTTCCCGCTTCATTTGGAAACTACGTTTCCGATCGTATTGAAATTTTGCATACATAATCGGATGATAAATAGCTATGTTACAAACATAGCTATTTATCATCCGATTATGTGTTTTCGTTTTTTAAAAAACATTATGATATTTGAATGAGAGTGAAACTAATTTGCCATATTTTGACCACCAAATCGAGTCATTTTCAAGCTATTTTTTATGCATGTTAGACACCTTTATTCGAAAATCTGTCACGCTGCAAACATCCTAAATATATTCACCATTAGAAATAAACAAAAATATTTCTGAAATCAGTTGATTATTCAAAATGAATCGCAAAGTACGAAAAAATATAAAAAATTGAGAAATTCCTTCAAATTTCTGCAACCGCTCGTTCAAACGCGGGGGGCAATGCGACACAGGGAGCACAATTCCAAAATAAGGCAAATGCCGCGGAATGGCCAACACGATGCGATTCTACGTGAAACAACAACAAATTCACTCGAGCCGGCCGCTGAGATTTGGGAGGGGTTCGTAGCCTTCTTAAGGGTCTAAGAAATTCCGCTTCCAAACCCTTACTAAACCAGATTTATACTTCCTTAGCAGAATCAGTCATAAGCTACTGTATAACCGTTTGGGGGGAGCCATAAAGAGTAAATTTATAGAAGTAGAAAGAGCGCAAAGGTCTCTTATCAAAGTAATGTACTCTAGACCATACCAACTTACCTACTTTATACGGAATCAGAATTGCTTACGATTAGAAAATTATATACCTTAAACATAGCCCTAAAAATCCATAAACATTTAAAATTCACAACAAGTAAAAAAACACAACGAAGAAATAAAAACATCATTAATAAAGTAACTGTAAGATCTAATTTTGCTGCACGACAATATGTATCCCAATCTGCCGACATATATAACTTAATTAACAAAAAACTTAATATTCATAGCTTAAGTAACTATGAATTGAAAAAGAAACTAACCAAATGGCTACGACGAAACGGAAGCACTGTTCGATAAGTTATGTTAGGTTTTCCTGTCTTCTCTCCTATGATTTTCATGTATCTCTACATCCTCTACATACTTTACTATTTAATATTTAAATTATACAGGTTCACACATACTAACAAACACAAATATACACACACACACACACACACAAACACACACACACACACACACACGCGCGCGCGCTCACTTCCCAAATAGCTAAAAATAAATAAAAATCTATTTATTTTTGTAAATAATAAGCTTTATATTTTAAGTAGCCTTATATAATAACTACTAGCCGAACTTAATGTACGTTCCAAATTCTATTGTTTGCGGCAGAGCGAGATTCCCCTAACACAGGTAAATTACTTTACTTAAAAGGGGGTCTCAAACACTGTTATGTAATGTATTTTAAGTTTCCGAATAAAGATTTTGTATTTTGTATTTTTTTTTGTATTTGTATACTGGGAGCCTTCTCGGAAAAGAAAATCAAAGAAAATTTGTGTTTTAGTTGTACTGCAAAACGAAATCGAAGTTTCTGATTAATCCAAATTATAAATTAGGTCAGTATTTTGTTTTTCGGAATAACTAGAAGTACTTATTTTTGTTGACAGTTTAAGTCGAGAGCACAGCGCTGGCAGATCGCCGGACCCGCCGCCGAGGATGCATCGGCAGCACCACATGTTAGGACATGAAGGTAAATATCCCACGACCTCTGTGGCGCAGCGGGTTGCGGGTTCGATTCCTGCCTCGCGAAAAGCGTTTGTACGACCGATCTGCACCTGGTGTTCTGGGTGCTTCTAAGCCCACTCGCTAACTATACTCCGATTCAGAATCCAAGATATTTTATGTCAACAAAGACATATTCGTACCAATAAAGAATCACACGCATGTTTAATCGTCTTAGAATATAAAATAACACTTACTTTATTTACTTTTGTTTACAGCTAATGGGAGTATGGAATTTGAGCCGCCGCCGTCGCTTCATGAAAGACTGCACCCTCACCCGCCATCTCCGTTGCTACTTAACGATAGGTATGTCTGACATACCGTGTGGTGCCTTGAATTTGCACCACCCCTATTCTTACCGTAGGTATCGTAAAAGGCGACTAAGGGATATCCACTGGTGGGGCAGCAGCGTATTCTGAACAATTCTACCACCGAACTGCGATTCCCAACCCGCGTGTCCATCGTGGGGATTACAGGCATTGCTCCCCTATGAGATAAAATCAAATACAGCTCTATTAAACTAGTGTAGATTAATCGCCTCCCCATCCCCCTATTACTTTAACCGTCTTGTGGTCATTGCACCAACCTTCCACTGACCAATCAACCTCAACAGCCTATATTGGTCCACTGCTGGACGCAGGCCTCCGTCTGATAATCCCCTTTTGACTATTACCTTATGGGGGGTAATGCCCATAATCCCCGCGCTGGGCATACGGATTAGGGATCGCCGTTCTGTGGTTAAATTGTTCTGCAAGGGGCGCTGCTGCCTGCCCCCGGTTGATATCCCTTATTCACCTTTTACGAAAACCGCAGAAAAATTGGGATGGTGTTTTGATTGGTTTTTATTTAGGATACAAACAGTGTAAATTATATGTCGGTGCCATTCAAACGCTTCTTAAATCCTACAATTCCATACATTACAGGTTATCAGAAGGCCGAAGCCAAAGTCTGACCCGAGCGGAGCTCCGCAACGGCTACCGAGCCGAGCCCGCGCCCGCGCCTTCCCCCGTTCACAAGCACCGGCACGACGACCAAGGTACTTACATCTCGCATAGTATACTTGTCTAGCATACATACGGGTTAAACGAACTTACCGAAGGAAGCTCAAAAGAAAATATTTTTTTTTTATACGTCTTGCATAATATACTTTACTAGTATACATACGGGTTAAACGAACTTCCACAAGGAAGCTCAATAGAATAATATATTGATTAAACGAACTTACCTTTTAGTAAAACTTACTTCATGGTTATTAACACTAAAGTTGTTTACAATATTTCGGCAAACAAGAGGGTAGATCGTTATATCTGCCAGCGTGGCGAAATATTGAAAAGCTCAAAACTCTAATCTCTAAATATTGCGTTGTAAATAACTTTAGTGTTACCTTTAATTTATGTTTGTCGTATACTAGGTAGCGGGAGTGGGAACTTTTGTCTAGGGACGTTAGAATAATACAGTAATTAAACGAGCTTAACTTTTAGAGTACATTAAAGTTTAGGATAGTTTTATTAATGTAGTATAATTAAACGAACTTACCTCTTAGACTATTGAAGTTCTAAAGAATAGTTCCTTTGTGTAGAATACATACGGCTGTTAAACTATCTTACCTATTGGGTTAGACAATCTAAGTTTAGATAGTTAATTACAATAAATAAACAAAGTTACTTTTAAAGACTTTAGTGTAAAAAAGTACCTACTAAATAAATATATTTTGGTCGCAATAAAATTGAATTGTAAATAACTGAAGAATTATTGTTGGTGCTGTGATACTATAGATCCTGTAGTTATACTATATATTTAGTCTAAGTAATATATTAGTATGTTTTAGTTTTAATAATTTTATTATTATTTCCTACAGACACAAGAGACATCTTAAAACACCACAGACATACTAATTAGTGCTTTCGCTGTGTTAATAGGATGACTTTTACGTATGTATACATTCTAGTACTGAATACAGGGTGGACAAGAAATCACTAGTTATTTTGATTGGCTCATATTTCATAGTATTCATAACTTTGGTACTTAAATGATTCGGTATTAAAAAAACTTTCAAAATTTCGAAGCTGGTTTCAGTGTCTTAAAGCAGCTCTAAAAGATATAGCGCATATTCTTACCACATGGACTCAAAAGAAACGTAATAATGTTTTTGTTTTATGCCTGTACATATTTTTGCAAATTATGAAACAACGCATAGACAAATTGTAAAAAGTTATGTCAAACTATGTGATTTCTCACTCTGTAACATTTACTAGGGTATATCAGTATTGGTCTCTATTAAAATGCAGTATTTTTTATATATTTATTGATATGTTTTGCGTACGAAGGCAGCCAGCCTGTGGCCACGATAGGTGTAATACGCTCACATGCCAGACGTGTTATCATAGCGTACCGCGTTTCTAAATTTAGATAATTTCAATAATCACTAGAAAAATATGTAAATCAACCCGTATATCGTATCGGGTCTCGATACAGACTTGAGCAGCTGAGATCTAAATGCTTTCACCTGCAATAAGAAGCATAGTACACAGAAAACTAGACGTTTCAAATAGTTTCTTACTTTTTTAAGGGATGCTAAAGGCCAGTGTCCTAAAAAATTCCGTATACATAGTTCTTCAGTTTGATTATCAGGTATTGGACACCTATTTAATCAGAGTCAGAGTCAAATCGTTTATTTCTTTAGAGTTACAAAATAAGCACTTAGACAAGTCAATTTTTACTATATAAACAGTTCGATAAACAGTAATTACTATCAGATAATAAATAAGGTGCAATTGACTCTAATAAACTTCAATTCAATAATCTTTGGTCGATTAAACAAAAAAAGCTGAACTTAGTTTAGTAGTAGTAGTAGTTAAATTTATAGTTAGTTAAAGTTCCGCGTGACGACACTTTTTAGCAAGTTGTATACGACTATACGTGTAACGTCAAAAAAAAATGTGCCCAATATCATCTGATAATCTAAAACGGAACTAAATAGTTTTTTTTTACTCAAGACACTACACTATTTTAGATACTTACTGTGTTGATAACACGTCTGGTGTGAGCGGGTAAAACAGCGCTTGCCACTCTGTGTCTCACGGCCATTATCACGTGAAATGATTGTATTCTTTGATTTCATCCTTCTTTCTCTATCCTACCCACCTTACGATATGTTGGTAGACAGCTGCGATATGTTGGTAGATAGCTGTACTTTACGCCTTAAAACTTAAGCTGTATCTTATTTTAAGAAAATCTAATGTATAGCTTGTCTTTACTAAGGTGACCGTACTTCATTACGAATGTAAAAGGGTTAACTACGAACCTTATTTGTGTTGGAAGAACACCAATGTTTCATTCCTTAACGAGGTGCTACAGTGACCGAACTTGTTTGGACTCAATTCTCAGATATAATCTAATTACTTCCATAAAAATCTTTTGTGTTATTGATTCAGACAGAATCACGATCAAAACAATGAAGACTGGTGCATCAATTCAAGACGAATCTTTTGCAATTAATAGATTCGGTAATATAAAACTTCAATCTGAGCAACATCGGCTCCTAGCCGTGAAGAAACGTTATTTAGCGAGGCTATACTCATACTCACAGCAGATATCAAGTCAGACCTAGCCTAGTTTAGCGAACGGTAGAATTTGACCGCTGTGAAGTTGGCAATATTTTAAAGTATTATTTTAAGAAAAAGCCTCAATCAATAGCACTGCTTTCAAAATTATTGGTTGCACCTAACTTCACAGTGGTCAAGAACTTTCATTATGAATAGTCAGCATGTCTCTACTGTACTTCAAATCATTAGTAGACTACGTTATTTCTGAAAGTGAATTGTCATAAAACTGAAAAAGCGATACAATCATTTCACAATACTCCTTCATACCATTCTCACTTCAAGCCCTTCATGTAAATACCAAATCGAACCACTACGAGAAATAATGCTTACGACGCAGTCCTAGTGTGTTTTGTTTACTGCTTCGGATGAAGCCAAAACTCGCTACAAATAGCGACTTACTTAAATCCTCAGTTACTAGCAATCTAATAAAGAAGCAGTCACCTGATTGTAATTTTCATCAATGATCAGCACCGATTTTGTCTCTGGCATCGATAAAGTTCGACAAGAACCGACAGTTCTACTTACCGAATCTTATCGACATCTGAGACTAAATCGGTGCTCATCGAGCCTTATCGAAGACCTCTAGATGCAAACTATGACTACATGTATTCTGCACTGTACCTTATTTAAAAGTAAGACACTAGAAACTCTTTTCAATAGAAAGCTGTTCAGAAAATCCATGTTTTCTTTTTAAACACGACTTCTAAACTTTTGTAGATCACGATTGCCTATTCTCCCCCTTAGACGTGGCGTAGCAATCGTTTAAATATGCATAGAGCTGTACATACCTTTATCGATATCGCTTTTAATCGACGATATGTTAAGGTATGTCTGCTTTTACTTTGTATCAAATCTAACCACTTATATAATTGCTTTAAACAGCAGGGGTATTTTAATTCATTCGATTCGTCTGTCAGTTCTCTTCCGATCTGCACGGGTATTTTAATTCGTCGGAAATCGGCCTTCGGATTCGGTATCGGAAATTTTTGACGAAGAACTAAACTTATGCTACTCTAAACTATTTGAAAACATTATATTCGAATCAAAATAGCGTTCTAAAGATCCGTCGGAATCGAATCGAATTAATTAAAATACCTCTGCTGATCTCTTCTATACATTTCAGACTGTTCAATTTGTGTACATTTGTGTTAAAACTTTTGATTGAATTTCAAAAGAATATCCAAGATTTCTGGAGTTTCTAACGTTATTACAATATTTGAAATTCAATCAAATTCGATCCTTGTGCTTGACGCTATCCCTACGGCCACACATCGCCTGCCCATTGTCGCTCTGTCACTTGCCTCGCTACACTAAACACGACCCTAACACCTGGCTAGTAAGGATTGTTTGTATCAGCTGGGTATTTGGAATATTTGGCTATCAGCGCTTTATCGAAGCTGCAACAGTACAATCATGCTGTCAGTTTACTTTTCATTTTGGTTTTAAATGTTAAAATGTTGATTACATAATTAATTATGATTACACCACAGAAACAAAGCTTAACTATAATGGTTGGATTGGATCCCTATTATGTCTGTGTAATTTTGTAATTAGACTATTTTGGGCGTAAAAGCGAAAACACGACCCTCAAAAAAGTAGATATTACGGCTGTTGTTCAAAAAAATTATTAAGAGTTCAATCAAAATAAGTTCTTATCTCTAGCTAAATGGAATGAAATTAAAATATTTATTGAAAAAGAAATACACATTTCACAACGGTTAACTCAATGTTAAGCTAAAGTAATAAGGTGTTATCACTTTCTCGTCAAGTAATATTATGGATAAATTAACAAGTAAATTACAATTAATTATTAAAAGTAAACTGACACGCACTAAAGCTGGAGAGCTTATTAGCTAGGTGAGTCCTTTCATCAATCATCGAATCGGCTTCGCTCAGTAACGCCGCGAAATGTGCTTTTTGCTCACCCTGTGCACGAGTGCTCTCATTCCATCATGGTCAATGAGGGCTAATCTTGCATTTGGAATTCGGATATCTTAGCTTTTTTTTCATCGATAAGCAATCGGCCGTTTAATCGATAAATTACAGACCTATCATTTATTTGATTTTATTAACACGAAGTCAGTCTAGCTTGTTTGCGGGTTTACCGTCTGGCTCCTACAGTAGCTTCTCCAACGACATGATGGTCTCAACTGATACTAGGGCCCGTATTATAAAAGACTGCTCTGTCGTAGATCTCTGCTTGAGTAACGTTTATGCCATAGAAAAGCATTACTCAAGCATGGATCGATGACTGAGCAAGTTTTTATAATACGAGCCTAAGATTCCAGCTGTTAAGTTGAACTTTAATCGAACGGTTATGGATTAGCCCTAATTGCACGAGCAAAAAGCACATAGGGCATAGGGCAGAGTATGGCCATGGGCTCCGGTGCGCGGGTAGCGGGCGCGGGTTAAGGCGGTGGTACACGCAGGCTGGCTGCACTCTCTCGCGGGGCTGCTGAAGCGGCGGCTCAGCGGGTACGTCAAGTGGCATCATGTTGCAGCGCATCCGAGGCATCCGGCGAACCGGCACAGGTCTGTATACCACTTTTTCTTGTTGTTGTGAATATTCACGGGTATTTATCGCTTATCTTTACAGCGATGCTTTTGATTGCGTTTAATACATTCCCCCGTTTTGTTACGAAGAACATCTCTGGTTTCAAAACAACACTCTTGCTTCTAGTAAATTTGACATAATGTAGAAATTTACGGGCACTAACCTTTTATGCTAGCTTTGTATCGGTAACGCGTTTAGTTTAACACATCTGAGTGCCTTTTTAACCGCTTTCGATCCTAAATACGACTTGTTTTTTTGTTTATTTTTTTATGTTTGTTTCCTTAATACTTTCGACTGCGTGAACCGATTTGGATGATTTTATTGAAAGCTGGTGCTTCCCGTGTGGTCCCATTTCAATTCGGCCAGTTCTGGCAATGGCATCCATGAGAAAACCATGTTATTGAAGTCGTTTTTTTGTTAGAATTATTCAACCTACTCTCCTCACTTGTTCAAGAAATGTTTTCATCCAGATGGGGCGCTGCTGAAAGCTGGAGCGTGCCCGGCTCTCCCCTTCCGCCCCGCGCGCCTCCACCGCGCCCCGCCGACTAGAGACTGCTACGCGTAACAATGGAATGTCTACTTTATACTGTTGGTGGTAGGTCGCAATTTGTCTAAGACTGTACTATTTGAACTATTGTAGCTTTCTTTTGTTTGATATTCAACACCTCTACTGGCGCCTACCAAGCTTGGTGACTATGGCAATACTGTATAGTTGGCGTGTGGGATGCGCATATGCTAAGATTAAGTCAGAGAACTATCAATGGAGCCCTGGATCATATCTAAAGATCTAAGGAATTGGTACCTTATAAATTTTGCGAGACGCTTATGAGATTTAGCTAGTGTGATTTAAACTAAATGTAAAATTATGTCATGGATAGATGGCGCCTTATGGTTTCCGTAGACGACCTCACTATATTTTAAGAGAAATATAATTCTGAACACGTAAATTCAAAATATTTAATACGGTACAATAATTCAGTAAATCAAAATATTTTTTTGCTATCCATGGCTTACGAGTATAGATTACGTCAGAATTTTATTTAACGCTATATGTAAGTAGTATAATAAAGTATATGTATACTAAAACGTATATTATAGCGATACTTGTGTAAATAGTTCAGCATTGCAGATACATTGTAGAGGTTCATGGGATATTTCTATGCCTGTTGAATTAAAATTTAAAAATATAATGTGAGGCAAATGTTTACTTACCAAATTTGGACCACCCATTGAAACTTTATTACTGGAGTAAAATGTCGAAACCGGTAACATTATGAATTAAATTGTTATTGTGAAAGCTAGTAACAGCATATGAAGCGTTTAAATTGTGTCATATTGTACATTATTTATTATAGATAAAAGGGTAGGCTGGTCGAACTTTCTTCTAGGTATAGTCCATTCCAAACGCCGACGATCAAAAATCTGCTTATAAAACAGCAATAGCTTTTGAGTTATACCTTTGTTGATTTCATTTGAGCCGTTGTGTTCTTTAACATAAGGCCGTATTTCACGTTTGAAATGGACTATAGCGTGAAATAATATTTAATTCGTTGTATATTGTGCAATTTGTGCAGTCAAGATTAGCTCAAATATCGACCAACGCATAATTATAGTAACTTTATCTCCCTGAAATAAGGTTCTTAATTTGTATCTAATAATTCACACAAGAAGAGAGTACGTTGTCTTTTAGATGCTAAACCTAGGAGTGTAAATATTTATTGCTGTAATGTTTGTAGGCATTAAGTATTGGTATAAAGTTATACTAAATAATTATTCTGTGGTATTACACCAATACTAGGTATGTAAATTTTGGTTTTCGCTTTATGTAATATGTATTTAGTTTAAGAGCGTTTAGAATCTGCTTTACCCTTTTTTAAAAACGCATTATGATCAAGCCTTAAAATTCGTGTATTCAAATAATTTATTATTTATATTATGTAGTATATAAATATTTTATTTTTTTAGTAATTAATTCAAACACTTAAAGCTAGAGTTGAAGTTAATAAGCATAGGCCTATTCGTATTTTGTAATAAAGGATGTATATATCGCGCTTTTTGTCGACTGAATTTCGCGCGAGACAGGAATTGTCCATCAGTTGTATTATTTTATATTTTGACCAAATAATGATTTATCAAACGCTTGTGATTTGAAAATTAACGAGATTTAATAACAGAAGAGTAAAAAGGGATTCAGCAGAGTACAAATATTTGATCTGTAAACTATAGATTATTTTGTTTCTATAATTACACCGCATAATTGCAGTTCAATTGTAAATTAAAGTTTTAATTTATTTCTAATATACCTTCAAACCATGAAAAGTCTGTTCTATTTTTTTTATCAAATTTATATTGGGGTACAAAGAGTACATCAGTCATCCTGCGACCATCGTCGCTGTGTCCTATAATATTAATTGAATCCTTTTTCTCTTCCTTTAAGTCTCGTTTCTTGAAAATAGGCGACTAACTCGGGCGGTTTTTGTACGAATTTACTTTGTATAGTTTACTGACTTTGGGAGCTACCCGATTGGTGATGTAAATCGAGATGTAAATAGTAGATTTTGAGATGGAGCGTAGTGTCACGCTGGGTGCAAGGATTTATGTCAGTTTAATTTATGTCGTACCTAGTTAGGGTGCATTCCGAATTAAGCTAAAATCGATATCTACACGGATTGTTACCGTGAGCGCGACGACGACCCGTAATAATGCTAATGGATAACGGACCAGTGCTGTGAGCACTCAAATTGATTTTATTAATCAACGGAACGCAGGGTACAAGTACCTATACAAATTACTTACTACCAAAATTACTGTGAGCGCTCTGTCAGAAGTGACAATTGGCTTTATACAATTGTTTTCGGATGCTGCGTGCGCGGTTATAATAGTGTCTGACGTTTTGAATGTTTGTACCTAAACAACGCGACTCGTGACCGTGAGCGCGTTCATGAGCGTTACGAATTATAAGACTGATAGCACTCTCAACTGTCAGTATCGAGATATCTCATTTGGAACCTAAAATATATAGTGATCGCTGTAATCGTATTTCGGAACGCACCCTTATTTCAATTGCATAATTATTTCGGCAATTTAGTATACATTTTACCAGACGACATTTAATTCGACGCAAACTTAAAAGCCTTTTGGATTTGTAACACTATTGCTTGTTCTTTAGAAAGTTGATTCTGAAAGCGCCCTCTAGTCCGTGCATCACGCTCCGTACGAATATTTAGGACACGTTGAGATATACAAATTTATTTAATACAGCTAACTTGATTTATATGGATGCAATAATTTTTATTTTAAGTGTAATGTAATGAAATAAATGAGGAACAAATTTTATTTAATAAATTTCATTTCAAGGAATCTTTCCGTGGCAAGGTAGGTAAAGGTAAACAGTAATTAAATAAATAGCTTTATTTCAAAAATAAATTAGATAACATTTGTGTTTAGTAACAAAAAGTATAAATAATAGTTTTAGAGTGCACAAAAGTTTACTAAGCTATTAAAGTTCTCTATTGATTAACTAGATATAATTATTATACTACATTATATTGAATTATATTGTCGGAATATAAGTTATGGAACAACACTAAGTTCGATTTAACGAAGCTATGCATAAGCATTAAACTAAAATTTTATAGATTTTTTTAATTTTATGCTTGGCAATATTAAATCTATAAAACAGTAGCAGAAATAACTACTGACCTATCGAATCAAAAATATTTCTCTCTACCTAGTTGCATTACAATGTAGGTACGTATGTCTTTCTAGATAGCTTTATTACTAGTTTAATATTTATACAGAAATTAAGTAACAATTTTAAAATTTTTGTTTTAATCTTTGGTATATATTACTTTTAATACAATATCGCATTTAGTTAACGCTGTTCAAAGTTTAATATAGACTACGAAGATTAAGTACACTTAAAACAGAAAAATTAACTCTTAATAAGGCAATGTTCCGAAGACATTTTTTCTTTATAATAAAGGCGAAAAAATTTCACCGTTAAACAAACAAATGACATATAAAAACTCCACAAATACCTCCATGAGCGAATGAGTCGCGTACGGCAAGCCGAAAGAAGTTATCTTCGTGTGGAGACATGAGATAGACTGTTGTGATATAAATTTACGATGTACTAGCGACAGATTTGCCCATGGAGATTGGTTTATTAACCATGCTGCCGCGCCGCCGTAATAGCGTGCGAAAATGGCACCTAGCTTTACGTCAAAAAAGTCTTGGCGTCAATGGCAACATTTAAAACAGAGAGACATAAAAACGTCAAACATGTCTCCCACCGAATAACCAAGTAAAATAAATAACTCTTACAACAATCAACAACGCGAAAAAACATACAATTTCAAACGTAGAATTAACAGCCTCAAAATCTTTGACTTACTATCCAATAATTACCGTCACCCTGACTAGTTAGTCATGACATGTATAATTTAAAACAAAGCAAAGCCTCTAACTCTTGAAAAACATGTATTGTTTTCCATAAGTACTAAGCCATTTGAGCTTTTTATTCCGATTGACTAGTTAGTTTGCTAGAGAAGGTACGAAATGTAGATATGTCGACTTGTGAATTTAATTAAAAAAATATTTAATAAAATTGCAACACCGTGGCGAAGTGGCGTCGAAATGGCGTGTGCAAATTGATCCATTTCTAGGCGGCTCTAAGTATAAAAATGTAAGTAAGAAGAAAGAATAGCTACATAATCTTAAAACTAAATGCTTAAAACTATTGAGTAGTGGTAACATCCTTATATCTATAAAATATTCTGCTAAACATGAATAAAATCTATTTCGCCACTCTGCCACGGCAGGCATTTGAAGACGACGATTATTAAATTCAGACCATTTTCTATAACAAGGTGTTGCCCTCGAATCGTTACGCTTTGGTTCATTCACCAAGCTTTCATCTCGTAATTATTTCTAATTCATTCAATGCCAGCTCGGGTGCTGAAAATAAGAAAAATCTTACATTAAACAGTATACTAATGTAGGAATAATAAGAATTAAGTCCAATTTAACGGGTTAAATGCTAAACATATTTTTGTAATGTGTACCATCTGGTACACATTACAAAAATATGTTTAGCATTTAGGTACTCTCTTGTCGTCACCCTATTTTCTCCTCGGTACCTTGCGTGCGTAAGCATGGTTATTCATTTATGCAAAATGGAGTGGACTTTAGGCATTAAGAAAAAAGTTGAAGTTAAGCTGACTCTACTAGACTACTTAATCTTTAGTGCGGGAGGCCCCTTCTGGCCGCGCTGCGAGCTGCCCGGGGCTGAAGAGGCAATGGCACGAGTCTTATCCATCGGACTCTACTTGCCATAGGCTACTTATTGCTTAGTGCGGGCGGCCTCCCTTGCCGTCGCGATGCGGGCTAACCGGGGCTGAAAAGTCGACGGCACGAGTCTTATCCATCGGACTCTACTTGGCATACGCTACTTACTGCTTAGTGCGGGCGGCCTCCCTTCCCGCCACGCTGCGGGCTGCCCGGGGCCGAAGAGGCCACGGCGCGTGTCTTATCCATCGGACTCCGCTTCAAATAGTCCGAAATGTGCTGCACGATCAGATCTATCGCCACTGGAATCAAATCACACCTTTGTAAATAAAGGTTACTTCAATATAGTTGTTAATTCATGTGTCACAAAAACAAACATTCATTTGACAGCACCATATTGCGGTCTAATTAGTTTAATCCCTTTTTTATTTATTCGAAATAAAAATAATGGCATCATTTTATTCGTGCTACTGAATTAGTTTTGGTGCCAACAGTATAGACACCCGTTTATCATTGGATAAAACAAAAATCACTTCATCATCATCATCAGCCGTTTTGTACCTACACACTGCTGCCTTCTATGCTGTGGTGTGTTAGCTAGTCTTCGTGAATCTGAGCCAATAAATAACTCATGACGGGATATTTACCTGACCAGAGTTAGAACACCGCAAATCATGGTAAATACACAGTCAGAGTAAAATAGTTTATTTCTTTACACTTACAAAATAAGTACTTAGACAAGTCAAATTTTTACTATATAAACAGCTTGATAAATAGTAGTTAGGTACTATCAAATAAGAAATAACGTAGTTACATTGTTTAACGCGACTGATATATCAGATCTCGACATCTAATTTTCATGAATTTTATCCTATAAGTAATCTAGGTGACTAGTATAATTAGAATAAGATTTTGGAGAAAGAACTGGAGAAAAGTACATAAAGAAATAAAATAGATATGTTCTTATTTTAGGTTTCTTCATAATTAAGCCTTCAACTACACTGCGAGTCTAGCGCAGGCGCGTTTGAATAATTACCTACCTCTCGCTCAACCCGGTCGCGTTAGGCGCCCGCCTAAGGCTGCAAGTCATTCGACAACAAAATCGATCGCTCGCATTGCCGTGCAACTAAGTTGGTCGTACGACAATACCACAGTGTCTAAACTAAGCGTTCGGGGTAAAGGTAATTGCGAGCAAATGAGACAGCCCGTTTGTAAGTTTGTAGCAATCCTTCACAGAAATCGTAGTTTGCGACAAAAATCGTAAAGGTGGGCGGTCGCTTGCCAAAACAGCTGACAAAAATGAGTAATTCCAATGGTAAATCAATATGAATATTACAAATTTAACATTTTATTTATGTTAATCTACTGTATTTATGGAAATAAATAGTTATTGAATCATTTGAAACTTGATTTTTGCAAAGAATATCAAATTACGTAAAAATACATTCGGTAAAACTTTGCGACCGATGTCGGTCGTTATCTATGTCGAGACTGCTCACCCAGGTTAGTATGAAAGCAAACGGCGGTTTCATAATGTTTGATACTTCGCTCCTGCCTTAGATCTAGCCACCGCGCCCTCGGGCCTCGCTAGGCTACTGCCTAGCGAGGGCGCGGTAATGGTAGGTAGGGCTTTAACCATACTTGGTTAAAGCCTTATTATCATTATCTTATTTCTTGCAAATTTCTTACGAACCTTTCATTGATTTTATTCCTTCTTTTTCTAAAAGGCTACTATTTCATCAATGAAACCTACAATAAAGGCTTTTTATCATTTTCCTATTTCTTGCAAATTTTTTAGGAACTTTTCATTGATTTTATTTCTCCTTTTTCTAAAAGGCTACCATTTCATCAATGAAGACTACAAAAGTCCAGTGGCCAGGATCTCTGAATAAAACAATATTCGGATGCAAACATTTTATTACTCATAATAATTCTAATAATTACACCTAAAACTAGGTTACATGGGGTTGTGAATAAAAGTACATATAGTTAATATAAATACATATCAAGTCATATTTGTGCAATTTAAATATTGGGGCCACTTATTCGTATCAAGTTGTAATTTAAGATTTAATCATAATTAAGGTACCAACCCAATTATACAATACAATACAAATCATTTTCACAGGGGAAATATAATTAAGAAAATACCTATACCTAATGAATACAACTTATAAATTCATTTAGTTAAAAATACCTACTAACTTAAGGTACATATACATAACAAATAGGCAGAAATTATTTAAATTAACTTTATATTTGTGATTATTTTCACAATACAATCGGAAGCATTAAATTTAAATAATACACACTAAGATAATTGCTAAGTGATAGAGCAGAGTATATTGTACGGATAATATGATATGTTATAGATAAGTGAGTGTATACATATTGTGCGATACAATAATACAATAGAAATACCTTAGGGTAAAACAAAGCCAAAGTATATATTGTGTCCAATATAAATGCAATTATACTCAGTACAGTAGATCCTAAAAAGCTACTAGGGCTACAAATTAAGGTTGTTACATGGTTTTATTATGGTAGGTTACGCGTGAAAAAAAAATCGGAAAGTTGTTATTTTTTAGATTTTACAAGTATCTATATAGTACTTACTTAATTTCTGAAAACTTTTACATATCTATCCATATTCATTGCGCTACTACCTTTCTCCATGCCCAAAAGGTTTTCTGTAAGAAACCTCTTGTAAGATTAAGCTCGTTTTTGTACATGTCCTTTTAAGGAATCTAATCTTTTATTGTAACTGAAAACTTAAATATTTGTAATTTGATTGTACATAATTTTCTTTGTCAACTTTAGTTTGCTAACTTAGCTAAATCTCGCTGTCTTCTTCTATTGACATAAGTCAGACTGAGAAATAACACTTATTAGCAGCCGTTTTATATTAGCAGACCATTATGAATAAATATGAATATTGTTATTGTTTGTAGTCTTACGACATAATCTTGCTTTTGGTAATAAATCTCATAAAGTCAACAAACGATTCGTAGTTTGTCACGTGGGTTTATATCAAATGACTTCTAAATAGCTAAATTACTTTTACAACCTAGAAAATACTAAAATTCCGATTTTTTTCACGCGTGATCCTGACCTTAAAGGATCCTTAACAAAATAATAAGTATATAACGTCAAAAATAACTAAAATAATACATTTCACTTAACCCGTTAACTACAGCTTTCAAACCAGATAATTTTGACTGATCTTTTATCACAGGAACTATGTATTCTAATTTTTGTCAATATTATGCTAAATCTAAAATAAGATCAGTTTTTGAAGCGTTTATAAATGTATATGTATACAAATAAAAATATTTACTTTGTGTCCGGTCGCTGCGTATCTAATGGTCATCTTACCCTTACCTAATCAGGTAGGTCACGTGTGAAAAAAGGTTTTTTTCTATTTTCTAGGTTCTAACAGTAATTTAGATAGCAGATAAAACTTTTGCGCACTTTGAAAGCCATTTTCTCTGAATCTTTGCTAAAAACAAACTTTGAATCAATTGTAGTTTCGAGTCTATAGACATAATACATAGTTGATTTTAATTAATTTAAATAATTTTGATTTAAATTAATTAAAATCAACATTATGTCGCGAAACAGAACTATTACTTATTTGCTCCGTTTATACTTTGCTCCTTTTATAAATAAAATTAATTTGAGCGCTCGCAAAAGTGGTCCGTATATCCGTCAAAAACAAAGAAAGAATACGGAACGACTTTGAGTGTTTTTAGCTCTCATATTCTTTTGAACTAAAACGGACCGCAGCCATTGACTAAGGCCCGTATTATGAAAGCTTGCTCAGTCTTCAATATCTGCTTGAGTAACGCTTTTCTATAGTATAAATGTTGCTCAAGCATAGCTCGATGACTGAGCAAGCTTTCATAATACGGGCCTAAGACCCAAGTTCACCAATAGATGGTTATATTGCAGTTGTTTGGACGGTTTTGAAACAATTTTTTATACATTAAACGTCAACGTTAATCAATGAACCTTACTAATTGTCTGATTACATAATGGTGAACACAGACCTAAGTCAATGGACTTAAAAACCACAATTACTTTGCAACATGCACAAAACTTCTATCTGCTTTCTAAATTACTTGTAGAAGTTGAAAGTTATGAAAGAGGTTAATAGTTGTAATGGTAAAAACTCGTTTTTTTTTCACGCGTGACCATAACATCCATGAAGGATTATGTAGTGTTCCTTCATACCTTTATAACGTACATAACAAAATACCATGTGTTTTTTTACCCAATGATTTCACTCGATATTTCGGTAAAAAAAACATGACTTCTTATAATTCATATTTTATCCTACACCTATAACCAAATACACTAAAGCCGACGACGGGGTGTGGCAGGATTTAATATTTTGACTATCTATACTGATATTGTAAATGGAACGGATTTTAATGAAATTTGGAAAGGAGGTTTATTGTTTCGCGTTAAACTGTATCTATCATGTCTGTGTCCCAATAGAGGGGAGGAAAGGTGACGGAAGAATGGAGTCAGCGAGTATGTGGAATGGTGGGCTCGCCGGCCATGAGAGGGACGAAGAGGGGACGCCAGTCGCATCGCGGTTGGTCTAAATGTTCCCGTGGTTCGAAGAAAATGGCGAGAGACGGACACCGGAGAGGTTTTAGTCGGTATTACGTCCAGAACCCACTAATTATGTGGGACTCGACGCCCTGAGAGCAGGGCGTCGAGTCCCACATAATTCTGGTAACCCCAAGACCAGTTTATTCGAAAGCGAGTTCCGTCGCCGAATAAAATAAGTTGCAAGCAGGTGGCAGAACAAAATGTTAAATAATATGCGTATTTTTTCACAAACAAAAGTTAAATCTGTGGCTGCTAGACAAATGTTTCTATAGTGTAAATGAATATATTGATTTAAAGTAGAATAATTTATTATTTTGACTATTATTTTAAATTACTTATCTAATCGTTAAGTATTTATTCTCGATTGTATTACCCTAGATTATTATCGAATATCTAAACTAATGGAATCACCGATATTTATATTTGCACACCTGCTTGCATGTCGAATGCCTTTGACATGACTCTAGTCATAAGATCTGACATGTACTTGTAATTATGTATTCAGCAAATAAATGAGTTGATTTAATTTGATACATACGACACTGCGACGACGTAAAACTCATGCTTAATAATGTAGGTATATCGAATCGATTTTTTACAACTTTGAAATAATCTTTAGCAGTAATATTAAGCCATTTATATTGTCTTTAAAATATCAAGTAAATGTGCCCTAATTATTTGTATGATGGCATCACTACATATAATTGGGTTTGTTTAAAAAAAACTATAAACAAACTTCAAGCCAATTCAGAACTGGACCATATTTAAATGGGACTACACAGAAAGCACCAGCTTTCAAATAAAAAGAATCATCAAAATCGGATCACTTAGTCAAAGGTTCTGAGGTAACAAACAAAAAAATACAGTCGAATTGAGAACCTCCTCCTTTTTAGAAGTCGGTTAAAAATAGTTCAAAATTAGTAAAAGAAGCCAAATACCGTCGTCGGCCCTAATCTACTATTTATCCTATGCTTATGTAAGCATCAGCCTTATAATTAACATATTGTTAGAACTTAAAAATAAAGGAAATGAAATAAATTGATATTCAATATTGGAGGTGTTTTTAGTTCGCACTCTCAAAATATACTTCAGTATAAATGTATATCAAGTATACAAATATAGTATATACAATATGCAAGGTCCTTGCAAACAGCGTGTTATGGGTAACTGAAAAACTTAGTCAAATTAAATTGCGTTTTTTAAATACACTTAAAAAAACACTCAGAATACTCGGAGCAAATATTTGGAGATTATACAAATATTAGTCTTGAAGCCGAAGCTGAACAACTGGTATTATATACTTATACTTACCCCCTTATTCATAATGGCCTGCTAACATAAAACAGCTGCTAAGTAGTGTTATTTCTCAATCTGACTTATGTCAATAGAAGAAGACAGAGCGAGATTTAGCAGTGTGCTAAGTTAGCAGACTATTATGAATAAGGGGGTTAGTATACAACTGGTATTATACTTAGTATACAACTGGTATTATACTTAGTATACAACTGGTATTATTTTATTATACAACTAGTATAATATGTACTAACAAGGTATAATCAGAAGTGTGTTTGAGAGCGCGAACTACTAAATTGGACAGACATAAGACACGCAACAGAAATTCATTCTTAAATTCTGAGGTAAGTTACATGCTATATGTTTTTTGTGACTTAAGTGAAGTTATTTGCAAGCTTCGAGGTCCCAGGATGTCACGATCACGTCTCGTTTCTAACGTCAAAAAGACTCGCCCCTCAGTATGCTGAGACCTACGGAGCTGAGACGTGGACACTCACGATAGGGCTGGTCCACCAGTCCAAAGTCGCTCAGCGAGTTATGGAATGAGCTAGGCTCGGAGTCTCTCTGAAGGATAGGATTCGTAACGAATACATCCGACAGAGAACCAAAGTTATCGACATAGCTCAAAGAATTAAGCAAGCTAAAGTGGCAGTGGGCCGGCCATATCTTGCGAAGAACCGACAACCGATGGGGTAAACGAGTTCTAGAGTGGAGACCACAACTCGGGAAACGTAGTGTAGGGCGCCCTCCGGCCAGGTGGGATGACGATCTGCAAAAGACTGCAGGCAGATGCTGGATGTGTCAAGCTGAAGACAGGGCGCTATGGCGCTCATTAGAAGAGGCCTATATCCAGCAGTGGACTAATGCTGATGATGATGATGATGACGTGACAGCGCTCCAAGCGGGAAGTTTACATAACTTTCACATTTCCATAGAAAACAGTAGTAGTATGTGTAGTTACGTAAACTGTGTAGGTAGTAAACAGTATGATATAGTTCACATTCAGTAGGTATACTGAGGTGTGGGTCTTTTTGACGTTTTTATTCTAACGTTTGAGTTTGTAGTGTACGGATGTAAGGGACCAATTGTTTAAAAACGCGCGGTACTAAAGCGCGCTTTGAAACACCTAATGGGTACCTACTCTAAAGGTTACCGCAGATCTGTACCGCACCACTGCCGCACAGCATAAAAAAATGTGCATTCAAATTGGGCTTTAATTCGTCATAGATGTATTTTATATTGACGGTATCAGATATCAGCGCGTATGAAGCTATGCGTTAAGTATGTCACTGTAAAATGTAATGTTACTGAAGCCTTAAATGCTCATTTTTGTATTGTGTTGTGCGGCAGTGGGTTTGGACAGAGCGCCAACCTACTTCACAAAAGTCACAGAACCAATCACCACTATCGACTCAAGGTATCCTCGGAGCTTCCAGACAGCCGTCGGCCATTGCTCTCGTCCATTTCGTGGTGCACGCCGTTACAGCCATTCATTTTGTCAGTCTTCGGCGTAGACTGCCGCTTCTTGTACATTATATCCCAAATGTGGTGTACGATTAGGTCAATAGCCACTGCAACAAGGGAAAACGGAGTTACCGCGGGGGTGGGCGCGGAGCGGCGGGGGAGGTGATAGCCGCTGCAAGAGGGGGGTGGGGGGGCTCGTTGCAGTGGCTATGACCTGGGACTTACCTGGTGTTGATTTGAGTAGTGGAACTGATGGCACTTGAATACGCGATAAAGGTTTTGTAGAAAGGGACAACTGGTGGTACTTAATGTATAGTAAAGTGGTAATACGCGCTACGGATATTCGAAAAAAGGGACATAGACAACCGGATTTAGGGTCGGTTTACGGTTTAAATGCGACATAAAAATGCGCAGTAGGAGGCTTTTTGAATACATAAAAAAACAAATATGCTTCTTTATCAAAAATCTATCTCAGCAAGAAACTAGATCACAATGCTACATATCTTTAACAATAAATTATTTCGATTTTAAATTCTAAAATGTATCATTTTGTATAAATATTTTTGTATCGAGATAAGTTTTAAGTTTTCAGCTTATCCAGAATCTAGGTAGGAACCTGAACTAATATATGTATAAAAATTGGAAACGTGGTTTGTTTAAAAGTATTATTTTTCTAGTTCCTACAAAGCAATCGACGAATGGTCTTACTTGGTGCAAAATACCTACGTAAAATTGTAGTTGTTTGTTGTAGTAAAGTAAAAATTAAACTCACCCAAGTTGTCAGCGCCTCTCGGTATGATGACGTCAGCAAACTTCTTTGTCTGCAAGGAGAACTGTAGCTGTAGATAATCTACACAAGCTAATTTCATCTCTAATAAAACTTTTATGTGATCTATTCGGAACAGTTCCCTATACAACAGCGAAATATTATTTAAATCGGTCCTATATTGACGGAGAAATCGGTGAACATAAAAAGACAAAAATAGAACGTCCTCCTGAGACTTCAGGGATGTTCAGGGAACACGCTTAAGCCCTACAACAATCATCTCACGTCGATTGCAGGATTGTGCTTGTGCACTTTGATACATATACATCCATATTTTAAAAAACTATAAACAGACTTCAATTTTTATGGATCCCATCCCACTGTCAGAACTAAACCAAATTAAAATGGGACCACACGGGAAGCGCCAGCTTTCATGTAAAAAAAGAGTCATGAAGATCGGACCACCCAGTCAAAAGTTCTGATAAAAAAAATAACAGTCGAATTGAGAACCTCCTCCTTTTTTTAAAGTCGAATCATAAATAAAAAGCCTAGTGTCCCAAAGATTTTAATTATTCCGTCATAGTAAAAGTTCTGTGACAACACACTTTTCACTTTTTAGCAAGGTGAGAAAAATTGGGGAGGAAAAGGGAGTGAGGAAAAGGGAGTGATGACACTCACTCCCTTTTCCTCCCCAATTTTTCTTTTGATTGACAAAAGCAAAAATATGTGTCTAATATCTTCTGATAATCTGTCTCTATCTGACGAATTTTTTTTTTTTTTTGCGTTGTACGCTGCATGTGACGCGTCATATCAAACAAACGCGTGTAATAACGCTTCTCCGTAAACACACTCTACCAACGCCATATGTTTGAATTTAGTGCGGGCGCCACTGCACGCATCGCTGCACGCGCCGCGTCTCGTGGATCTTTAAGAATTTTCATTTAGTTTGCTTGAATGTTGATTACGTACTTCCTAATTCTAATTCTAAGTCTAAGTGGGGGAACTGGAATACTGCACTGACATCCATGGGAGTGATTTGTGCATTGTCCCCTAGCCTCCTTAAAGTATGGTATGAAGAAATTACATACTTTAATATTTAACAGAGATTAGTTGACAAGTCTGTCAAATCATCGCAGCAAATCTCTAGTCAAACATGAAAATGGGTTTCTTGAACGCTAATAAGACAATTTTCTTCGTCAAGCGCTTGTCAAATCAATAATCAACTTATATGTCATTTTGCTTTTCTGTTTAATCAGCGTTCGTGCAACCCGATTTGATTTGAGCAGTGTGTCAAGTTAATTACCTTGTACAAGGTACAATGTGTAATATTCAAGTTATGCATGTCATCAACTTCCTATGTTATTTTATTATATTACAGCTTACCAATATCTACATAAGGAATGTGTCACCTATCAAACGTGACTCCTATCTTTGGTATTATACTTTCGTGTTACCTTTAATCCAATAAGTTGCGAACTAACTGTTGGAGGACTTATTATTTACAGTATTCCCAACATACCTTGTCAACTGATTTGTGATTTGATTAGCGTTCGACAATCCGGCTCTAAGGGCCATATTATGAAAGCTTACTCAGTCATCGATCTATGCTTCAGTGACGCTTTTCCATGGCATAAACGTCACTCAAACATTAATCTATGACTGAGAAAGCTTTCATAATACAGGCCTAAGAGTACGACCTAGACTACAAAATAATGCGAGAACCCAACTAGACTATAGAATGCTTACCGGTAGGCAGAACTCTTCGAAGGCTGGCTTCACGAAGTTCATGTACTGGTTGAGGACCTGCTCTAGGTCTCGGCCGCGGTCCATGATGTCGCGGGGAACTGTGGAACACACCATATAGTTATAAAATAAATAAATAATGCTGGATACTTCACAGAGCATTATGTAACCCCTTAGGGTTTAATGCTGTGTGCAAGTTGTCAGCGCCTCTCGGTATGATGACGTCAGCAAACTTCTTTGTCTGCAAGGAGAACTGTAGCTGTAGATAATCTACACAAGCTAATTTAATCTCTAATAAAACTTTTATGTGATCTATTCGGAACCATTCTCTATACAACAGCGAAATATTTTTTTAGATGAGTCCTTTATTGACGGAGAAATCGGTGAACATAAAAAGACAAAAATAGAACGTCCTCCTGAGACTTCAGGGATGTTCAGGGAACACGCTTAAGCCCTACAACTGACTGAACTTATTCAGTAGTTTCGGAGCCTATTCAATACAAACAAACAAACAATCAAATCTTCCCTCTTTATAACACTAACCCCCATATCTTTAGTCGTTACCTCGACCTCGACTCAACCTCTACTCAACCTCCAAATGCGTTTCGGTATGCTTGATGATAAAAAATTCCTCCACTCGAACAGATCTTAGAAGTTTTTCTCAGCCGAGTGAAGAAATAAACTGTCATCTCAAGGTACCTCGCGACCTACCTTGAATGCTCATTGAAAGCGTTTGTTGAGATTTAACCAAATTATCGACTAAGCATACTGTTGAACTGTTTTGGAGGAATGCTTGAGAAACCCTCAGACAAGTTAGAGTGAAGGTTTAATTGAAGAATTGTCTAAAGATATGAGTGTAAGTATAGATTGATCTGTATTTATTACATTATTTCTTCTAACTGGATCTGTCATCTATCTAACTCATCTCTACTCCTCATGTGGGACTCTACCTACCACCTGTTATACCCTCGTATATCAAAAAACTTTCATAAAACAAAATGTAGGATCGTTTTGTTCCGTTTGTCCAGAAGACGTGGAGGACAATTACAAAAGCGCAAACAAAACTACGATTCTGTCATAAAATAGAATGTAATGCGAGATGATACGTCACCAGATGTGGAATTCCGTTCTGTTTTGTAAACACATACATGCCTTATCTATTACAGCCGTACAAGCACTAAGTAGCGACATCTCGACAAGTTCAGATACTTTCTACAAACCATTGATTGTCGTTAACCTAGCCAGGGTAAACAAAACAGTAACCTGAGAGCAATGTCGCATAAGAAGGCTTACGTCAATAGGGTATACGTATGGGTTTTTTTAAATCGTTTATTTAGGTTAATACACAACCGAAAAAAAATAGGCATCCACGAAATTTTTAATTGTTGAGGTAAAAACCCCAGAGGCCCAGAGTAAAACTGCACTCAGTTTCGTTTCGAGTGATAAAAACGCTGCCATGTTAGCCCTTGCAATTTATGACGTCACGTTTCATCGAATCACCTTTGTCAACTAAAGTCAAAGCTTCATGACCATACAAAAAAGTACATGTGTGACGTCACGGTATAAATAAATAAATAAATAATGCTGGACAATTCACACAGCATTATCTAGCCCCAAGCTAAGCAGAGCTTGTGTTATGGGTACTAGATAACTGATATATACATAATACAATACACTACATAGATACACGGTTCAGCTGCCAATAACGTTGCGTTTAGAAATTTTGCGGTTGAGATGTAAAATATCTAAACTCACTTTTTTGATTAAATTTCACAATAAAAACACATTAAAAACATCAAAAAATAAATGTACAGATATATTTCTACATCAATAGAGAATACGTACAAAAAATATTAGCTTTTTTAAAGTCACATGCATATTGGAACCGCGATCCCATTCGCCGGATTGATTTAATTTTATTATTTTTATTTCGGCGAATGGGACCGCAAATTACGTGACCCAAATTGTACAGTCGTCGTCAGATACAGATCTGAAATAAATACGACAATATTTAAGTAAGTAGTACCTATGGTTTATCCATTTTGAATGAAGCATGTTAGTAAACAAAGTACGACACAAATAACAAAATCTCACTTGCTCGGCGTCGAGTTTCAGATATAATTGTAAGCAATTTTTACTGAAGGGAGGATCTAAAATGGACAAGTAATGTAAATTACGTATAAAAGGACGCGCACACGACGGAACAAAACTGAATTTTAGGTTGGGTATGGGCGGTTTGTTTACGTTTATGCTCCATTCAAAATGGATACGATATAGTTCATAATATGTCAATAATGACTGACCTCTCCTCGCAAGCCTGGTGTCGGAGTCAGTGTCCACGAACAGCTTCATGTGGAACAGGTCTCGCACTTCGGGGAAGTAGAACACCAGGATGCCTTCGATCAGCACCACGTCCGCCGGGTAGATGGTGTGGTAGCGGTGGGGGCTGTGGGATAGGTATACCATTATTGAGCTGATATAAAAAAATGAATCTACTATCCATTGATTTATTAAAAACGAAGATGAGGTACTGGTTGCTCGTAAGTGGCAACCTCAAATTATGTAAAATTGTGTTCTCCCACATCAGTCACCGTCTGACCGGCGACACGGGCGGTCGTGATTCGCGTGAAATATTGTTGTCTCACTCTCACTTCGGTCCTAAATAAGTCTTTCCGTCTTTTTTCTTCTTTGTATTGCACAGGAATGGAAATATAACTGTGAGCGTATGTGTTTGCGTGTAGTTGTAACACATGCCATTTTTTGAGTAAGCGCTGGGAGAACGTAACCTATCTTCCCTTTTTAATCAATGATACTATCTAATATTATATGAATATTATAATGATGAAAGATTGGATTGTTTGTTTGTATTGAATAGGCTGCGAAACTCCGAAACGAAACATTAAAAAGCTTGCTTTACAGGGAGTGACATTCCCACGGGAAAGGGAACTATGCGGGTGAAACCGGGAGGCGCTGCTAGGGCGTAATGTAATTCCCACGGGCATGCGAGTTGGGATCGCAGTTTGGTGGTAGAATTGTCCTGCAGGGGGCGCTGCTAGTCGCCTCTTACGACACCCTCGGGAAGAGTTGGGGAACGAAGATGCACGACCGAATATCGATGAGTCCACCTAGACCACCAGAGAGAGAGAGACGTCAGATCGACACGTGTCTCGCCCTCCTTCAATAGGGTATATGTATGTGATTTCAAAATGGCTAAAAAAATATATACGTATTCTCTATTGATATAGAAACATTTCTACATATTTATCTCAGCATTTTGAAATGTAATTATTGTAGAATTTAACCATTGAAAAATTGATATTTTAAATCTCAATCCCAAAATTTCAAAACGCTACGCTACGCCATTGGCTAGAGCGGATGTGACATCACTGTACACATTTTTTCTTTTTTTATTCTGCTTGCTGCACTATGATTTGGCACTAGTCTGCCCACTTCACATTTCGTATTGTCGGTTATTTTCAGATTTTTCAGAAAACCTCTTTCCTGAGATGATCACTACCGAGATCATCACAAAAGGTTTTAATCGAGTGTGAACGTTGACGTCAAATAAACATGGCGCCTATATAGCAGCGTTTTTATCACCCGAAAATGATTGTAGTTTTGATTTGTTTTTTTAACCTTGTTATTGCAAAATTCAGTGAGAGTCATATCATTTTTCGGTTAAATAATGACCGAAAGAATCGATTATAACAATAAAAAAAATCGATGCATATACCCTATTGCACCTTATTTCTTGTTTGATAGTAATTACTATTTATCAAGCTGTTTATATAGTAAAAATTTGACTTGTCTAAATACTTATTTTGTAAGTCTAAAGAAATAAACGATTTGACTCTGACTCAGACTCTTCGTACGCGGCTCGTGTTTACTTAGAAATGCGACGCGCCGTCTCGAGCTAGTTGTAGATGCACCTTAGACACAAATGCGGATCACATATCTGAAGTGGAAATGAATAGGACACTAAGCTAGTGGAAAAATACCAGCCAAGAGCGAAATGCTAGACGGACTCGCGCACTTCATAAATATATAAATAAAATAATTAATGCTGGACAATTCACACAGCATTATCTAGCCACAAGCTAAGCAGAGCTTGTGTTATGGGTACTAGATAACTGACATACATAATACAATACACTACATAGATAGATATTTTTTAGTATACATAGAAAAACTAAAAAGCACTGCTGGACGCAGGCCTCCCCCTGATAAACGCCTTATAGGCGTTTAATTCATGGGGGGTAATGCCCAATCCCCACGCTGGGCATGCGGGTTGGGGATCGCAGTTTGGTGGAAGATTTGTTCTGCAGGGGGCGCTACTGCCCGCCCCCCAGAAGATATCCCTTAGTCGCCTCTTACGACACCCACGAGAAGAATTGGGGTAGTGCAAATTCTATGCCGCCGGCACCACACGGCCAATAAAGAAATCATCATCATTATAATAATAGCTACTCACTTTATAGAATTTGTGATATAATCATACTCTGGTACTTCCACCTTCTTCCCAGCTAGTATATCCTTCAGAACTGTTAGCAGGTTCCTATCATCAAAGGCATCGGGATGGTCGAAGTTGAACTGCCCTCGCTCAGCCCGGAGCCTCTCCGAGGGGTTGAGGGTTCGGTAGAATGAGTCCTGGCTGATGCAGACTACCCGCCTTTCTGTCTGTTCCTTGTGCTGCTGTCCTAGCTTCTCCATTATCTTCTGGCATACTGTCGACTGAGGATAATTTAAGCTGTTAAAATAACAATGTATAAATTTAGCATTCATTATCATGGGAAAATGCTTTTGGAAGGAACATATTATATAAATAAATAAATAATGCTGGACAATTCATTCACACAGCATTATCTAGCCCCAAGCTAAACAGAGCTTGTGTTATGGGTACTAGATAACTGATATACATAATACAATACATTATATAGATATTTTTACTAAACAAAGAATACATCCAGAACACCCTGAACAAATATCTGCAGCATATTTGTCCCGAGGCGGGTATCCAACCCACAACCTCCTGGGTCGCGGCGGACCTTCGCCCACCGCTCCACAGAGGATGTCATAGATTTGTGAAGTGAAAACCTTTTCAGAGAAGTTGTGCACTTTTTTGGCATGGGTAATAAATGGTAAAATCGTGTCATGGTGATCTAACATGTTAAATCAGCATCACGTGACCATTGGTGATGTAACACACTTGCATTTCTGTAATTTTAAATTGGTACTACATACATTGTAAGCAGCCTACTTATATAAGCTTTCAATAGTTCAAAAGTTACAGCTGCCTGTGTAAATAGTTCACTAAGTTGAAAGAAGATGTGTCTAGTTCCGGGAGCAACCGAGAACCCAGTTGAGATGACATTACATAGTAGTAGAGAAGTGTCGCCGCAGGCTAACAGATGGCGCCGTTCTAAGTATTTATTATCGTAAAGAACAAAATTGCCACTTGTGGTACATTGGAAGAGTGTGTGTTTAGTTTTAACTTCTGCCGGCACTCCCGAAGTGCTACCTGTTGTTATTTATTTCGTATTTTTAGGGGCTGTGGAGTTCTTAAACTAACACTGCTCTTACTTTTCTAACTAGTGGAACAAGGAATTTTAATTATTTTAATTAGAATGTAACACCTACTAAAAGCTATTCTAATGCCTCTGTTATACTTAGTTTTGTTAAGTTTAACTATAGAACTTAAAAATTCTAGGTTCCGTCTATATTATACCTACAAAAAAAAACAGCCCCCCACCGACACGCAAAAAGGGCCCACCTGCGGCCTAGTTGCGGAAACCAGCCCAGAAACAAGTATACCTACAAAATAAAACTATCACAGAGGCAATAAGTACTTAACCAATATGTAACATGCTTGTTTTATTGAAGTGATTTGATAAATAAGTTTCTAAATAACTGAAAGACCGAAAATCGTTATAAATATTCGTCGTCATTGTTTTGTTTTGCACTTGCTACTGTAGTAGAGGTTAGGAATGTATGGTATGTTTATGTATGACCGACGCAAAAGCTCTAAAACCTAACTTTATGTTTAATAGGCCAAGTTATCCACTTTCAGAAGTCTCATTCACAAGGTCTACATAGAAACTGTTACGTAATTCAGCACAAAACTTGAAAAATCGATAAAATCCAAAAGCTGGTCGGAGGAATCGTGCTTACCTTTCCACTCGCCGTGCCTCCCGCCACACCGATCAAAAATGGAGTTTTACTCTCAAAACCATTAGTTGAAGAGTAATCTGTTGATTTCTCTGCCATTTTGTGCGTATAAATCGATCTAAACGTATTTCTTACACCTAAAACTCCAAAACACAAACCCGCACGGCAACTTTGCAGAACAGCTGACATTGAGCCGACTTGACTGACTGACACGACAATGACAATATAAAACCTGTGACAGTGAATTTACAGTTATCCACAGACATCCGAGCACGCAGTAGAGCCAAAAATAAAAAGAAGACATCCGAGCTGCGCGCGGCACGGCGGGGCGGCGGGGCGCTGCGCTGTGTTGCTACCTTGCTGAGTGCTACATACAGCCTCATTCATCCGACCGACTACCGTCGTCGCCGCCCCGCCTCGCCGCCGCGCCCCCCCGTGCCGGTCGCGTCCGTCGGTCGTCTACTATGAAGAGTTTACTCCCAGTTGCCCTGAGAATTTACTGCTTTCGTTAAGGGAGCAAGACGGAGCGTGTGGCAGGGCCATAAGTTTCACGGAATTTACCAGAGCAGGGACGTATTCAGTTCCCATTCGCTAAACTCGGGCATCAGGATGCACTATTAATGGCACATTTATTAGCATAGAAAGCAGGGTTGATGCGAGTATCTGCATCAGCATCCGCTGAGGATCAGCATTAATTTAGACATCAGCATCCGCGTTGACCGATGCTGATTTTCAATACTGATGTTAGAGTCGCGACATGACCCGAAGGGGCGAGGCTTAAAGCGCATACCAATTGTTCATTGCAGGTACACCAGCTCGATTAGGTATATGTTCACGAATAATAAGTAGTGGCACTAGTGTCAAGTAGTCAAGACCTACTAACCCGTCCTCTAAGTATTTTGTGAAAATTAATTGCAACTGTCTTCATTGTACGATTCATAAAATACAGCCTGCTGACAGACTGAAAGACAGACACAGACACACAGCGGAAGCTTAATCATAGGGTTCCGTTGGCATCCGAGACGGAAATCTTATGTCTGATTTATGAGGTATCTATCTATGAGGGAAGGACTACCAAAAAGCATTCAGAACATTTGTGTTCGCTGATGTTAAGATTAAAAATAAGCATCAGCGTCCGCTGATGTGTCTAAAAACAAGTTACAAGTTAGCCATAATGGCGGCGCTGCTAACTTGAAGGACACTGAATTTGCTTCGGCGTATTTGTAACACTTCCACAACGAACACCAATCCGCCTGCCAGAAGTGGTGGGCAAAAAAACCATTATCATCTTGTCAGTCTGGAGTACAGATGAAAACTGGGTGCTACTAAGCCTACTGAAGGCTGAGGTAGACATGTTCAGCAGAAGACGTATGTGTGCTGGAAGAGATTTATCATCACCATAATGCAGGTTATATGTATAGAAACGTTAGATACTTAATGCTAGAGCGCATTCTATTGTTGTCGTGCTATTATGTTTTTCTAGAATGCGCTCTAGCTTACAAGAGTTAAGTGAATATGTTTTTGGTAAAACAAGTTTTTCTGAGGTAGGAAGGAACCCAATTACTACTTACCTGATTAAAACAAATTGTTTTTGTTTAATACTAAATAAAGTTTATTTTACAACGGAATGTATAGATTTACATACCTTCATACATACATGCAAATAATATGAAAACTTACAAGTTTTAGAAAACCGATACGAGGGTTTTTAAAAATTCTCACACGCCTTAACTCGTATACTGCTTTCACTCAAGCTAGCATATTACAATAATCGGATTTAAAAGCGCCAAATTCAAGAAGAATTATTGGTTTACCTATAACATAAGTGGGTATCGCAAAATAAGGCCCTTGTTTAATTATAAACATCATAATGTTAGTTCCTCAGCTTCTTATCAGCCTGCCTCAAAGACGCGGCCATGTCTAATTGCTTGGAGCGCAGTCTTGCCCACACGATGTAGTCTTGCAAGCCTATGATCTGGGCCGCCATAAGTGCTGCGCTGTCAGGGTAGATGACGGTCGCGCAGCCAAGACCGGATGGCACGGAGAGGGATGACCAAATATCCTGGAATTATTAACAATTCATTTATAATTTATAATCAAAATTGATTGCTATTATAGAGCTCAACCACGGGCTACTTCATCCTCGGCCATTATAAGAAATGGTTTGTTCCATGCTGGGAAAAATCTCACCCTGATGCGTCTATATCACCCTCCACGTATTTGTGACCTGAGTTCTATTACTATCGTAGGTTTTTCGGTGCGACTCGGCAATGTTAAGGGATGGTGACCAGATTTGGTATTTGAGTTATTATGCAACTTTCACGTAACCACTACCTTTATCATCGTTCGCTGGCACAGGGCCGAGATCCCAGGAAGTTGTCTTTTGACTAGCAGTGGGCCACATTAGTGCTAATTTTAATTGTAGTTTTCAGAATGACAAAAATGGTGTCTACCTGAACAAGTTTTTCCGAAGGGGGCGGACAGTTGATGACCGGATAAGAAGTATTGCCGGACAACACTGGGCCAAGTCCATTGGAGCGGCCAGCCACGGCGATAAAGACTAGGGCTCCATGCGTGTCCTCGTACTGTTGCATGATGCGGAGGGTCTCCTCTGTGGCCTTGTGTGCGGATGTCACGCGGAGATCGACGTCAAGGCCGAGCTCGCGAGCGGCTAAAGGTGAATGATAAATTTTACGTATGAACAGATGGATTTTAGACATATCAAAGCCAGTAGGTTTGGTATCTATGTGATGTAGATAAATTTTTAGATACCTACAAGTATAAACAGAACTTTTTCAAAACATTTAAAAAGAGTTTCTAAGGGAGAAGTCGGTCAGAATTAGGGCATCGGAACCGGGTTTTCCCGGTTCTGAAAGAACCGGGAATTCCCGGTTCTGGGGGCTATAATAAGAACCGGTTCTCAAAATATAAGGAACCGGGTTTTTCGGTTATTTCGATTCATTTTAAAAATTGTGAATACGGCAGATTGTGACAATGTTGTGACGGCAGTTGAGGCGCTATGTCGACGTGACGCCACATTACTCACAGCTGATGTTGCTGTAACATTCGGAATGAAAAAACTAATCGAAATGAATACCTACTCATCTCAGCAACAAAATGGCAAATGCATTGCGAAAACAATATAATAAGCGACGCCTAACTCAAACATCAACTCTGAGATACTTGACCAATCCTGAGAAGTATTTTCATAATATTGAAAACAAAGGTACGTTTGTGTTATCAAGTGAAGAAATGCTCCGCGAAATAGTGTCTCTTCTTCAACGCACAAACAGAACATAAACACTTAATGAGGGTATATCAGTATCAGAAACAAGGCAGGAACCTGAATCTCAAGAATGTTTAACAAATGAAGAGGATCTTAACAAACAATTGAAAGAAGCTGCTACTGCGGGAACATCTACGCCAAATGATTTGTGTAATACCGTGAGGGTAGAAAAGGCACTGTTTGAGAATGGTGGTCAACGAGGCCATTACCTGTCGGTGGCTTATCAGCATTTGATGACCATTCCACCTACCAGTGTGGAGCTGGAGCGCATATTTTCATCTGCTGGTATAGTATGTAATAGACTGCGCTCGTCTTTGGGTGACAAAACCCTAGATCCATTAATTTTTCGGTCCTAGGGAAAAAAAAGTAAATTTTCCATTCAGCTATCCATACAATATAGGATTATGTAAGAAGGCCCCGAAATACCGCTGATTTTCGCTCTCTCATACAGACGTAGTTTGTTTTTCATTTCCAGGTTCGATTCAAATGAAATTTAGCAGGTACTATAATCGGATAGCAATATACCTACCTACCTAGAAAATTTCATTTGAAACAGACTTGCTTTTTTGAAATGAACGACAAACTACATTTGTACGGGAAAGCAGTACGACAGGGCCATCTTTTGTTTGGTTTTGTTAATTCCTTATTTACAATACTTTATTATAGTGATTATTTCATATAATTGTGTGTAAAAACTACTATTTTTGTAGTGCGCGTGCATATTTCATTTATTGTTTGTTTTTGAGTTGACTAGCGGTACCTAGCTAAAAAAAGTACTATGAAAAAACTAATTGATACAAGACTGATTGTTTAAGAGATATAAATAATAGCGTAAACTTCTTATAAAACTTTATTAAAGTGATTATTTTATTTGATTATGTGTGTTAAAACTCCTATTTTTGTAGTGCTAATGTTTGATTTAGTTTGTTTGTTTTTCTGTTTGTAATATCTTGTATTTGAGTTGACTAGGTGTAGCTTGAGAGATTACTATAAGTATATATAAAAGTGATTGTTACAAGACTGATTGTTTAAGAAATAAAAATTATAGCTGTGATTGTAAATTCCCTGTTTGATTTTTGACCCTCTTGTAGAATTTTGTAAGATTCTAGTAAAAAAAACTAATAAATTATTAAAAACTCGAAAGGAACCGAAAGAACCGGGTACCCGGTTCTGTGTTGGAACTAGAATCGAAAGAACCGGTTCTTAAAATATGGCCCAGAATGTAAAAACAATACTTAGGTAGTAATTGGATCACCCACATTCGTGATTAACGTAGGCCCGTAAAGGTAGAGTAGGTATTAAAAAAGGTTATATGGCTTACCTTTAGCAATCTTTTGGCAATGCTCCTGATCAGCTGGAGAGCCCATGAACACGACGACTTTGTGGTGGACGGTGGGTTTCAGGAAGTCGAGCTGGTCCTTGATCCAGGAGAAGTTGCGTTTCACTGTGTCGAGGTCGGCAGCGGTTACTGTGGTCAGGTTTCTGTACACCTGTAAGGCGTAGGTATTTAGTTTTAGACTACATCGCACTCAGTCATATAAATTGCATAAGTTAAACTATAGCAAGTTCTATATTTAAAGTTAATTAAGTTCGTTTACAACCAGGAGAGTGTTCAATATTTAAAGTGAATAGCAGCACAAACGAAAAATTAAGAAAATAGAAACAGAAGGCTATTTAAAGATATTTACGAGTACCTTAGAGTAACCTAAGCTAAGTTTAACTTAGCAGTAGTATATATATATATATATATACCTATTGTTATTATTGGATCTGTTCCACTTATTTATAATTCAAGTAACAGTGATATAAATAATCTTACCTGTTTGTCAACCATCAATCTCTTATCACCAGAAGGCCACAACCTCCAGGAATCGGAGTCAATTACGTCAGCCAGCAGAATGTTGCCTAATGAAAACAAACCCATTATGAGATAGGGCCAATCACAATCTACGTAATTTATAAATAACACACACATTAGGTTAAGACTTATAACCGAAGATTGTACTCTCACTTACCATCAAGATCAACTCCAAACTCGATCTTCATGTCAATGAGAGCACAATCACGAAGTGCCCACGCCTTCTCCAAGATTTCGAAGACTAGGATGGTAGCTCTTCTCATGTAGTCTACTTCATCTTGACCTGCAAAAAATAGGCAATTCATCATTAAAATTAAATAAACTAGAAACATGTAAATTTTAAAGACAATTGAATTACCAATGGTAAGTCCGTTGATGGTCCACTTGGCGCAGACAATCTGTTCCTCAGACCACTGAGGGTCGTGGTTGGCATCATCCTTGAAGAACGTCTCCTGTTTGGGCGGCGTGAAGCGGAACCCTTCAGGCACCCCTGGGTTCCTCTTCAGGAATGAGCCGGTTGCCAGTCGACGTGTCACCCATTCGATTGGGATCATTTCACATTTTTTTGAGATGAATGCTGTTGGTGATGCGATTTTCACGAAAGAGGTTTTGATTCCTGGAATGAAGTAGATATTATGTCGTTAGCTTGTCAAAAAGAAACAAATATCTTTTTTTATTTGATGACAAAGTACAGCCTTGGGCTGGTAGGCGAGGGGCGTAATGTACCATTCGCATGAGAGAATGATACGCGCCAAATCCCTCCGTACTTACGACTACAAGAGCATTCACTTTGTAACACGTTACATAGCGCTCCGTATCGCTGCCGGTCAGTGCCATTGGCTTTAGAGTTTATGAAACTTATCCATCCTCTCAGTGTCTACACAACTAAGTAGGTACATCCCATTTAAAAGCTTTTCTGTGGTGACTGACATGATGAGCTGATAAAGATCAAATTCCAAAGCCTAATGTGAAACCTGATGAATTGCAGAGTAAGGACGGCTGACCAGACAGACCACCCAGCTTACTGATACAACTTCAGATAAGGTGATACCGTGACCTCTTATCTAATTAAAAGTCTGATTAACATGATGTAAGTTTATGTAATACTTAATCGAAGTTAGAGAAAATTAGCCCATGAAACTGAAATTAAACAATATGTCGAAAACTTTGTACTTTTCACAAAAAAAAATGGTTGATTCGTTTACAAACAATGTACATTAAGAATGGCTGGAGTATTGGTAATACGAGTATTATTTTTTTGGCCGCAAAAAGATTGAAAACATAATGTCAATGTTTCTTAGGCTGCATCACCGCCCACATAAAATTCAATGAACTTTAATTATTATAAAGTTCACATGCGATAGTGACTTCATAATAGTAATATATTTTGTTATAATACAATATATTTCATATTTATTACGTCGCGAATGTCACGATTATCTGTATATTGTTTGTTACAGTAAGGGGTCGGCGGGATCAAGCAAATATTTTGAATGGATGTATTAATAATAGCTTTGATAGTGCAGCAAAGTTGTACTTATTTTGAATTATAGACATATTATTTGCGCCCTATGTCAATCGTGAATCAGAGCGGAATAGCGCGTAAAATTTTACGATCCATTCGTTCACTCTGATCCATAGCCCGGGTGGACTAGTTCATACTTCTTGTATCTATTCCACTCTAATCCATGGGCCGCAGCCGCCCGCCGGCCACGGATTAGAATCCACTGCCTTTTTCTCGTGTAGTTAGTTACGTTGTCTTGTAGCTATGTGCTGCTGCAGACATTTACTCAAATCGTTAAGTAACAATTTAATACCAGCAGCATACAGGCAGATCCTCTAGAGACCATGATTGAAAGTCCTGCTTTATTGTTTCCGAATATTTGACGAATATGGTCCTCTGAGCTCTATGGAGATTTGAGTATCTATCTGCCTACACTGATTTTTAATGACGAAATTGATGATGGTTTCGCTAATGTGGTAACGAGTGGGTGACTGTGGCTACTTATTTTAGGCAATTTAAAAATATATTGTTTTGGCAAGGATTTCGGGGTACTTATCTTTTTTCCAGCCAAAATTGATGTAATTTTTTTGGAAAAACACCGCCCATGTTTAACCTTAAATTTACTCTGTTGCAGCTTTTTTTACGCAATTTACATGACTTGTCGATTTGAGACCCTCCTTTCAATAAATTTTGATTAGAAATAAATTGCCTATACCGTGTCCATTTTGAATGAGGCATAAACGTATACAAACCGCCCTAAAATTCACTTTGTTGGCGCGTCCTTTTATACGTAATTTACATTACTTGTCGATTTTAGATCCTCCCTTCAATAAAAATTGCTTACAATTATATCTGAAACTCGACGCCAAGCAAGTGAGTTTTTGTTATTTGTATCGTGGTTTATTTACTAACATGCTCCATGCTGGATGGATAAACCATAGGTACCTACGACAGAAAATCGAGGCTTGTCAAAAGAGTTTTCCTTTTTTGTGTCGTGGTTTATTTATAAAGATCTACTATGGCTAGCGCAGGTACTATTTACAAATCTGTAAAAATATAGGCTAGGAACAAAAACCATTCTTACCAGCAGATTTTAAAATATCAAAAACTTTAGCGTTGGTCTGGTTGGAAATGGCGGCTTTGCCCTCTAAGTCGTGGGCTTTCACTCCATCCCCAGCGGTAATCCTGTCCTTGTTGAGAAGTAGGCATTGGTCCTTGTGGTCAACGAGCTCGAACACTTGCTTGGTTTTGCCTTCGATTATGAGTTTGCCGAGTTTGTAACCGCCAACTGAAAATTTTAAAAAATACTACTAAGTGCATTATGACGAGGTACAAACGTGTCCAGTGCCCACCAGTCATCCTTATTATGACCCTGGAAATCATGGCATACCCTCTGGAAGACCCAAATTATGTTTGAAACAGGGTAAACTTGAGATCATACCAGTGAAATGATAAGTGGTACTTTAGGTTGGTTGGTACCTAGGTACGTACCAACCAACCTAATGTACCACACAGTTACAACTATTTGGATCAAACTAACCTTAGCTCCAAAGAAAAATACTCCAAGTTAGGATAGGCTCAGACGAAATAAAAAATCGTCTATTTTTTACGATTTTATATTTCGTCAGAGAGGGTAGGAAGTTAACTTTTCTATGAAGCGTTTATGGTAGGAACCTACCTACTACAGAAATGTCATCATCATCAGGATAATCAGGACATAGGTAGGTACCTACCTACTGGTAAGTTCCTCCCTACCTACTTATTGTAATAAATTCTTACAAAATGAATAAAAAAAATCTACGGTCACAATCAAACGTACTATATAAACTCTATGGTCACAATAGTCACAAATCACAATCAATAGCACAATAGTCAACAGGCAAAAAAACTTAATTTATTGCCAAGCAAGGCCCAAGCCAAGGCCAATGAATCCTTGCCGGTTTCAACTGTATAACCCGAACAAAACCAGTAGGACTCTTAAAACCAATGCACCATAGTGACCATACTAACAAAAAAAAATACTTTTACACTTAGCATCATTATACCAATTGACAGTTTCGAAATGTAGGTAAATAAAAAATTACTTACCTTCTTTGGGATGAGACATTTTTGTAGTTTTTATAGCACAAAATGGAGCAGGCAAGCGGGTTTTCAACAGCAAGGGGATCGCGCGATGACTGTTCAACTTGCCGAGGGCCTTTTATAATTTATAAGTTTTGATATCCAGCATCTGAGTGAAATACCCACGTGCTTGCCGCCGCTAGACACAAGTTGTTATCAATGGATAGAGTAAGCGAGTGTTTTGATACTTGGAACGTGAATAACAGGTTTGGAACGTGAATAACAGGTTTGTGATCGCAAAACTTGGTGGGCTCTGTGATCTTAGGCACGGAAGTAAATTTGCGCAAGTACAATCAAATAGAAAAGTGAAATTTACCCCGGCTTCGCTTCGAAATACTTTTTATGGTGCTTATAGAAACACCTGTCGCAGCTGCAGTCCACTGAAGTACCATTTGAGGTTGAATTAAAGACCTTCATCGCCTTCTTTTCTCGCGCCTGAAACTCATGACATCGAACACAATTTCTCGTGTTTGACGACGTAGTACGTTAATCACCCGCGATGCATATTTAACGTTTAAGAGAACTAGCTAATTATCTCCACAAAATCGTAAGAACAAAGTATCACATCAACGAAACAAACGACGAACAGCCGTCAAAGACTTTGCTGCGTCACTATACCAAAAAAAATTGGTACAGTTTAGGCAGTGTGCGTCAACGTATGCGTTTTAGTACAAAATCGACTGCAAACAAATAGCGCCTGTGTGCTAGGCTTCAAGATAATATTAGCAGTAACAAAAGAACTAGACATGCCAGGTCCTAGCAAGATGCCTGTTATACCTAACTATATTATTATAGTAGCTTTTAGATTTATACCTAGTATCAGTACCTAGTACCTAGTAGCAGTTTGTAGTTAACCCGCTTACATTCATAATGAATACCTAGTAGCTATTTAAATAACCCTACTTATTACTTGTAATCTCCATCAATAACCTTAAAAAAAAATCAATACAAAATATTAGGTACCCATAGTATTATATTCAATTTTATTTCAAGTGTCAAGACAGGCTAGTCTTATACATCTTTAGTACTCCTCAGTCTCTCTCGCTCGCACTCAAACGTCAATTCAAATTATAATACGGGTTCAATTTATTTCTTGCTAAATTAACTTGTTGCTTCGCTACGAGAACTACGCTACGATCCTACGTTATGCTTCAGGCTTGTATATAAAGGCTAAATATAAAATAAGGCATTTGTTCGTCAACATACACAGGTGAGTTATTTATGAGTTTTGTTTACCTCATTCAAAAAGTTTTGTGAAGTTGGGGAACAGGTGTTCTGAATTTGAAATCAGCTTATCACTGCAAAATTGAATGCCCCTGATTACTTCTGAGTTTGTAATGCCTTGGGTTGCGTTTTCTCTTGGTGTGGTTATAGTGCAGCACCACACCACATGGTTTGGTTACATTTTGGAAAGTTTTCCTATTTCATTTACAACTCTCAAACTTTGAAAAACATTTTAAGTAGTTAAACCTCTTCTGTTTATGTTTTAAATTAATACTTAGGCATTCTTCAAAATAAGGATACCAAGAAGACTTACAATGTCTCACCCGATTGCACAAAACACCTGTCAGGTCAGCCCGGACTGATTCTGTGCGTTTTGAATTTTTAATGTGATTTCTAAAGTAATAGTTCCCATTACAGTAGGGCCTCGATAATCCGAACGCCTAAAATTTATACCCTGTTCGGATAGACGCAGCGTTCGGATTATAGTATGCAGACATTTTTGAAAAAAAAAAACAATAAAATTTAATATGGAAAATATGTTTTAATCATTAGAAAATGTTCCAATGTAATTATAGGATGATGCTATTACATTAAATACATGTACCTACATTTATACTGTTTTGAAGAATTCTGATATAAAACATTGACGGTAAGTATTTAGCGAAGGGATCTTGACAGTCAATATCGTCATTGCTTGCCAAGGAAATTATTAATTTCTAATTCTGAGAAGCCTCTATTATGAAAAATGCTTAATGGTAAGTCATCTTCAAGATCAAATCAAAATCTTCCATGTTTTGTCTCTTCCATGACGGCCGGCGGGGCGGGGGGTTGTTCGGATTATAGAGGTATTCGGATTAGCTTGGGTACGGATTATCGAGGCCCTACTGTATATGGCCTAAGTCAAATATTTATTTATGATATGTACTGAGGTATAAGCACATGCTAACTCTTATCTTAAAAAATTCTCATATCCTAACATAATCTAAAAATCAGTTATTCCGTGATCATGGTGCATGAAAATGTGCCGAAATATTGGAAAGCTCAAAACTTAGGTAGGTAGATACTTAATTAAATTGATTTAGATTGCGTATATAAATAAAAAAAATTACAATTTAATCATAAATAAATTAGAACTACTATCTACAATATTTTATAGAATTTAAAATACCTCTTATTCTTGTTACTTTGTGAATGTGATCGGTAATTATTTAAAAGGCCTTTAAATATTTATAAATAATTTGAGGTGACCTTATCCTAGCTTTTTCTTAGAGACCGGAGTACTTGTGCTTTAGTAACTTCCCAAAATAAAGTACAGTAATAAACAAACAAACAAAACAAACAGGTTGCAAGTTTGATCCTGCCTTGTGACAAATGTTTGTATAATCTGCAGATATTTGTTCCGGGTGCTCTGAGTGTTTTCTAAGTACAGTAAAAAATATAGTTTTATGCATGTATTATCATATCAGTTATCTAGTTAAAGTACTTACCTACCCATCACACAAGCTCTGCAGAGATAAGGGGCTAGATGATGTGTGAATTGTGTCGAGCATTATTTATTTATTTATACAGGGTGCCACAAAACATGTGTACTAAGCTGAAAGGGGTGATTCTGAACCCCGAACGGAAAAAAAATTGCCTAGGATGTTTTGAATGTCGAACATTTTAAGTTTTTTTTAATGTTTTTTGCTTTTGCTTTTTTTAATCGGGAATTGTATTATAGTCATCAATATCATTCAAGAAGAAGGTTCTATTATATAGCTAAGTATGGTATGAATGATTAGAATAAATATTTGCGTGTTAGACGCACTGCCCTTGGCTGGGTAGGTTAGGTACCTTCTTTACAATGATTGGCCCATATCTCTTGGCTTGAGCTATGAGAAACATTCCGCCATGGAGTGATCACAGATTTTTTTATTTATTACTGATTGATCACCTGATATCAGACAGTAGTGAACAAAGCCCTTTCTTTCTTTTTAACCGACTTAAAAACAGGTTGAGGTTCTTAATATGATATGACTGTACATTTTTTTGTTACTTCAGAACTGTTTACTGGGTGGTCCGATTTTCATGATTCTTTTTTTTATAAGAAAGCTGGTGCTTCCCGTTTCAAATGGGACCACACGGGAAGCACCAGCTTTCATATAAAATAAGAATCATGAAAATCGGCCCTCCCTGTCAAAAGTTCTGAGGTAACCATAGAACTTGTAACCATCAGGCACCTACATAACACTATTATTACGATTCCTGTGGAGGTAACAAACATGAAAAAATACAGTTGGATTTAGAAACTCCTCCTTTTTTTGAAGTCGTTTAATTAGAACTGAATCAAAAGTAGAATTAAACTTCTTTAAATATACCTACATAGAGAAATATTTACATATTTGAGTAGTTCAGTACTTTCAGTAGGTACATAACTTAAAACAATATAATAAAACATAAAAATTACCTAAATAAAATAAAAATAGAAAGAGTACGAACGTATCTAAACACCCACTTACTTATAGGTATTTTTCTGAAATAAGCTCCACCCAGGTCTAAAGTCTAACTCTGTGGTACTACCTACTTTGTAATGAAATACCTAATTAGTATTTAGTAAAAGCATGACTCCGCGTAGTCGTTCTATCGCAAAACAACAATAGCACTAATAGCTAAAACGTTATTGGCCTAGATATCTGCCCCCGGCCTGGCTAATCAGTAAGTTGTGCAGAAAATAGGGCTTTGCTTCTGCTTAAGGCGGGAAATTCACAAAATACCAGTTTTTTTTTTCATTTTTGCATTATGCAAAGAATGATGGCGGCCATTGTAAACCATGAACCAATGCTTAAACGAACTTCGATTCAATTATCGTTTTTTGATAAATATTGATTTGTAGGTATGTGTAGATTTTCGTAACAAATGTTTTACATGAATATTAGCCCCAAAACAGCAATTCGGAGTTTTGTTAGCATGGGTTCTTAGAAATACCTCAGAATTGACGTAAAACTACTTACCAGATTTGTATATCACTTGTTAAACGCCGACAATACAAAACAAAAACAGAAAATATTTGAATTTCCCGCGCGATCGGTAAGGATTCGCCTTAAAGACCTATCTAAATATAAACTGATTGACAAGAACTGGTTTGTTTAAAAGCAACTTTAGTAGGTAAACTACAACAACACATAGGTAGTTCATAAAAGTTACCATAAAAATGACGTGGGAGCTTATATTAGTTTGACGAATTACAAGTAGGTATCTACTTACCTTATTGGTTGGTAAACGGTGCTTGTTCTTTCAAAACAAACATAATTCTTCATTTATTTCTGTCATAATAAGAAACACTTCATAGAAACATAATAACGTAAGATTTGATAACTTATGCTTCCATAAAACAAGTAGGCTTAAAATAGGTAGACGTAGGTACCTACCAGGGTTACCCTATACTTACCCTTTGTTCTTCGATGACTCGGTTACTCTTCTTAGAAGATACTGTAAACTTTGACCGTATAAGTAAAATACGAATATTTGTGTACGAATGTTTTATTTGACGTTTGATCAAAAATTAAAAAAAAAAGACGTGTGGCACTCGGGGACTGCCGCGGTCAAGCTATTGCATAGCATTTTGTATCAACTTATGCAATTATAATTTTATTTATTTATTTTATTCATGCAGTATTGCTTTTTCTTTGATATTATTTCAAGTTACACTCTTTGAGCGTGGTGGGTGACCCTATACACCTATAATACTTTCTCATAAACAGTTGCTTATGTATTCGTCCGATTTCGGAGCAGCTCGTCTCGATTCGTGCGAGTTTCGTTGAGTCGTACAATACGTCTAATCGCACGCACACAACGCCGCCGTGTCGAAGACTGCCGAACTGAAACGACGTTAGACGATGCACGGCCTTCAAGCCACACCTCCTTGCCCGTCGGAGTGGGGAGCGTGAGGTTTTTTCGTTACGGAATTTCTGGATTCGGTCCCTGCGCTCAAGGCCCGCGATAGAAGCTATGCAATAGCTTAAAAAAACCTATAAATAACTTCAAAATAATTTTCAAAAATTCATTGACTAGTCTGTGTTTTTTAATGCCAATGTAAAAGTTTTATTTAGTATAGTTTAGACAGAGATGTGTAGTTGGTCTTTTTGGACACAAAACTCTGTTTTCGCATCTCTGCCTAAACTATATAAAACTATCCAACTTATATGTGTTGTATGTCTTTATTTGTACGATCGGGATTCTGGATTCAGTAAAACGCCTGTGACATAAAACACTGCTTTAATCCCTTAGTTAATAATCCGCAGCTGCGACTTTCGACCTTGTCGTAGCAATTTATCGAACTATAATCGATTTATTAAAGATCCTTTTATCGCAGTTTCGGACCTATTGACACTTGTGATTAGCAAAGCGTGATCATTTCGTCATGTTTGTGTAACTTGAGTCGATATTGCTTCATCTGAAACATTGGGACGTAGTTTTAACTTGAAACAGGAGAAAGTGATCTGATTTGCAAGTCAAGTCTTTGGCATAATTTTGCGTGGAGCGTTTTCTAATGACACAAATATTTCACCCTGCAGTGGCGAAGTATCCTTATAAAGTAACTGGCTTCTGTCAGGGTTTTCGATGTTTCAATCGTGACAAAATCTAGATAGATAAATAAGTCCTTCAGGATCCAAAAAAAAAAAAATCTGCTAGAAAAAAAAATCCCTGGATAGATTTTTGAATTTTTCTGATCCTGAAGAGATTTTTTTCTCTAGCAGATTTTTTTTTCGCTAACCTACGTTTACAACGGCAAAGGTCACACCCAAACTAAACCCTAAGGATATTCATCATCATCATCATCAGCCTATATTAGTCCACTGCTGGACATAGGCCTCCCCTAATGAGCGCCATAGCGCCCTGTCTTCAGCTTGACGCATCCAGCATCTGCCTGCAGTCTTTCGCAGATCGTCATCCCACCTGGCCGGAGGGCGCCCTACACTACGTTTGCCGAGTCGCGGTCTCCACTCAAGAACTCGTTTACCCCATCGGTTGTCAGTTCTTCGCGAAATATGGCCGGCCCACTGCCACTTCAGTTTGCTAATTCTCTGAGCTATGTCGATTACTTTGGTTCTCTGTCGGATGTATTCGTTACGAATCCTATTTATAAGGATATTAATTTTATTAAAATCCGTTCAGCTCCTAGTTGACAAACCGTATCAAGTTTAGTCTAGTGTAGATTTATAAAGTATGGATCGGATCCCTTCTCTTTGCTTTATAAGTTAACTAGCAGCGCCTCGCTGTTTCACCCGCGTTGTTCCCGTTCCAGTGGGAATTCCGGGATAAAATATAGCCATGTCACGCCCTGAAAAGTAAGCTTTCTAATGGTGAAAGAATTTTTTAAATCGGTCCAGTAGTTTCGGAGCCTATTCAATACAAACAAACAAACAAACAATCAAATCTGTCCTCTTCATAATGAGTATAGAAACATTAAGTTCCTTTATCAAACGGAAATCGACATGACCTAGAACCTTAATTCCTCTGATAAGATAAAAACCCTCTTTCTAACAGTCCCATCTCGGGTATTTGAAATTCTCGGATGTCGGTCAGCAAAGTAGGTCAATCGTTGGTTTGGTACAATTTTTGTGTTTAATCAGGGATTTATGATTGGAAAAAACTAGTGATATCACACTAATATTATAAAGGCGAAAGTTTGGATGGATGTATGGATGGATGTTTGTTACCTCTTCACGCCAAAACTACTGAACGGATCTGGCTGAAATTTTGCATACAGGTAATTCTTACACTGGAATAAAACATAGGCTACTTTTTATCTCATAAATCTGTTCCCGTGGGATGTAAATCACCTTTTAATGTTTTCATAGGAACAACGCGTGCGAAGCCGCGGGGCGCAGCTAGTGATAAATATTCTGATCTTCCTTGATCGGTAATTGACCGAGGTCATCTAAATTCAATTTGTTAATTCTGGAGAACTCGCACTATTCATTATCTAGCCCTTAGCTAAGCCACAGATAATATAATACTATACTAGGCTAAGCAGGGCCTTTACTCTTAAAAACAAAAACGAAGTTTTTGATTTGTTTTTGTGCAAACGCTAATCTTATTTAAGCGACATAAGCGGTGGTTTTGCACGACAACGAAAACGAAACTTCGATTTTACTTTTCCGAGTGTTATGGGTACCTTACCTTGCCCATACTAGATAACGGAAAATCCTACTATAAATAATGCGAAAGTTTGTGTTAATAGGTGAAATTTAGTGCCTATGTAGAATGTTGAGGTTCTAGATTCTAGACGCCTCTACAATCTAGAAAACATAATATTGGTGACTAATTGAATTTTCAAAACTAATTCGCTTAGGGGGTTAAAAAGCGTGGTATAGTTTCTATAGAAAAAAAAATCATTGGTTAAATAAACTACTTATTGCAAATAATGAAATACCTACGTATGTATTTTCAAATTTGTATGATTCCACGCGGGCAAAGGCCTTTAGCACAGCTAGTAAATATAATGCTGTGTGAATTGTTCAATATTATTTTTTTATTTATAACAATAAGTCAGTATCAATAATAATAATAATGTAATAATAATAATATAATGAGGTACATTATCTACAGCACCATCTGAGCTAAAGTAAGTAAACACTTTGGTTACATCAAAATCTTTGTGTAATGATTATTGTTAATTTGTATAATGAGGTACCTTACCTACTCTACTAGTAGGTACCTAGAGCTTGTTTCGGTCACCATCTATAGGTACTTATGTTATAAAATGGAAAGATTTTAATTTTCTTAAAACTAATAATATATATATTTGGAATAATTTTTCAAATCGGTTCAGTAGTTTTAGAGTTTATTGTTATACAACCATTAACTCACAGAAATCGTAATAAGTAGCTTATTATTATGATTTCTGTGCATTTACCGCATCGGTTATCTGCCTCTCAGGCCTATTGTGATATGATGAATCAATAGTGTCATAGTTTTAAAAAAATCATGACGATGCGTTTAAAATAAAAATAACATAATCAGGGAAAAGATGATCTAATTGCATCTTTAAAAGCAATACAGACAATTTTAAACAATGATGTCAGTTTGTTAATCCTGGTAAATATCCTGTTTTAAATGACTTGTGTGTTATATTATTAACTTATATGTATTAACCATGATGGATTTAAAAGTTTTAATTTTAAACAAAACCATCTTCCTGTTTTTATAAAGAAAGTACACTACAGGTCAATTAATAGGGAGCTTAAATTCTAAGTTCTTTACAACATTATATTTTCAAGTCCTTTACTTTGTCACTTTCAGGCTTGTGAGCTCTTTGAAGTGTAGTCGACTCGACAAGCCAGCGTCTTAGTTTAGATTGAACGTGAGACAAGGAGCCTCATTTATCTTATTTCGGCAACCGGTTGTATACCGTTGGTCCCATGACGTGTGTTATTTTCCCAGACTTCGCCATGAAATTCAGCAGAAGCTCAGCAGTGTATAGGTACGTAATTTGGTAAAGTTATCATAGCTCGACTGGTCTGCTCCTAAATTAGACACGCGTTTGTTTGCGACAAACAACACTAGGTATTAGAGACAGTACAAGTAAAGCTCGTTATCAAACTGCCCCCAGTGGAATAACACTCGTGTCAGCCGATAACTGACCCCCTACGGCTCTGACGACACTTCAGAGCTCGATTGCTTGTGTTTACATCCACTATCGGCGTGCATACTCAGAGTAAATACTGCTGTTACTTTCCTTTTGGTTTCGTCAGATAATAGTAGTCATTTAATAAAAAAGAAAATTACAATCAAATAAAATAAAAAAAATAAACTTTTATTTACAATTGAGCTAACAACATATTAAATAAATAATCTTGGATAATTCACACAGCATATTATCTAGCCTCAAGCTAAGCAGAGCTTGCTGATGAGGTTTTGTTGGCTTGTTACTAAAAACTCTTTATTAACAGTGAAATTTAATAATAGACACAAATTAGAACTAGTATTTACAAAACTATTGAGCTCATTGTAGAAGTTGCAAACAATCTACCTACAGGTAACTCAACTGACCCATAATATCGTAGTATTTATTATAGATACCAATTGGAAGCGTCCCGGAGACGTTGGCTGTATTAAATTCAAATTATTTTATTTCAGATAAATTAATCCATAGTTTGTTAGTAGGTAGTTTCTTATATTAAGTGTTAGTGACTAAGGTAACATATTTATCTCTAATTAAATTAAATATTATACAATTTTCTAAACGATCATATAAACACATATAAACATTAAATTAAATTACATATAATCAAACTGAATTAAATACCTACTATATAATTAAATTAAAACACATTAAATAACATTAAATTAAAATAAATAATAATCAAATTGAATTTAATACCTACTATGAAATTAAATTAAATTACATATAATCAAACTTTTTTTATTGACCCGCTGTATGGCAATGTTAGTTTCCGTTGCGGCCTCGCTCGTCTTTTCTAAGTGTACATTTATTGTAAGTTTGGAAAAAAAAGAATTTTCGACTTTTGATATTTTGTGGTAGGCAGCTGCTTTAATATGTATTGTATATACCTATCTATATTAACTCTATGGTATACACTGTTGTACCTTGTCACTTTAAAGTTGAATTACTAACTGGCCGCGTTCCGTCCGTAAGCGCACCTTGGTACGTTAAGGATAGATATGTAATAAAGTCAAATAATCAAAGTATTTATATACAAAATGTATCTGACTGTACCCAAAGCAGATTTGATACAGGTTTTACGCGAAAAAAACTAAACTTGCATTATTTTGCATAACTTTAAAGTCTTCTTAAACTGTGTAAAAGAAAGGTAAAGGCAAAAAAATTTGAAAACCTTACCGTGTGTAATGTATCCTATTGTCACATAAGGAATCATTAATGTTTCTAAAAAAATTATTGGTGACCTAAACATTGCAGAAAGTGACTTAAAAGTACTTACATACTTATATAGTTTTTACTGTAGTATTATTAAACATACATATATTGGTGTCTATTCAGATATCGCCAAAACTAGACTAAACTAATACCTATGTCAGGACTAAAATGTTACCATCCTTATTATTTTGATCATTTTGACAGGAACAACATCATTAGTTCTGTCAAATTAGTTTAGTTTAGTTTTGGCGACATCTGAATAAACACCATAACCCTTAAAAACAACAATGACGTCTGAAATCTTACGCACGATCCCTTGACGTCATTTATCAGTCGGGTTAAAAATATTTTTACAGAGAGAATCTAGCCCATGTTTTGCTGTCTTTATCAGCAATACAGACTTATTATTGATTGTAGAGGGCATAATAACCCTCGCTGAGCGACATCTTAGTTAGTCGTCACTCATCATCTTACGCATATGTTTGTCAGTTAACCTACGCTTTTTGTTTATGTTTTAATTGTCAATCGATCAAGAGTTCAACGGTTGACATAACGTGTGGCTGTTGCATAAGATTTGATTATTTGGTGTGTTGCCGTTGCTAAGAGGGTATGTTATTAATGTTATTATCTATACGAATAGGTATTATAAAGAAAGATTTGATTGTTTGTTTTTATTGAATAGGCTCTGAAGCTACTGGAGTCTACTGAGCTTCTTAATGATGATAAGAATTTATTAATTTGGATAAATTCTTACATCATTAAGAAGATTACTTTTATTGGAGTGACATAGGCTATATTTTATCCCGATCCCGAATGCCCTGCCTGCCCTACTAGTCATTAATAAATGTGGCTGTGCAAAAAGGCGTACTCTAAAATATTAAGGTTAAGCGTTTGGCCACCAACTCACTTTAAGAAAGTGAAGATGTTGCCTTAGATGGAGCACGGTTTTCCAGAAAGAACTTATTTACGCTGGATTTCAAGATTATACTCTAATAGGAAAACAGAAGCAGGAAGCTCATTCCACTCTGGCTTATTTTGAAAGAAGAGCAATTTTTTTTGGTTCGACACTGTGGTATGTCTACCAGGTATTGGTGGTGTGATTTTGTGCGTCTGCTGGTCCTATGGTGGAAGGGAGAAGAGGGGATAAGGTCATGCAATACAGTATATTTATATACCTACCGTATATAAATATACTTCACCTATCTCCGAGGTTTCTTACTCCTGTGAAAGCCGATGTTCGTTAACTGATAAAATGGACACCACAAAGGTGCATGTGACTTGACTAGGTTTGATTAATTAATCTAATTCAAAACAAACAAAAGATAGGATTTGTATTAAATTATATTTTATCAGCTAGCTACTGCCTGTGGCTTCGGGATATATAGGCTACTTGAAAAGGTAGATGTTCGTCCTCGGGATACCATTTACGTCCCTGCCAAATTCCATTAAAATACGTTCAACCGTTAGGTTAGGTTACAGACAGACAGACTCAGTTACTTTCGCAATAATTCGAGTATACCTATGTGTATTTATGATGTGTGTGCAAAATTTCAGCCCGATCCGTTCTTTAGTTTTTCCCTGAAAGAGCACACATTAGTAGGTAATATTATAAACGCGAAAGTTTGTAAACATGTATCTTTGTTGCTCATTCAAGCAAAAACTACTAAACGGATCGGGCTGAAACTTTGCATACAGGCCTTTTTAGGCCTGGAATAATACATAGGCTACTTTTTATCCCATAAATCAGTTTCCTTCGGATAGGCGTGCGAAGCCGCGGGGCGCAGATAGTTATATTAGGTCCTTACATATGAAATTGGCGTTTTTCGTACTGGCCACTTTAATCACAAATTTCTCCTCTTTGGTAAGGAATTCCAAATTCAAATTTGTACAGCTATAGACTCATGTATTTGTGCTTCGATGATCGTCATTCATTTGTTTTTTTTCTTCTGTTTTTTAAGCTATTGCATAGCTTCTATCGCGGGCCTTGAGCGCGGGGACCGAATCCAGAAATTCCGTAACGAAAAAACCTTGACGTTTGTCTCTTTAGTTCAGCAACTCGCCTCTAGATGGCATTGCAATAGCTTTACCGCGGCAGTCCCCGAGTGCCACACGTCTTTTTTTCTGTTTGCGTCACTCATTTTACAAAATGGAAAACTTAAAATATCGCATTATTTACGAGTACGAGTTCCGCCGTGGCACTAGTGCTGCGGAAACAACTCGAAGGGTGAATGATGTGTATGGCGGTCGTGTTGCAAAAGAAAACACTGTTCGTTTTTGGTTCCAACGTTTTCGTTCTGGAAATTTCGACCTGCAGAACAAGCCCCGTGGACGGCCTGAGACTCAAGTTGATAATGAAGAGTTGAAGGCTATTGTGGAAGCGGATCCATCGCAAACCACGTCCGAGTTAGCTGCAGGCTGCGATGTTAGTGATAAAACTGTTTTAATTCACTTGAAGCAAATTGGGAAGATTAAAAAGCTTGAAAGGTGGGTACCTCACGAATTGACTGAAGCAAACCGGCAAACGCGCGTCGACTGCTGCGTTACATTACTAAACCGGCACAATAATGAAGGTATTTTAAACCGAATCATTACCTGTGATGAAAAATGGGTTCTTTACGATAATCGGAAGCGCTCAGCGCAATGGTTGGATCCTGGCCAGCCAGCCAAATCCTGCCCCAAGCGAAAATTAACCCCAAAAAAGTTACTTGTAAGCGTTTGGTGGACTAGTGCCGGTATTGTTCATTACAGTTTTCTCAAATCTGGCCAGACTATTACGGCTGATGTCTATTGTCAGCAATTGCAAACCATGATGGAAAAGCTAGCGGCTAAACAACCTAGGCTGGTCAATCGCTCCACGCCACTGCTGCTTCACGACAACGCTAGACCACACACTGCGCAACAGACGGCTACTTAATTAGAAGAGCTTCAATTGGAAAGTCTAAGACATCCTCCGTACTCCCCGGACCTTGCTCCAACAGATTACCATTTTTTTCGAAATTTGGATAACTTCTTGCAAGGGAAAAAATTCAACTCCGATGGGGCAGTCCAAATCGCCTTCAAAGATTTTATTTATTCCCGTCCGACTGGTTTTTTTAGTAAAGGGATCAATGAACTACCTATAAGATGGCAAAAGTGCATAGAAAATGATGGTTCATACTTTGATTAATTAAATATATTATATTAAAAAATATTCGACTTTTTGTTCCTCCCTTACAAAACGCCAATTTCATATGTAAGGACCTAATATTAGAATAATATTATGGAAGAAAGTATGGATAGATGCTCATGTGGCACTGATCTTATCCTAACCTCTATCAATGCTATGGAAAAGTGGACTTAGCATTTATTTAAAAAAGTGCATTTAGATTATACATACGTATACCCATTCCCATTCCTTCTTTACGATGAGTGATATTACAAAATTATAATCCTTGTCCACAGAAACCATGGACGGTGCCAGCGACCCAGCTCTGGACGCGAGGGTCACATCAGAAGCCATGGACAGGCTGCGAGACACTAGTGACAGCTGTCAGACGGGCTGTCACTGTGACAGCGGAGAGGTCAAAGTGAGGAGTCGGAGGCACGGGAGGGGGGCCGTGCAGACAGGTAAGATCACACTAATATTATAAAGGCGAAAGTTTGTATGGATGTATGGATGGATGTTTGTTACTTCTTCACGCCAAAACTACTGGACGGATCTGGCTGAATTTTTGCATACAGGTAATTCTAATCCTGGAATAAAACATAGGCTACTTTTTATCCCATAAATCTGTTCCCGTGGGATGAAAAAAACCTTTTAATGTTTCCATAGAAACAACGCGTGCGAAGCCGCGGGGCGCAGCTAGTATATACATAATATAAGTCAGAAGTGTCTCGAAGACGCTGCTGGCTGCATTATCCTACTGTATGGCAATGCTTTGCGCCATAATAAATACCTTAACTTTATGGTTTACTAGCTGCGCCCCGCGGCTTCGCACGCGTTGTTCCTATGAAAAGGTTTAAAGGTGATTTCTTTCCCACGGGAACTGATTTATGGTATAAAAGTAGCCTATGCTTGATTCCAGGATTAGCATTACCTGTATGTAAAATTTCAGCCCGATCCATTCAGTAGTTTTGACGTGAAGAGGTAACAAACATCCATCCATCCATCAAAATGGATCTGACGGAAGACCAGCGTTGGCTGTTAGCTTGCTAGCAACCAACCCATGTTGAGGCAGAGACCATTTATGACGCCGGACTTAATTTTTTAAGTTGGAATTATATCGTTCAAAAGTGTAAAGGGTCTGTTGTTGGTACAAATAAATACATCTTATTCATTCATTCATTCATCCAAACTTTCACTTTTATAATGTTTGTGTGATTTAACGAAACATCAGTTAACCCTAAACATGGCTTGGTACATTCGTCTTACCCTGTGTGTGACATTGACATCTATAGATTTTTTTAATATGGCTGACGGGATGAGAGTGAGACAGTACTAACTGATTCTAAAAGTTTAACAAATATTTATTGAGTATTATTTCATAACGTTACGTAATTACCTTCCTATCGATAATTCAAAGTATTGGGAACCGTATTACCAATCAGAAACGAGTTAAAGTTGACTGTTCCAGTTAATGTTCTTAAACCGAATAATCTAATGATGTTATCGTAGGTCATCGCCGGGTAATTGGGCTGATATATTCGGGGATTACGGTTGCCAGCTTAAATACCTAACTACAACCCGTATTTAACGATCGTTTAAAAAAAAATAGATAAACGGATGGAGACAAAACAGAGATTTGGGTTTTGTGCTAGAATAATTGGGTTTGTTAAAAAAAAAAAACTATAAACCGAATTCAACTTTATGGTTTCTCATGGTTGCCATTGTCAGAACTGGACAAATTTAATAGTGACCACACGGCAGCACCAGCTTTCAAATAAAAAAAAGAATTATCAAAATCGGATAACCCAGTCATAAGTTCTGAGGTAACAAACATAAAAAAATACAGTCGAATTGAGAACGTCTTCCGTTTTTGAAGTCGGTTCAAAATAAATAACAAGCGATTTCTTGCAGTGTTTTGTCTTTTCTTTTTATCTTCAACGGAATAAAACAAAACACTGTTACGGTCCTTTACCTATGCCCTCAGGGCGCTATCTGCGTCAAGCGCAACGCTACGATCTAACATGCACTTACGATGAAGAATAAGAATGTTTATTTAAAAAAAACAGGGTAGCCTTTTTAATTATAGCTATTTATACCACTAACGATCTGCGAAAGACTGCAGGCAGATGCTGGATGCGTTAAGCTGAAGACAGAGCGCTATGGCGCTCATTAAGGGAGGCCTATGTCCAGTAGTGGGCTAATATAGGCTGATGATGATGATAATGATGATACCACTAAATAAATAAATCTACTTACGAGTTAAATTAATACAATCGTTATAAAGGTATTCATACGTATATCAATATATATATATATATATATATATAAATGAAACCCGTTTTCCGTTGTCACGACATAACATGAAAACGGCTTGACCGATTTGGCTGATTTTTTTGTAGTTTTCTAATACTCTGTACAAGGTTCTTACGGAAAAAAATATAAAGAAAATCTCTCAGAAAGATTGAAAAATATACATACAAAAATCACCTTGTAACGTTTCCATGGCACCAACGCGTGCGAAGCCGCAGGGCGCAGCTAGTAGTCTATAAAACTTAATAACTATAGGTACTTTAAGGCTTTTATGTGTTGCGTGTTTTGTTCCTTCCGTGCTAGTTATAAAACTGTATTACGGCAATGTAGAGCTCAATTTACTGTGTGGTGCTAGCTTAGAATTTGCACCACCACATCTCTTCCCGTGAAAAAACCTTCTGCGATAAAATCCACCTATCCGCGATAAAGAACACCACCCTCAGTGTCAGATCGAGTGGTGTGATGTCCTGATGATGTCTCGTGGAGAGACGAAACTAGTTGACGACTTTGATAAAATATGTTCTTTCATTTTGTTTAATTTGTTAGATTTTATCGCAGAAGGTTTTTTCACGTAATTATTACTAAATATTTTCATTCTTATGTTTATAACTTATACTATTAAGTCATGTTTTTTTTTCAGGTCTAACACACGAATGCGGAGTTTTCGGTGCAATCGGCACGGGGGAGTGGCCGACGCAAGTTGATGTGGGGCAGGTCATCTGTTTAGGATTAGTCGCGTTACAGCACAGGTGGGAAACGCTTTTTATTTATTACTTTAGGGCTTAGAATTTATTCTACCACCAGACTGTAATCCCTCAACCCGCATGCTCAGCGTGGGGATTATGGGTGACCTTTATATTAAATGCCAGTAAGCCGCCTATCAGAGGGAGGCCTGAGTCCAGCTGTGGCCCATTATAGGCTGTTGAGGCGAGTTTCTTCCTTCAACGTTTTTCGGTATTAAAAGTAGCGTTATTCCTAGCTTAGATCTTTGTGTGCATAATTTCAGCACGATCTATTCAGTAGTGGCGTTATCGTCAAACAAACATCACTCTTTCGCCTTTATTAAATTAGTAGAATTTATTTAATGAACCCATTCACTGCCCAGTATCAGCGGTGCAACCCGCAGGCAGGGCTGAATATGGACATGTGTGAGAGAGAGAGAGAGAGATAGATAATTTATTTACCCAAAAACACTTAAATTGGTAGGAGTACAATACAGATATGTAGTAAATAACTTAAAACAATTTTACTGACTATATCGTATCCATTTTGAATGGAGCATAAACGTAAACAAACCGCCCATACTTAACCTAAAATTCACTTTGTTGGCGCGTCCTTTTATACGTAATTTACATTACTTGTCGATTTTAGATCCTCCCTTCAATAAAAATTGCTTACAATTATATCTGAAACTCGACCCCAAGCAAGTGAGATTTTGTTATTTATGTCGTACTTTGTTTACTAACATGCTTCATTCAAAATGGATAAACCATAGGTACTTACACTAAATAGAAGGTGGTAAAGGGTAAAATGGGTCCCTGCCTCAGCATGTTGCAGTATCAGGTAGAGCCCTTTGTGCGTCATGGGCATTGAAAGAGTAAGGCTATTTTTATAAGTTAGCTGCCTGTAGAAAGGCCTGCTTAACTGGACCCTAGAAATCGTGATTTGTTCTCTATAATCTTAGCTACACCTCACCTCACCTCAACAGCCTGTATCGGTCCACTGCTGGACGCAGGCCTCCCCCTGATAAGAGCTTTCTTATCTGTTATCTCGTGGAGGGTAATACCCATAATCATTGAACGTCAAATGTAGGGTTGTTTAGTTAATGTCTATTTTGTTAGAAAATACTGGATACAGTCAATGTCAAAAATTGCTAACTATTTTCAAGTTTTCCAATAGTTTGTATACGCCTCGTATGCACCAAAAAATACTCTTAAACGACTTTATCGTTTAGAGCTTATCATGTTCTTCATTCCATTAATAGTTATTACACTTTCTATGTGTTTTTTCCAGAGGTCAAGAATCAGCGGGCATAGTAACTTCAGAAGGCAAGAGCGCTCGAACCTTCAACTCACACAAGGGCATGGGCCTCATCAACAATATATTCAACGACGAGGCCATGAAGAAGTTAAAGGGAAACCTCGGGATCGGACACACCAGGTAATCATCATCAATACCATAATATCTTGTGTGAATCTTCTGGATAAATGTCGCAGAAATATGTACACAGATCAAATTATAAAATTAAATAATGACACAAAAATAATGATAATAATAAATAAATAAATTATGTTGGACTATTCACACAGCATTATCTAGCCCTAAGCTAAGCAGAGCTTGTGTTATGGGTAGTAGAAACCTGATATACTTAATACAATACACTACATAGATACATAGATATTTTTTATTATACATAGAAAACATCCAGAAGGCCCAGAAAAAAAATCTGCAGATCGTACAAACATTTGTCCCGAGGCGGGAATCGAACCCGCATCCTGCTGCGTCGCAGGCGAACCTTAGCCCACCACGCCACAGAGGTCGTCATAATAAGTCGTATAGTAAATCGTTTATTTCTGAAGATCTTACCCTTCTCCGTCAGGTTATTAGTTATTAACTGAGTTTCCTCTACAGATATTCCACATCGGCGGCATCAGAGGAGGTGAACTGTCAGCCGTTCGTGGTCCACACGGCTCACGGCGCACTCGCCGTGGCCCACAATGGAGAGTTGGTGAACTGCAGCAGCCTTAGGAAGATGGTGAGTGTTATATGACAGGTTCAGTAACTGTCAGATGTACATTGTCAACCGTTTGTGGTCCACACGGCTCACGGCGCACTCGCCGTGGCCCACAATGGAGAGTTGGTGAACTGCAGCAGCCTTAGGAAGATGGTGAGTGTTATATGACAGGTTCAGTAACTGTCAGATGTACATTGTCAACCGTTTGTGGTCCACACGGCTCACGGCGCACTCGCCGTGGCCCACAATGGAGAGTTGGTGAACTGCAGCAGCCTTAGGAAGATGGTGAGTGTTATATGACAGGTTCAGTAACTGTCAGATGTACATTGTCAACCGTTTGTGGTCCACACGGCTCACGGCGCACTCGCCGTGGCCCTCAATGGAGAGTTGGTGAACTGCAGCAGCCTTAGGAAGATGGTGAGTGTTATATGACAGGTTCAGTAACTGTCAGATGTACATTGTCTACCGTTTGTGGTCCACACGGCTCACGGCGCACTCGCCGTGGCCCTCAATGGAGAGTTGGTGAACTGCAGCAGCCTTAGGAAGATGGTGAGTGTTATATGACAGGTTCAGTAACTGTCAGATGTACATTGTCAACCGTTTGTGGTCCACACGGCTCACGGCGCACTCGCCGTGGCCCACAATGGAGAGTTGGTGAACTGCAGCAGCCTTAGGAAGATGGTGAGTGCTCTGTAAAAGGTTCTATGGTGTTTTTTTACTCATCTAGATTAGGTGAGGCGACGCACACTGTTTTTTATCTTATCTACCTACGCCTACCCACTTCATTATAATATAATACTAACAGGTGTACCTACCTATTTTTTGTTGGTTAGGTCACTTATTTCTTACCTACGTGTTTGTGATCTTTCTTATCTAGATTGTTAAACACCGTAGAATTACCGTGACTTACTTATGTAATACTTATTAAGATACCAATGTATACTCATCCTAAGTGGACTTGTTTGTTCTTTTTGAGTATAAAATAAAGATCTTTAAACCGAGATTAACGGACAAAAACCTTTCGTAGGGGATAGTCTAAGGGGGTTATTGGAATAATCCCTTTGTTCCAGGTGTTAGGGCGCGGTGTAGGACTGTCGACCCACTCCGACTCGGAGCTGATAACCCAAGCTCTCTGCCTCAACCCGCCGGAAGGAGAGACCAATGGTCCGGACTGGCCCGCAAGGATCAACCACCTCATGAGGTCAGTTTTACCTGGCTTTACCCTGCCCTCTCCTCGTTGACATTTATACAGGTTTTAACGAAACATCATTGCTGGCTAGGCCTCTTAGGGCAGCTTTAAATTTCTAAAGGTAAATAAAAAAAATTAAAAAAAAATATATATATAGTAGGTACTTATTGAGATCTCTGAAAAGGATCGACTTTTCAGATTGACACTTTTCAAGACGTTTTTAAGTCTAGCTAGTAAATATTTTTAATCTTCAGCATTTTTTTATATCACCATATGGGGGTAGAGTCTAAGGCCCGTATTATGAAATTCTGCTCGGTTATCGAACTATGCTTGAGTAACGATTTCCTATGGCACAAATGTCACTGAAGTATAGACCTGTGACTAAGCAAGCTTTCATAATACAAGCCTTAATAATTCAATAAAATTAATTGTTTTGAGTCCGTCTCAGTTCAAACGAGATATTAAGTCAATAATTGAGTTTGTTTAAAAAAAAAACTATAATCCGACTTCAAATTCTTCAAGACGCGACATCTAGTTAAAATTCGAGTCTAATTTAGTTTGATGTGATAGAATACATGGATAAAACGACGAATAAAAGAAAGGCATTTTAAACACGAAATGCGAAGTTTCGGCTGACGTTCGCACAAAACGAAAGCGCGTCAAAGTTTGGGAGTGGGGCCCCACACTTTGTTAAAAAGTGTCGCAAAGTGTGACGTCACGCCGAACTTTAACTGGCTATATCTTCATAATCTTTTGCTTAATCAACAAAAGATTTAATATTTGTCTTCTGAACTGAAAGACTAAAGATATTTTTTTGGGACTCTAGCTTATTGTATGCAAAACAAAAGAAAAACTACGTGTTTTCAGAACTGACAGACGAAAGAGATTTTTTTGGGACTCTAGCCTTATTGTATGCAAAACAAATGAAAAATTACGTGTTTTATGAACTGACATACTTAGAGATTTTTATATACTGTATGCAATACTCAGTAATTTTATTCTATTATTTTCCAGACTGGCTCCTTTAAGTTACTCGCTAGTAATCATGCTGAAGGATAAGATCTACGCCGTTCGGGATCCGTACGGAAACCGTCCACTTTGCCTCGGCAAGATTCTTCCCATGGGATCCTCATGTACGTATAGTAGTAGTATAGTAGTAGTACGTATTTGAACATTTCATCAATCTACTTTACTACTCATTCTTTATTGCACAAAATAATACAATATGGTAAAATATTTATAAGAAAACACAACAAAGGCGAGCTTAACGCTAATAAGAGTTCTCTTCCAGTAAAACTTATTGGGAGAGCGATAAAACGGTATAAAAGTAGGTGCATGTGCATAAACAGAGGAAAATCATGTATAATTTCAATGTACATAATTAAATATAATAATACAATCAAATATATATACATAAATACTATACCTAACAAATACTATACTCATATAAATCGAATAAATAAGAAAAAATAGGTACGCTTGAAAATATAAAGTTAGGGGCTAACTCAATGGTTTTTGTTACTATAGTGCATAAGCCCTTACACTATGGGTCCCAGAGATTTCGACTCCTACGTTACTCGATCTCGTGGTGTAGTAGGCACATTCCCGTACTAAGGGAACCCACATCGGGTTCGAGTCTCGTCGAAGTAAAAATAATTGGGGTATTTGATTTCTCAGAAATCTAAATATGGCCGTGACTTAGGATGTCTACATCCAGGTTTGTATTATAGTTTAGGTTGTGTGGTGCCGGCTTAGAATTTGTACCACCTTAACTCTTCCCGCGGGTGTCGTAACAGGCGACTGAGGGATATCCACGGGGGACGGGCAGCAGCTAAAGAACAATTATAACACCAATCTGCGATACCCTACCGCATGCCCAGCGTGGGGATTATGGGCATTACCCTCCATGAGATAAACTCCAATAAGGCGCTTATCAGGAGGAGGCCTGCGTCCAGCAGTGATGCATATTCTATTTCGTGAACAAATTAACTAAGCTGATGATGTGAAGTTAGCTGAAAACAGCAGTAATCATCTCTGTTCATCTGTCACTTTTCGTATCTTTTAGAATCAGATGGCATGTTTATGTGTGTAACTTAAGATTGCATTAATCCATAGACTATAAATTCACATGCTATAATCACAGATGTAGCACAAACTAGACTAAACTAATATGACCGGACTAAATATGATGCTATCCTTATTATTTGGATCGTACTAAAAACTAACTATAACACTAATTAGACAGTACTAAAAATGTCGCCGTCCCTCTCAAAACGATCCAAATAATAGGGATGGCATCATATTTAATCCTGTCAAATTAGTTTAGTCTAGTTTTGGCTACATCTAAATAGACACGAATTTGTTTGATTTATACCTATTTTTAATCTGTACATATTTACTTTAAAAGGTTAAATTATAATGATCACGCTCTAGAAACATAAGTGTCATGGGATGACATACCTACCTTATCTGAAGATTTGAATCGTTGGACAAGCCCTTTCTGGAGTGTTGTTGCCAAACGAAATGAGATAGCTCGCTAATTTGTAATCAGTGTATTGTTTTCTTAACCGACTTCAAAAAAAGGAGGAGGTTCTCAATTCGACTGTTTTTGTTTGTTTGTTACCTCAAAACTTTTGACTGGGTGGTCTGATTTACATGATTCTTTTTTTATATGAAAGCTGGTGCTTTCCGTGTGGTTTGTTCAGTTCTGTCACGGCGAACTGTTGTTGCGCCGTGGTTCGCCGATTCGTGAATTGAAGTGAATTAGAGTCAATTGCACATTATTTCTTATTTGATAGTAGGTAATTTCTATTTAACAAGCTGTTTATATATTAAAAATTGACTTGTCTAAGTGCTTATTTTGTAAATCTATAAGAAATAAACGATTTGACTCTGACTCTGACTCGTTTAGGTTGACTTGCTCTCAGACGAACGCGAACGAATCAGTGTGGACGTCCACATTGATTCGTTTGATAGCCTTCACTCGCTCTCGTTCGCTTAGTTTGTATTAGGCATAAGAACGATGTTCCGAGAGTGTATCTAACTATTGCAATGTTTTCAGATGTCTACAAAAAATCATCAGAGCGGCATGCCACGGGTAACCCATCTTTGCACTTTCTAACAACCTTCATTCACATACATAATCCTACTAATATTATATCGCGAAAGTTTGAGTGGATGTATGAATGTTTGTTACTGTTTCACGCAAAAAACCACTGAAAGGATCAGGTTGTAATTTTGCAAACATGGGATATGATATAGACTACTTTTTATCCCATAAATCGTGGTAAATCGTTTCCTTGGGTATAAATATCCTTAAAACGTTTCCAGCAGCAATTAGTATTGGATATTTTTAAACACATTATAGGAACGCGACGCAATGTGTCGACACTTGGGCGACCTCTGTGGCGCGGTGGGCGATGGTCCGCCTGCAGGAGGTTGCGGGTTCGATTCCCTGGTACCTATAATACATTTATATCCATGTCTTGAGACTTGATCTCAATCAGTATTTGGATTTGAAGTAAATAAATATTTAGCTTTAGGCGCTAAACCATATTGGTACATTTTAATATCCAATGGCTATATACATACATTATCTTCATATTAAAAAGAACGTTCCAACATTAATGCATCTGCAAATGTTTGCACTGTCTGCAGATATTTGTTCAGGGTATTCTGGGTGTTTTCTATGTACCTATGATAAAAAATATCTATCTATGTGGTGTATTGTATTAAGTATATTAGTTACAACTGCAACTGCATGGAAATCCATTTCATCCAGTCTTGGTATCTTGTTCACTACGCAGTACGCTGCGTTTAAGGCTACCACTGACGATACGTCCATTTAGTAGACTTCCTTTTGGATGCACTCCAAATGGAAATTTATCCAGATACGGTACCATTTACAATACTTCCATTTGGATGCATGGCGTCACTTCGAACTTTGCAATCGTACGGAACGGAAATAAATAATACTATGGATAACAATACTTTACTGGTGGCAGCAGCTGTGTGTATTTTATTAAAAAGACAAAAAAAACTTAAGAGAAAGTGGATGAAGGATTGGTTGAAATTGATTGGTTTCTCTGTTGTGATAATCAGGATGTTTTACTTGCCATATACATGGATATGATTTATATTTTTCTATTACTTCCAACACAAAGTCACGCGCGGACAAAGACATAATAAAAAACAATTATAACGCTTGACAAATACACAGCACATGCACCACCATCGATATCAAAAAATACGCAGGCTCGCCCCAAAGAGAATACAATAACTTCGTAAGAGCTCGCCCATTCACGGACAATTCGGACTGCTTCCTTAAGGCGTGGCGCACGTTTCTGACATTGACGGACGGCCGCGGATGACGTCCATTTGGCCTGGACGCATGGATTTCAATCCGTTTGGAAATCCAGAGCTGTCTGACGTCCATCCAAATGGAATATTTTTTACCATTCATGGGACGATTTTGGACGACGACTACTCCATTCGGATTAATGGACGTATCGTCCGTGGTAGCTTTATGCGGTGCCGGACAAATATACGTATGAAAAAAGTCTGGAGTGGTCTTTTGTTCCGTCAAAGTCTACGACGGTAAAGCCTCTAATACACGTTGGCCCAACGTTGCCGAGTGAAAGGTAATACCAACGTGTAGACGGCACGTTTGCATTGCCTTGCCATCGCTCGGTATCACTTGCCTAGCTGGCCGAGTGAATACAAGCGCAATAGGGTATAGAGGTAATTTGCAGTGACTTGTCACCGCTCGCGGCCACTCGCCTCCCTTCGGAGCCGTGTCGGTTTTTCCTTGCCTGCGCTCGGCCAATCGTGACCACGGGTTTGTGTAGTTTGTGGTGCAATAGTTTGCGTAGACTTGTCAAACGTCTAGACGGTGGCACTTGTATTGTATCGATTTGCCTACGCTTGCGTTGGCGTTAGCTCGGCCAACATGTATTAGGGGCTTAAGACGTCGTACGCAGCGTACTGCTTGATGTTCGACCAAAGCTTTATTTGGTATCCATACATAATTAAACACATCAGTCATCTAGTACCCATAACACACTAATATTATATATTCAGTTGTCACCTTCATCTTATACGGTTTTTTCGCTCGCTTATATATTTTCAACTCGTTTGTACCTGTGTCCAAATTAATGATTTGACGATCTCTGTGGCGCGGTGGGCGAACGTCCGCCTGCGAGGTTGCGGGTTCGATTTCCGCCTCCGGACAAATGTTCTGGATGTTTTCTATGTTTAATAAAAAATATCTAGGTATCTATGTAGTGTATTGTATTATGTATATCAGTTATCTAGTACCCATAAAACAAGCTCTGCTTAGCTTGGGGCTAGATAATGCTATGTGATTTGTCCCGCATTATTAATTTATTTAATGTTTTTTTCTATTCTATTTATTTATTTAAGCTTTTATTGATTATTTATACATTAATATAATAAATAATTTTAGACAATTCACACAGCATTATGTTATAGTTTAGTTAGAGTGAGTGTTGTTTTTCACACAGCATTATGTTATAGTATAGAGTGAGTGTTGTTTTTCAGTTTTGACGAACGGCTGCGGCAAGAATGGAATGAACGAGAAGGCTGAAGGCTGGGTGGTCTCCTCGGAGTCCTGTGGATTCCTCTCCATCGGTAAGTGTTGGGTATACAGGGTGGGGCAAATTTTTGGCCCCTTAAGGGTAGCGGGAGTAAGATCAACTCGTTTTTTTTTCACAAATGTCAGTTTTTGGGCGAACCGTAAGTACTTTTTTTTTCAAAAAACTTAAAATGGCAATTTTTTCTTCAAAATAAAATAGAAGGGAAACAAAACCTTCTAACTACATAATTACTTTTGTTTTATAAAACTATAAACCGACTTAAATTTTTACAGTTTTTTCATGAATTTTCATGGATCCCATTGTCAGAACTAAACAAAATAAAATGGGACCACAAGGGAAGCCCAAGCTTTCATATAAAAAAAGAATCATGAAAATCGGACCACCCAGTCAAAGGTTCTGAAGTAACAAACATAAATAAAAAAATAAATTAATTTTGTTTAGGTCTGACACTGGGATCCATGAAAATTCATAAAAAAACTATAAAAATTGAAGTCGGTTTATAGTTTTTAACACAAAACTCAATTTTAGAGCAAAGAATAAAGTTTACTTATGTCCGTCTACAAAATGAATGCTTATGCGTAAATTGTCCATTATTTATTTATTTTAATTCTAAAAGTATCCCTTTTGATTCACAGGCGCTCGCTACGTCCGCGAAGTGTTACCCGGCGAAATCATAGAGATGTCTAAGTCTGGTATCCGCACGGTCGACGTGGTGGAGCGACCCGCGACCCGGCATCAGGCATTCTGCATCTTCGAGTACGTCTACTTCGCACGGGCGGATAGTATCTTTGAAGGTAAGATTTTCATCTAAATTGTTGGCTGCGCCAGAACGAAGACATTATCTAAGTTTTTCCACGCCGACAATAGTATGTAAGAACAGTTAGACTTATATATTGTCCATTTTGAATGAGGCATAAACGTATACAAACCGCCCATACTTAACCTAAAATTCACTTTGTTGGCGCGTCCTTTTATACGTAATTTACATTACTTGTCGATTTTAGATCCTCCCTTCAATAAAAATTGCTTACAATTATATCTGAAACTCGACGCCAAGCACGTGAGTTTTTGTTATTTGTATCGTGGTTTATTTACTAACATGCTCCATGCTGGATGGATAAACCATAGTTATGCTAAGATTGTATTAGTTGATAAGCGATAAACTTGCTAGTGGTTTCTTTTTCACTTTCGCTAGTGGACAAAAAAGCGAAGTGAATTAGAGTCAATTGCACCTTATTTCTTGTTTGATAGTAATTACTATTTATAAAGCTGTTTATATAGTAAAAATTCGACTTGCCTAAGTGATTATTTTGTAAGTCTAAAGAAATAAACGATTTGACTCTGACTCTGACTCGTTTAGGTTCACTTGCTGCCGGTGTTGTGAAAGCTTGTTCAGTCACAGGTCGATAACTAAGCAGGCTTTTATAATACGGGCCTAAGTCGTGGTGGTTACAGCCACCATAAATTATACAGTAGTTTTTAGCAACCAATTTGATTTTCAATATTTGTGTAATATGTTTGAAATTCATTACGGATGTAAGCGGGTTAACGACGAATCTTATTTGTGTTGGAAGAACACCACGTTGACTAATCTTTGAAATTGGTTACAATAAGTACCTTTTTTCGTAGGTAGTATTTTAGTAGCTTTCTATAAAGCCGCAGTAGGGGTTTTGTTGTAGAAGCATATACATTGCCCTTTAAAAGATACATAGTTTTATGAAGTCTAGTTGTGGGTACAGCGAGTTTATGTTTATTTATAGTATTTTAATTATGTATATTGCAATTTTTTGGGAAACTATTGATATTTTTATGAGTATACAACAAGTTTTCATATATTGACTTGGTACTGTAATTATATTTATTTATTTGAATTTATCAGGTAGGGATTCTCTGGGACCCATTTTTATAGATGGTTGGTAATCGATACTCCATTTGTCGAAATCAAACGTGGAGTTTCAGCGCTACGTGGGAAGGGAACATAACAATCGGCTACATACATCCATCCATCCATATACGTAGGTTGCCAACCTCATAAACCTCCCCGGTTGGTAGTCGGGTAAAAATACTAATATTTCCTCTTTGTTGTATTAGTGTTGGTGCTGGCTTAGAATTTGCACCACCCCATCTCTCTTCCCGTGAGTGTCGTATGAGGCGACTGAGTAATATTCACTGAGGGGGCGGGCAGCAGCGTCACCGCAGAAAAATTCTACCACCGAACTGCGATCCCCAACCCGCATGCCCTGCGTGGGGATATTATGGGCTTTATCCCCCATGAGATACGCCAATAAGGCGCTCTTCAGGGAGGCTGGCGTCCAGCAGTGGACCAATACAGGCTGTTGTGGTAGTATTAGTAGATTTACTATTTTATTTAACCTAGATGTATAAACCCAGGTCAAATGGTGTACTCTGCGCGCATGCAGTGCGGCCGCATGCTGGCCCGCGAGTCCCCCGTGGACGCAGACATCGTGTCTTCGGTCCCCGAGTCCGGCACCGCTGCCGCACACGGATATGCTAGACAGGTATGACATCAAATAGTCCCTACAATTTTCGGCATCGATGGGAATCGGACCCACGTCCTTCCCTCAGTACGGGGAAGTCATAACCGCTAGACCACGATGTCGGATAGCCATCGATATATATTTTTAAAGAAATTATCCAATCTGTAAAACTATAATAACCTAAAATCTTTAGGTATGACATCAATAATAGTGGTTTTATTTATTTATTTGAACCACCCACATGAAACACATAAAAGTTACATAATGGAAGAGCGTTTACCCAGAAGTTCTTTCAACAGAACTGGTGGGAACAGTGGGACAGAACTACTGGGACTTTCCCCCCCATTAGTACTGTGACATAAAAGACTATGCATTACACATGACTTTTATCTCTTCTATTCCCACCTGTTCTGTAACTATTTGTTTTAAAAGAAATTTAAAACAAATAGTTGTTATAATAAACTAGCTGCGCCCCGCGGCTTCGCACGCGTTGTTCCTATTTTCTTTGCTATAAACTTCACGGAGCGCGAGACCTTTCCAACGAATGCAATACCGTGGAAATCGGTTCGTGCGTTCTGGAGTTATAGCGTCAGGAAGGAAAACCCGACTTATTTTTATATTATAGAAGATAGTACTAATAAATTGTGTTCAGGTATTCCCTCCGCGAAATACCTTTGCGAAAACTTTGATCGATGTTTTAAATAATACAAAAAATACAAAATCTTTATTCAGAAACTTAAAAAACATTATTTATAACAGTACAGACCTCCTTTTAAGTAAAGTATTTTTACCTGTGTTAGGGAAATAAAATGCGTGCAAAAGAAAAAAACATCGCAGAATCAACAAGGACGCAGGCTTAATCATTACACACATCCAGTGCTCCACTTCAGCTTAGCTTCCGTACTCAAAGCCAACATACTTAGCTTAGAACTCTCTTCCAGTCCGGAATTCCCTTCATGGAAGTCCTCTGCAAGAACCGTTACGTCGGCCGCACGTTCATCCAACCATCCACCCGGCTGCGCCAGTTGGGCGTCGCGAAGAAATTCGGCGCTTTGAGCGAGAATGTCAAGGGGAAGAGGATCGTGCTGATTGACGACTCTATTGTGAGGGGCAATACGATCGGACCGATTATCAAGCTTTTGAGGGACGCGGGGGCTGCTGAGGTAAGGTTTATTGATACTACAGACTAGGTTTTTAGCTGTGTGGTGTTGGCTTAGAATTGCACCACCCCAACTCTACCGTGTCGTAAGAATACTAAACTAATACTAGAAATAAAGCAAATGTAGTGGTTCCTCGGACCAGACTTGGACATGTCTAAGTGCTTAATATAAGTTTAAAGATGAACTAAATGACTTTAAAGAGGTGACAAAAGGATATCCACTGGGGCGGGCAGCAGCGCCTCCTGCAGGACAATTCTACCACCGAACTGCGTTTAGCAGTGGATCCATGCTGTTGGGCTGAGGTTGAGGATGAAACTAGAATTTGCCCGCGGCTTTGAACACCTGTTTTGTAGAAAACTGATAAATTATAAATGAATTTATTACTTTGGAACTAGGTGGTAATGTTTACATTGGTCTTATGTCAATCTATAGCATCTCTAGTCTACCATGGTCAGGTTTACAGCGGTTACATGCAAAATAAGAACTTAACAGATATAAAATAAGCTAAAGTTATACAAATGATGAACAAAAATGTAGAGTAAGTGACTAATATGAGTGCGGTTATTGGATGATCGTTCCTCCATTGGTAATTTATTTGCGATTTATGTACAAATAATGCTAACTTACGCTTTTTATTTTTACGCTTTTTTAAGCTTTTGAAATTATTAGGTAAAGCGTAACGCGTATATTTCTCTCAGGTTCACATAAGAATAGCGTCGCCGCCGCTAAAGTTCCCCTGCTACATGGGAATCAACATTCCTACGAAGGAAGAGCTGATCGCCAACAAAATGGACTCGAGCCAGCTCGCCGAACATGTTGGTAAGTCTACTTTGAGTGTTTCAGCATCCTTCTTAGATCCTCGTATCCACAGTAACCTTTTTGGTGTCCAGAATCGCCCCAGATGTCGCTAAAACTAAACTAATTGAGAGCTCTTAAAATGTTGCCAAAGAAAAGAATGGATCATGATCAAAATAGTTTAGCCATTATTGACACCTTTATGGGGTACCTTGTTTAACTTACGAGTAACAGTACACACAACATGAACACAACTTATTAATTGTGTACCTGCTTGCCTATTCAATATGTGTACCTTAAATACTGTTACTGTTCTTTTGTTACTATTTCTGTGGGATGGGAACCTAAACTTTTATCTATCTAACTTGCCTCTATGGCCACAACTCTCTCAAATCAATATCACACCTTTACTATCAGCTGTTTTCCACCTACTGCTGGCGGGTTTATTTTAGACCACCTTTCAATCATACCATTGGCTGATGGGTCTTACGCCAAGCTATGCCATTTGCTTGCTAAGGTTCTTTCTGATGCATTATCAGACCAGTACCCTTACAATACTAATGTGGAACCCTCAGAAAGTCCTAACAATGACTTCTCATCCTCAGGTGCGGACACTTTAGAATACCTAAGCGTGGAAGGTCTAGTGAGCGCCATCCACTACAACATGAAGACAACGCCGAGCGACGGCGTCGGCGGCCATTGCACCGCGTGCCTCACGGGCGAGTATCCCGGGGGACTGCCCGAGGACGACTGGTGAACGTCGCGCTCGCGGCGGTATTTATACGAGCGGTCTGTCGCGTCTGCGGGCTCGGAACGCGATTGGATCGCTGCATACTGAAGTTAGCTGTGATTTGGCTGAATTCTGATCTATATTGCGAACTTCAATTGTAAAAAAAAACCTTTTGGCTGCGCCAGTCGAACTATAAGGTAAATTACTTATAAAAGCTGATAAATAGACAGTTGGGATTTGTATAGAATTCAGCCAAATCAAAGTAGATTTTGTAAATTACAATATTCCACCGAAACATGTTTGGCTGTTGAAAATCCGACTCTAGACTGGCCACATAACGCATACTTTACCCGATCACACTCGCGACAGATCGCTCACGCGGGTGCCCTCAGGAATTCCTAATACAGTACTCTCTGGCTAATCCCCTACCATAACATCCAAACCATCGGTAGATTATAATGTACAGAAACAACAAATTGAAAAAAAACAAAGTATGATTTATTTATAATATTGTATTTAAGAAAACAAACATGTATCTTTTATCAAAGTAATGACTCATATTTGGGTCTAATTTTGTTTGTATGGTCACTATGGTGTAATATGTCGAGGGTGGACGAAGGCTGTTTGCTTAGCACCGTGCGGCGGAGTAAAGAGGTAGAATTATGTTCGTCTTACACACGAAAGACGGATAAGACGTGGGATTATCAAGTCGAAAACTTTCAGTGTCGGCAGATTACAGAGTCTAATCAAGACCAATCTAAATTTCAAAAAACGGCAGATTATAGTTCTTGTCGGATAATCGAGCGGCGGATTAGCGAGAGTACTGTACTTACACTAGAATACAATCATCATGTTGAGAAGCTACCTTGAGCGAATCAAGCACCATGCACACATTTATTAAAATTGCAAACAATATGCATTGAAAAATAGCTTATAGCCATTTTCCCCACTTCCTTGTCGATGCTATCTTTGTTTATTTTATGAATATGTGTTGGCGCTGGCTTTGCTCGAAGTAGTTCTTAGAATCAGAACAACCGTAAAAAATACCTTAGGAAGAAGCAGTGATTAAATCTCTCTTGCATGGCTGCTCAAATGAATTTTATACAGCTGATTAGTTTTGCATTTGCCGTAATTGGCCTTCTTTTAAAGTCTGCAGGATATGGGACCAAGTCTGTGGCCAGAAAAATGTCTGAGCGCCATTTAATTTTATTATTATTATTTTAATCTGTAAGTTTTCTTGCTATATGGTCGGTTTTCCTTTTACACATTCCTCGAATAGATACGTAGTTATAGAGTGGATTTTTATTAGATGTAGTAAATATTTCTAAGAATTTGCACTTTGTCGTGCTGGTTACGACTGGATCAGATAGGGAATCTAAGTAGTTATACTTAGTTCTTAAGGTTTTAGGTTTTACTATGGGCATCTTTCAATAACCTAAGCAATTGTTCAACTAGCAATAAAATTAGAGGCTTGATTTTAAACTTTCTGTAGGAATCAGAACTTTTACAGCAGTAAATGAATTTTGGTAAGAAAGTCCGAGTCATGTTGGTATTTAACATGGCTGGTTAGGTAAGGTACCTTTTAAGAATGTGCCTACCATTCTACACGGATAACACAATCCTAATAACATTATAAAGGCGAAAGTTTATGATTGTGAATGGATTCTGCTGAAAATTTACACACATTAAGATCTGGACCTGGGTTAAACTAAAATACGGCCTGTGCAGCCGCAGGTAGAACCTGGTACTAAAAACAAGAAGAGAGGTAGTAATTTAGGGTTAAAAGAAGCCAATACTTTTTATAATGTTGTATCTCAAATAGTGCCTTATGTCTTGAATGTTGAATGATCTATTTAGATGTAATTTTATCTATTTTTAGGTTTAAGTTCTACCAGTTTTTACCAGTTTATCTGACGATAATATAATTGGTACTAATGTTGGGTTCTAATGTTTCCTATCGAATAATATTTTTGTATTTTTATGATAATCAAGAATATTTGTCTCGAATATTTTACGGTTTTACTGAAACTATGTAAGTGCCAATATTATACAAACTATATTACTTAAATAAAATCAATTTATTTACAAAATGTTGCAGTTTTTTTTTATGTTGATATGGGCACAAATACACAACACACGAATGGTGTCTCCTGTTGCCCAGACTCTTAAGAGCCCGGTGCCATCAGGAGCACCATTCACAAACACACGTACACATAACACAAACACACATACTAGGGGTATGTGTGTTTGTGTTATGCCCCCCACACACACACACACACACAACCTCATACACACTCATGGGGTCTCCTGCTGCCCAGACTCTTACGAGACTGGTGTTCTCAGGAGACCCATAATTTTTTTTCATATAGTTTTAAATTGATTTAATTTAACGATCAATGTAATTATTGTTTTATGTTAAGAACCCATGGAAGGAGGTCCCTAAGATACAGGTTTATCCTAGTTTGGGGATCAAAGATGTAATAATTTTAAGACTTGAGTCTTTTTCAATAAACCCTATTATTATATTATTATTATTATTACAAATCGACGACCTCCTTGGGGCGGTGGGCGAAGGTCCGCATGCGATGCAGGAGGTTGAGGGTTCGATTCCCGCCTCGGGACAAATGTGTGTACGATCTGCAGATATTTGTTCAGGGCGTTCTGGATGTGTTCTATGTATAATAAAAAATATCTATCTGTGTAGTCTATTGTATTATGTATATCAGTTATCTAGTACCCATAACACAAGCTCTGCTTAGCTTGGGGCTAGATAATGCTGTGTGTATTGTCATTAAAATAATAATAATAATATAATACTATACATATGGGTAAGAATAAAGAATTTACAAGTTTGGTAAATAACAATTTATTTACATCAAAAATTATTAGGAACATCTATTTACAAATTTAACATCTTAAAATCTATTTTATAAAAGATAATACAAATATGCGTTATTTCAAATTGTACAAGCGACAGTTTGTTTCGTTATGGAGCATATTAATTTCACATTTCTTCAATTTACTTGCCCATTATACATTTTATTTACTTGATATTATGTATCTTCAGGTTTGTCTTGTATTTATTTCAGTGTTTATTACTGAAAAAAATAACAGTAACCATAAATAAAAAATACAATTATGGAATTATCTAATGAAAAGTTCTTTCTTACAATCTGACTACCAGATATCATTTTAGAGATACATTTATTTTGTGTAGCCGAGTTGTGGGCACTGCAAGCTTATGTATATACAACTGCAAACGTAGACTGCCGTCGCTTATAGTCAACGTCCATGTATATAAGAAGCGCAGTCTGTATATAAGAGCCCTTATTTAATTCCTGCACGAAAGATAAACAAACCCTACTTAACCTCAAATTAACTTTCTTGTTGACGATTTTTAAAAATAATGCAAAGTACTTGCTGATTTGAGATCCTTTCTTCAATGAATATTGTTCAATCTCTTTTTCTCGACTTTAAGCGTGTGAATTTTAATTCATGTTATTGAGATCTGTTGAAATAATTTGCAGCATTAGTATGACAAATAGATCATCTAGTTCAAACAGAGAAGCTTTGTGGGAATTAAGGGCGCGCGTGTGCCAATTGACAACTTTTGTTGTGCTGATAATACTGCTCTGTCATTGCAGTACAACTAAGAGTTAATTCACCGTAACGCTACGACGCTTCTCTTTTTAAGCAGACTACGAATCTATACTAACATTATAATAAGCAAAGATTTGATTGTATGTTTGTATTGAATAGGCTTTAAAACTACTGGACCGATTTGAAAAATTCTCTCATCATCAAAAAGCTTTCTTTTCAGGGAGTGACATAAGCTATATTTTATCCCGGATCCCACGGGTACGGGAACTACGCGGGTGAAATCGCGAGGCGCTGGATTACAGTACACACTATGACTGAATTAGGTAATGATAGGACATTACAGCGAATGTTTCCCCACTATAGCCTCTATGTCGGAGACCTCTTTAAAGCAGCTGTCCGTCAGTACGTCCGCGCCGCTCTCTGTGACCAACACGTCGTCCTCAATGCGGATGCCGACGCCGCGGAACTCCCGAGCGATTTTATCGTCATCGGCCCGGATGTAGAGACCTGTAATAGAATAATACGATTCGTAAACAAAATGGTTGTCTCTAAACTCGGCTTAGGAACGATAATTTTACGTGATAAAGTAATTTACTTGATCTATTGGTAATGTTACCTCGTAGTTTATATACTGTTTTTGCCATTCTGGTGTTAGCTAGCTATCAACTATCTATTACACGAAATTTGAACTTTAATCGTAAGTGCTTCAGTCGTCATGACATCATCATCAACCTAAACCCTCGGGAATACAAATTATATGGGACCACTCCGGGATCCTACATTTTCAATTCTTCCCCATCAGCGACCCTGCAGAACAATTATACCACCAAACTCCGAGCCCCAACGGCATTACCCCCCATGAGATAAACGCCACTAAGGCCCATACACCAGTGAAAGTGGCGCCCCCAACTATTTTGTCATATTATTACGTTAAACGCTGCAAGTTTTAAATATCCTACATTCACTTTGTGGTATCTATTATAAGTTATTTATTAATGCCTCTGTAATAGTTTCATTTTGTAAAGCTTAGGCAGGGATACGAAGTTGCGCTTTTTGGCCACCAAACTCTATTTTTGCATCTCCTAAACTATATGAGATAAAATTATTACAGATGTATTAAAAAATAGCTTATTATATATATATATAATATATACCACAAACTGAACGTAGGATTTTTAAAAATTCCTATGATAAACGTTAAAATATGATAGGTAAAATAGATATCGCTGTCATATTGGCTCGGGTATGCGCCTTAAGCTGTGGAGGAGTACCTGAGAACCAAGACGGGATTCTCGATGCGCGTCGAGAAGCTGGCCTCTCGCCATAATGTGAGCTTCAATTCATTTATGGTGAGAGTTCCAACTAAATACCTCTCGACCTACTTAAGCGCCGAGTTTTGGCCGAAGGGTGTCAAGTTTGGAAGGTTCACTGGACGATGGCCGCCTGCAAGGGGATACCGCCGCCGTACACCGTCGTCAGCTGACACCCTGATTACGTCATCTACACGTTCTCGCCATTATTGTTTAAGTTTTTATATTTTATGTATGTTAGTTTTAATATATATATTGCTGTGGACTATAGAATAAGTTAAATAAGATCTGTAACTTTTCTATAATCTGAAATAAATGAATTATTATTATTATTAAGACGCTTATCAGGATGACGCCTGCGTCCAGCAGTGGACCAATACAGGCTGTTGAGGTTCAGGTTGAGGAGGTACCTATTCTTTGGGTAAAATAAAATATCTCTCTTTCTCTACATTGACTTACTTACCGGGTTCAACAGTGACGATCATATTAGTCTGCAAGGGGATGGCTCGCCGCACCAGCGCCGCGTCGTGGACGTCTATACCGAGGTAGTGGGAAACGTGGTGGGGACATAATCTGTACGCCTCCTGGAAATTATATATTAATGTATAATAAACTAGCAGCGCCCGCGGTTTCACCCGCGTAGTTCCCATTCCCGTGGGAATTCCGGGATAAAATATTGCCTATGCTAATCCCTGAAAAGTAAGCTTTTTAATGAAGAAAGATTTTTATTAATTGGTTCAGTAGTTTCGGAGCCTATTGAATACAAACAATCAAATCTTTCCTTTTTATAATATTTGTATAGATAAATAAATAATGTTGGACCATTTACTCAGCATTATCTAGCCCCAAACTAAGTAGAGCTTGTGTTGTTGGTACTAGATAAATGATTTTAATATAATACACTACATCATACATACATAAAAAAATGTTTGTTTTTCATATAGTTTATTCTCAGATATTATTGTTCTTAGTTCATAGATTGTTTATTTTGATTTTTATTATATAAAAATTTTCATAATACATACTCGTATATAGATTTGTGAAAATAATTCCTACAAATGTTGGTAAACACGACATTTGTAGGAATTACCTTCACAAATAGTACAAAGTAATAGTAAACAGTAAGTAACATGCGTATCAGAACAGAACCTCATTTTAAGTTTTTTGTAAGTGATTGATATGTATGTGGTTGGTAAAAAATAAATAAATTAAATAAATACATCTATATTTATATAAAAATTAACCTCTATTTCCCTTGGTCACGCCATCCCGCGTGAACGGCTGGACCGATTTCACTAATTCTTTTTTGTTATTGTCATGAGAAGGTTCTCAGGAAAGAAAAAACGAAGAAAGTTGGAAACATCAACCACCACACGGGCGAAGTCGCAAGGCCCAGCTAGTAGAGTGATATTTTCAGAACACCCTGAACTGGGTCCCGAGGCGAGAATCGAACCCACAACTTCCTGCGTCGTCGCAGGCGGACCTTTGCCTACCGTGCCATAGAAGTTTATATCCGTGGCTTTTCTTGTAAACAATAATAGGGTATATGCATGTGATTTCAAAATGGCTATAAAAATATATACGTATTCTCTATTGATATAGAAACATTTCTACATATTTATTTTTGCGTTTTGAGATGTTTTTATTGTAGAATTTAACCATTGAAAAATTGATATTTTAAATCTCAATCGCAAAATTTCGAAACGCTACTCCATTGACTAGAGCGGACGTGACATCACTGTACGCATTTCTTCTTTTTTTATTCTGCTTGCTGCACCTTGATTTGACACTATTCTGCCCACTTGACATTTCGTATTGTCGATTATTTTCAGTTTTTTCGGAAAACCTCTTTCCTGAGATGATCACTACCGAGGTCGTCACCAAAGGTTTTAATCAAGTGTGTACGTCAACGTCACATAAACATGGCGCCAATATGGCAGCGTTTTTATCACCCGAAAATGATTGTAGTTTTGATTTGTTTTTTTTTACCTTGTTAATGCGAAATTCAGTGAGCGTCTTATCATTCCTGGGTTAAATAAAGACCTAAAGAATCGATTAAAACAATAAAAAAAATCGATGCATATACCCTATTGTACTGAACTCTGTTAGACTGACTCGTCATCCATTAAAAACAGTTCACATTTTATTCAAAATTCACTGAATGTTTTTCTCCAATTTACTTTACAACAGTTTCCTTAACAATGTAAAAAAAGATAATACCTACATAAAGTAAATATATGATAAATAATAATAGAAATAAACCTACCCTTATGATCCACCCCATTGTTTTTCCGCACATAAAATGTATGGAAATTTACAGGTTACTTTATGAAAAGTGTTACTGAGAAACTGGGAATAGACAACCAAGTGACCAACTTGATTTATTTTTGACTCATGGCCTGCAATTTTTCACACTGACTAAATTCGCTCAGAACTCCTGAATGAATGAATGAATGAATTAACTCTTTATTGTACTAATAATAATCAATATACATAAAAGTCTTATATCTAAATAATAAATAAATAGAGTACAAGAGGCGGCCTTATCGCTGAGAGCGATTTCTCCCAGGCAACCTTAGTAACCTAAGTCCTGAACCAGAGTTTCCAAGTAACTCATCAGTTATTGTAAAAGGATCTAACATTTTTGTATGGATGACGGCACTGTCCAACATAAATACAAATATTCTGTTGTCATTGATGAAATAGTTGTCAACCGGTTTTTTAAATAATTACAAACTGCCTTGTGAGCCGTTTCCCTGTAAGTAATGTTAGTCGTTGTAATGTAGCAAATGGGCTAATGCCCATCATCTTCATGCTGGGCATGTGGGTTGGAGATCGACCTCAGAATCTATTGAAATCTAATTTATATTGTCCAATTTTTTTTATTTTTTGTTATTTTTCTACCTTTTTGTCATAAAGCCCATAGGCAAAAGTGAGTCTGCCATCTTGTCTCTGGTCCCTCCGGAAGTTCAGATTTTAGATTCAGATTTTTCATTTATTCATAATGTTTCAGGTTTAAACATAGATCTTAAAATTATTTTTAGAGTAACTTATCTAAACCCTGTCTTTACAGGCGTATGAATATAATATTCGAAAACAATATTTGGTGTGTTTTGTGTTATAATCACATCACACTAATTTGTATGGATGTATGGATGGATGTTTGTTACCTCTTCACGCCATAACTACTGGACGGATCGGACTGAAATTTTGCATACAGGTAATTATAATCCTGGAATAAAACATAGGCTACTTTTTATCCCATAAATCTGTTCTCGTGGGAGAAAATCACTTTTTAATGTTTCCATAGGAACATCGCGTGCGAATCGCCGCGGGGCGCAGCTAGTATTATAATAATTATTATTTATGTGAAATTAGGTTACAACGACATCAAGTGTATGCATAAGTACCTATGGTGAAATAAGATGAATGAAGAATGAAATAAGAGCCCTTTCAGTCGTTTTCTTGTATCTATTATAAGCCAAACTCCATGGCTGCGCGGATCGAACTAGAAAAGAAAGGGGGCGTCGTCGGTGACATTCTTGAGGGACTTCTCGTGAAAACTTGGACTACGATAGGTGTGGTTTGTGGACACTCGGAAACTGTGAGCTATCTAGTTTATTTCTTTTGTCATATAAAATCCCGGCTGTTTGTATGTTTGGATTGTAATTTCTTTATTTTCTAGATATGCCCATGTAAACCTTTGACTGTCATATGCCCTAGAGTTAAAAGTATTATTAGTTTCCCTGTGTAAAGTAACTTACAGCAATAAGTCTGTCCGAGTCGAGATCCCTGGCCAGTATTCCCTCGGACTGCAGCGTCGAGCCCAGTAATTGACACATGTGTTCAAACAGACGGTCCAGCGGTGGTCTGTGCTCTCCCAGTATTGTTATTAATCGTTTCTGAAAATACATTAATTCGTACTTATACAACTTTTTATATAAGATAACTTTTCTGAATAAGCAATAGTACAATGCAATACAAAAATTATTTATTGTACACCATAAAAATAACATTAGATACATGGATACATTACATACAACGAGAACAATGGGCGACCTTATAGCTTAGAAGCGATCTCTTCCAGACAACTTTTTGCATTTATGTTTTCAACTGTATGTTTTTATTCTTTTATAACTGTGTGTGTGTGTGTGTCGAAATAAATGTGTTTCTATGTAAATTGAAAATTTGAAAACCAGAATTTTTGGAGGAATATTTTCTTAAATCCTGTCTTTGAATTATGGAAATTCATTGAGGTTCTGAATAACGCACACGCGGGAACATATTTCCAAATAATTTACCAACTCGCCTCTTCATCAAATATTGGTCTTTTATCTCATAGAAGGTAGTTCCATAACCCTATACTGCGCATATAGGTACAATTGTTTTGAGACACAGCTGCCCGCCCCCAGTGGAAATCCCTTAACCGCGTGTTACGGCACCAGTAAGAGTTGGGGTGGTGCAAATTCTATGGCCGCACTACAAGGCACGTAAATATATAACCAGTAAATACATTCTTAAGGCTTGTAATGTATCTTACTTGCACTGATAGTACGATTTCGTAGAGTATCCGGTGGTACTTCGAGAAGTTTCCAGAGACCGGCCACACTCTGGAGATGTCTGAGTTGTACATGGCGCGCTGGCAGCCTGCCGGGAAATAACATGAGATGGATTAAGGTCTACTTAAGGACACCAGTGAAAGTGGCGCCCTCATCTATTTTCAAACGACTTCAAAAAAAGTGGAGTTTCTCAAATGGACTGTATATTTTTTTATGTTTGTTCTCAGAACTTTTGACTGGGTGGGTCCGATTTTCATGATTCTTTTTTTATATGAAAGCTGGTGCTTCCCGTGTGGTCCCATTTTAATTTGGTTAAGTTCTGACAGTGGGATCCATGAAAATCCATGAAAAAAACTATAAAAATTGAAGTCGGTTTATAGTTTTCTAAAACATAATTAATTATTTTATCATTATTATTACGTTAAAGTCATACACTTATTACGGTAAAATACATCGTACAGTTTATGGTATCTATTATAAGTTACTAGCTGCGCCCCGCGGCTTCGCACGCGTTCTTCTCATAGCCTATGTTTGATTCTAGGATTAGGATTACCTGTATGCAAAATTCCAGCCCGATCCGTTCAGTAGTTTTGGCGTGAAGAGGTAACAAACATCCATCCATCCTGCGGTGTTCTTCCAACACAAACAAGGTTCGTAATTAACCCGCTTACATTCATAATGAATCCATCCATCCATACAAACTTTCTTTGACGACCTCTGTAGCGTGGTGTGCGAAGGTCCGCCTGCGACGCAGGAGGTTGCGGGTTCGATTTCCGCCTCGGGACAAATACTTGTATGCGATCTGCAGATATTTGTTCAGGGCGTTCTGGATGAAATCTATGTATAATAAAAAAATATCTATCTATGTAGTGTATTGTATTATGTATATCAGTTATCTAGTATCCATAACACAAGCTCTGCTTATCTTGGGGCTAGATAATGCTTTATTTTAATTTTAATTTTCTTTATTAGGTTTACCAATAGTTTTATACACAGGTTCTTTCATCTATAAATCTTATACAAAATACTAACATGGATAAAAATGTAGTTACAAAATAGAGACATTATAGGTAACTATAAATTATCGCTATGTGCACAAACCGCTTGTAGGTAAACACCGCTTGCATAATAAATATGGTAGGATAATGCTGTGTGAATTGTCCAGCATTATTTATTTATTTATTTATTATAAGTTGTTTATGAATGCCTTTGTTATGAGTATCACCTGAGTCGACGAGCAGCATCTCGTGGTCCAACAGCAGTTGGTTGTTGGCCACGTAGTGTATGTGCGTGGCGCGCGCGCCGCCGCCCACCACGGGCGGGAAGGCCGCGTGCTCCGCGCCCGCTTGCTTCACGCTGTACTCGAGGACCGCGCCTATTGTGTGCTCCGATACACCTGGAACGAGAGACACTTCAAAAACCTCATATTATTATACACTCTTAATACTCTCTCAGATACAAGTACAAATACAAATTCTTTATTAATAACGACAAGTTACAGGTCAAAAAGATAATCAATAAGGTTATCAATAATTGTTATAATATTGACCTTAAAATAAGGTACCTAGTATCTAATAAAAAAAAAAAAAATGTAATTCATCAAGTTCATAATTTTGATATTTTCATAATTGCATTCTAAAAATAATAGTAGATATATATTATAATAATAATGCTGAACAATTCACACAGCATTACTATCTATAATATAAAAATAAGTCGGGTTTTCCTTCCTGACGCTATAACTCCAGAACGCACGAACCGATTTCCACGGTTTTGCATTCGTTGGAAAGGCTCCGTGAGGTTTATAGCAAAGAAAATAGGAACAACGCGTGCGACGCCGCGGGGCGCAGTTAGTTATATACATTATTCACACAATATACCTACACTGAGCGTGTATATCTTCTATCTATATAGTCATTGTATTAAGTTATGGTTGGTAGATTTTTGTTGTTACTTTATTATACGAAGGTGGTTTCCGCGGGAACTGATTTATGGGATAAAAAGTGGCCTCAGTTTTATTCCAAGATTAGAATGACCTGTATGCATAATTTCAACTCGATCCGTTCAGTAGTTTTGCCGTGAAGAGGTAACAACCATCCATACATCTATACAAACTTTCGCATTTATAATACAAGTTTGAAGTGATAGTGTGACTAGCTGCGCCCCGCGGCTTCGCCCGCCTACCCCAAAGGAACTGATTTATGGGATAAAAAGTAAACTATGTGTTATTCCAAGCCTAGAACTACCTGAATGCAATTTCAGCCCGATCCGTTCAGTAGCTTTTGCGTGAAAGAGCAACAAACATACATACATAGGGGACGGACGGGCAAGGAGGACATGTCGGGCAAGAAGAATATAGCCGATAAATCGCTGCTTAATCGATAGAAAAAGACAGCGTTAGTACTGCTCGACGCGTCCTTCAGATGCGCTAGCCGACAGTGTGCCACCTACGTTTTAGGAAGCTAACTGAGTATTTTGTGCGAGAAAATACAAATTTCAAGAAAAAATTAGAAAAAACCAGCTGTAAGTACATCGTCTTTGTTTTATAATAATCTTGGGTGGCTGAATTATGATATTTTAAGTAAAGTCTGTTGATATTAGACGAGTCAAAAACGTACTTTCCGTTTGTTGGTTGCATCATCTTTTATAATTATAGCTACAATCGGTAAATATGTACCCTGCGGGCAAAATGAAACCGGGCAAAACGGATAGAATCCATTTTGCCCGCTGTAGTCAAAGATCTTTTTAAATGAGAGTGTTTTGTTTGCATGACTATTAATTTATTTATAGATTTTGTTACAGATAGTGTATAAGTTTATGAGGAAGACTGATCGGGCCAACTGATCTGAAACATTAAGAAAAGCCATGGTAGAAGCATAAAACACATCCAAACTGAGTTTATGTAAAATGCATAGCATTCTCTATGCTCTACAAAGACACATGGAGAGCGGTTCTTCGCAAAAAAAGTAAGGCCGCTTTAAAACGGTTTTATCGGCGGAAGAAGAAAAAATCAATCAAATATATTTTAAAAGAAATCCGACCCATCCCTACGCCGTACAAAATAGAAACATGCCACGATGAAGACAACAAAAAGCTATATTGACTAGTAGGAACCTAAAAAAACAGAAACAGGACGCTGCTGCATCCAAAAATAAAGTTTCATTTGATTTCCCTTATCAATCCAATACTCAAAGAAAGTAGACAAGTTCCAAAAAAGCTCCCGTTGATAAAGAAAATAAAGACAGAGCATTTTTCTGCATCGTGTGCAAGGAAAAATACTGTCATCTTCAGTCTAAAGAAATAAACGATTTGATTCTGACTCTGTTATTAAATAAATAAATATTACCCGACTGCGTCCTTACCCGATTAGTTGCCTGTCATGGCTAAATTACCCAACTGCATCCTTACCCGGTCAAGTGCCCTTATAGCCATAATAACTAACTGCATCTTTACCCGGTTTAGTGACAGCCATGGCCATATTAATGGACTGCACCCTTACCCGGTTTAGTGACAGCCATGGCCATATTAATGGACTGCATCCTTACCCGGTTTAGTGACAGCCATGGCCATAATACCTAACTGCATCTTTACCCGGTTTAGTGACAGCCATGGCCATATTAATGGACTGCATCCTTACTCGGTTTAGTGACAGCCATGGCCATATTAATGGACTGCATCCTTACCCGGTTTAGTGACAGCCATGGCCATATTAATGGACTGCATCCTTACCCGGTTTAGTGACAGCCATGGCCATATTAATGGACTGCATCCTTACCCGGTTTAGTGACAGCCATGGCCATAATACCTAACTGCATCTTTACCCGGTTTAGTGACAGCCCTGGCCATATTAATGGACTGCATCCTTACTCGGTTTAGTGACAGCCATGGCCATATTAATGGATTGCATCCTTACCCGGTTTAGTGACAGCCATGGCCATATTAATGGACTGCATCCTTACCCGGTTTAGTGACAGCCATGGCCATATTAATGGACTGCATCCTTACCCGTTTAGGTGCCTGCCATGGCCATAATACCCGACTGCATTCTTACCCGGTTTAGTGACAGCCATGGCCATATTAATGGACTGCATCCTTACCCATTTAGGTGCCTGCCATGGCCATAATACCCGACTGCATCCTTACCCGGTTTAGTGACAGCCATGGCCATATTAATGGACTGCATCCTTACCCGTTTAGGTGCCTGCCATGGCCATAATACCCAACTGCATCCTTACCCGGTTTAGTGACAGCCATGGCCATATTAACAGACTGCGCGCCAGTGTAGCAGGCCTCTCGCATCAGGTGTACCTCGGCCTTCGACTTCACGACGCGCATAAAGTGCAGCGCAGTTTGCGGGTTGGCCAGGGTCAACTGACTGTCCGGGTAGAGCAGCGAACGAATTGATAGCTGGATGTCCGGGTTAACTGGCTCTTCGTTCTGGTACCAGAGGACTGCAGGCTTTTTTGAGTGCCTGGGAGCAAGGGTTAGAACTTTATGGTCTTTCATGAAATGATTTTATTTTATTCAAATTTAACAAATTTACTTACATAATCAAAAGCTTTTTTTTAAACCAAGTTATTAAAGTAATTTAACTAGTTTTTACAAAAGCAAAATCTAGTTAAGTAACATGGACTTAGCGTTTGAATATTTTTTGTCTAGCAAACATATTTAAATACACTAGAACAATGTTACTATCTAGCCACAGATTTGACATGGGTAATTTTGTAAAATAAAACATATCACTGAGAATGTTTCAATCGGCACTTTTCTTACTGTACCATTTGGTTCATTATTTGAAGATCATACAAACATTTGTGCCAAGGTGGAAATCGAACCCGCAACCTCCTGCATCGCAGGCCGTCCCGCCCAGCGCCATATCGGTGGGTCGTAATTAAACAAAGAATGGTCTAGAAGACTAACTGAGTAAGATAACCGTCGAACTGCGCGAGCGGTCGCGCCTCGTCGACGGCGAACAGGCGCGGCGCGTCAGTGGAGCCGGTGCGCGGGCCCTCCCACATCTCCTTGTGGTGGTCCTTCTCTGCGACGAACAATGTACTCTGGAAAAGGAAAGTATATTATATACTGACTGCATGTCTCCGAATGCAAGTATACTGCGGTTGACTGCAGTCGACGAAGACGCGTGCAGTTGCCTTGCAGCCGGCAACTTGCCGTCCGTGTGTACGAACCCTAAGTGTAATGATATCAGCTGTATTAGAATTCATTGTTAATAAATAAATAATGCTGGATAAGCCATTCAGCATCATCCAGCATGGATTATATGTCTACAATGTCAAGTGCATTGATATAAACGGATCAGTGTAAGAGCTGCCCGAGTCTCACAAATATATAATAATAAATTAAGTACACTAAACATGAAGGTGCCGATCTGCAGATATTTGTTCAGGGTGTTCTGGATGTTTTCTATTTATATTACAAAATATCTATCTATGTAGTGTATTTTATTATATATATATCAGTTATCTAATACCCATAACACAAGCTCTGCTTATCTTGGGGCTAGATAATGCTGTGTGATGGTCCAGCATTATTTATTTATCAACCATGCACTGCTTCTGCCAGAATCCATAATAAATTAGGTTATTTTAGAAAAATGTGTCGTAGATAGATGCACAAGGTTGCATACTATTTCATACAAAAATTTAAAATGTGATGACTTCGGCACATGCATGCGGACATGGCACATGCACATTCAGCATAAGCATCATGCCATCACTTTTTATTAGACTGACTAATCACATTTGGTATAATTAAAAATACCTTGAAATTTTCAGTTTGTGCAGGTTTCACCATAACAAGAATGGCAGAGGGTTCCAGACAGCCAGTCAGGTAGAAGAAATCAGAGTTCTGTCTGAACACATATGGGATTTTATCTGACATGAACTGCTTGCGTGCTGCTGGTATAACAACCTGGAAAAAAATTGTCCTTTAATTATTGCATGAGAATTTGATGTAGCTGTTCACCATGCTATTGACCACCTCTGCAATGCAGAGGTTGCAGGTTTGTTTCCTGCTTTGGGACATATGTTTGATCTGAAGATATTGGTTCAGGGTGTTTTGGATGTTTTCTATATTAAATAAAAAATATCTATGTATATCAGTTATCTTATCTAGCACTCATAACAAAAGCTCCGCTTAGCATGGGGCTAGATAATGCTGTGTGAATTGTCCTGAATTATTTATTTATTTGTATTTACTGAGTGAGAATTTGTTCAGAATAGAAAAAGGGATATAAGAGGGACCAGACAAAAAAAATTTTTTGATAAAATCAAACGGGTAATGGTAGTACCAACTTACTCACAATATGGGTTTTGTACTTATTCTCGACTTCAGATACCAGTTTATTGACTAGGGTCTCTCTCCTCTCCTTATATTCGGCCTGTGTTATTCCACACGTAAGGTGGCCTTTAGTAACCATGTGAGGATGAGTAAAACAAGTTGGCTGTCCGTAAACGCCTTTAGGGATGGTGGCCCTCGTGACAGACACAGCGGGCGGGTATTCTATTGTGCATAAACATCGCTTTGATTTCTGACTAATATTTTGCCCGAAACACCTTCGCAAATCCTTTGCAACTGTAATAAAAACAAGCAGGTTAAGGAGGAGAATATAAGCTTGTATTGTTTATTTAACAGATTTCCGACAATGTTCTGTAATACTAACCGACGCCGCTCCGTAAATTTTGCATGTTAAATATTTATTTCAACGAGTTTATGCACAAACAGTAGCATAAAAACAAAAAAATATTTTTTCCGAAATTATCAAAATTTTTGTAAACAAACAATTTGACACATTTCTTTTGACATTGACTGTCACAATTCGTTTACACTTGGGTTACATTGACATAAATACGTTTTGGGATATGAAAACCTTATAAAAAAATATATATGGTAACACTAAGTACGTTCCATTTTACAATTAATTTGTAAAGCGCGGGTTTTAAATATTTTTACAATGCATGTGCTCGAAAAGTGCGTTTTCTAAGGAGCCAAATCGTGCGGAAAGTACCACTTTCAGCTCGGATGTCTGTGGTTTTTATGCATTTTTTTTTTATTAACCGAAGGAAACTATTAATTTTAATTATTATAATTTTAATTAAATAAATTATTGTATTGACTGTAGGTAGTATCGTGTTATTTTTATTTTTTATTGTATTCAATTTTAATTTATGTTTATGTAATGTTTTAATATTTATGTGTTTTTGTGTAACTGATGGACATTGTCTGAATAAATAAACTTTTTATTTTATTTCTTTTTATTTAATAAGGGTACCCACGCGCGCAGCTCGGATGTCTAAAAACGTTGAGAGAAATCAGTCTGTTTGATTTTCATTACTTTTCTTATTTTTTGAATAAAAATTTAGAGACAACGTTTAGTTTAGGTTTAGTTAGATAACTTACGAGAAAAAAAAACCCAGAAACCTAAGAAATTTTACAACGTGATTATATTAGTCCATAGTCTTCTGTTTTTGGTACTGAAATAATACCTACCTTGGTACGCAATTTTTATATAAGTCTTAGAAGGAGCGAAGGCTCTAGCAGGCTTCGTGGGTAGGAAGGTCATGCTACGTTCACCGGCACCGCCTCACCGACCCAAAGCACTTCAAAGTAGTCAGTGCGGAACGACCGGCGCAAGCGCACGTCGCTGCATCCCGTCACTCTCGATCGAAACGAATTGTGTCGTAAACTTGTGGGCCCGTTATTATAGTGTTTTATAACAGTGCTAGTTTCTGTGAGGAATCGGACGCTCAGTGCACTTAAACGGCTTCAGGTTTGTTTATGTTATTAATATATCTCTAGGATTTACTTCCACTGACTTCTTTATTGTGGTCTAGCCGATAGGTTACATCGATAAATGGCTGGAGCCAATTGGTTGGTTTATTTGCATCGTTTTGTAAGCCATTCATTAGTTGTTACGGTCCGTTCGTTGCAAGAATTACGATGTACGACCTCGGAGCTAGCAACGACATGTAGCTAAGTTTAAGCTAAGCTATAGGATTTTAAGCCAGCTTCAATGACGTTGGTATGATGTACCTATTTATTTAAATCTGATCTCTTTATTTTATTTACTCTGTATTTTAAAAGCTACGCAGGAACACAGGAACAAATGACTGCTAGCCCATGATTTTTTTAAAACTTGTTTTGTGATATTGTTATTGTTGATAACTGTAAATAAGGCTAGCTCTATCACGGGGGCGCTTACTCTATTGGCAAAGATTTTCCCATGTGTCATGTGTTGTCGCACTTGTCGCTCAAACGCAGGTGTAACCTCTTATGCGCAAAATATTCTGTGAACGGTTTTATTACATAACTTTACATACACAGTATGGGTGTATTATCTATTTTGCGGTGTACTGGTTTCACGGTAAAATTAATACATATGCAAGAAGATAGATAAATCTGAGTACGTAGTCTTTTTCCTTTTGTGTTTTTACTTACTTTGATGGTAAGGCCATCAACCAGCCAGGATTCTTGTTAGAAAGCCTGTTTTCTAATTATATTAATGTGCGATAACTCTAATAAGAATTAATAGCTCCAGCGTCCGGTTCCGGATAGGCCATTAAACTTCGACTGAGCTACAGGCTAGGTTTTATCGTTAAACCAACAATTGACTCGTAAAACCAGAGACACTAGACAGGTGGACAAGAGGTGTTTATCTTAAACGAGCAATTCTTGTTTATTATAATCTGAATCTCGGAAACGGCTCCAACGATTTTCATGAAATTTAGTTTACAGGGGGCTACAAATCGATCTAGCTAGAATTCATTTTTAGAAATTGTTGTTTTATTCGTATTTTCAATAAACTTTCATCAACTTTATCGTAATCAATTGACTCTTCCTGACCTGACATCTACGAGTATAGGGCGAATAGTAATACCTACTATTTTATTCGTGTTTTCAGTAATGAACCTTATCGTCATCAACTTAATCACTAAACTGAAAAATATGACTCTTACTGATATCTATTGGCAAACAAAATCGAGCGAAGTTCGATCATCACCTGGATGATCGAACTTCGCTCGGTTTTTTTTCACTCAGTGTTTATCCTGGTGGGACCTAGGATGATCACTTACAAGAAAATTTCCGCTGATTTTAAGGTTTTTGTTTTCGGTAAAACAAATAGACAAAAACAGTTTGACCATTTAGGTAGGTACCTACCTATCTAGTCAGCGGACAATACCACTAATAACCTTATATATATCCTTATATATACCTTATAAGTATACCTACCTCAAAATATATTAAAATGGTTGACCTAGCAAAACTAATAATAAATCATGAAAAGAAAAATCACTTTCACTACCTACCTATTTTTATAAAACAATGAACAGAAAACACATAAGTAAGTACATAATTCAAAAAACCATAAAACTAAAGCTGTCCCGAACTCTGCTTGAGTTCGGGACAGCTTTAGTTTTATGGTTTTTTAGCTAATTATATATTGGGCAACAGCAGCGGCTCGAAAGTTTTTTTTTAAACAGAAAATCCACTAAAATACAAATGTTAATTAACTAACATTTGTGTTTTTGTAAATATTATATGAAACACAGATACTATGATAGGTATGCCATAATAATCTAGCAGTTATATTCTGTAGCATAAAAGCAAACTAGGCTAACTAAAACTAACACGAAGTTCCAATCATATCGGCACAGTGGTAAACAAAGGTGAGGTGAAGTTGGCCCATCTACGGAACAGGCATGGCCGTTAATGGTTTCACGGGCCACTGTTTCTCAAACATTTAGATTTTATATTTTGGTATGGATCTAATTTTCACTTGCCCGTGTGATTTTATTACCCATTGCATTGCATAATTTAAAATTCTGACTACGGTTCGTGTCTTATCCATATTATAGGTAGGTATTTATAAACTATATTTACTTATACAATATACTCGTAGTAGATGGCAGAATGATTTTAGTTGAATGTCAATAGTATGTTGTTAACTTATAGTAATTTATTTATTATTAGGACTCTCAGCGAAAGGATCAATAAGAATCAAAGTTTAATAAACAGGATATGTCTTAAATCTAAGTAACCTATCAGTGATAGGGGGTCTCACTCTGCGTTACAAAAAAAATATCGACTTAATGAGCTTAAGCTAACTAAAAAGTATTAACATAAGAAAACGTTAACAGTTTACAATATATTTTAGTTACCGAGTTAAATTAGTTACTTTCATGGACAAGCATCATTCTAATTCATTCGAAACATTGGAAGCCACTCGCCTAAGCCATTCAAACGTTTTAAGTGCAGCGCATTCGCAGGCTTGCCGAGGAATGCGCCATTACTTGAGTTCCGCCTCTTAGGCTTCGGCTAACTCGGGAATGGAGGGAATCCTATCCGAAAGGACACAAAAGAAATTTCTGTTTTGTTATTATGGAATGTTTATTAATCCTTCCAATAAATAAAAACTGATTTTTGCATACAATTTTCACATTTTTTAGAGCGTGTATAAAAGCGTAGGTGATAGACACAGGGTTCTTATTAGAATGGATTGAAATCGGAATGATCTTGAGTAAAATCGGGGGTAATTCTGACATTTCTTAATGTCTTTAATTTGCACCACAAAATACTCACTCCGCACAAAGTGTAGAGATATGCTATTATAGTTCTTTTGTAAAAAGCAAAATACACCTGCTCTACCAGTCATTACAAAGTAACAAAAAACGTGATCGGCGTTACGTGTATTGGTATTGGCTCTACATTTTAGAGGGATACGTTTTGGTTTTATGGTCAGTGAACACCCTTTTTTATATCATTGTAAATTATAATATCCCTGCAGCTAAGTAGATAACGCATTAGGTATTGTTTTGTAATGCATAGGTACCTACCTACATTAAGGTTATTTTGCTGAAAGTATATTATATCACGTTTTAGAAAAGCCTCGAGGTGTCATGGCTTAAGTGCAGTTTAGAGTCCGGACAAAAGGGCCTGGCCTACGGCTCTCCTTTCAACTTGTTATCCTACGCTGAACCACTTAGGCAAATAACACGGTCCCTGTACGTCGAAGCCTTGATTTGTGTGCAAAGATAGCCCTAAAGCAATGTAAAGTAAGGTTTAAAAAACCTCTTTGTTCGTTCAGATGTTAAACGTTACTATTCCAAATTAGGCAATAATACCTCATTGTACAAGACTGACGTACACTTGTGTACATTTATAGCAAAACAACCTAACATGGAACTTGTCGTTCCGTAAGCGTCTGGCAGTCATTTAATATAAAAATATTTTTTAATTTTTTCAGAGATCTAGAGTGCGATGACCGTCGATTATCCGAGTAGTTTTTTTTATGGGGAACACGCATCGCGCAGGATGTGTGAACGTGACTTATTTATTAGCTTGGATCCCTTGCCATTCGATATGAGACGACGAAAAAATTAATGGACACTTTTTCGTGTGTCACAGGAAAAAACTCATCAAGGACCGATCGATCGATTTTTTATCATGATTGCATTATGTCAGTGTCAAGTTATTGGGGCAAGAAATTAATCAGGCTGCCGCCAAAGTAATTTCGAGCGTGCGATTTTTTATTGAATCGAATTTGGGACCTTTTCAAACTTTTCGATGCAATAGACCTAAGTATCTGCCTATATTGTATTCCGCAAATAATGAATTGACACAAGGTTTCGTTTTAGTGTTGGGCGCGGGCACACCCACTGCAACCTCCACAAATTCAAAGGCGGAAAAAGGCACATTTTATAACCATTACCTGTCTTAGTTGAAAATGCTGAAATAGACACATGACAAAATATCATGGACATTAAGTACAGACTTTAATGTCCATGCCATATTTATTTTTAGAGCTATCAAACGAATGAGATGGAAATAACTACTATTACAAGTGTTCATGTTTGTATGTACCTGTAACGTTATATTTTTATTTCACACCGGTAAAATAAAGTCGTCCAAGATCATAAAGTGTAAACTCGTGCTTGTTTTTGAGTTTAATAAGTAGGTTTTATTGTAACTTTTGCCTGGAGCGTTTTTTCATGCTTGTAGTTGCTTAGTGTTTTTTCATATTTTTTAATGTTCCTAGTTGTTAATCTATAATATTATTATAAAGACTAGGGAATATTTGGTTGTTTGTTTGTATTAAGTAGGCTCCGAAACTACTGGACCGATTAAAAAAAAATTCATCATTAAAAAGCTTACTTTTCAGGAAGTGACATAGGCTATGTTTTATCCCGGAATTCCCACGGGAACTGGAACTACACGGATGAAGCCGCGAAGTGCTGCTAGTGTTGTTATAAATTAAGTTGCATTGAATCAATTCGATGATTTGATCAATTTGTGATGGCTTGCTGATTATAATCACTACTATTATCGTTTAAGATACAAGATTGAGCAGGAACCTTGCAAAATAGATAACAATAAACTCGTGTAGGTACCTTATGTTAGCAAGTTCATAGATTTACCATTCGTATCGTTATAAGCTGTAATTTATTCTGTAGGTAGGCTGTCGCAAGGTCTCCGTCCAGCCAGTTGGCGTTTGCAAGACTGACGTCATGTTGGTGACTCAAGACTACATTTTTGTATCAATAAACTTAACATTTTATACACAAGGGTCTGATTTTTATTCCTACACAAATACAAAGTTATTTTTACAGTACTATTTTTTTGCACACAAAGTGTCTTTGAAACCTATTTAATTGAAATAATAGCGTGTTTCATCATCAATTCATCACTAACAACATTATTATAAGACTACCGAAATACGTACCTATTACGATGATTACCTATTAAATATGTCGACAATTTCATGCTGATTGGGAGCTTAGCCGGCGTGCGCCGCGTAAACCAATAGAGTTACATGAAAACAATGTACCTATTACCATAAGAAAAGACAAAACTCTGTATTTATTTATTTTTATGGTATATTACCGACGTAGGAATAGGTAACATAAAACGAAAAAAGACAGATATCTACTAAATTCATTGCAATATCTACTTAGTAGGTAGTGAATACCATCTCAAAATCAATTCCATTATTTATTATCTCTAGTAGCCAACAACGAAGCCTCTAAGTATTTTCTTTGGTATTTATAAATGCAATCATTATCTATTTTAGCATCAGCATCTGATAAGTCTGATAACTTCAAAGTGATTCCTTTAAGATGACGATGCTGAAACGTACAAAGGCCAGAATCTCGCTTTTGTATCTTGGATCTCAAGCCAGCCATACGACAACTGATAAAAGAATCACTGAAGATGATCAGGCTATCTCGGATTTTATATTTCCAGCACGCGAATCACACAGGCATAAAGAAGAAATAAAGAAAATAAATTTATTTGCCATAAACAACACAATCATTAACTCAACTAAATTAATTCTTAACTTTGATTGATGATGATGATAAACTTGATATATACATTGAATTGTATAATTTAAAATAAAATATATATATACTTACATGTAAACGTTATCCAGTAATTTTAGGTACCTACTACCTACACATCAATATTATACTAATTAATTATTTAAAGGAATTACTATTATGAATACGAATAGAGATTTTTTTCCATAACTTCCTACTTCTATAATGTAGGTATGTGTAATTAATTACACTGGAATCAGTACGACATTTTGGGATATTGCATTTAAACCTTAAAGCATCTCTAATTTTAAAGGCAAATATTTACTGTCCCAATGCCCGGGAAAGCATAACCTGGGATTATTAGATTATCATTCCCGAAATAATATACTTACCTACTCGGTAGACATACCTATTAAGTTGTCAGATACCTACGCCATAATAATCTATGGGCCACCTTGTGTTTTATTTTGAATAAAATTTTTGCGGTCTGAATGGCGTGAGATAAATAAAAATGGAGCTGGTAAACGTATGTTACTCACTACCATTATTTCAAACTCTCCGATCGCAGATAGTGATCAAAAGTATTCTTTATTTTACCATCTGTGCTATGCGGCTATGTAAAAATAAACAAAAGTAAAAGTGCTGGGCTTGGCTATTGTTGGTATGGGCGTTTTTCTATAGCCAGCCCGGCACCGGCACGGCACCGGTATGGCTGTGCACCGGCACCGGCGCCGGGGTTTCGTTTTTCCACTGCGCTGGTGTCGATGCTGGTTTACGCCCGGTGCGCTCTCCTACCCGCCCCGCGCAGTTACACACTCACACGGCTACAATTCATAATAAATATGCAATACACATGCAATTTTGCCGGGCCGGCACCGGTGGGAAGCTTGCTACCCCGGCGACGGCGACGGCGCCGGCAGGACTCAATGCCGGGCCGGCGCCGGCGCCGGTAAGTAAAAAAGCGAGCCATACATTTTCATACATTTTTTCTTCCCCGGCCGGGTAATGGAAAAACGCCCTGGGGATAAATATAATTCCTGTAGTATACCGGTACCGATAGCTCTAGGTTAATAGTTGGACCTGCAACTGTTGTTAAGGAAATGTCTTTGTTGAAGTGAAAGCAGGAAGCCGTTATGCAAAGAAGTAGGTAAAACTGCCGCCAGTGGTGGTGGTGTGCTGTAGGTAATTAAGTAATTAGGTATCTAGTGCACTTTTTTCATGTTAATTAAAAAACGGACCATCTGTGAAATAATTAGGAAAAAGCTGTAGGTAGGTACTAGGGTGATACCTGTATCAATTTAGAGTATATTTCCTGTATATTTACCTATATTTATTGAGCTAAATCACAAATAGGTATCTACGAATGAGTGACGTGCGATGTATCTACTTATTTAATTTAATTTATTTATTTATTTATTTGGTTAGTCGTCGTAAATTGGTTGGAAAGTAATATACCTACTGTTCTTACGTTGTAGCTAACTTACTGTTGGTAACTCTATGCTCGACTAAATTAGGTGTCTGGCACCAACATGATTATCATCATGAACAAAACCATAGACGATCGTCGTTTATGCGTAGAACGGAACGCAACACGTCACCGAAATGTCAAAGCGACCAGCTGATTTTTAAGGATTTTTAGCGAGATTTTGTTTGCCAAACCACAAACGTCAGTCGGACGTCGATAATCTGCGAATTACGAGTGAGAATAGAACACGTCAGTTTTATTAGAATAAAACGTCGGACACTTTAATTTCTAATCATTTTTGTCTAAAATTAATTACCTACATTATCAAATTGAATTGCTCTACCAATGTAATTTGAGCGGCTGTGAAATGAGTGGCTTGCCTTCATTTATTACGTGGGGCTAACGCGATCGATAAAGGTATTGTGTAGTAACTGTGTCTGTGTTTCGATTAATATTTTATTATAAATGAGATTTCTGAATTAAAAATCAAGTACTGTTGATATATTCACGTGAATAAATATATTGCAGGACTCTGTGAAGACTCTGCGATGAGGAATCCCAAAATGGCAACATTCAGATTACTTTTCGCTTTCCTAGCTCTACCGGCGGTTTTGTGCGTGCAGCCATCGAATATTATAGATACCAGTGTTTTGACGCAGGCGAAGACCCTAGGTGACTGCCAAAGCTGTAAACTATTCATAATTTCTTTCAATAAAGGCCTCGAGCGCACTTCTAGAGGCAAATACGAGGGAGGCGACGCAGCTTGGGAGGAAGAAAAATTAAAAACTTCATACAAACGCAGTGAAATGCGCCTTATTGATATTCAAGACGGTATTTGCAAAGATGTCTCCAAGCACTCAGTTCAGTGCCACCATCTGGCAGAAAAAGCGGAGGAGTTTATAGAAGAGTGGTGGGCACAGGACCCTGATGAGTCTGCAGACTTGTATGCTTACATCTGCATCGATAAACTTAAAGTATGCTGTCCTGCACACCACTACGGCAAAGACTGCACCCCATGCCCCGGGGACCATAGCAAAATCTGCTCTGGCAATGGGAAATGCCGAGGAGATGGCTCACGCAAGGGAAATGGCACATGCCTCTGTGAACCTGGCTACGATGGGGCCAACTGCGAGATGTGTGCGCTGGGCTTTTATGAATCTTATTCTGATGAGAAAAAGTTTCTTTGCTCTAAATGCCACATTTCTTGCGTGGGTGGATGTCGGGCAGGTTCTGTGAGAGACTGTGTGGCTTGCAAGCCAGGTTACATGTTCGACTCTGACGTAGGCTGTCTGGACATCAATGAGTGTGACAATTCAGATGCATGCAAGAAGAACCAGTTCTGTATGAACTCGTTAGGATCCTATTCCTGTTTTAGCTGCCACAGTGCCTGTGAAAACTGTTATGCAGATGGACCGGATAACTGTAGGAAATGCGCTGAGGGCTATTCCTACAAAGGAGAGTTCTGTGTGCCAGACCGAGAAGGAGACTTTATTGAATCATCCGAGAAGCTAACTATGACAAGGTAAGTTTTATATGTTTTATTACCGACTTAAAAAAAAGGAGTAGGTTCCAATGTATTTTTTTGTTTGTTTACCTCAGAACTTTTGACTTTCATGATTCTTTTTTTATATGAAAGCTAGCACTTCCCATGTGGTCCCATATTAATATGGTCCAGTTCTATTTTTTTATGTTTGTTTACCTCAGAACTTTTGACTTTCATGATTGTTTTTTTATATGAAAGCTAGCACTTCCCATGTGGTCCCATATTAATTTGGTCCAGTTCTAACAATGGGATCTAGGAAAATTTAAAAAAATCTATAAAACTTGAAGTCAATCATAGTTTTTGAAACAAATTAATTATTTACTTTTTTTAACTACTACTACTTACAAAGGATTTTTAGTTACTTCCACATTATTGTTTAATTACTTACTTTAATTTAAAGTTCGCTTGATTTGTTTTATATTAAGAACTCATGGAAGGTGGTCCTCAAGATACACATTTATCCTAGTTTGGGGATCAAAGATGCAATATTTATAGTCTTCAATAAATATTATTATTACTATCATTTATAAATAAAACCTAAAAAATACAAAAGTAAAACAAAACCATTTTTGCAAATAATTTATTGAAATTGAATTAACAAACTGCAGGCATGAATTTTAATAATAGAAAAATTATGTTTCTTTTTCAGAAATGAAGAGTTATAAATTTATAATCTAGTATGTGAATTAATTTCCTGATAAGTTCAAATTGGTAATATTTTTTTATTATTTTGGTGATGGGATATTCATCATGCCTAATTTTTTATTGTTTATCTACATATTTATTATATTTTATTAGATTTAACACAATACTTGTATGTGTATGTATACAGTTATTTCCTAAATATCTTTTACTCATTGATCATAAAGTAACTACTTTCCTCGCAAAATAATCATAAAGCTTCTTTAGATAAGCTAAAGAAGCGGGATTTTTTAATTTCAGCTGGTTCTCATAAATATTGTCATCATATAAAACCACTAACTACCTTATATATGTATATAGCCAAACTCGATGTAAAGTTTTTGTAAACAAACAGCCCATACATAACTTAATTTTTATTGTCGGCCGACATTTTTACCACAACCTCACCTTAAATTCACTCTGTTGCCGCATCTTATAAACGCAATTTATATGAAGTACTTGTCGATTTGAGATTCGTCCTTCAATAAATATTGCTTACGCTGATATATCTGAAACTTAACTCCAAGAAAGTGAGTTTTAGCTTGGGGTGTTAGTTATTTGTTTACAAACATTCTGCATCAATTTGGCTAATGTATAACATATAATTCGTAACATAACATTAATTAAATTTTAAATAACATCAAGCTTTAAGGTGATGGCAATTTAACATTAAAAGCTACAGTATATACTACATCCCTATACTACACTACCTAACCTATAATAATTTATCTGTACATTTATTATACATTTATCTATACAAGGGTGTTTCCGGTGTTGGAATATCATTGAATCGAATTAAGTATTATCATGGGTTTATAGAAAATGGTATGATTTACGGGAACTTTTCCACAAAAATGTAAAAACGTAAGAATAATATAAAAAAAAACTCACGCTTACTTAAAGCGAGCCTCTCGACGTTTTCGTTTAGTGGGCTTATTAACTGGCGTGGTCAAAGTAGGACCAGCAAAAAATAGAAACTTATAGTTTTAATTAGATATGTAAATGCTTTCGAAAAAACCTAAAACCATCACAACTCTAAAATCATTTACAACGGTATATCTACTATGATTTAATTTTTGAGATTTCCAATATTTCGGCAGTTTCATGCAATCACGGAATAACTGAAGGCACTGCGAGGACTTTTTATTGGCAGATATATCGATCTAATCTAATTTTAATTAATACGAAATATTGGAAAACTCAACACTCAAATTATAGTAGGTACGTAAATATCCTGTTGTAAATGACGTGAGAGTCTCATTATCATCATAACAGCCGATCGACGTCCACTGCTGGATATAGGCCTCCTAAAGATCTCCTTAATGAGCTATATTGCGCTGCCCGCATCCAGTGACTTCCAGCGACTTCCAGCGACTTCCCGCGACTTTTACGAGGTCGTTGATCCATCGTGTTTAGTGTTAGTATGAGTCGTTTCGACTTTAGAGTACATTATTTTGATATCGTCATAAGTAATTAAATAAAACCGGCCAGGAGCGAGTCGGACGCGCATGAAGGGTTAGAGTCAGAGTCAGAGTCAAATCGTTTATTTCTTTAGACTTACAAAATAAGCACTAAGAAAAGTATGTTCCATACCATTATATATAAAAAGGGCAATAAAATCATGTCTGTTGTATGGAAACCCTTCTAAATTTTTTTGTTGTTAAAGCGGCAACAGAAATACACATCATTTGTGAAAATTTCAACTGTTTATCTATCAGGGTTCATGAGATACAGCCTGGTGACAGACAGACAGACGGTCTTATTAACAGGGTCACGTTTTACTCTTTGGTTACGGAATCATAAAACATCGAGTTCTAACAAAAACATTTATTCCACAGGTACCTGACATACGTAGGCCTTCTGATAGCTGCAGCGGTGCTCCTACCTCGGTCCACGAAACTCGGAAGCCTGGTTGGAGCCATGGTGCTATCTTACATAGTCGGGGCGGAATACTACTGCATGATAAATGGCCACACAGGCCTTGTGAATATGAAGCAGTTTGATCTGGCAACACTGTTCCGATCTGTGTAAAAAAAAAGTTTTTACTCCACATTTTCTGATATTACGTAGGTACATCTGATACTTTTTTCAAGTAAATAAATATACTTTATTGACAAATAATATTACAATTAAGTAATAGAAAAAATAGAACCTAGTATACACAATTTTAAAGTCATTTCACAGTAATATAGTTAATTAATGTTAATGTAATAGTCGGGGCCGCTATTGCATGATAATGTTGGCCACACAGGCCTATACCTTATCCAACGAGCTTGTAGAATGCTAGTGAACAAACCACGACATAAATGACTAAAACTCACTTGCTTGGCGTAGTTTCAGATGTAATTGTAAGCAGAGCTTTCCCGTGGTTCACCTATTTTGTCCACCTGGTGGACCACGGGTAAACATATTCTTCCGTGGTCCACCAGGTGAACTAAGGTGAACCATAGGAAATTATTATTTAACCGTGGTCCACCTTTGAGCACACAATCTTTTTGGTCTTTCGTTGACGTGCTTCACTGTAATTGAATCTTTTCAAGTGCACATTGATCCCGACAAATTAAAAAGTACACCGAATGGCATTTTTTTTTAAATTCATTTATTGAAATAATTTACTTCAATTAAAATGATGATTACTTAAAACTAAAATTGCTCTATCAACGTAGTTTCTCCAATGCGAAATTGATTGGAATTTCACCATTTAGTAACTGTAATTGTATCCCCATAATATCATCGTCGTTATCTATATATATTTTTCTTCTCTTCGATGTTGTCTTGAAACTTGATGTTTCTAGTTTTGTTAAACCTTTTAATAGATTTATTACCGTTGCATTTCTTTTATTTACTTCTTTATTCAATTTCGAATGATAAGACTCTGCAGTGTTATTGGTGCGGTGTCTTTCACCAAATACGCACAAAATTTCACTGAATTTATCAGACAGCCAAAAACTTTCAACGTACTTTAAGAAGAGTAACATTTTTTTGCTATCACTGCTTTCAGATTTAACATACTCCAATCCTTCTTTAATGCTTTCATGGGGTATCAAAGGTAGAGCAGCAATTAATGCAGCGATCCGCTTTTCTCCTTTTGATTTTAAGCCTAACTTTTTGGCCTTCTTCCAAATCGCCCTCTTCCAATGATAAAAACAACCGCGCAATGTTACATGTGGAAAAGCGCATAAAATAGCATTTATTGCGGCTTTCTCGAAATCAAGATGCATTGTTTTAGGATTGAAATTTGGTAACTGTGATTTAATTAAATCGAACACAATCGAATATGATTCCTGTTTTTTGTTCGGCATCAATACGTATATCAGCGGTACAACTTTTGTAGTCGTTATAGTACTCCCGATATCTCCATGTAATATGTACAATTGTTGGAATGGTTTCGGACAACAAGAAAAAGTGGCATCACCGAAATATTCAGTAACATCAGCAATGATCTCTCTAGCTCTTTTTGAACAAAAGACAATGATTCGCGATCCTTCATAAAAATAGTTTGCCAAAACCAATTGTGCAAATTTGATGGGAACTTCCACTTCTTCAAAATCGCTATAAATAGTTTTTTTAACTCCTAAAGATTTATTTCTTATTGTATATAAGTTGTGTTGTATGCTCGAAAACGACGGTATTTGCGTAACCATGTTCAATCCTTTACTTTCTAAAATATCAACACTATCCTTATAAAGTTGTGTTAAAGGCAAATCAGTGTTTTTGACTTTGTTTTTCAAAGATTCAATTTCATTTGCAACCACAATTTTGGAAAAATCAGATGCACATGAATGATTTTTTTTTCTTGACACCTTTCCATCCTGAAAGATTTTAAAAATGTTAATTTGTATTTGAAAAGTTCTAGGAGCGTGGAGGTTTACGAAACAGGACTTCCGTGAATGTTGACTTACCTTAACGATAATATTTCCGGTACATTTCTTTTTTTTGTACTCCGCACATCTCCATAAAACCGCTGAGGTTTTTTTAAAGGTTTTGACTCTGTAGAAAAAATATACATCATGCACCAATACAGTGCCCCCCTTTCTGGTAATATAGTGCAAATCGCTTTCTTCGTCTTGCGTATCTCCCATTTTAATAAGATTTAATTTTACTCACAAGCGATCAGGGACGGAGCACTATTTCATTAAACAGAACACATCTAATTCTGTTAGATGGTCAGGAAATACTCAAAGATTAATTCGAAGTTATTGTATTCTCTTTGGATTAATTGTCAAGAAATACTCAAAGATTAATTGTCAAACGATAAAGAAACAATACGTTGTAAGTTCTTGAAAAAGAGGTGCACTTGAAAAGATTCAATTACAGTGAAGCACGTCAACGAAAGACCAAAAAGATTGTGTGCTCAAAGGTGGACCACGGTTAAATAATAATTTCCTATGGTTCACCTTAGTTCACCTGGTGGACCACGGAAGAATATGTTTACCCGTGGTCCACCAGGTGGACAAAATAGGTGAACCACGGGAAAGCTCTGATTGTAAGCAATATTTAGAGAAGGAAGGATCGCCAACATGGGCGAATGGGCGGTTTGTTTACTAACATTCTACAAGCTCGATGGATAATGTATAGTGAATAAGAAGCAGTTAGGTCTGGAAACACTGTTCCGATCTATGTGAAATAAAGATTTAAAAGTAATTTTTCTGAAATTAAGTAGGTACTTCTGATACACCATTTTAAACTCATATCACCGTAATTTGGATAAGAAATGTTTATTAAGATCCCGTTGGTTGTTATATGAAATAGTAAGCCTAGTTGTCTTAATTTATTTAGCCTATTAAATAATTAAAGTACTGGCCGCTGTTTTATTTTTAGAGAGGTATTAGTAGAGAAGCAAGGGGTGTATAAATTATTGGTTGTTTCTATTTATAGTATATAATAGGAAAGACAGAAATAGGTCTCCCTCGTGGTCCTACTAATAGGAGAAAATAGTAGGTCCATGAAAAAACGGCTGTAATTTAGTATGTTATTTAACAAATATTTTGTCGACTAGACATAAGTTTAACTTTAACTATTAACAAGATAAAATAACCCAAAAACCGACTACGGCTTTCACCGATTGCGCTTATTATTTTAACAATAAAGTTTTCGACTCTTATTAAGACCCCCTATATCATCTGACGTCATATAGGCATATACCTACCCTTAAACCACTGGGGTATTGAGACGAATCAATCGATACCTAATTTGTTGAAATCAAACGAGTAATTTCTACTACGTGGAAACATTAAAATCGGCTACATAAATAGAAACAAACATAGGGTGCATCATAACATATCCCTCCTTCGTTGATAGTCGGTTAAAAAGTAGAGTCCAGGGTGGAACAAGTATCTGGTAACTTTCATTAGGTTTTTGCCCAGTAGTGTGACAGAACAGGCTCTTAAAAAACTTACCTACCAACATGGTAACTACCTAACGTCGTGTGAAGACTTCACGTGGCGTTACGAAACCAGTGTTCTATTTACGACCTATGTGTGAGGGAACGATTGATGCAGGGTGTTGTGAAATGAAGGAAATTACTTTATTATTACTTTTATATTCTTAGGCATAGCTAAGCCACATTTATAGCTCCCTTAATTCCCTTTCTTTTTAGAATTGTCGTTTTTAAGTGCCACAATAAGTAAAGTATGAAGCGCGAGTCCTTTGAAATATGCCTTAGCTTGGAAAGTTACAAATATATTGTGCCTTTAATTTTTTTTAGAAAAACATTGTCAAAAACGGTATTCATAAAAATATAAAAAATAACCCGCCCCTGACCATTCCTGGTGCAAAGACGCCCTTGATGCTTGCAGCTCGCTGAATAGCGATGTCAATCTTTTGCACTCGGCTTTTGCACCAAGAACGACCCGGGGCATCTCATGTCACTGTCAGTAACCTATTTATTAGTTTTAATTTTGTAAAATTGCTATTCGGCTGACAGGCCCCAGCTTACAGAGTATCTGTGCCCCCGCTGCACAAATAGAGGCAATTTTAGGCAAGTGAAATGGAAAACGGAACATGTTTTGCAACTCACCCAATTGACACGTCTAAAAGGGATATCATGCCAAGGTAAGCTACAAATACCTTAACCTGATATCCCTTACAATATGTTTTAACTTTCAAACAAACCACATAAAAGCGAAAATTCGAAAAAACAAAGGGAACTACAAAATGTGGCTTTGCTATGTGCACTATGATACCTAACCTAAGAATGTAAGCAAAAAATATTTTATTCTTATTTCATTTCAGTTCCCTTTATTTCGCAGCAATCCCTAGGTACAAATTGTACAAATTGTAGGGATAATGGGAATGCAACATACGGACTCAACTAAATGGGAATTTAACTTTCGAGGAATCCAACTTAGTGGTCCGAAAGATTTCGAAGCCACCTGTAGATACTCAGGCATTCCTAGACCAGATTGAAAACTAGTCAGACTAGTTTAGCTTCCTGATCCGTCTGTTCTAAGTGGACATTAGAAGCCGTCCACTTTTGTATTCAGATGCTGCCTTTCCGGGATTCGCTTCCTAATGCAGGTTCTGGGTTTACAATTGATACCATTGATTTATTAAAAAGGGAAGATACGTAACCTACGTACTCCCAACGCTTACTCAAAAATTGGAATGTTTTTCAACTACACGCAAACACATACGCTCACATATATTTCCATATATATATTTCGTATATTTCCAGTCCTGTGCATAACAGAGAAAAGCAAAGACGGAAAGACGTACCCAAGACCGAAGTGAGATCGAGACAACAATATTTCTCGCAAGTACGACCGCCCATGCCGCCGGTCCGACGACGGTGACTGAGGTGGGAGCACACAATTTTACACAATTTGAGGTTGCCACTTTCGAGAAACCTACCTCATTTTCCCTTTTTAATAAATCAATGATTGAGACTGGATCTTTTGATTTGGATTTATCATAAGATACTCATTTATTGCTACTAAGATAAGTAGGTAGCAGGCACGTACAGTTGCCTGTACACAGTGCTACACATAAATAATTATGTAGGTACACAATTGTATAAATCAAATTACTAACGTACTTACCGCCAACCGCCGCTGCCTGTATTGGTCCACTGCTGGACGCAGGCCTCCCTCTGATAAGCGCCTAATTGGCGTTTATCATATGGAGGGTAATGCCCATAATCCCCACGCTGGGTAGGTTGGGGATCGCAGTTTGTTGGTATAATTATTCTGTAGGGCGCGCTGCTGCTTGCCCCCCGGTGGATATCCCTAAGTCGCCTCTTACGACACCCGCGGGAAGAGTTGGGGTGGTGCAAATCCTAAGCCAGACACCACACAGCTGTACTTACCTAGGTGCAATTAAATTATTATCTGAACACTGACGGTTTCGCATACGTTTTTTCGGAAAAGTAGCTTTATTGTTATATCAGGTCTAAAAGAAATGAAATGACAAGTGCAAAATTCGTTTTCTTCGGTCAAACAGCTCCACAATATCACAAAACTTCACCTAGGTAGGAATAGGTACCTCAACATCAACGGCCTATACCTATTGGTCCAATGCTGCTGACGCAGGCATCCCCCTCCTGATAAACGCCTTATTGGTTTTTACCTCATGGGGGTATAGCACACAGTCTCCACGCTGAGCATTCGGTATAGGAAACCGCAGTTCGGTGGTAAAATACAATTGTTTTGCAGAGGGCGCTGTTGCCCGCCCCCGGCGGATAACCCTTAGTCGCCTCTCCTCTCCAAGACACCCGCGGGAAGAGTTGGAGTGGTGAAAATTCGAAGCCAGCACCCCCATGGCACGCCTATACAATATAAACGTAGTATTAATAGGATAAGACTATGTTTTCAATCCTATTAAGAGCCTTATCTAGGTACTTACTGCATAGATAGATAGATAGAATATATAAATCATCTATCTATCTATCTATGTACAAATTTTGTGTGCAATAAAGTAGATAGATAGATAGAATATATAAATCATCTATCTATCTACTTTATTGCACACAAATTTTGTACATGGGCGAGCATAATGCTAGATAGCATTCTCTACCTGCTAACCTTTGGGTATTGTGGACAACAATTTAGTAGGTAGTGCTTTAAAAAAAAAACTACAGAGAAACAAGAAATATGACATGTATATTATTAGAAAAGATATTATATTATCAAGAAATATGATATTAATATATAGGTATTGAATTGAAAATATGATTTTTGACTTGAGAAAGCCTTCGATTCTTTCTAGCGAATGCCGGCAACTTTCTTGTAAAAACGTCACAATAAGTGCAAAGAAATGATGCCTTCGTTTCGTTCACAGTGAGCTACGGGCATATCTCATGGGAACTGATTTCATAACTCGATGAGCGCAGCTTTCTATTGTTACATTTACTTTTGCATTGCGGATGATTTTTATGATGAGAAGTGCCGTTTTCACCGTGAGTAAGTTACCGGAATATGAAGTACTAGCTTATGCGCGCGGCTTCGCACGCATGTTACCGAGATAAAACGTAGCCTATGTGTATCTCAGATTTTACTAAGTACTTCTTACATCTAAGGTCTGTCCTTGGGATACCATCTACCTCCCTGGTTCAGTCATTATGGCGGGAAAAGGTACGATACTAAAGTGACAGAAGCAGATAGTCGCTTACGTATGGAATGAAAAGTCACAGAGAGTTGCAGATTCCACCAAGGTATTTGGTAGGTGAGTTTCCACCTCAACCTCCACAGCCTATATTCGTCCACTGCTGGATGTAGGCCATCCCCTGATAAGCGCCTTTAGTGGCTATTATCTTAGGGGGGTAATGCCCATAAACCCCACGCTGGGCATGCGATTTGGGGATCGCAGTTTGGTGACAGAATTGTTCGGCAAGAGGCGCTGCTGCCCGCCCCCCGGTAAATATCCCTCAGTCGCCTCTTACGACACCCGCGGGAAGAGTAGCGGTGGTGCAAATTCTATGCCGCCGGCACCGCACGGCCAGGTTTCCACCATTCCTCCTTTATCCTCTTTGATAAACATTGTTATATTATAGTAGAACTTCGCAGCCTCCGCTATAATGCTATGCTACGTCCTACGCTTAGCAAACGAACAAACGATTTCAACGAACACCCACATTTTTACACTAAACTTATTTCCTTATAGCTTTGAAACGAAAGGACATAGGTAACTACCTACCTAGTTTAACTATAAAACATGTGTTCTTCCAACACAATTATGGTTTGTCGTTAATCCGCTCTGTTATCTAAAAAATTAAATCCATAATGTTTTTTACAAAAAAAAATAAAGAGTTCGTCATATTAAATAATAATATGAGGACATATAAATTGTTAATAGTTAGTATCTAAGTTTATTCCTAAAGTGTGTAAAACTGTTTGTTCTCAAAATAAAGCAAAATAAAATAATAAAAATATTCTCTACAACATTTTACTTTCTGCTGCCCTACCCGCTAGGTACCTACCTAATTATTATTAGCCATGGTTATCCCACTGTTTCCCACTCCGTCTCGCCGTCCGCCGGCCTGAAGTTTTTCAATTCGTCCCGCCATTTGCCATCTCCGTCTATGAAAAAAAACCTTTTAGGTAGGTCTACCGCGTCGTCATCTCGCATATTAGATAGATCCATTTTATTATAGAACTTCGTAGCTTGCTACGGCGGCGCTACGCGGGACCTGCGCTGCGTAGCAAAATAAAGATTACAACGCGCAACGCCTGTGTACTACCTACCTATCAAAATATATTTTTTAAAGTAATTTCATCATTATTTCTCACAGATAGTATTATGTCTTTGTTATTTTTGAATTTAGAAGTGAGCTGCAGTTTTCACTTTAATGGAGGTGAGATCCTTTTATTGTTAAGCGAATTTTAAAAAGAAGGAGGAGCTCTATTCGAGTGTTTTTTTAATGTTTGTTAACTCGTAACTTTCCTCTGACGAACCGATTTTGATGATTCTTTTTTTATTTGTAAGCTGGTGCGTCCTGTGTGGTTTCATTTCAATTTGGTCCAGTTCTAACAATGGCATCCATGAGAAAACCATATAAATAAAGTCGGTTTATGGTTTATAAAAACAAACTCAATTTCTAAAATCAAATAAAGTCCTAAAGATTTTCGGCATCGACGGGAATCGAACCCGCGTCCTCCCCTCAGTACGGGTATGTCATACCCGCTAGACCACGATATCGGATAGCCATTGACCCGAAAAACTCTGGGACTTCTTAAGACTATAGCACCGTTAGCTCCACCTACCGGGGAAATATTGAAGTTTATAAAAAACAAATTTGGAGTTTATTTGATTTCTTAAGAAATTACCCATATTGTAAAACTATGATAACCAAAAATCTTTTGACTCAATTATTTATACATCAAGAGACGTGGGACGTGTTGACCAAACGCGATCGACGTAACATTAACTACCCAGTCTATCTGTGCCACAAGCTGGCAGGACCGCCGCCATATTTGGGACGAATGCTTTCGTAATAGATCACTTCATACCATTTAGGAAGTAAGTGGGCATGTTGATTGGTTAAGCTGACCGTTTTCGTATCATTTCAACGGATATTTCATTGAGTCATTTTACTAGGGACTTTTTGGCTTAGTGGTTGTTGAAATTCAACTAGAATATTGCAGATTTGAACACCGGCCTTCTGGCAGTCCATCTGTAAACTTAAGTTTGATAATATGTAAAAAGAAATACTTATATATAAAGTAATCATATGCGATTGACTAAGAAGTACTCAGGTTCGAAGAAAGTTGGGGGTGAAAAATTTGGAAATTCAAAATATGCATGCAAGAAAATGTTCAACACGACACGCACAAAAAAAAATGATGAGATTTTTGAGAATTTGGTATATCTTTCCATTTTTTTTTCAGCCAATATGGCTGTAATATTAATAAACACGAAAGTTTGTAAACATGTCTGTATGTTTGTTTGTTGCTCTTTCACGCAAAAACTACTAAACAGATCGGGCTGAAATTTTGCATACAGGTAGTTTCAGTAGCCTGGAAAACCACATAGCCTACTTTTTATCCCATAAATCAGTTCCCGTGGGATAGGCGTGTAAAGCCGCGGGGCGCAGCTATTATATTATAATATTACACACACGGCTGTAATACTTACAACTTATTAAACTTTCGCGTTGTTAGCATAATTAATAATTATTTATCGCGTACAGTACCTAACCTACCGTTTGTAATTATTAAAATAGCTATTACGTTGGCTATATTCACTTGTTTTTAGGTTTGAATTCAAATAACCCTTTTATAGTACGCACGAAGCTTGAAAAGAAAATTCCATTGTTGCACAAATGCACAACCAGGACTTGAACAAGATTGATGAACAACAATGCAACAAAAACAAAATAAAACCCCAAGGTCAGACTCACTTTCGCTCTCTACATGCACCCAAGACTATACAAATAAAAATAAACCTTCTCTTTAATTGCATACGTCCGAATTTTGTACAGGATGGGTTCGTAACCGGATTTCAGTGTCAAAAAGGTCACCTCGAAGACCTTTAGGAACAGGTCTTTTGGGGCAAGAAAGATTACTTGACCGATTGCAAAAGACTTGTCTGGTTATGTTATAATTGGGATGGGTTTTGGATGCAGATTGGTTAGACTAGATTAAATCTCTTAATAGTTCGGTACCTATGAACCGAACTATAGCATGAGTTTAAATTGATAAGACAAATTTGTAAAATATTAAAGTGCTTGGTAAGACAAAACCAACGAACCCAAACACGACGGGGCTACGTCGTTTCGTTACGAGTTCCTTTGGCTACCTTCTGTCTTCATCATCAGATCATCTCGATGGTAACATGACATTGCATTGCATGACGACCTCTGTGGCGCGGTGGGCGAAGGTCCGTTTATTTATTGCACTTCGCTAATGACGAAGTTTTTTCTACATCTAAGTAATTCGACTGTTTTTGTTTCAGATTTTGAACGTCAGAACTAAATGCAGATTTTATTCAAGGTCTGTACATCCGACGTCTCGCCTACCAAGGTTTGTACTTCACTATTATTTTCAGATGCTTCCGCCAAGAGGTTCGCAATTCGTTTTTTTATGTTTGTAACCTCAGAACTTTTGACTGGGTGTTCCGATTTTGATGATTCTTTTATTATTTCAAAGCTGGTGCTTTTCGTGTGATCCAATTTCAATTTGGTCCAGTTCTCACAATGGCATCCATGAGAAAACCATGTAATTGAAGTCGGTTTATGGATTTTTTTAAACAAACTCAATTATAAATTGAATTGTGAATGGATAAGAATTAGTTATTTTCGTTTAGAAACTTATAGAGGCATTTATTTATTTAATTAATTTATGTTACGGTGGTATTAACCAATAACATTAATAAATACAAAACAGAATTACATTATTTGACGGCCTTTTGGACCCCCAGATTGCGGGTTCGCTTACCGCCTCAGGACAAATGTGTTAACGATCTCCAGATAGTTCAGGGTACAAATCATTTATTTCATAATAAAATATACAAAGCAAGTGGCAGGTAACCCTGGGTTACCTGCCACTTGCTTTGTATATTTTATTTGTTTTTTTTTTAATTTTATTTTTTTTATTCTGTTTTAGTTTAATATTAAACTGTATTACAGAAAACCAGTCTTCCCTCCTACACGTGTATTCTAAATTACATTAGGAAATAACAGCAATAAAAACAGTAATAAACTATCTAAGATGTATCCTTATAAAAACACTAATAAACTATCTAAAAGAAAAGCTTAAAGTACAGTTAAATTATCTTAGGGTGTTCTGGTTGTTTTTTGGTAGAATAAAAAATATCAATTTACGTGATCTTGTAGGTATATCAGTTATCTAGTGTCCATAACTCAAGCTCTGCTTAGCTTGGGGCTAGACAATGCTGTGTGAATTGTCCAACATTACACAAAATAGTCAATTTAGAAGCCTGGATCTCGGTGTAAATTGAATTTTTGATGCAATAAAGAAGTCATTTTATGAACTGATTTGAATTTTAATAATACAAATTAATAAAGGTTTTCAGGTTTACAGCAGAAACCCTGGAAACCTTAATTTTTAAAACGACATTGAATACGATAATCGAATAAGTGTTGAGTAAAATTAAATATTCCTTACTAAGCCATGGGGTGTATTGTGAATCTTAGTCTTTTACCCTCATATATCATCTCTCATAGATCTCAAAACAAATAAAAATAAAACTAAAATCAGTAAATAAACGACGCACAGTTTGCCGGAAAAACACATATAATTGGTGAAGTTTCTTCATAATAACTTTGCTTTACAATCACTGTCGTGACTGTTTGGTCAATTACAGTCACAAGGAATCATATTTTCCCCAATCACTGTCAAACACTACCGTCCGTTACTGCGTCACTCATCCCACAGGCGGGCGATTACCACGGCTACAGCCGTGTTGCTGGATCTGGATACACGGTCGAAAGGCCGGTCTGAACCACCCTACTAACTGTAGAGTTTTGATTTATTTGGTATATTCAATTACATTGGCTATCGTGTGTGTGCTGGTTGCGATTGCTGTGATTTAGTGCCTTTTTGGGCTGTTTCATTTTTGAAGAAATATTTACTTAGTAGACCAAATTAGCAATGACAAGAAAGTGCAACAAAAATCCAGTGAATCAACCACGGGCACGAAAAATTGATTCTGAGGTTATTATTTATCTATATTTTAATAGAATATTATGTTCTGCTGGTTTATTCAAAGTGTTGTTGAATTATAGTATTTTCTCTCATTGAATGATTTTTACACCGAATGAAAAATGAAAGAAAATGAACCGATGAGCGGCGAAATTAGTGTGAGGAAAAAGCTCAAGGTTTGAGAGTGACCCTGCCCAACACGCAGAAATTGCCCTTGCCTGGCTTTTTGGAAGAAAGAAAGAACGAAAACTTTTTTTTTATTGGTTCACGTACAGTTGGTTAAAATACAGCTTGCAGCTATTATATTATACTAGCTGCGCCCCGCGGCTTCGCACGCGTTGTTCCTATGTAAACATTAAAAGGTCATTTCATCCCACGGGAACAGATTTATGTTATGTTTTATTTCAGGATTATAATTACCTGTATGCAAAATTTTAGCCAGATCCGTCCAGTAGTTTTGGCGTGAAGAAGTAACAAACATCCATCCATACATCCATACATCCATACATCCATACAAATACATTCATACATCCATACAAACTTTTGTCTTTATAATATTAGTGTGATGATTATACATAAGAATATTACAAGTAAAAACTAAGTAGGTTGAACTTAGTTCGAATCAAAAAGCAACAAGTGTCTTTACACAGCGAACCAAAAAGTTCCGTCTCACTATAATGTTGCCTCACGAAAATAAAGTAACGCAGGTTTTCTGACAGGACCTTTGGCGCGCTAGTATCTATGTATAGTCAAGTCGGTTCTATATTTCCGACCGTATATCACCCTATCCACAAATTATGCTAAAATTACAGTATTACAGGGTATTACGCCGGCGTTGCGTCGAATTATCGTACGTTGGTGAACTTGCATCCGTACACGCGATGCCACCTCGTTGGTGTAATTTCGCAATTTTAATGAACGAAACACTCGCGGTTACAAAAGTGGCGAGAAATATCATTCGGTTTAAGGTACTGGCAACACCATAAAAACCTAATGCTGGAATAACACAATTTCTACTGTGGCGTTTGAAAAGTGTCGAAAAATTGTTTGCCCAGACTCAAATCAAATCAATTCAAAATCATTTATTGCAGATATGTACATAGACAGGTAGCTTAGGTACTAGTTACTGCTTAAGTTCGTTCACACACCATGTTAGATAGGTAAAGCAATTTGTCATCTTACACTTTATACTCAAAAGACGGCGCTTCTAGTTTGGGCTTTTGGTTGGAAAGTCTCATACTCAAAAATGCTTTATTTCCATAAATACAATAAATGTACACTTAGAAATCATCAGAAGTCTTAACTTCTAATATCAATATAATAATCCTTAGATTATCAATGTTTCCCCCTATCCCCCTATCTATTTTTTCTTATCAACGATTTTTTATATTGACTGTACATTATGCACCTGGGTTATTTAAATAAACATTGTTTATAAAAAACAAATTTAAGATATACATAACGTCATATTTTATTTTATGCGTATTCTTAGAAAAAATGTACCTAAGAAAAAGGTGTTATTGTAGGTATACCTACCACACAGATATAAAAATAGACCACAAACGCTGTACATGCGCTTGCGCACAATTACACGTGCTCATTTTGTGCTCACTTGGTGCTCATTTTGTGCTCATTACGTTTTTGCGCGCGGTCGGCACGCTTGAGCGTTTACACAAAAACATGGAAACTATTCATAGAGTACAGAATTATGGAGATATGGCAGAAATGTCCAAGAATACCTTGATTGCGGGAATTCCATAAAGGAAAATCCGAACACACAAGTATGTTAAAATACTAAGTCATATAAAACACCGTATAACACACTCCTCAACCCCAACCTCCATATTTACCACACACAATTTGTACAATTCTGTCACCAAACTACGATCCCCAACCCGCATGCCCAGCGTGGGGATTATAGGCATTACCCTCCATGAGATAAATGCCATTAAGGTGCTTATCAGGAGGAGGCGTCCAGCAGTGGACCACTACAGGCTGTTTAGGTAAAACGGGGTAATTTCCATAATCCCCACGCTGGGCATGCAGGTTGGAGATCGCAGTTTGGTCGTATAATTGTTCTGGAGGGGGCGCTGCTGCCCGAGCCTGGTGGATATCCCTTAGTCGCCTCTTAGAACACGGGAAGAGATGGATTGGTGCAAATTCTAAGCTAGCACCACACAGCTAAAAGTATAACACACTCACTATTAAACTCGTGGTGTAATCGTACATTATTATCATATCATAGTAATCGATGAACAAAAGTTCATCGTTTCTACTAATATTGGGTGGGGGTTAAACTGTATCGCTTTCAATTGAACGAAGTAAAAAGCTAACTTTAGTTCAACTTCATACCTTAAATATGGGCGGTAGTAGAGTCCAGTCCAGAAATGAATTAAAATAAGATAAAAACTAATTATAAACACACCTAAAGTTACTAAGGTAGGATACATTAAACTGTAGGTATCTTTTTGAATTGAACGAAGTAAAAAGCTAACTTTAGTTTCACTTCAAACCATAAACACCATTGTAAAAATTACAGTCATAACAAAATCATAAAGACTTGAAAAATATAATACGAAAAGAATCCCTGGCTATAAATTCGCCACCATAGACAACGAACATGGCCGCCCATTCTATATTGTCTATGGCCCACATTTTTTGCATAAAAAGAAAATTTAGTACCATAGTTTTCGCCTCTATTTTTAAGGCACTAAGGTTTATTTTAATAAAGTTCGGAGTTGAATTGTATTTTCAATGTCTATGGCGATGACAATCGTAGACGATCTCCTGCAGTTTTATTGAGCAGAATGCGCGACTTTATGATCAACACAGGTTTTATTATTTATTCATACTCATGCTGAATACTCGCATAATGTTTGTATATTTATCAACCGAAAAACGAGGCGGTTCAATGTTGTTATTGTTACTGTTCAGCTGTAAGTATGTACTTTTTTGTCAAAATACAACTACGTACCTACCTACGTATGTTTTTTTGAATCGAATACGGCACATACATTATGTGTATGTTTTTTTAGGTCAAAAAACAAACATATAATATAGTGGTACCTATAGGCGCTCGTATCTATATAACTCGTATAAGTATCGATATCGATAGTACCGATTTTAAAAATTCTGTCGCTGTTGTATAGAAAATTTTGAATTATTTTAACACACATTAAAATTTTACTTCCGAGAACTTAAAAACAGTGAAAAGTTAAGCGTTAAGAAGTCAATTTTTGTTTTTTCAAAACAATCAAATTATGCAAAGCAGAATCGTTATCAGTTATCTAGTACCCATAACACAAGCTCTGCTTAGCTTGCTTTATAATGCAAGTCCAACATTATAGGTAGGTATTGTTATTGTAATATTTATTATTATGACTTTTCTGTCTGATTGTCGAATACGGTTTTAAAGAATAATGGTAGGTAGTACCTACTTAGTGTACCTACATAACTTGGTAATAGTGGGGTTTTAACTAGTAGGTAAGGTACGAATAAGTTTCTAAATGCGCTTTATTCAATAAAACCGTCCAAGTGATAGTCGGACTCGGGCGCGAAGGGTTCCTTACTACATCTAGAGCTAAAAAAACGGCAAAAATCATGTCTGTTGTTTGGGAGCCCCCTTAAATATCTGTATTTCAGTATATTGTTTTCAAAGCGGCAACAGAAATACATCATCTGCAAATATTTCAACTGTCTAATATCACGGTTCATGAGATAACCTAATAGACGGACATACAGACAGACGGACGGATAGCGGAGTCTTAGTAATATGGTCCCGTTTTCCCCTTTTCGTACATAACCCCAAAAAACTATATCTACTCTAAATCATAAATCTAAAGCTATTAACCTCCATAAATTCCATCTACCTGTTACAAATACAAAGCTTAAAATGACGTAATTTTCTTCGCATGGTCAAAATGGTCGAAAGCATTCATAGATGTTGAATAACGGGGCTTAGCCTCACCAACTCGTTTACATAACTGAGCTTGACTTAGCACAGCAAAGAAATTGTAGAAGATTGCACTTACAGAACTGTACTTGTATGTACCTAATATAGGTTTATCAGGAACAGTTTTTAAATAAACCTATAGATTTAGATAGACTTTTTAATTTTTTGAGACAATAAACCTGGGTATAGGTTTATTGTTCGACCTCTGTGGCGCGGTGGGCGAAGGTCTGCCTGTGACGCAGGAGGTTGCGAGTTTGATTCCCGCCTCGGGACAAATGTGTGTACGATCTGCAGACATTTGTTCAGGGCGTTCTGGATGTTTTTCTATGTATGATAAAAAATATCTATCTATGTAGTGTATTGTATTATGTATATCAGTTATCTAGTACCCATAAAACAAGCTCTGCTTAGCTTGGGGCTAGATAATGCTGTGTGAATTGTCCAGCATTATTTATTATTTATTAATTTATTTATTATTGTCTTTATAACGGGATGAAGCATGAGCTTTGAGCTTTCCAATATTCGACATAGTTTCATACGCCATGACCAGCTAAATACTGAAATCATGGTATAAATAACCCGTTGTAAATTATTTATTAATTACCCAAGAAAACTACGCTATAAAAGGAAAATTTCGAACAAATTCCATTGAAAATTAAGTTAAACAACTAAGTTAAACTTGTTATTTGTGTTGTACAAATGAGTTTCTTTATGAAAATGAAACTTGCGACTAAACTCAACAAAATGCCAGATAAGAATGTGCTCGTTTTTATTTCTGTATCTTTACTTTAACGACCTTGTAGCAAAACGTCTACAAATGTTGAACTGTAGAGTCGTTATTCTGGGATTCTTGTATATAAAGACATAGCAATAAAAACGTCAGCACATTCTTATCTGGCATTTTGTTGAGAATCGCTTCTTCAAAGTGTTATTTCTCCGATGTCACAGGTTTTTATGGTATATTTGTGGAATCGTCGCGTTCCGAGACAATTAGCAATAGCGGCGTAAAGTTTGTTGCACCTATCGCTTTTGGGGTTCAGTAAAATACAGCTCGTAACAAAAACCTTCAAGAATATGATTACAAGTATAAGAAAAAAAAAACAACTTCAAATAACAACAAAATTTATTTCTTACTGTAAAACATATTTTTTAGTTTTGTGGGGTAAATACAACCCGGGATCATTCTCAATACAATAGCGAAACAATGTTAAAATGGTTCATAAGAATACGATGAATGTAATAAATCTTTTTGACTTAAATATAAGACCATAGAAATGTATTAGCTAATATTTAATAACAGCATGGTGATTTTTGACCAAACAAATAAATACAGAATACAAATAACATAGTAGGTACATAAAAAGTACTTAAAAATAACATACAGCCGAACATAGAAACATCTCGTTTTTAGAGGACGGTAAAATATTTAAAGATAGCTACCATTTTCTGAATAAAACCAGATTTATTTTTAATTTTATTTAGATTTATTAAAGAAAAACAGAAGCTATTAGAATTCGAATTCAAATTCAAAAATTCAAGTCTTTTCTTCTTTGAACAGACTCAACCGGAGGCGCCTCAGTTATTCGAGCCACTTGTCGTAGACTTCATTATCCAAAATTGTAAATGATGTACTTATTATGCATTTCAGTAGTACCTAGCAAGTTTTAATGAAGCGTATAATTGGTAGGTGAAAAATCAGGTTACCGTACTAATAAAAAATAATTTGGGAGGCCTCCCCCAAATGCTTCCGACTTCTCGATAAAAAGTTTTTCCAAGTATACGGAACCCGATTTCTATAAAAACTTCCATTCTTTGTTCACTCTCGACAGTTTTTTGTAGTTTCGACGCCAACAGAGCAAATGTTAGCATTCGATTTGTTGATTCTGCATTCCAATACTAGTTTTTAAAAAGAAAAAACCGGGCTCGTAGGTATGCAAACGCGGCGTCTAATAATACTCATACATATTGAAATAAATAAAGATGGAATTATTTATTTCAACAATCGATCTGTAAACGTTGTTTGAATTGATAAATTTTTGAGTTTGTTTTCTATTTGTAACAATTAGACAGTGTTTTTTTTTATGAAACATCAGCCCCTTTCTGGAGAAAAACATTTTACAATTTATTTGGTGAAGCGTCAACACAGCTATGAGGCTAAAAGAATAAGTATAAGAATAAGAATTTATTCGTAGCCACACACCTTATACTAATAATAAAGGAAATACAAAATATACGTAACTAAGAAAAATATAAACCTATAAAAGATGTTGTGTGTATGTCCAGTATTTAAGTATATTATTAATATCTATGATATATTTAGGTATATTATCAATTCATTTCTATTATGTACAGATTTAAATTAATATTTTCGTTATATTATTGTTTTTTTACTTTATGCGACAAATATAATCAGCATTTGGTTAGTAGTTATGACATTCACAAAATATGCAGCAAAAAAAAATAAGTACTTAAAATGTATAACTCACCGGCAAAGTGGTGACGACCTGCGAAAGATTGCAGACAGATGTTAGAAGTTCAAGACAGGTCACTATGGCGCTCGTTAGAGGAGATCTATGTCCAGCAGTGGACTAAAATAGACTGATGCTGATGAAAATGTACAGACAACGAAATTTATTTGGCGTAGCGCTTTGTAGCTAAAGCGCGTTGAAGTCTTTTGTATGGGATTTTGTATTTGATGGATTTAGAAACTTTTTTTTACTCTTTTAACTCTCTACGCGGGTAAGTAAGTATATTTTTTTTGTTTAGTATTGTTTGTTTTGACAATGGTTCTTCATTATACAAAGATCTCTATGACGTTGCGGGCAAAAGTCCGCCTACGAGGCAAGTGGTAGCGGGATCGATTTCCACCTCGGGACTGTACGATTATGAAGATCAGGGTGATCTGGGTGTTTTCTAAGTGTATGTAGTATAATTTTAATACTTAACAGCATCTAGTACCTGTTCATAACAGAAGCTGTGTTTACTAGGTACGGCTATGATACTGTGTCAATAGGGTATATGGACTTCGTTTTATTATATTATATTTTTTATCGATTATTCAGGTGCATAGTATAAACGAAAAAATATATAACACCCACAAATTTTTAAATTAAGTATTGAGGTAAAAAATAAACAGTTAGTGCACTCAGTTTCGGGTTATACAAACGCTGCCATGTTGGCCCTTGCATTCTGTGACGTCACGTTTCATTGATTCACCTATTTCACTTTAAAGTCAAAGCTTCATGAAAATACAAAAATGTACAAGTGTGACGTCACGGTTCAGCTGCCAATAGCGTTGCATTTGGAAGTTTTGCGATTGAGATTTAAAATATAAACTTGTCAATGATTAAATTTCACAATAAAAATATCAAAAAATATAAAATTTATAGACATATTTCTATACTAGCTGCGCCCCGCGGCTTCGCACGCGTTGTTCCTTTAAAAACGTTTAAAGGTGATTTTTATCCCACGGGGACTGATTTATGGGATAAAAAGTAGCCTATGTTTCATTCCAGGATTAAAACTACCTGTATTCAACCCGATCCGTTCAGTAGTTTTGGCGTGAAGAGGTAACCAGCATCCATCTATCCGTCCATCCATCCATCCATCCATATAAACTTTTGCATTTATAATATTAGTGTGAAGTGATATCAATAAAGCATACGTAAAAAAAAATTTAGCTTTTTTGAAGTCCCATGCATATACCCTATTGTCCAGCATTATTTATTTTATTTAGTTTTTTTTCTGTAGAATTCATAACTGGTTACAAACATCGGTTGGTGGAAGTGATAACTAGAACGTCCGTAAAGATGATATCGATACCTCGAATAGGCGTGACCTTACTCACTATTTACTCGACTTGTACCCTCGAAGGTCTGAGCAAGGCTGCTTGTGCAGTCAGCCTTAAAGCTGTGTTAGCACCAATATTGTTCGAAATCATTATAAAATATTAACAAAGAAAATTACAATGAAATTGTAATTTAATATTTTTTTCTTGTTTCGTACCTTATTATGATTTGGACTCATTGTGATTTTAATTTAATTTAACTGTATTATGAACTTGACTTGTTAGAATTTTGAATTGATTAGATTGACATTTGACACTTAGAATAATTTATTAATGTAAAACTTTGCACACCTTTAGGGGTAGATTGTAAATGGACATATATAATAAAATTTTAAGAACTTTTGTACATTCATTACATGCATTCTGGCAAATAAATGATTATGATTATGATTATGAATAATAGAATCATTTTTTTCGAGACGTAATATACATACATACAGATATAAATAAATAATGGTGGACGATCAACACAGTATTGTCGCGTCGGTTTTTTTTTATTAATTTGTGTTTATAAAGTGGGGTAATCAAATTGCATTGAAAATACGTTTATTATCCGACTCCGAAAAAAGATGGAGGTTCTCAATTTAACTGTTTATTATTATTATTATTTTGTTTTATATTTTTACCTCAGTAAACGACCTAGTAGGGTGGTCCAGTTTTCGTGATTCTTTTTTCATTTGAAATTGACTATAAAAATATGAACACCATTCTTTTCATCCTAAAATACAAAGAAAATGGTGTCTATTCAGATGTTGTCAAAACTAGACTAAACTTATCTGATAGGACTAAAAATGATGCCATCCTTATTATTTTGTCATCCTAAAATAGAAAGAAAATGTTTCATGATACTGATTTGGTATACCCGTGGCGTTTCCTTCTACCTTAAATGGACTCATGAGTAGGTAGTTCTGTAGTTTGATTAAAATGAACGCCTTTTGTGTCGTGATTCCGATTAGTTTTTTAATGAAATACTGAGCTAAGATCTGTATAAGTTTGAAACCAATTACTTTTTTACGAATTTAATTCTTTAGGCATACAAGATAGTAGTAGGTAGATATTAAAATAGTATTAAAAGAATTTGTGCTTTAATAGAAACCTATCTGAAATAGACAGGTAGGTAGGTAGATAATGTAGATATATATGTAGATATGTAAGTACGTAGTATCTTACTAACAAAATGAATGTAAACTATAGTTACTATTCGTTCTAGTAACTAGTTAGTTAAATCTGAACGTAATAATAATATATAAGGTTACATTTAAGAACAATAGAGCACTAATTTATTACCAGGTAACTTTTATTTCGGGGAGACATCCACAATAGAAAATTGTCCATCGAGATAACTCACCAAACAGTTAGGTAGATAGAAATAAAATTTCATCCAGGTAATCGGCCCGGAATAATTTTTCCAAGAAACATCTAGTTTTTTTGTCTGGGTGGAACATACCATTTAACCATTTCCTATGTAAGTACTTACCTATATGGGTTTTTATTTTTCAAAATTTCCTTCTTCTGATTCAACATAAATCTCCGACATTTTTCTCAGAAATCTGAAGGAACCTATATATTTAAGTTATTTGTCCACAACATGGCGTCATTTAATGAGTCAGTATCCGCTCGTGGACACGGTTGTATATTTTAATGGTTGGCCTTGGATATGTATGGATAGGCGAGATTTTTTGTCTTGGACAGGTCTGTGACATGACAGTTGTATTGAAAAACCTAAAGGTTGGCGCTTAAACACGTAATACAGCCGTACAAAACTAAAATCAGCATTCAAATATTCTTCTTGCCGTTTGTAACAAAGTAGGTATCCATTGTGAATGTAAGCGGGTTAACTACGAACCTTGTTTGTGTTTTAGTGTTTCATCATGCATTCGTCAAACTACGAAAGTTTCTATAGTAAAAAGTAGGTATCTGCACCAACTGGCCTCGAATTAATTGTAGCTGTGTAACAAGTCAAAGTCCAGACAATTTTTCTCATTGTTTAATAATGATGACAATAATAGTAGACCTGCATATTTTGCCCAAGTACGGGCACGTGAATATGTTAGAAATAAAAACCCTTCACAAGTTACATATAGAAATTATATACATTATAATTAGATGTCATTCTGTCTGGCCGTCTGTAATATACGAGTAATAAGTAACGACTTATGTAGGTAACCCGAATCTTTTTCCGTAAATTCAGCGGGCAAATTCAAATATCTAGGAGTGCCACTTTGTGGCCCGCAAGCCTGGGTTTGGCCGATCTTGGTTTACATCATCATCAGTCAGAGTCAGAGAGAGTCAGGTGGGTATAGGTCTTCCGAAGTTTGTATCGTCGCTCACGGTCTTTTGATAACCAACTGCATTGACGCCCCCGACTCGTATTAAACTAATAGTAAATATAACTAAACGTAAAATACCTATATATAACATAATAATTATAGTATACTCTGTTTTAATTAGAATGTGCTCAAAGACACTTATTAAGTTCAGTGGCTTTAAAATTCGCACACAATTAAATTCTCACATATCATCTCATAAAACAAAAGTCTAAACTCAATTGAACTTTACTCCTCTAACAATTAACCTAGCAATTTTTTAAAGTACTAATAAAAGCCAAACTACTAATAAAACTAAAACACGACCACTAAAAGTGTTGTAAGAAAAGTCTATTCGAGTTAAATTAATTTAATGGGTCCATCAATTGATGGTGTCGACTCTATTCTTTATTTTCTCGCTCTTGATTTAAATTCGATCTCGGGGCTCGTAAAATTAAATTAAATGTTTTAATCAGAGTTTTACTACACTATTCACTACAGTTATATAGTACTTTCGTAGGTATACAGATGAGCAATGCAATGCTGTGGATGGATTTTTTTATGGCAAAACTTTTAGAGGCCTGGACTTAAATTTTCATAAGTTAAAGTTATCGGTTTAATAACATAGCTTAATTTTTTCGCCTAAGCACAGGTAGCGGTTTCGAATCCAGCCCAACAAATGTTTGTACGATGGATATAATTGATTTTGTTTAAGAAAACTATAAACCCAATCCAACTATATAGTTTATTCATGGAACCCATTGTCAAAACTGGACCAAATTAAAATGCGACCACACGGGAAGCACCAGCTTTCAAATGACAAAAGAATCACGAAAATTGGACCACCCAGTCTAAAGTTCTGAGGTTCTGAGTGACATAAAAAAAATTAAAAATAAAATAATACAGCTGTATTGAGAACCTCCTCCTTCTTTGAAGTCGGTTAAAAAGTAATAAAACTAATATTCTTGACCACTAGCTGGCCGCGTATCGCGTTGACATGACATGACAGCGCGTGTGGGTGCGCCCCGCGTCGTTCCTAGAACCTGTCAATGACTGCTTTTAGCCGTTCTTGTAAACACTGTCCGATATGGCAAGGCTTTTTAGATTAGCTGTGTCTGTAGATAGAGGACATAACATTACAGAGTATTCAAAATAAAGTGCGAGAAGTGCTAGTAGGAATCGCGCACGCAGGGTTCCGAACCATCTCACTAATATTATAAATTTGAAAGTTTGTATGTATGGATGGATGGATGGATGGATGTTTGTTACTTCTTCACGCCAAAACTACTGGGCGTATCTGGAATTTTGAATACAGGTAATTCTAATCCCGGAATCAAACACAGGCTACTTTTTATCCCATAAATCAGTTCCCGTGGCATAAAAATCACCTTTAAACATTCCCATAGGAACAACGCGTGCGAAGCCGCGGAGCGCAGCTAGTTTACTATAATCATCATCATCATCACCAACAGCCTATATTAGTCCACTGCTAGACATAGTGTACTATAATAACGTCATAAAATCATGTCTGACCTAGCTAGATTAAATATTTCTTTTATTCTGTTTTTTAGTAATTTGTTGTTATACCGGCAAAAGAAATACATCATCTGTGAAAATTTTAACTGCTTAACTACCACGGTTCATGAGACACAGCCTGGTGACAGACGGACAGTGTCAGTCCTAGTGATAGGGTCCCGTTTTACCCTTTAGGTACGGAACTCTAAAAACGTTGGAGGTAAACATAAAACATAATTTAAACTCTATGAGTCATTAACGCTTTTACTGCTCGCCTGACGCTGGTGCCGCATGCCGCTGAACATTGTGAGTTTTGGGCCATGAAAGTGTTAATGATAGGATGGAATGGAGACTTTTAAATTAAATTAAACTCAAATTATTTTATATTTAGATAACTTGATCCATAGTTTGTTAGTAGATTCTTATATTATCTTATATCTTTAAACGAGCAATTCTTGTATATAAATTATATTTTATATTGTAAAATTTATATAAATATAATATCATCTGAATCTCGGAAACGGCTCCAACGATTTTCATGAAATTTAGTATACAGGTGGTTTCGAAGGCGATAAATCGATTTAGCTAGGATTCATGTTTAAAAAATGACGTTCTATTAGTTTTTTCAATATTCTTTTATCAACTTTATCGTAATCAATTGACTCTTCCTGCTATTTATTGGCAAATAGTAATACTATTTTAATCGTGTTTTTAATAATGAACTTAATCCTTATCAACTTAAGTGCTAAACTGAAAAATATGACTCTTCCTGACATCTATTGGCGAATATTAATACTATAATTTCTAAAAAACAAAATTTACCAAATAACCGAGCGAAGCTCTTTCAACCTAGTACCTGGTTGAAAGAGCTACGCTCGGTTTTTTTTAATGTTAGTAACTAAGGTTCTTATTCCTTAAATTAAAATGATCTTAGCCTATTAGCAAAATTATATTATAATTAAGTAATACAAAATTAAATAACATAAAAAATAAAATTTAATCAGATGGAACCAAATTGTGGCCTTTTTGCCCAGCAGTGTGGTTCAATGCTACAATGGCTGTTTGACATGGATGTATTTCTAAGATAGTTCTAGCGCAAAGCGCAGACAGAAAGTATTTATTTATTTATGTATAAAAAGTACACTATTTTTACAGGGACCCCTAATGCAATAATGTACCTACTTATTCTATCATAAAAAAATTATTATAAAAAGATAATAAAGCTAAAAAAATCTCATTCAACATCAATATTTAGAAGAAAATAAAACCGTTAGTCTATATAATAATGTCAAACAAAAATTTAAAAATAAAATTAATCACAAAATGTTACATCAAAAAATAATTTAAAAAACAATTTCCATTAATAAATTCCAATTACATACTTAAACCTAATAAAATATAAAAAAAAATCGAAGAAAAAAAAAGTAGAAGTTTATTTGTCAGTTACTCAACGTTAAATAAAATAACATAAAATGTTATGGTAGAGACACCAATATTAAAATCCAAAAAACTCTACAATCGGTCACAGAATGTGAAAGCTCGAAGACCACTCCAAGACCGTTCCTTATTTATTATCGAAAGGGTGGTCCTAAGACCGTGACACGCGGGCCCATGCTCGTAATGACCTTTTTATGGGAGAGAGCTGGCAGCACCTTGGATTAATTGTACAAATAGTCTACATGCTACACACTATGGAGGTCGACACCACGCTGATCTCTACATGGCTATTAAGGCCCATACACCAGCCAAAGTGGCGCCCCCAACTATTTTATCTTATTATTACGTTAAACGCAGCAAGTTTTAAAAATCCTACGTTCAGTTTGTGGTATCTACTATAAGTTATTTATTAATGCCTCTGTAATAGTTTCATTTTGTATTGCTTTGGAAGAGATACGAAGTTGCGCTTTTTGGCCACCAAACTCTATTTTTGTATCCCCTCCTAAACTATAAGAGATAAAATTATAAAAGAGGTATTAAAAAATAGCTTATAATAGAACACGGATGCCAATACTGCGGCCGCATCTGTCGTTCCCGTATAGGCCTTACAAGTCATCTACGTAAGTGCCAAAAATCGAACACTACATAAACCATCCTTCGTGGATGTAAAGGTCATTGATGATGATGATAATAGATGAACACGAACTGAACGTAGGATTTTTAAAATTTCCTATGATAAACGTTAAAATATGATAAAATAGGTATCGCTGTCATATTGGCGTCATATGCGCCTTAAAGAGGTTGCCAAATGAGAAGTAACCGAATAGACGCATCTAATTAATTAGTCCATCGGTTCAGTTTTATCAGATTATTGACATGTATCTTTTCTTTTGTCAATTTACCAAAAAAATATGAATATTAAAGTTTTAGCTAGTTTTTAAGCTTGCGACACTTTTTTGGGAAGGTGTGCCCCCCTCTTTGAAGCGCTTTATTTTTGTAATTTTTGTTTGCTGGACAAAAAAATAAATACGTGGAAACAAACGATAGGGTTGGTCCATCAATTGAAAGTCGCTCAGCGAGCTATGGAAAGAGTTATGATCGGAGTCTCTCTGAAGGATAGTATTCGTAACGAATACATCCGACAGAGAACCAAAGTCATCACTTAATATGCATTTATTTTTTGACAAACGCGAGATGTAGTCTAAAACCTCACCATGCATCACCAGTGGGAGGGGGTATCTTGAATAGTTACTAAAACATCACGTGATTAGCTTAATGATCGACACCTAAAGTGACACTATATGACACAATAATAATTGGATATTTTACATAACTCCGATATCAACTTAATATGAAGCCGTAACACTGGGTACTTTACAGAGCTATTAGGATGTGTTTTAAGGAAACTCCCACGCCATCTTGTCGCTCGTGGGTAACTTGGTTACATAATAGCTGGGTGTTTCTCGCTTGGTCATTAAGTTTTTATTTTACCTCTAGCTCTACTATAAAGTCCTCGCATGCGTCATTTATTAATTAGAAACATTTTTAACAGTACACCTAGAAGTTTCAGTAGATGCATAAATGTTATTTTTTACAGTTTTATCACAGACAAATGACATTTGAATAATAAGTACCTAGAGCTTAGCTTCGCCTGGTGTTGCCGGCGGCATACAATTTGCACCACCCTTACTCGTGTTTTTCCCAAAATGTATAATAAAAATATATCTCTATGTAGTGTATTGTGTTAAGTATATCAGTTATCTAGTACCCATAACACAAGCTCTGCTTAGCTTGGGGCTAGATAATGCTGTGTGAATTGTCCAGCATTATTTATTTTTATTTATTTATTTTATAATTGATCCATCACCAAGCCAACAGCAGCAGTTTATCGACTCATGCGCAGGCGACAGGCATTCTTATGACGAACGGCACGCGTACGGAATTCGAATGATTCCGTGTGACTGCTAGTTTAGGTATTTTACTAAGAATACATTATATATGAATGTGTACATTATTTACAATACAATGTATGTAAACTTTACTTCAGACAACAATAGATAATGACTTTGACACACAATAAACGGTCGTTCAAGACAGACGGTTTGTTTTACTGAAAAAACTGAGCGGTCTGTTTCTTTACTGACAATTATCTTTTATTATAATTTCAGTTTTGTCGCGATATTTCCTCATAGACTTTATAAAAGGATATTTTTCTCAATTTGTCTTTTAGCTAGAAAACGGGCTTCTCAGTGTGATTTCTTTTGTTAACAATATCAGCTACTGGGATTCATGAGAAGTGTAAGTAATTTGTACCTATTGGTTTATTTATTTACGTTAAATGTTCAACTATTTTTATAGGCGTAGACCCATCTATTAGCTTACCTAGTCTTATTAAAATAATTTATTATAAAAATCATAAAAAATTTAAAAAAATAAAATTACGTAAGTACATAACAATATAAATAAATTTTGCAGGCTTATCTTCGCGAGTCGTGGTCTTGTAAAACATAATAAATAGCTTAAATCAACGATTTTTCTACGATAAGTCGATTAGACGGAAATTGATTGTTTTTCATTTGTTTCCGATGTTTTTGTACACGGTTTGAGCAATATCCTGGCATACGTTACACTTGTTTATGACAGAATACGATGCTATCGAAATTTGAACTAGTGTTTATCCATTTTTAATTTCTATGTTAAAATATAAATTCAAAATTCATGCCTCTTAATTAATTCATACCAAATTAACACGTATTACGTTAAATATTCACGACGTTTAATATTCAAAACACGAAAGGCGTAGATAGAGGTGAATCGGCGTAAATTGGGTAAAGTTAAATCCGTTTTTCTTCTTATTCTTTAAAGAAAAAGGTTTGAAAAAAATATATGATAATCTATGCTATACAAGGCGTTTCCCCTTGTTTTCGAAAATTTAAAATTCCAATTTTAAGTTTCTGAAATAATAGTGCAAAGTACCATCCATTTTCTCAGTAAAAACCGTTTTTCTCCTAAACTATCAATCACAAGATTTTTTTAATGTTATCACCATGTAAAATAAAAAATTACCAAGGGCACCTTGTCCTTACTTTTTCAAATAAATTATCTAATTATTTTTAACGATTTTTTTACGTAATCGATACAACGTTACACATGAGCCGCCCCTCTGCCGGCCCTACAATCAGTGCGGGACGAGACGTTGTGCTGAACGGACCTGTGCTACTTTTAACAGCAATATTATTTTTCGTGGCGGAACCAACATGAAATATATTTATTTGACGATTTTTAGTATACAGCGGGTTTATTTGTTAGTTTGTTGTAGGGTAAATGTTTAGTAAGGGGTGATTATAGTTTTTGTAGGTATTATAATTATTATTCCTCTGTGGCGTGTTGGGCGAAGGTCCGCCTGCGGCGCAGGAGGTTGCGGGTTCGATTCCCGCCTCGGGACAAATATGTGTACGATCTGCAGATATTTGTTCAGGGCGTTCTGGGCGTTTTCTTAGTAAAATAAAAAAAATATCTATCTATGTCGTGTACTGTTTTATGTATATCAGTTATCTTGTACCCATAACACAAGCCCTGCTTAGCTTGAGGCTAGATAATGCTGTGTGGATTGCCAAACATTATTTATTTATTTATTATTGTAAATAATTCTGTGCGCAAAAATAGGTATAATAAAAAGAATCGTAAAAAACGTAATTGAAAATAAAATATAGGATGAGAATACAAAGACTAACATGGTAAGTAGGTACTACCAATATTTTATTAATTGTCTCTGTACCCATAGGACTCAACTCACTGGTCGTTGCACAATTGTTTATACCTAAACAATTGTGCAACGACCAGTGAGTTGAGGTACTTATATTTTTCTTTTTTCCGGTTCAACTCATCATCATCATCATCAGCCTATATGAGTCCACTGCTGGACATCGGCCTATAGCGCCCTGTCTTATTTCCGCATCCAGCATCTGCCTGCAGTATTTCGCAGATCGTCATCCCACCTGGCCAAATGGCGCCCTACACTAATTTTGCCGAGTCGCGGTCTCCACTGAAGAACTCGTTTACCCCAAAGGTTTGCCTGGTTCTTTGCGAGATATATCTCGCCATATATGGCCGGCACACTGCAACTTTAGCCGTCTGTCCGTCCGACTAGTTTCGGTTTTTGTATTGAATTACTTGAAAATGGGGTGGTCGGAAATTGGAAGTTGAAAATCATCAAAAATTTACATCTCGGCCGGGGGGGAAGAAAGTACAAATGGACACTGAATACTTATGTCTCATAAGAGGATCGAGGGACTTACAGGGGATGAGCGCGTGCTGCACGCCAATGCCACCCTTCGTGAAAATACACCTGCTCGCCTTACACAAGATGATCCTTTCTGTGAGTACTGTTTACCCTTACCACGAAAGTAACTTCAATGGCGCTGTAGCAGCACCCTTTACGCCACTGGTTTGTTCACTAATAGAAAGTTATTCTGAATTGGTAATTTAACTGTATATCGCTGTTTTTCTAAAGGCCTAACTAGGCATTCTACAAACGGGCTGATTCTACGATCCTCTCATGAGATCCTCGATGATGTCTCTCTCTAGTTTTGGACGTCAAACCAAACGTCAAAACGAAAAATACCCACCTCTACTTCTCCGGCCTTCAGAAGCTCTGAAGTATTTTAGTACTCACATTTTATGAGTGCACCTATATCGTCGTGTGCTCACCAACTCCAAGGTAAGGAGCTTGTGTTATGGGTTGATTTTGATAACTGGGATAGTACGTCGGTATAGCCCTAGAATTACGATTTTCTCGTTGATATAAGGACAAGGTGCATGTGCAGCGTATAAATGGCCATAGAAGTCCTTTGTCTCAGCAAGTCTCAGCGTATACCTCGGTTTTGACAAAACGGTCCTCCGGTCGTGCGTTCTAAGGCCCGTATTATGAAAGCTTTCCCAAGCATTATTTATGCAGTCATTACTTGAGTTCGACTCAAACTTAGCACTGCTTAAGTGAATCTTTATTATTAAACGAAACTCTGACGCTACTTAGCTAATTGCACTAGAAAAATCTCTACTTGAATTGTTTCCACTAACGCTTCCATCGTTATTTATATTTGAAATGGCACCGATTTTGTAGTAATAAATAGACGTGATAGCAGTAAACTCCAAATACCGAACAGTAAAACAGCTTTCCTACAAAAAATTGTAGTCGGTATGTCACGTAAAATTTATTATAAAATACCAAAATCATTAAAAGATCTTGATGACAATATATTTAGGTGTGAATTGAAACAAGGAGGGACATCTTCAGGGCGAGTGCGGTTCTTATCAACCTGACTTTCACAATTTTTTAACTGAATTAATATTTAGTAACCGTTCAATAAAACGTAATAACGGTAAGAAAAGAACGCATTGTTACTTTACTTGAGAGTTACATAAGTAAGTGTAGATTTTGGGAGCTCATGCCTAAGTATTGTTTTAAAATTAGTCTTTACTCAAAACTATACATGAGCATCACTCAAGCATATTATCGATGATGACTGAGCATGCTTTCATAATACGGGCCTGATGATCATAACCAAACTAATGAGTGAATCGTCCCTCGGTTTCATTTATTGCCTCTTTTAAAGCGCTCTGAAGGCGTATTACCATCTTCACATCCCTTTTTTTAAAGTCTGACCCCTGTATGACAAAGGCGCTTGGGTGGTTTCTTGTCTAGATTTTCGACTTCATGCAAGTGCACTGCTTTTGGCTGGGCTTCATACCCTTGTTCCTCAGCGTTTTGACCAAATTGTGTAGGGATTTGTGAGTTTGTCTTTCAAGATCGTATCAAGTGCGATCTGCAGAGCTGGAGCAGGTTTGTTACATCACACACACTCACTAAGTGGGTCTTGGCCTCCGACACAATAGGTCGACACCGTCTTCTGTCCTGCCCCGCCTCCATCCTGTCCATTGCGAAGATTTGAAATGAGCAAAGGTCCTTCTCCAATTCGTCCTTCCACCTGTATTTGGTCCGACCGACAAGTCGTCGGCCAACCGGAACTCCAAGGAAAGATTATTTTGCAGCCCCATCTTCCTCCACTTGTAGCACGTTGCAGAGCCGGCGCAGCCTGTGTGATTTTATTCGACAATAATGTTGGGTTCGGCCACTAGTTCCGCGATCTTTCGGTTCTTCCGTAACCTCCAGGATCCGACTGCTACTGGACCTAGGATCTTGCTGAGCACTTTTTTTCTGTCACTAGTAGCTTATGTTCAATTTTCTGGCTGAGTGTCCAGGCTTCACACTATTATCAAGATCGGGTGAATGATCGTTTTGTAAATGCGGATCTTGGTTCTTCGGCAGAGGAGCCTGGGCACTAAGACTTTGTGTAGCGCTGCACTGCATCGGTGAGTGTTCTGGGCTCTAGCTCTAGCTCTGGTATGTTGGTTCCATTGCTACTGGTGTTAGTGTCCCTTACAATGCATCCCAGGTAATTAAATCTATTCACTCCCTTGAAAATTGAGTAGCGGACTTCGATGTCCTCGCGTCGTTGTCGAAGGTTTATATCACGTCGCATAGGGTTTACGTACCTACTCAGTTTTTTTATCTTGAGGTCCACACTCGCCTCCTCCAAACATCGACATGATTTGTAAAATCAAATAATAAATATTATAAAACAAAAATATTCTACAATTAACTTTTCTGAAAAAAAGCATAAAAACTTTGTTAGCATTTTATTCCATGAAAACCTTTTAAGTAAGCGGTCGAAATCGTGTTAAGGTCCGTAGGAATTTCGTGGTCGAAAACTGAAGCTTTACTCATTTCCGATTGTTTATTTTTTTATAAAAATAACTTTATAGCATAACTATAAAACTCTTTGTGTATTTAAAACTCAGATATCTAGACTACCGATTAGTATCATTTCGAACAAAGCTGACCAGTTTGATTTTTTTTGAGGCCTTTAAGTCTTCGCTAAATGGTCGGAATCTAGTGCAATGACCCTACAATTGACTCAAATCCACTTAAATTTTTCTTCCTATTCAACAATACGCCACTAGAGAGGGTGCAATAAAAAGAGGGGCAGTTGATGTTTTTTTAACAGTAGGTTCTTCAATTACTTCAATTATTAATTAACTTACTTTCTACTAGTTTTGAGTAGGTACTATTCGAGACAGAGCTATGATCTATTTGTCATAAAGCTGCAAATTATGTCAACACATTCCAATAACATGAATTAAAATGCACATGCTTGGAGTCGAGATAAAGAATATAATAGATATAATTGGACAATATTTATTGAACAAAGAATTTTAAAATCAGCAAGTACTTCCTTGATGTTATGTTCAAAAATAACAAGAAAGTTAATTTGAGGTTAAGTACTGCGGGTTTGTTTATCATTTGTGCAGGGTTTAAATAATCGAATATAGCTACAAAATAGGCAGCGGGAGGTGATTATTCTCTTATACTGAATAGTCAAAATAACTAATAACTAATACTCAATACTGAATCCAGTGGGGTAAAGGAATTATCATCGGTGTTTAATAATTAATTTTGTTTTAAAAAACTAAACCGACTGCAATTTTTATATATTTGTATATATTTTTATATTTGTCATGAATTTTCATGGATTTTACTGTCAGAACTGAACCAAATCAAAATGAAACCACAAGCGAAGCTCCAGCTTTCATATAAAAAAAGAATCATGAAAATCGGACCACCCAGTCAAAAAATCTGAGGTAACAAACATATTGAGCACCTACTCCTTTTTTCGAAGTCGGTTAATAAATGTAATAAACAATCTGTAGAGGCCATGCGGTGGCGGCGGCGGCGCGGCGCTACTTATTCTGTGGCGGTATCTGTTGTACTGTATTGTATGCAACATACTTATACTTATGTTGGTGCGCGCTGCGTGATATAATTCAGGTGTGGTACGGGGAATTTTCATTGGTAACGCCTATTCGTGCAAGGTCATTGGCATAGATCGCCCTCTTGTATTAAGTACAGATACAGTATTCACTGGTAAATAGAACTAATAAAGTAATACCTTGGGACTAGATGATGCTGTGTGGATTGTCCAACATTATATTTCCAATCCACGGCACTTACCTAGAAATAACCATGATTCATGATGATTACAATTCCATAAAGTACTTGCCAGCTATGCCACAAGCCTGCATGCTTGACAATACTGTCATTTGTATGATTCATCAGTTTGTATGAGTGTATATCCTAGGTACCTATAAAAATGTTTCATGGTAATTTTATTTTTAGTTGTGGTGGAGCTTAGACTGAATAAGAAATTATGTCAAAAAATCCTACAAGTCAGAACTTTAAAGAACTTTGGTAAGGATCCCACAGGACGTATCTGCAAAACCTTACTTTAAAGAGCTAGAGATACTCACTCTTCCAGGCATAGTGATATTCCAAGTAGCGGTATACGTAAGAAGTCACTTAGAACTCTTCACCAAAAATAGCGACATTCACAGGTACCATACTCGGCGATCAGACAAACTCACCACCCTGCCTCGTACTCTCGCGAAGTCGGGGAAGTTAACGCGAATAATGGGACCGACAGTGTACAACAGTCTACCAAAATATGTTACGGAGGCAACAAGCCTAACTACTTTTAAATACAAGCTGAAGCACTGGCTTATTGACAACAGCTTTTACAGCTTCGACGAGTTCTTAGCCTGTAAAAGTTATTAGGTAATCATTAGTATCTGTCTATTATGTAGATATGGCAATTATTATCTGTTGTATAATTTTAATAATTTTTAATTGAATGTTTAATTTGTATAATTTGTATAATTTTTATTTAATTCATAATTTATGATGAATACAAAAATGTATTACTTTTTATGGTACGATAATGACGTGTTATTCTTGCAATGTACGAAATAAATGATTATTGATTATTGATTACAAAAATATCTGCAGATCGTACAAATATTTGTCTCGAGACGGTAATTGAACCAGCGCAGCGCAGCGCAGCGACAAGACCGCTTGTTCCGCCACAATGGTTGTCAAATATACAGGGCTATTGGTTAAATCACTGACACTCCGTGAAGGTTTTTTCATTTTTTATCAGAGGTGATTTACAAAAAATAAGAATTTATCCCTCCTGGGCAAGCAGTCTCGACAGGCGACCGACATCGCCTAGTATTTATATGTTCCTTGACCGACATCGTAAAGATGGCGGTCGTTTGCGACAAATATGAATAGTTCCGATGGTAAATCAATATAAATATTATAAAAAAAAAAGACGTGTGGCACTCGGGGACTGTCGCGGTAAAGCTATTGCAATGCCATCTAGAGGCGAGTTGCTGAACTAAAGAGACAAACGTCAAGGTTTTTTCGTTACGGAATTTCTGGATTCGGTCCCCGCGCTCAAGGCCCGCGATAGAAGCTATGCAATAGCTTAATAACCCTTTCTTTATGTTAATCTACTGTGTTTCTGGAAATAAATAGTTATTGAATCATTTGAAACTTGATTCTTGGAAAGAAAATCAAAATACGTTAGAATATATCCGGTAAAACTTTGCGACCGATGTCGGTCGCCATCTATCTCGAGACTGCTTGCCCTGGGGACTCCACCAACGTGTTTGTGATGACTGGAAGGTCCCGCAGTTCAGTGAATTACCAATAATCCTGCATAATCCAAAATATACCGAACCAAACATTCTAAAGGATGTGTTTGTGAATCAATTTGTAGCTCAATACATGTGTGTCGTTAGTCGTTATGTAATGCCTATTTTGTAGGCAAGTTCTTCACAAAAGCCGGCTAACCCCTTTTGTATGCAGATGTGATGACAGGCGCACAATAATGTCAGTTTGTTAGGCTAAGAACTCCTACCTGTCTTTAAAATGGAGCATTTTTTGTAGAGAAATATGTTGATGTATCAACATTATCTTTTTATACCGGGAGGGAGTAGTTTTTTGGAGATTTTTTGTTACGTTTTGTCTACTGTCTATTTTTATTGGTGTTTGTAAACAGGGATATCTGCTCTTTGATCGGTTTCGATCGAAAAGCATATTCCTACTGGGTTTGTTATAAAAAAACTATAAAGCAACTTCAATTTTATAGTTTTCTCATGGATGCCATTATCAGAACTGGACCAAATTTAAATAGGACCACACGGGAAGCACCAGCTTTCAAATTAAAAAGAGTCATCAAAATAAAATCACTTAGTCAAAAGTTCTGAGGTAAGTACTCGTAACAAACATAAAAAAAAAGAAAAAAAAGCAGTCAAATTAAAAACGTCCTCCTTTATTGAAGTCAAAAAAGATTGCTCTGGAAGATCGCTTATCTTTCCACAGAAAGGTTTAGGTAGTAGTAGGTACCTCGTACCTATACCTACTACTAAAGTATTTTGATATTGCTGTTGCAACAAGTAACAAAGTCCTAATGGGATTAGGTAATTTTAATAATATCAAAAATCTAAGGTAATTATATATTGTGGTTTTCCTTTCCTTATTTGGTTTCGATTTATATTATTACGTAATAAGAGGTTTGTGTTTTACACCAAGGTCCATAATGTTTTGCTTTTTTTTAATTCAATGCGTTTATTTCAGCATTGATAAACGAATGAGGTAATTAATAATTGAGTTTGTTTTAAAAACTATAAACCAACTTCAATTATAATGTTTTTCTCATAGATGCCATTGTCATAACTGGACCAAATTTAAATATGACCACACAGAAAGCACCAGCTTCCAAATAATCTAATCCAACTTAAGAGTTATCAAAATCAAAAGATCTAAGGTCATAGGGATCTATCTAACATAAAAATACAGTCGAATTGAGAAGCTCGTCCTTTTAAAAACAAAAATATTGCAATTTGAAGGGACACACTAATTCACACAATCTGCTTTCACAGACGCATGTATGCGCGTGGCCAGTGCTTTAAGCTATAAGTTTCAGGTAGTTACTTTCATTTAATTTATTCCACCATAGGTACATTATACATACACTTGATGTCGTTGTAATCTAATTTCACATAATAAATAATTATTATAATATTGTAACACAAAACACACAGAGTATTTTTTAAAGGAAATACCATAAGGAATTGTACGCAGGAGCGAGTAAAATATAAAATAAAAACAGACAGACGGTAATTTTGCATTAACACATACCTTTATCTTATTATAAATAACAAATGGTTGGCTGTAAAAAGACTTAAAATAATAATAATAATAATAATAATGTCATTTAATCAAAAATCACACTAATATTATAAATGCGAAAGTTTATATGGATGTATGGATGGATGGATGTTTATTACTTCTTCAAGCCAAAACTACTAGACGGATCTGGCTAAAATTTGCATACAAGGTTATTCTAATCCTGGAATCGAACAAACGCTACTTTTTATCCCATAAATCAGTTCCACTTTTCATCACTTTTTAACGTTTCCATAGGAACAACGCGTGCGAAGCCGTGGGGCGCAGCTAGTTAATAATAAGAATAAGATTTATGTTATCAAATGTCACAGAAACAGCTGTATATGCTTTGTCAAAGTAAACTAAAATAAAATATGATTATTATCATACCATGCTACTGATACTACCCCAGGCCCGGCGCATCAGTGATGCTGTTCTGTTGTTTTTTTATTTATTGAGATAAGTTAACAAAGCAACAATATACGATAACAATAATTTTTACATCTGAAAAAATGGAAATTACAAGTTATTACCTAGATTGATGATTAGTAAGTGTTGCAAACATATATGTTAGACAAATTAATTATGTTTAATTTATGTTTTGAAATGATTTCTTCTTGCAATATTATTTTTATTATGTCGTGGATGATTGCGTGAATGTCAGCAACGCTGGACTCTGCAAACATCCCGGACGGGATACAGAAGCGGGGCAACCCCAGTACCACTTTGAATCAGTTATTTTACTAGACGCGCAAGGCATTGCAGTATATTGTCTGGTAGAGATCGCTCTTGAGCGATAAGACAGCTAATATTCGCTGTGTTTTTGTGTTTGTCAAGTTGTCTTGTTGTTGCTAGTTTCTTTTAGATTTAAGTGTAATTAATTATAATTACTTAAATATGTATATGAGCTTGTGTGATTGTTTCTCTACATTATTATCTTGAATCTAGACACAAGGATAGCCGGTAAACTCCTCAGATAACGTATTACCTACCCGTTCCACATTACTGCTTGCAAAGGACGCGAATTAATTAAGTTGGTACAGTCGAAGACAGCAATATTATATCTACTTACTTAAGTAAACATCTATTAAAACTTTAGGCTGCCAAAAAAAAGACAAAAAAACTAGTTGGTAGGTGTAGTCAGAATTTTATTATGAATTAAGTATCCAAGTTATCCTTCAAATGAATGTTATTATTGAACAGTTTAGTAAATAATAATGATGAGCATAAATTGATGATAGAAAAAACTTGCTGTATGTCGTAGAGAGCGAGTTTTTTACCCATAATACCTACTGGGGAGTACCTACATAGAGCCATAATAACCATTTAGCAAGTGGTTTGATTTTGATTGATTGATTACAACATGTAAGGTTCTGTCACCCCCCCAAGGTTCCTATGATATCAAGTTGAGGTCACCGACCACTTAGGTAATCGATTAAATTTGCCGGTAAACATTTAATTCTATGAAAACATATACATAGATTAAATACATATTTTTATAGAATAAAACGCAATTTTAAACCCATCAAATTGCCAGAATTAATAAAAATATCAAAATCAGTGGCTCTCTTTATCACATCGAGTGGAACAAATACTCAGATATTACTTATTTCAATTCGACTGCTTTTACTTCCTTCAATTAAGTTCGCAACAAGGGGTTGTTCCCTGGGTCCCGGGTCCTCTCGGGTTGCTAAGCTAAAAACGCGACGCGATGAAACAACGACGTCTAATTTAAATTTGGTTTAAAAAAAACAAAAACTTTAGCGTCGCGTCACGCAAGTCACTCATGATGCTATGACATTGGAGATAAATAAATAGGTATCAACTTAGAAGAAGTTTGAGAAGTTTGTTCACTGAAAATTAATCTATGTTAGTAGGCGAACCTCCTTCAGAAAAGCGCACCAATTTGACAGACACCTGTTTAGGTTCATTATAGAGCATTTGTAGGTGATTGTACGTTACGTACGTATACCTATATAATTAACCCGTGTTTCTTTGTTCTAGCGGGCCGAGATGTGAGGTGACGCGGCGAGCATCTGAGCCATCTTGATCGACACTCGACACAAGGTAACATTCACATCTAGAAAATTACTTACCGTAAATCGGGGTTAATAGAGACTTCAGGGTAATTAATAATCTATTTTGTTTTCAAAACCTATAAAACGACTTCAATTATATAGTGTTTTCATGGATCTCATTGTCAGAATTGGATCAAATTTAAATGAAAGCGAATGGTCTCATTTTAATTTGGTTTTTTATTTGAAAGCTTTCAACCAGCCTTCAAATAGAATCATGAAAATCGAACCACCCAGTCCAAACACAAGTACAGGGTTGTTTAGGTAATATCGGAATAAATACGGCTACGAATTTTTGTTAAATAGGTATCATGTATGTTTTTGCAAAGTACCTACTATCTTATGTTATTGTAGTACAACTGCAACTGTAAAATAAATAATCATGACACGGTAACTACGGTTACAGCTTTTATTTTTATTGTTACGTCTAAGTCTAACAAGCTGTAGTTTTATCTACATCAAAACCATGAAAAACCTGTCTAGTCTTTATTGCCGGATAAAAGTAGGGCGATTTATTGAATGAAAAGTCGGACTAAAAAGTCAAAAGTTAGACCAAATCGTCTAAATCCCACACTTTACACTTTCTTACACTTTTTCAATCGATAAATTTTTAATAGCTGGTAAGATTGTCTTTTATTTTTCATAACTATTATCAAAACTGAAACAGTAAAAGGGTGCTCATGCCAGCTTTTAAAACTTGACCTTTATCACTCTCCTGCGTGTTATTAATCGAAGTTTTAAATAAATTTATTCCCTTAACACGATTATTCTGTTTAAAAAATTGTAAAAAAGCGGCATAAAACTTTTGAAACTTTCGCGATTTGTTACAATAATAATTATTATTTATCGGGTATTTATATAGAATGGGAAATAAAAATCATAAAGATATGTGATAAATACCCGATAATTATCAAAATATAGACTATAGACTAAAAAAACAAATAGTCGGATAAGCGACTCAAAAGCCGGACATTCCACTTCCCTCCTGGCACTATCTCCCATCAGCTCGTTACAGCCAGCCTAGCAGACACTTCAATAGACCGGGCTCTGGTATTTGATAAGAATACATAAGTTTACGTCGCCGTAAAAAGAATATCCAATAAAAATATCCACAGCATTCGTTGTTAAAATTCTTTAGCGTCTGTATAATTGACAGGGATAAAAAGTAACAGACGTAGGTTTCATCAAAGATAAATAACGTATAATTGGCGTGTATTATTTACTATTCTCGGTACCTAACCTAGTGGTAGGTGCTTTTAGTTTTTGTTTGTTTTTGCGGTAAATAACTTTACTCAAAGATGAAACGTAAATATTTTTACGATCGTATTTTTTGAGTGAGTAGTTTCTGGTTGCAAATAAAGACAAAGTGTCTGTATTTTGTTCGTATTTAGTGTCGACTAGCTAGTGTCAAGCGTACAACGTAAATGTTATTTGTTAAAAAATTATACACCGCTCGCTTCGTTATCCTTTTATACAAAACCTAAAAAAGACACAAGTAAGTAATTATTATTGTATGGATTTATTTATACCATTTTTAAAACATGTTTTTTCAAATAACCCTGTATAGTTGCGTTACATGCGTAAGCACTTATTATAATACTTGTACCTAGTTAATTTTTGTAAACAGACAGTGATGTTTTACCTTATTTATCTCTTTAAAAAAGTATAAATTAAGTATTAAATTATAAAAATTACAAAAAAGTAAATTGATTCAGGCACCAGACATTGATGCAACAAGCCATACATAATTAGGGTTCCCTAACGAGCGGAGACTATAATAATATTGAAGTGCATAATGTTACATGGTCGCACAGTGCAGAAATGAAATTACCTACACTCAGTTTAATTTTGACTCAACTAAAATATTCATTATTAGTCTGGACAATTCACGAAGCATTATCTAGCTTCAAGCCTTGTGTTATGGGTACCTTACCATACCTACTAGATATCTATTATACTTAATACAAAAACTACAAAGAAATATATTTTTGATTATAGTGTACATAGAAAACATCCAGAACAAACATCTGCAGATCGTACAAACATTTTTTCCGTGGTGGGAATCAAACCCGCAACCTCCTGCGTCTCAGCCGGCCCACGCCCGCTGCGCCATAGAGGTCGTCATTTGGACAATTACTTAGAGCTGGATGAAGTTGCATCCAAACCTTAAGTATCATAACATTTGCTTACAATTTTGTAAGACATATAATTTAATAAATTATGATTCTTAATATAATCAGATATCATTGGATACATGACAGTAGATAAGGTGAAATGTTTCCAACTATTACATAATTTGTACATTTTATGTCATCTTTTGTAGGAATCACATGATAATCTCTAGCCAGTATTCAATGTATAAGGAAGTAGGTACACATTAAACCCCTTATAAAAATCTATCACCAAAAAAAACTCAAACTTAAACTCAAAAATGCTTTATTTCCATAAATACAATAAATGTACACTTAGAAAAGGTCAAATCATATAAAAATACACTGACACGGAAATAAAGTGGTATTTTTGATTTCGATCGCTTCGCTATGTAGACTAAAGTAAAGAAACGACGAAGAAACCTTTAGCCTGTTAGTTGTTATTTTTCAAGTTGGAGCAAAATCCGACCCAAGCTTTTTTATCCTCTAGCTAGATAATCTGATATTTTATAGTAAGCCTTTTTGCATAGTAATGTTTTGTTATATCAGCAATGAATTTGATTTGATTTAATTTTAAATTTTAAGGAATGCCTCAAAAGATCAGCTACGACTGCAACTTATGGTCTTGTCATGGCCCAATAATTGCTTATTTGTGTCTCTTAGAGGAAAACAAACAATTCTTAGCTATTGCATACATTTAAAAGAGAAAAGGTAAAAATACTGATTTACTAACTCGCACCGTCATTCGCGTCCCAGATGGTATGAGTGGAGAAATCGTAAAAAATATAATTTTGATTCTTTATCTCCCACTTGTAAATAGATACAACTGAACTGGCAACCCCGTACATAAACATTTATGACCATAGTCATAAATGTTAGTAATATTCATAATAAAATCAGCGACTCCAGCGCATAGCAATGCGAGGCAGATACTTAAATGCTAATAATCAGGATATACCAGTTCACAAACTAGTTTCAGCTATGGACAACTCTGTCTGATCAACTATTGCAATAGGTGTTACAAAGTCTTGAGTCACAGCGCAGATAAACGATACATTTGTAACCTACATAATGCACATAACTTGTATCAAATATCAAAGTTCTTTATTTCCTTTATCCCTTACAGAAACTTTGGAAACGACGCAAAATTCGAGTTAGATAAATAAAACTAAGAAATAATGTAATCTCATTACGAATCTCAGACCTACAAAAAAATACTTCTTACGGTGAACTAAAAAACGAACGTTTCTTTTTTATAGGTGCGTGCGGGAAAGTGTTGCCATCTGAAAGAATAATCCGTCATCGTTCGTAATAAATGTAATAGTCCTTTTTGTGTTGGTCTGAGTTACGGATGTAGGTAAGCGGGTTAACCGAAGCGGGTATACCGAACCTTATTTGTGATAAAAGGACAGGGATGAAATGTTGGTGTTCTTCCAACACAAATAAGGTTCCTAGTTAACCATTGATTTATTAAAAACGAAGATGAGGTACTGGTTGCTCGAAAGTGGCAACCTCAAATTGTGTAAAATTGTGTTCTCCCACATCAGTCACCGTCTGACCGGCGGCACGGGCGGTCGTGATTCGGTTGAAATATTGTTGTCTCAGTCTCACTTCGGTCCTAGATACGTCTTTCCGTCTTTGTTCTTCTTTGTATTGCACAGGACTGGAAATATAACTGTGAGCGTATGTGTTTGCGTGTAGTTGTAACACATGCCAATTTTTGAGTAAGCGCTGGGAGAACGTAACCTATCTTCCCTTTTTAAATCAATGTAGTTAACCCGTTAAATCAGTAATGAATTCGTCAAACAACGATAGTTTTTATAATAATGTGATCATTATTTTTTGTTCATAAATTTTTTTTAAGGTAAAAAAGCTAACAAGAAACCTTTACCTCGTTAGGGCGTTAGTTTTCGAGCTGGGGCAAAACTAGCCCTAATCTTTTCTAGTTAGATAATCTGGATATTTTGTAGTTGGTAAGCCTTTTTACAAAGGATACAGATGTAAATATCCTTTCTAAGAGAGATTACTTGGGTAAACTTGAAACTGCCATGGTTATGAATCCCGGTAGGTACGACAATAAATTCAACATATTTATTTAAAATACATATATACCTACTTATAATGGTTAAAGACGCAAGTTTAAAAATAGGATCCATACTTCTAATTCAATTTTTTCTTTGTTTTTCTTCCTTTAACTTAACTTTTATAAATAACTTTAAGATCACTTAATGTACTAGGTACTTCTTTATTTAATATACCTATTTATGTTGTGTCAAGGAGGCGGGCGATGCGGCAGGTTCACAGTTTTAAACTTATGCTGTCTCATCGTTCATTTGCGTAACTCACATTATACGTTGTTCTAAATATTTTTTGTAAAGACGCTAAAACCACTTATATTATGTGGGTACCTAATTAGTTTGATTTATGGTTTGGTTGGAGATTTATGGTGTTTTTTTAGTTTTCCTTTAAGAATTTTTGCATACTTAGTTACATTTTACTTGTGATTATTAGGTACGAGTAGGATTTATTTATGGATTAGGAAATAAATGAATATTTCGTGGTAGGTATGTAATTTATATAGATTTCTTTGATTTGGGTGTCCATTGTTGCCTCGGCTGTACTTTGATTTTATACAAAAGCTTATCAGTGCTCCCTTCTGAACATGTTCCAATTTCAAACGTGTCAAAATAACAAGCAACCTCTTTTGTTTAAAACCAATAATGTTCTGTCAATTCTACACCATTCGAATTTCAAAATTGACAGTTCGATTATAAATATTTTGTTCAAAACTTTTTTCTTTTGATGCGCTTGGCTTGGACTGGCCAGCTTTTTAAGTTTTTAAGGAGTAGAGTTTATTTACTCCTTTTCAAAGTTTTTAATGTCTGTGGTATGTCCAAATTGGGGTTCACTAATGAACTCAAATAACCTGACAAGCCTGATAGGGGTACCTGGGCGTCCTTGGAAGCTTTGGTACTAGTGAGGTGATGTCATTTCAAAGCCTTTCGTATTGGTTTTGGGATTTTTATTTATTTTTAATGTTTATGCGTTTAGTGTTGTCGCCAAATACCTCTATACTCTGAATTATGACGAATATTATATGTAGGTATGTATGTGGTAAACATTAAAAAAGTATTTAAAGAAGTGCTGAAATTAGGTTAAGCAACAACGAGGTGGTTGTTTCACCGGTTCTAAGGTTCTAAGCCATTTGACATGATACTTAGCTGTTCTATCTGGATGTGATGACTAATTCATCGGACTGTGATGGTTGTTCCATCGGACTGTTGTTCATTGAGCTATGATGGCTGTTCCACCTGTGCTCTGGTTCAGCGAGCTATGATGGCTGTTCCACCTGTGCTCTGGTTCAGTGAGCTATGATGGCTGTTCCACCTGTGCTCTGGTTCAGTGAGCTATGATGGCTGTTCCACCTGTGCTCTGGTTACTGATTCTTACTGTTATGGGGATAATTCCCCTTATGGCCTCCATCCTCCCCTATAGCCATCCCGTTCCTCACACTTTATCTCTGATCTACTTGTCCGCAGACAGACCAACGCATTGTTGGTATACACACAACATTTATAATCTGAAACTGCTTCTAATATCGGTGGCAAGAGATCTCAATTGCATACAATGTAACTCAAAGTCACTCACCGATGTGTCTCGCTTGCTGTCTCGTAACAGAATCAATCGTCGGCCGTTCATCGCCGAAGGACCGCGCTGTGCGCGCGCCCGCTTCGCCTCGACCGGTTATGGCCAGTCCGCTAAAATCTTTATCAACCTACCTACAACCTAGGTAGGTACCTACTCAAAATATTTCTTCGCCTTCGCGACAAGTGTCGGCTTTTTGGCTTTTGGAAATGTCAACGACTTTTGTAAGTTTTATGAACGCTTGCAAGAGAACGATACGTGCCTGGTTTCTTTTTTTTTAGTTGGAGACACAGTTGTCTAATAGTGTCGGTAAGTTCCTTTTATTAATACTCTATCGAAAATAAGTTATCTTGTTGAAACGTCAGTTGGTATATTATGACGTACCCTAGACTGATAAAAAGGTTTGTACGACTAAGTACCTATAGTTGAACGAATAAGCCACACATCGCAAAAAATAAAGTTGAAAATCGTCACACCATCCTATCTATCCATCCAAGATAAGTTAAACATAAGATATACATCAGTACTACTTAGGCGTAAAAACTTTTAGTTAGGTTAGGCATAAAAACCTTTTATGGATTGAGATTGTTTTTAAAAACTATAAACCGACTTCAAATATATATTTTTCTCATAGATGCCATTGTCCGAACTGGACCGAAATTAAAATGAGAACACATGGAAAGCACCAGCTTTCAAATAAAAAAATAATAATCATCAAAATCGAATCACCCAGTCAAAAGTTCTGAGGTAGCAAACATAAAAAAATACAGGTCGGATTGAGAACCTGTTCCTTTTTTTGAAGTCGGTTAAAAATAAACATAGACATCAGATAATGTTGTGATTACAATCGGTTTTTTAAACGCATACGTTTTTCTTTGTTCTTTGCAAATGAAACTAGAGTTGAAGCAAAACTCGTACAAATCAATCCGCCCACAAAAATGCGGTAGTGCACAAGTGAACGGTGCGATAGAAGTGGGCCAGTGAGCAGCAAGGCTGAGATGTGGGCGATAGTGCCTTACTGGTAGGCCGGCACAGGTCACTGGGTGTCTGATGTAATCAATTCAATTCAATTCGTTTATTAAAAACCATACTTTCATTATTTTTGAAGTGAAAACTTCTTTAGCATATGTAATATGGTAAACTCGCGTCAGGGTCACGTGATGCTGATCTAACATGTTAGATCAGCCTCACGTGACCGCGGTGACGTAACACGCTTGCATTACTTTAATTTTATATTGGTACTACATTGTAAGCCTACTTAGATGAGCTTTTAAAAGTTCAAAAGTTACATGCTGCCTGTGTAAATAGTTCACTAAGTTGAAAGAAGATGTCGCTCGTTCCAGGAGCAAACACACAACCCACAGCGTCAGTTGAGATGACCTTACATAGTAGTAGAGAATTGTCACCGCAGGCTAACAGATGGCGCCGTTCAAAGTATTGCACATCCTGTATTGGTCCACTGCTGGACGCTCCCCCTGATAAGCGCCTTATAGGCTGTTATCTCATGGGACTTAATACCCATAGTCCCCACGCTGGGCATGCGAGTTCGGGATCGAAGTTCGGTGGTAGAATTGTGATGCAGGAGGCACTGCTGCCCGCCCCCGGTAGATATCTCTTAGTCACCTGAGGGAAGAGTTGGGATGGTGCAATTTCTATCTAACGAAACAATTAATGTAAGTGAATTATAAAAATACATTTGTAGATTCAAGTTATTGTGTCTGACATAACTAAAACATAACAGTAGATAACAACAACAATAGATGTGGACCCCGACCTAGTGGCACGCATGAGGCAAGCAAAGTGTAGGTGTACACTAACACAGACATTGAAGATCGTCTTTAGTCATCTGACGAAATGTCAAGGCATTCAAGTTGCTATACAAATACTTTATACAGGGTCATTTAAAAAAAGTGCAAAAATATGCAGCCGAATGAAATAATGAAATTAAATGTCATAATTTTCGAAAAAAAACTATCTGAGTAATATAAAGTTCTTTTATCAACAAACAGAGTCTTTTATCAACAAACAGTCAAATCGTTTATTTCTTTAGACTTACAAAATAAGCACTTAGACAAGTCTAATTTTTACTATACAAAAACACCACATCTATTCACATTTTTATCAAAATATTGCGCTCTAAATTGCTTCCAACAGTCTGCATTTAGCTCAGCTGTTTTAATTGTAAATACGTATTAATTCTATCCTTTAGTTGTAATTTTCTTTGATAATAAACTACCTACGTTCATATAATGTTATACCTAATAAAAATCACGAACAACTTTTTAACCAATTTAATTTATTTTAAAAACCAGGTCCATTCCAATAAAAGTGAACCTGAAATCGAGCAAGAAACTCACCGTGTACCTTTGTACTTAAACAGATCTTAATGCAAAAACTTCTCAGATACCCAACATATCTTAAACCCTCCCAAGCTAATTTAAACTCTATCTACAAGTAATAGAGTTGATTGAATTCTTATGATGTAACACTTGACGACCTCACCCATTCGTTTTTGGCTGTGCCTACTTTCACTTTTGGCAGTGCGAGTACATTTATTTACATACAGGTACAGGCATGTGCGTAAAGGTTTGCGTAATAAACGGAGCGAGACAAAAGGTTGTATGTACAGGTGATATTTATTGAGATTATTTGAGATCATAGGTCTAAAAAATTGTGCAATGCACGCTTAGTAATTATTATATATTGGCTTGTTTTGAAAAAACTTTAAGCCGACTTCAAAATCGTTATTATTTTCATCACTGTTGTTAAAGGTTTGCGGGATAAATTACTAATCCCTCGGATATAAAATGTTCATTTACATTTTCTACACAGTAGCGAATAAATCAATTTCATCATAAATAATAATAATATACAAAGAAATTATATTTTATTAGTCTAAAGAACTTAAAATATACTTAATCCCAGACAATGAGTACTTACCACTGTTTTTTTAAAGTTTTTTATACTAATATAATGCATACTGTTTCTCCGACTAATTCTGAAAATTACATTGTTTTTTTTAAGTTTTACGGGACATATAGGAAGGAATTCTGTGTGAATTAAACTTGTATGGGATCACATAGAATATACTATACAAAAGCGAAATTAAATTTCTTATCAAAATCAAGAAATAACTAATCGATAGGATTTAGACCTGCGTCTTATTTTCAATATGTATTTTCTGCTGCACATATGTATAAGATTATTTAAAGTACCAATCCAAACAAAACTTATAAAACATTTAAATTATATTTTCAAGCGTATTTTAAAGATGTCAGCGCTAGAAATATCTTCCTCTCGACTTACAATCTTCTCTCCTCAATTCAAGATTGAATATTGAATAACTTTGTTTCTAATTATATGAGTAGATGACGGAATGGATGCTGTAAACAAACCTAGAATTCCGGTTTTAGTCACTTGATGATATAATCTCTCACGAGTAGAGACCGTTAACGTTTACTGAACTTTTATAACGTTTGAACGGAATCAGATTAACAATAATTTAGGTAGCTAAAGATATTATACATATAAAACCGTTAAAATATGTTATGTGAATGTTAGAAAAGAATTAACACAACGACCTCACCTTTTAGATATTTTATTTTATTTAAAGAAAAGAAGGACCAGTTTTTGCTACATTTATAAAAAAATCAAATTGTAAGTTTCCTAAGCTCTCTTAACAAGAAATAGAGAAATTTGTGGCTGGTAGCGGAAGTTTTTTGTCAATACTATCTAATAAATAGTATTTGCAAAGAAAATTAGGACTAGTACTTACACAATTGAAACAGTTTTGTTAGTTTATTCCCATTTACTTTGAGGCCACACTGAAGGGTTACATAATTAGAGACCCTGTATAGATATTTTAATATAATATAATAAAATTTAAACTGTAATTGGTGTCTATACAGATGTCGCCAAAACTAAACTTAACTAATTTGACATTACTAAAAAGGTCGCTGTCCCTGTCATAACGATCAAAATAATAAGGATGGCATCAGTCCTGTCAGATTAGTTTAGTCGAGTTTTGACAACATCTGAATAGCCACCAATTGCAGTTTTATTTAAAATACTTACCAACTAAAATTATCTAGAAAACGAGCCATGAATTTATTAATATGTTTGAGCAGTCAAGTCTCCATAACTCAAAACAACAATCCCGGTAGAGTCTCTGACCTCTAGCCTCCGACATTCAACACACAAGACGTACAGCTCCCGTCCATATTACCATAAAATCACAATATACATTAATAAAGGACAAACAGACAGCCTGCATACTTAATATTTAGCTGAACAATGCAGCCGTAGGCGCCGCCCACAGGAGCAAGTGGCATGTCAAGTGGGTAGGAACCATTATCATCATGCCGATTGCCGACCAAGCGAACGAGAGCAAGCGAAGGCTAACGAACGAACGCGAAACAACCAGTGTGGACGTCGTCATGGCGAAAGCAAGCGAGCCCGAATAATGGAGGGTCTTTGTTTGCCTTCGGCCGTGTTCCGGCGGCTGTCGGTACATCAAAGAAAAATGGAACGAACCTGAACGAACGAACCGATGATCGTCGAATCCGACTCGTTTGCATTCGCTCGCACTCAGTCGCTTGGTCTGTAGCTGTACACCCACCATTAGCGAAGCCCTTGAAATGTTCGAAGGCTTTGTTTTTGGTGGTCATTTGCCCCCTTATTTATACCTAATGGTCTGCTTACTTAAAAGAGTTGTTAAGCAGTGTTATTTCTCACTCTGACTTATGACAATAGAAGAAGAAGAAGTGAGAAATAACAATAATATAAATAAATAAATAATGCTGGACAATTCACACAGCATTATCTAGCCCCAAGCTAAGCAGAGCTTGTGTTATGGGTACTAGATAACTGATATACATAATACAATACACTACATAGATAGATATTTTTTATTATACATAGAAAACATCCAGAACGCCCTGAACAAATATCTGCAGATCGTACACACATTTGTCCCGAGGCGGGAATCGAACCCGCAACCTCCTGCGTCGCAGGCGGACCTTCGCCCACCGCGCCACAGAGGTCGACATACATAAAGCCAGTAGCCCAGATTTCCATGACTCATAATTTATCATTTTTGTTCATATTTTTTTTTGTCGAACAAAGATTTCCAATTTTACGTTTACTTACGGTAATGAAAGGAAAGACAAAGGATATCAAATCCTTTTTATGAATGTCAAAGGTTCGAGTTAAAACCAATACTTTTGTAACAAACATAGAAAATAAAGTTAGCCATAAAATTGCTTTAAATTGTAATTACCAACTAGTTTAATAAGATTTTGTTCGCAAGCTATAATATCGTACTAATATTATAAAACACATAAATCAGTTACCTAGGGATAGGCTTGTGAAGCCGCAGGGCGCAGATAGTTATTTCAAAAAATTAAGCCAACTCCTTTTTTTATACAGGTAGGTTATACAGACCGCACAACCTTTTTTACACGTACATAAAAAAAAACCCTGAATATCTGCAGATCGTACCAATATTAATACAACAATCATTAAACAACATAATTCCAAACTTGTATCAGCATTAATGTTAAGTATTCTACATCCATAATATAACCGCTTATATTCCTAATACAATAGATAAGTACCTTTACCTTTTACTATTTTCACATAGCGCTCGTAACCAACATCGAACAATTCTCACATAGATCACACATTCACAGCGCTCGGTAATACGGTTCCTGTAACAGTACATTATGATTCCCATGGTCCTCCAACCTGTTCCACGGAGCTAGAATACTAATCTATGGAGTTATTTGAACCTTCTATGGTGTCTTTGTTCTTCTGTCCTTTTATAGTGTTATGGTTTTTGTTGTTCTCGGACTTGTTTCCATTTTAGCTGCACAGATTTATAAGTATAGTACTTTAAATCAAATCAAATCAAATTCATTTATTTTGCGAAACATGGGTTACAGAGATGTTAGATTAAAGTAGAATGAGCACAACCATGATCAGCTTTAAAGCATGCAATGTCACTATAAATGTATGTTACACAATCTTCTAATTAATACAGTATTCAAATTAATACAATGTCAATAACTAAATTAGTTATTAATAATTAAAGAATTGTCTTATCCTAAAATGTATCCATAAGATATTCATTAACACTGTAATAAGCCTTATCAATTAATAATTGTTTTAATGTATGTTTAAAAATATGAATAGTAATGCTTTCTTTAATTCTTATCGGTAGGTGAATAGATACGAGGTGCCATACAGAATATACTGTTATTTAAAAGACTTATTCGGGGGCGACTTTAGCTGACTTCTTATGGAAAGTTTTCAATAGACTAGTGTCCTAAATAACCTTACTTGCCCACCAATTAGATTATCAAAAAATAATGGCCACGTATTTTTTCAGATATTACATAAGAAATATTTGTCTAACTATTTCAATATATAAAACTTGAATGCGGCTTGAAATTATTGAAGATATTTCAATTTTATTCACACCCAAATCTTTCCTGTTCTGATACAGATCAATTGAAGTGTATAAATGATATCTGCTATTCACCCTTAATACCAGGTATCATAAGTTACGAAAAACAACATTTAATTTTAAGGTATCGTGCGTTTCTTAATGCTGGGGGAGTGGTTACAAGATAACTTCTTGAGGCTTTTGATGTGTGAAGATGATTTTTGGTATACAGGGTGTTACAAGAGGTTGGATCATCGGTGGCTGGGGAGCGGGGGACCTCGGTACTTATCAATTTAACCCCCATGTATGTTCCGCGATATTCAGGGGTTCAAAAGTGGTACCAAGTTCCCCCACTCCCCAGCCACTGAAGATCCATTTCTCTTGTTACACCCGGTATCATGCAATATTGAGGCTGCTTTAATAGGCAATTTCACGAATAAATTCCGTTCATGTTTCATGACTTTTTAAAGCTTTGTAATGTAAACCAATTTTAGTACTATTTTGTAGTTTTGAGGATTAAAAGCTTACAAACTGGACAACATGGACAAACTAATCTAAAACATAGAGAGAAAACAACAAAAATCTATTAATTTTTCAATAAATTCTCCAAGGTTAAAAAAACCAATCCCTCTCAAGCTACTAATTCTCGCAAGATTACGTCATTTACGAAAAAGCTTCATACGTATTTCAAGAGCCACAAAAAGCTTAATCTTCTTTTAAATAAGTACCTAACTTCCACAAAACCTTGCCAAAATGATATCTCGAAAACGCATTATCTCCCAAATTTATGTACAAATAAAACAGTCCAGCCCGGGGCATCGAACCTGCTTTTTATGCAAATAATATTATTCGAGATAATTTTCGTAATGTAATAACTTTTAGGGTATTTTATGGCGCCGGTTTGCCACATACGGCGATTTCACATCAAGTTGAATTTAGCGTTTTAATCAAAACATCTGCGATTCACCATAACTATACTCAAACCATTCTCAATCTTGAATGTTTCTAAACTGGCGTAGAGTTTCAAAAATAACTAATGCATTGCAGAAAAGATCGACAAGTAGTGGTGCAAATTCTGGCAAAAATTAGACGACAGGAAAGTGACTTTAATATTTGTTAACATATTATGGTAATCCATAGGTATTTAAATATATTAAGCACCAGGGAGCTGGTGAGTATCTGGCTCAGCGCATCAGTATTGCTATACAGCGGGGAAATGCAGCCAGCGTCTTGGGGGCGCTTCCGATTGGTTCCGACCTGCTGAGCTGAGCTACCTGTAGAATGTTTGCAACAGTCTGCAGTTAGCCTAAATGGCGTCAATTATAAATACTATTATTAAATACCTTATTGCACACGATTATAAAAAAAGTACACAAATGGTGGGCATAATGACGATCGCATTTTCTACCTGTTAACCACACAAGGTCAAAAATCAACAAAACGGCGTGCTTAAACTTAGACATTAACTTACTACGAGAAAAAAAAAACTGAACTATATATAAAAAAATATACAAAAAATACTAGTTCTAATTTATTTCTATTAATTGATAATGAGTAAAGATTTATCTTAAGTACCTATGGGGACCATCTATACTGTAAGATCTTTGTTCAATCTTGGTACCCAGAATTTGTATTCTGACGAAACTTTTACATCATCTTCACACGGTTCATCTCAGTGTGAATGAAAACTGGAAGCAGACAAAGTGATTCAATTAACACTCTTATAAAACTCCCACAACGCCTCCAAGTCTCACCAACCTTTAAAGCCTTTCTTACCTAGCTGTAGGTGTAGAACAACCAAACCGATGCAGTGTTAAGTTTCTAGTGTGTTGTGTTGGGTGAACGTACATCACACGCATCGATATCGTATCGGCAGACATATTCTGTTAGCCGTGTGGCCGGCTTAGAATTTGTACCACACCATCTCTTCCCGCGGATATCGTAAAAATATGAACAGGGGGCGGATAGCAGTGCCTCCTGCAGCCTAACCGTGTACTTCCACCACCGAACTGTGATCTCCAACCCGTATGCCCAGCAAGGGGATCATGGGCATTGCCAACATGAAAGCTATAAGGCAGGGCGCCAACGGCGCCACTCTTTCACATGTGTGTCTTCTGTCAGATACAAGCTACCGATGAATATTTACTTTCTATTTATGTACCTACCTTAGGTGCACAGATATCTCTAAATCCACTCTAATACTAAAATTTATACCTAATTTTACTTTTATTAATTTTTCTAACTGGTTCAATCAGTAACTTTCCGCAATTTCACTCTTGGAACTGTCGTACATAGGTTTCCTCGATACAGGCCTAGCCTAGTGAGGGAACCATCAGAAATCACCAATCAATGTAGAAGCGCCTCGAGGGTGAGCACGTAGTCATCGACACGGTTCCAGATTTTGTGGCGATGACTCGATAGCGGAGAGTCTCTCAAGCACTGCTGAAGGCTAAACACGTCGGCGGCAGTCAAAGTGTTAACAACTCCCATATCTTAAGTCGTAGAAAGATAGAATTCTCTCAGTGTCATGATTTAAACAACAAATCAATCAACACCATACTCTCCTTGTTCCAGAACAGAGATGGCGCTGTTATGGTGCGTGGTGGCGTGCGCGCTGGCTTATGCGCAGGCGCAGTCAAACTACGGCTCGCAAGCCAACGACATCGAGTACCAGGGGGAGGGGCTGCCGGAGCAGACGGTGCTTGATGGGAAGGTGAGTTTGGACATGGCTTCAAAGCGATCGCGGTGTCAGAATTGACCCTACACCTCATGTGGATGACTTTATACTAAAGAAACATACCAGACGGGCAGAGCGTTTTTGATTTCTCCGTTACGAACATGTATGATTTGATTGTATGGCAAAACGACCCTTATTTTAGAGAGGTATGTTCAACAGTGAACAGTGTGTGAGGGAATGCTTCAAGCTTTTTAATGTTTTTTTCCTCGATATTAGGCATTTGAAAATATTAATGCTGGACAATAGGGTATATGCATCGATTTTTTTTATTGTTTTAATCGATTCTTTAGGTCATTATTTAACCGAGGAATGATTGGATGAATTATATAAGACGCTCACTGAATTTCGCATTAACAAGGTAAAAAATACAAATCAAAACTACAATCATTTTCGGGTGATAAAAACGCTGCCATATTGGCGCCATGTTTAGTGACGTCGACGTACACACTTGATCTTTGGTGACGACCTCGGTAGTGATCATCTCAGGAAAGAGGTTTTCCGAAAAAACTGAAAATAATCGACAATACCAAATGTCAAGTGGGCAGAATAGTGTTAAATCATGGTGCAGCAAGCAGAATAAAAAAAGAAAAAATGTGCACAGTGATGTCACGTCCGCTCTAGTCAATGGCGTAGCGTTTAGAAATTTTGCGATTGAGATTTAAAATATCAATTTTTCAATGGTTAAATTCTACAATAAAAACATCTCAAAATGCAAAAATAAATATGTAGATATGTTTCTATATCAATAGAGAATACGTATATATTTTTTTAGCCATTTTGAAATCACATGCATATACCCTATTGACACAGCATTATCTAGCCCCAAGCTAAACAGAGCTTGTGTTATGGGTACCTACTAGATAACTGTATTAGCTACACTATTTATTACACGACTTTATATTCACGACATTGACAGATTTTATTATAGATAGAAAACATCCAGAACACCCTGAACAAATATCTGAAGAACGTACACATATTTCTCCCAAGGCGGGAATCGAACTCGCAACTTCCTGCGTCACACCTTCGCCCGCCGCGCCAACAAGGACTCCGTCAATAATAAATAGAAATAAATTAAAACTTGTATTTACAATTGAAACAATTGGGCTAACTGTAGACTGTTGCAAACAATCTACAGCAGCAACTTAGGTAAGTACTTATTTAAAAGTTTAAGAGGTTCAAATAATTATGTCTTCATATCAGCTGTCGTGATGAATTTTACCTCAGAATCAGAGGTCCGATATCAAAAAACAAAGATTTCAATGTCTCTCTTTGATCTCGATCTTATCGATTCTCCGAAAACCGTATCAAGTTGTTAAAAAGAAAACATTGAAGGTCAATGTATTTTTTGTGCCGCGTCAGTGGGCCAAACCGCAGCGCAGAAATAAATGGGATTGGACGTGATTGAAATGTAGGCTGCGCTCTCACTACCTGAAGACAAAGGTGTTATTGAGACGAAATACTATTATCATGGGTACAGATAACTTTACAAAAAAATTACAATCAAATATTAGAAACAAATAAGAACCAGTAGAGTCTATTCAAAAAGAGAAGAGTCGCGACGTTTTAGTGAACGAACACTTTTATTCGTACTGCAATCACAGAGCAGTGTTGTCAACGCAACAAAATTTGTCAATTGGCACACGAGCGCACTCACTTCCCACGACTCATCTCATTTTGAACAGACTCTATTTACAATTAAAACAACTGAGAACTACAGACTGTTGCAAACAATCTATTGGTTGCTCAACTGATATAAAATTTATACCAGTCTCGAAGCATCAGCAAGACGCTGGTTGCATTACGCTGTATGACCATGTTGATGCGCTGCGCCAGATACTCACTACCAGGTCATGCGTCGCTTTGAAACAGACATCCATCCATCCAAAATTAAATTTTAACTGTATGACATTTTGTATGATAGGTAGCTACTTATTCTCTCGACATGCTTTTTTTGTTGATTTTTATTGACATAATTTACAGTTCACTCTAAGCTCGACCGTATTGTATGTTTTTTGTCGACGAGCATAGCAATGGCCAATTTTGAGCTATCTAAAGTTTGTTCCGCCCAGACAAGCAAAATTTACAACTGGTTGTCTATGTGGTAGGAATTTGCCAAGGGAATAACCGAATTTTATTTTCCATCCACGCAACTGTTCTGCAACTGGCTGTCTCGATGGATCTTCCGTAGACAACCAGTTACCTAGATTAAGTTATATATCTTCTGCATTAAATGTATCTTGTGTTTGCTTGCTATAAATATTCTAGTCCGAGACATTTTTAGACAAAGGCGCATACCCGAGCCAATATGACAGCGCGATCTATTTTATCATATTAGTACGTTTAAAATAGGAAATTTTAAAAATCGTATTCTATTTTTTAATACCTCTTAATAGTTTTATCTTATATAGTTTAGGCAGAGATGCGAAAATAGAGTTTGGTGGCACTATTACACAGGCATTAATAAATAACTTTTGATACCACAACTGTACGATGGATTTTTAAAATGTCCTGTGTTATTATCACACACTATATCACAGTTTATATTATATTATATGTATTAGTATATTATAATTGCGAAAGTTTATTTGGATGTATGGATGCATGGATTTATGGATGTTTGATGGATTTATGCCAAAGCTACTGAACGGATGTGGCTGAAATATTGCATACAGGTAATTATAATCCTGGAATCAAACATAGGCTACTTTTTATCCCATAAATCTGTTCCCGTAGGATAGAAATCACCGTTAAACGTTTCCATAGGAACAACGCAACAATGCGAAGCCGCGGGGCGCAGCTAGTTATAAGATAAAATAGGTGCCGGAGCCACTTTTACTTGTGTGTATGCGCCTTAATTTCAGGTCTGATGACTCGTATAATTATAGTCAGTACAAAACAGGAGCTAACGATATTTTTAAAGGGCTCGTAAACATTTATGACGTCTTTAAAAGACACATTACATTCGTAAATAACCACAGGTGTTGGTTAAATATGGGAGTGATGTGGAGAAGTCATAGGGAATTTTTATTTGACCTTTTTACAAAGTCCTATGTCTCGGTTTCGCAATAAAAAGTCTTAGACTACGTCTCTATAGATGCTGCAATATAATGATTAAATAAATACTTTTATAATGTAGTCCAGTCCAGTCCATCCAAGGTTACCTGGTAGAGAGATTTTCATTAAGGAAGTAGGTACTTACCTTATTTCTTATTTGATAATAAATAATTATTTAAAGCATACAATTTGACTTGTCTAAGTTCGTATTTTATAAACCTTAAGCCTAAACCTTTTTTATAAATGAAAAAAAAGTAAAGTTCATGTAACATGAAAATCTGTAATCTAAATAAAATAAAATAAAATAAATTCGAGTCTACTAACCGCTTGTTCCTGGTCACGGCTCTGTGAAAAGTCTATGAGATCGTCAGTAAGTATACTCGTAGTATTCATTATTAATATTAATAATATCAGTATTATTTATAAATAAGTAAATAATGCTGGACAATCCAAATACCATTATCTAGCCCCAAGCTAAACAGAGCTTGTGTTATGGGTACAACACTACAAGACATGGATAGAGTAAAGCCGTGAGTCCACTAAAATCCTTTGCAAAGATCCTTTGATGAATCTCTTTAAACTTTTATGTCCACTTTAATCCTTCATGAAGGATTTTTATAATCATAATCATAATCATAATCAATACTTTATTTGCTGAAATGTAGGTACAGGTATTTTATTATAATTATAGTTAGCTCTACAACATTCTGCCTGCGTGCAAATTTCACAAAGGTACACATTAAATATAAAATAGGTTTCACAGATTTAACACAGACTTTACATTTTTAGGAAAGTGCATTTTTGAGAACTCAATAAAATACCTTTCAAAGATCCATTGATAGATCTTTTGTACCTTTAACTCCAGTAATCTCCACTTTATTCCTTCACGCAGGTTTTTTTTATCCGAAAAATCACACTAATATGATAAATGCGAAAGTTTGTACGGATGTATTGAATCCATACATTTGGAGTGCAATGACAAAGACTCGGATATACACGCATCAGCTTAAGAGCTGCCTGTGTATCACAATAATAATAATAATAATAATAATACGACGATGTATGGATGGATGGATGGATAGATGCATGGATGTTTGTTACCTCTTCACGCCAAACCTACTAAACGGATCGGGGTGAAATTTTGCATACAGTTAATTTGAATCCTGGAATCAAACATAGGCTTCTTTTTATACCAAAAATCTAAATTTACCTTTAACCGGTTCCATAGGAACAACGCGTGCGACGCCGCGGGGCGCAGATAGTAAAATATCATTTTATAATATAACGTTGTACTGTGCTATAGGAAAATCAGTCTTTTCATCGCAGCTGCCAGTGCGGTGCGGGGGTGCATGAGATATCGTGAACATTGTAGCGGTTGATACGAATAGATAGCCTGTAGACAGGACGACGACGCGTTTCCATTGACGAAGACGGGACGACAACCACTGACCGTTTTTTCTTAACCCAAACTCAAAGCTGTCCTACGTCGCAAATAATAGTTCATTTATTTTAGATGCGAACATTAGACGTACCTACTTATCGGATAAATATACTCATTCTTTGTATATCTATACTTTTCGTATTTATATAATATAGTTATTACGTAGCCACTGTGCTCTGTAACTCCTCAACCTGATACCATTAGAGTACTACTTTCCTTGCTCGATTTGGGAGCTTACGATGTAAATCAAATAAATAGATTTATGCGTAACTTTGCGAAAATCTATTGCAAAATATTAGGATAAAAAATATTCCGTAACAACTCCGCGCAAAACCTCCTCCAATGTGATTCGACAAAATGTAATTCACGGTCGCCCTCCGACCCACAAAGGGAAGGTACAACACACAACAACAACAAAAACTCCTAATATGTTGACGTTACTTCATATTCTTCTATACATATGTATATCTTTAAAAGTATTAAGTCGGAGTCCGGAGTACAATAATGGAAACGCGCACTCAAAATGCAGCTAGATCCTGCCCACGGACAATAATTAGCAATATAGATTTATGTGAAGGCTTGGCCTATCTAAATATAGTGTTACAACATTTTGGCTTCAGGCACGCGGTTCTTTATGTATCCCATAACTTTGTTCGAGTCAGTCTTAACAAATTACCTCAAGTTATTACACAGTAAAAGTTAATCGTCGTAGTTCAAAGTCGCTCAGCGAGCTATGGAAAGAAATATGCTTGGAGTTTCTCTGAGGGATAGGATTCGTAATGAATACAACTGCCAGAGAACCAAAGTTATTGACATAGCTCAAAGAATTAGGCAGCTGAACTACTACTTCAGCTTTTCTAGCCACGATGACGCATATGATAGCTCATATGATAGATGATAGCTGTGTGGTTCTGGCTTAGAATTTGCACCACCCCAATTCTTCCCGTGGGTGTCGTAAAAGGCGACTAAGGGATATCCAGGGGGCGGGCAGCAGCGCCTCCTGCAGAACAAATCATCCAACAAACTGCGATCCCCAACCCGCATGCCTAGCGTGGGGATAATGCGCATTACCTACCATGAGTTTAACGCCAAAAAGGGTTTATCAGGGGGTCCAGCAGTGGGCCAATATAGACTGTTGAGGTGGAGGAGGCTGAGGGATGACGACCAGCGAAAGACTGCAGAAAGATGCTGGATGCAGCAGACTGAAGACATGGCGCTCATCATGGAGACCTATGTCCAGCTGTGACTAACATGGGCTGACACTGTGTGCAACAATGAAAAACTAAACAGTGTTTTGATCATGGTGTAAAATTGTCTTAAATTTAAGTTGAGCAGTTTTCACAGTGTTTCACATTGCTGATGATTTCAAAGCTCCTTTTAATATTTTTCAGGTTACGAAACTAGACGACTTGAGTCCAGTTATCTTCTTGAACCGGACCAAGGCAGCCCTGAACTGCGCGGCTGGGTCTATGCAGGTAAAAATTTAACTAATATTCTTTTTAACCGATTTCAAAACAAAAAATATGAGGGAAATGGGAGGTTCTCAATTCGACTGCATTTTTTATTGTTACTTTAGAACTTTTGACTGGGTGGTCCGATTTTCATGATTATTATTTTATATGAAAGCTGAAGCTTTCCGCGTGGTCCTATTTTAATTTGGTTCAGTTCTGACAGTGGAATCCATGAAAATTCCAGAAAAAACGATAAACATTGAAGTCGGCTTATAGTTTTTTAAAACAAAATTAATTATTTAATAAAGCCTTTGGACTTTATAAACAGGGTGCAGCAAAATTTTACGTCTATTGTTTTGTGATCTTTATTAGTTAGTATTAAGAAAGTTTTGTTCATAAAACTGTAAAGCTTTATTTGAAAAATAAGAAACGCCCCAGTATACGAACTTTGAAAAACTTCGTCTAGGCTGACGAAAATTATTCACATAAAGGAAAGAGACAAATTTAGTCTACCTGTACTAGGTTGCCTTGTTCTGATAAGCACAACCTCCCCACAGCTTCTAAAACGTTATTAATAATGTGTGTTTGTTCATTCTTTCTAGAATTAAATTTACACTAGTTATTGTGACGAATGTTATATTACATTAGGTATTTTTGAAAAAAAAAAACTAGTTTTTGCTATCACATCTTTCTCTGAGGAACTTCTCCCATCCCTTCATACCCGCGCGATAGAATGAAATGCACAATGATTTATTAGTAAAACGGCCGTCTAAAAAATTGGAACAGACTCTTAAAGCACAAGGGTTAACATAGAAAATCAATTGAGTGTATCTCTTCAAAGTAAATTTATTTTACCTTTACTAATCTAAACTATGTCGGTAAATGCTTTATTTTAGAGTTTTATTTCTCCGTAGGTAATTTATTTTCGCCCACAGTTAAGCTAAAATTCGTGTTCGATGATGTTCGAAAGTTTATAAGCTTGCATTTTTGAAATGTATACTTTTTAAGGTATTGGTTGTAAACAAACATAGGTAATGACGATATGAATTGTTCCTCAGTGTCAACATCAAACAGCGTAGTAGTTCCACGTTTGTATGAAAAGAAGATCGGTTAGTTCAACCCTAACAGATCAAATCGAAAAACATTGCAATAATATAATACAATTTCTATGCGACCGTGATAAATGAAAGGATGAATAAAATACTTTGTCCTGGAGTCACACACCGGTCATAATAAGCCCTGTAATATAATAATAGGAACTAGAGTTCCTATTATATCCTATCCGCAGATAGATCTGCGGCAATCTGCGCTGACATATAATCTTTCATCCATAACGACGTTGTACCATTTGTAACCTAACTCCAAACTTTCAGATCGAGTTGAAATTCAACGAGAAATTCTACGGCATCGCGTACGCAGACTTTGACAGGCACTCGGCGTGTCAGGTGGCCGGCAAGGGAGCCCTGAGTTACAAGCTCGAGCTGCCGCTTAAAGGATGTGGGACCAAGCAGGTAATGACAGGAGGTTGCAGGTTCGATTCCCGATCAAGTAAAAGTTCAGGCATGATACACCCGAAGGGTAAAACGGGACCCTATTACTAAGTACTGTCCGTCCGTCTGTCTATCCGTCTGTCACCAGAGTTAGACTGTTGACATTTTCACAGATGTATATGTTTAATCCAAATAAAATAAATGCCTCTGGATTTCAAACTTCGGTTTTCTCAGAGTCTATAACGGATAATATTTGCATATGTTTGACTTTTCATTTTATTTGAAAGGATATTTTATTGAGAGTTTATTAAGCTCAGACCTTCAACTTCATAACTTTGTTTCCAAGGTGGTTTCCTTTCTATTAAGTAGGTTCAAGCTTGTGTAGATTATGACTTGACCGAGAAAAGTGTTAGCGTGTAGCCCTTGTTTACGAAGAAGGGCAGGATGCCGTGTCGCGGCCCGCACAGACTTCAAATATATGGCGTTGGTAGAGTGTGTTTACGGAGAAGCGATTTTACACGCGTTTGCTTGATTTGACGCGTCGCACGCGGCGTGCACCGCCACTCTTCACGCCCCGCCTATACATAAACATCATCGAATATTGCGATGTTTGTGTTTACGCGTGCGATGACGTGGCTGCTGCCCGCGCCGCTGCACGCCCCGCTTCTCCGTAAACAAGGCCTTATTCTTATTTTTTAAATCATTTTTTTCTATTAAACAATTATTTTTTTGCTTTCCTTCTTTCTAATTCTTAGCATCGTTCATGACTAACATAAGTAACTATAATACGTCATTGCTTATAAGTAGCTGTCTACTTCCCAGGATCCTCTCCGTGTGTTCACCAACAACATCGTGGTGCGGTTCCACCCTGGCCTGGAGATGGACGGAGACGAGGTCATCACCATCGTCTGCAGATACCCTCCGCCCATCGTGCCCAAGCCGGTCTTCAACCCGCTTATATTTACGTAAGTTTCTATACGGTTCCATGGTGACATTAATTTGTAAAGATTGAAAGCGGTTCCTACTCCCAAAAACTGTGACAAAATGCGTGCGTTAACCAAAGGCCGACGCACGCACAATAAGTAGGTAGATAAAGTTATTATAATGTGTTTTTGTCAATTAACTTAACTGTTATTGTAATTTATTTGTGAAATCACATTGCACGAACTTTAGTGAAAAAGCACACCAGTGCAGTGCACACCAAAAACTTTGTGGTCAAAAACACACAGCTCACTGATTTCAAATGACAAAGACAAGTTTGTGACAGCAATAATAACAAAGCCTTTAAATTACCCTTATAATATAAAATAAAATGTACAAAAATTATTATATATTGAACTAGCTGTGCCCCGCGGCTTCGCACGCGTTGTTCCTATGGAAACGTTTATAGGTGTTTTCCCGGCAATTATTAGAAGAAAAAAACGTAACAACCAGCCTTGAACTTCAACGAACATTTAACAAAAAGAATTGGCCAAATTGCTCTAGACGTTATTGAGTTATGCGCTTACCAACACATTTAGCGATTCATTTTTATATTATAGATTAATTATAATAATGTATAAGTTATTTACTTAATTTATTAACAAAGGATAAGCTTTAAATTGAAATAATATTAGGTTATTATGGACCTCTCATTGAGTAAAAGCCTCCTCCATTTTCCTTTTATCTTGCACGTTACAATAAGCTCTTTATAACAAGCATCGCACGGTGATGGATCGGTTCCACCTCGGTCTGAAGATGGACGGAGACCAGGTCATCACCGTCGCCTGCAGATGGTGATGATCTCCTTCTTCCAGATCCTCCTCACGTTTTGCCCAAGCCGGTCTTCAGCCAGCTTATTATTTACGTAAAGTTTCCACTAGTATAAGGTCACCTGTTCTGTTATAAAAGTTGCCACAACCACAACTAGTGGTCTGTGAAAGTTACCGCAATCCAAGATATTCAGGGTTACTTAAACGGAGCTTATGAATGCAACCCTGAACTCTGTTAACAAAGCAGGACTTGTTGCCCGTTGAAACAACTATCAAGTCTAGAATAAGGCTGAAAGGTGGTTTATTTAGGTCTTATTGATTTCCCATTACTTGCTTTGTGCCTGAAATCCTGGTGGATAGAAACGAGAAAGAAGAAGAAAGAGAAATCTCTCTCAGTGATAAAGCCACCTTTTATACTATATTTATTTATTATTTTTTAAATTTGTCGTTCTTGTCATATTTTTTAAATGTGTTTCGGAGCTTATTCCATACAAACAAACAATCAAATCTTTCCTCTATATAATATTATTATAGATTTAGATAAATAAATAATTGATGCTGGACTATTCACACATCATTATCTAGCCCCAAGCTAAGCAGAGATTGTGTTATGAGTACTAGATAACTGATATACATAACACTACATAGATAGATATTTTTTTTATTATATATAGAAAACATCCAGAACGCCCTGAACAAATACCTGCAGATTGTACAAATATTTGTCCCGAGGCGGGAATCGAACCCGCAACCTCCTGCGTCAAACTCAAACTCAAACTCAAAAATGCTTTATTTCCATAAATACAATAAATGTACACTTAGAAAAGGTCAAATCATATTAAAAAATACACTGACACGGAAATAAAGTGGTATTTTTGATTTCGATCGCTTCGGTATGTAGACTAAAGTAAAGAAACGTCGCAGGCTTTCGCCCACCGCGCCACAGAGGTCGTCAGAAGAATAAGGCTCATGGACAGATAAATTTATAAATTTAATTTTGCTACGTCCATGATAAGGCTTTTATAAATATTAATTACTAGTACAACAAAGTATTTATGCATTCATAAAAAGAGTTTATACTTTATTTCTCATCTATAAACTTTTCAGCAACTTCTTTCAACGTTACCACGCACCATGACAAAATCCGAGAAACTGACACATATCATGGGACCATGGTATACAACCGGGTGCCTAAAATAATAAGGGAGGCCCCTGGTCTTAACACGTTTAAATCCAAACTAAAACGCTGGCTTGTCGAGCAGACATTCTACACCTTCAACGAGCTCACAAGCCTGAAATAAGTAAAATAAAATATTATGAGTACTTGCATTGTATAAACAAGCTAAACTTAACAACAATTTATGACCTGTAATGCACATCACATTATCAAAAATGAACTTGAACTTTTTTTAGTTTTTAGTTTTTATTTATTCGGGGTAACAAACAATTACACTCTTAGCCTAATTAAACAGATACTTATTCTAAAACGATTATCCTATAAGTGCAATCAGCACCGTTACCCTCTAATAAGTTATATAATAATAGACAGGGCAAAAGTTAAATGATCGCTCGCAAATACTTGGGCGTGATTACAATACAAAACAACAGAATAAAGGAAAAAGTTGGTACCTACCTTTTGTGTCAGACTCCCACAACACCACCACGCAAGCCAATAGGCAGCAATGTACCGAGGTTATTTCCTCGGCACACAACTACCTACCGACATCGCGCTGTTTGTGTTATGGAAATCTGGCATATAGGATTAACAAAATGACACAAGACAAAAACTACCTAGCTGTTTGATCGTTAATCCAATCATTTTATACATTGAGGTTTTTTAAATGGATAGAATAGAACTTAAGTAGGTACATGAATTACATTATTGGAGCAAAAGAATCAGACCTAATAGTCTGATTTATTGACTTCTTGAAAGAGAAAGGTGAAGAAGCGAAAATGTCAATGTATGAGAAGTTATTATTAAATGATTTAGCTAATCTACGTAGTGGTGCGCGCTCACCAGCATTAGTTTTACAATTTGTAAGTGCAACTTGAACTTGAACGCACATTTTCTCTTTCCAGTCCCCCAGAAAAAGGCCCCCTGCCAGCAACCGCCCCCCTCGCAGGCACGCACATCCTGATGATAATCTGCGCTATCCTGTTCCTGACTCTCTTACTCCTGGGTCTGGGGGTGTCCTATCTCTGTCTGAGGAGACGCGCCCTTCCGCCAGCCAGGCGACTCATTGACGACTCATCGGCTTCTATCATCAGTAGAGAAACCATACAAGGTAGACCTATGATCAAAAATACGAAAACAGTCCGAATAATAAAAAAACACTTGCGTGATCCTTAATATCCTCCTCCAACCGAATATTAAAAAAAACACTTGCGTGATCCTCACCTACCCAATTAACTAAAACAAATTAAATTATTTATTTCCTAGACCCACAGATTCGCCTGTTGTAAAAATTTCAGAAATGTATTTACCTATACCAAGGGTATTTTGTAAAATAAAAAATAAATGATTCGTTTAGTTTGCTTCTTGGTTCACGTCATTTTACTTGAGCATTGCCATTATGTTTGCCTCAACCACCGGAAATGACCATAAATATCAAAAATGTTCGAGAATTATCGATAATAGTGTCTATTCAGACGTCGCCAAAACTAAACTAAACTAATTTGACAGTGCTAAAAAAGATGACATAATTTTTAGTCCTGTCAGATTAGTATAGTCTATATCGTATCCATTTTGAATGGAGCATAAACGTAAACAAACCGCCCATACTTAACCTAAAATTCACTTTGTTGGCGCGTCCTTTTATACGTAATTTACATTACTTGTCGATTTAAGATCCTCCCTTCAATAAAAATTGCTTACAATTATATCTGAAACTCGACGCCAAGCAAGTGAGATTTTGTTACTTTTGTTGTATTTTGTTTACTAACATGCTTCATTCAAAATGGATAAACCATAGTAAATTTTTTCAGTATAAACCCTATAGGTATCATTAATATGATGTTGCCCATGGTATGGTATACCTAACTTAATCAATCATAGACAAAAGAGTCCCGTTTAACTCTTTGGGTACGGAACCCTAAAAAAACATCCAATAACCAGCTCGGTGAAGTTCATTGTTTATGGGATCTTAGGCCCGTATTATGAAAGCTTGCTCATTCATCGATCTATGCTTGAGCAACGCTTTTCTATGGCATAAACGTCACTCAAGCATAGCTCTATGGCTGAGTAAGCTTTCATAATACGGGCCTTAGACTATTAGATCCATATGGCTATCATCAGGAAAAAATCTATAATCACCTGTAACCTCCGATACGATTCCCTCTAACTATCTACTAAGCAATCTTTTTCCTTGCTAAAATATACATTTTACACCTATGTACCTACTACCTACTTATGTTCTGTCTATAAAATATAGATTTTATTCTTTCTTCTATTCTATTCAATCAATTACAAACCTTAACCATCTCTCCACAGAGGTGAAAATCCCCCGCGCCCACCCCGTGTACCCGATCACAGCCGAAGCCGCGTCCGAAGCGTCCGACACGATTCCCTCCGATTACCCCTCGGAGACGCCGAGCGAGGCCGAACATGCGCAGGTCAACCAGGCGTTCATGATGGATGAGTCTTATCATAGTGAAGGTAAGGTTTGAAATTGAACGTTCATGATAGAAAGACAGTCTATAAGGATAGAGGTTGTTGCCTTGCACGGGGATTGTTGTCGAGGGTAGAATAGAAAAAAATACGTCACTTTGTCATCTAATGCGTAAAATGTTTGAAATTCAATCCTTCAAATTCAATAATTTACGTAATGTATGATGATGCCATGTAATTTTTCTCTATTCTACCCTAGAATTCAACTTCAACTTCTTATGTGTGGCTTCTGCGTCTGGATTGACGCAATTTAGTCAATGTCTGTCACATGACAGCATGCTAACCGGCTGTAAATCTCCATATGACAGTGACAACAACGACGGGTTTCACCGTCATGACCTACGGAGCTGAAACGTGGACACTCACGGTAGGTCTGGGGTCTGGTCCACCAGTTTAAAGTCGCTCAGCGAGCTTTAGAAAGAGCTATGCTCGTTGTCTCTCTGAGGGCTAGGATTCGTAACGGATAGATCTGACAGAGAACCAAAGTTATCGACAAGTCAAAGAATTAGCAAGCTGAAGTGAAAGTGGGCCGGCCATATCTCCTAAACAACAGACAACAACTGGGGTAAACGTGTTTTTGAGTGGAGACCGCGACTTGGCAAACGTAGTGTAGGACGCCCTCCGTGCCCACAGGTGGGATTACGATCTGCGAAAGACTGCAGGCACTGGTAGGTGCTGGATGAGTCAAGCTGGGCGCACAGGCAGCAACAGGGCGCTATGGCGCTCTTTAGGGGAGGCCTATGTCCAGCGGTGGACTAGTGTAGATTGCTGATGATGATGATGATTGTCTTATCCCATTTAACCTGGCTTAGTGGATTTTTCCAATAAAAACAAGATAATAATTATAATGATATGAATCAACAAAATAATCAGAGATGAGATTAATTAATATTGTTCATCCTAACATTTTGCAATGCATTTCCTCAACGTAACGCCATAATCTATTAATTAATGTTTGTTTTGACGTAAAATGTATAATTGCTCATATCTAAATACTTACTCATAATTAAAGCACAGTATTTTTCATTGTTAATTTCTAACTACCCACCTAACGTCCTAACAACTAACAGGGTACGGCGAGAACCGCGAAACGATGGCGTCTAACGGACGTTTGCATGCAGGCGGCGTGGCGCCGGCGTTCGACGTGCGCGTGCGCGTACAGCGGCCCCCCGCGCCCCCCTCGCCCCTCTCCACCATCACGGCGACCGAGACGGACGGAGGGAGTGTCAGGTGAGAAACAACTCTATGCTCATAAGAATAAGACCATCACTGCGAGGGACATGAACGGAATTGAATACCCTTCTGGCAAAACTAAATGAATGCTTATACTCTGCAAACTGTAATTCCAGACTAGGACAAGTTAGTCGTTGTGCCTTTATAGTAGGAATAGCTGTGTGGGGCTGGCTTAGAGTTTGAACCACCCCATATCTTCCAGTGGGTGTCGTAAGAGGCGACTAAGGGATATCCACCGGGTAGCAGGCAACAGCACCCACTGCAGAACAATTCCACCACCGAACTGCGATCCCCAACCCGCATGCTCAGCGTGGGGATTATGGGCATTACCCTCCATCAGATAAACGCCAATAAGGCGCAAATCAGGACGAGGCTTGCGTCGAACAGTGGACCAATACAGGCTGTTGAGGTTGAGGTGGAGTAGGAATACCTGCTGGAAGAAAATAATGAAAGCATCCACTTTTGGGTCGGCTGACGGTGGAACGTGACGATCTATTAACCTTACCAAAGTTATAAAGCGGTACAGTCATGAAAACTACACACAAACAACTCTTACCAATAGTTTTTTCAAGTTTCTGTATCCTTATCAAGAAACATCGTGATTATCCCTCACAGGCACATGATGCAAGAAGAGCACGAGCGTCAAGAGTCCGTGCGAACAGTTTCTCCTGTAGCCTTGCCGTTACCAGCGAGAGCCGCCCACCTACCGCCGCCGGAGAGACCGCCGCGCCCTGCACTCTACTCGCAAGTCAACAGGGAGAGACAGGTAAATACATCTTATTCAAGAGTCAGTTCGATCAGCCTTGCCGTTGCCGCTACCAGCGAGAGCCACGCACCTATCACCCCGGGGAGACCACCGCGCGCTGCTCTCTACTCGCAAGTCAATAGAGAAAGGCAGGTGAGACATCTTATCCAAGAGTCCGTGCGAACAGTGTCCCCATAGTCTTGCCACTACCAGCGAGAGTCACCCACCTATCACCCCGGAGAGACCGCCGCGTGCTGCTCTCTACCCGCAAGCCAATAGAGAAAGGCAGGTGAGACATCTTATCCAAGAGTCCGAGCGAACAGTGTCTCCATAGCTTTGCCACTACCAGCGAGAGTCACCCACCTACCACACCGGAGAGACCGCAACGCTCCACTCTCTACTCGCAAATCAACCGGGATAAACATCTTATCCAAGAGTCTGCCTTACAAGGCAAACTCTTGCATAAGTTGTTTCTCGCGGTTGAACACTAGAGCGTTGCTGTTACCAGCGAGAGCTCATTCTTACCAATTTTGTAACTAATCGGTTCATTTTAACGAAGCACGCATTACGATATTTCGACATATTCAATTCATACTAATATTGATTAGGTTTTGTTTTCTGTTTCATATTTTTGTTTTGGTGACATAGGTACCGAATCTATGTTATTCTATATGCATACATAGTATTCCTAGAATCTTCTTCGACATATTATTATACATAAATATTCAGAAAGTGAGGGTAGTTGCAAAAAATAAACATAAGGCGCCGTGCGCAGCTCGGACGTCTGTGGTCTTCGATAAATTATTGACCATAAAATGAAATGTTCTCTACAATTATCACATTTACATTAACCACACCAAAAACACTTGTAACGAGAGATTTACCATTAATCTTTGATAGAAGTAGATTGTTATTTCTGCCAACAAAAAGCCTGTTACAAGTGATTTTAGTGTTAACGACAGCAGCAACCGTTTCAAAATGTTAACAACGTCTAAACATCAAATTCTAAACACCATCTCATCACTAACCAGGAGTGGTCACGTCGGCCGCGGTCCATCGTCTCTCTTAACACTGAGATGACAGACACGCACTCCGTCACCGAGGTCACTGATATGTCACACGCGAGGATGTTCCATCTCAAGGTATGTCACTTCCATTTCATCTGCACTACTAACTGCTACATGTTTCAGGATGTGGTCAACGGGTCTTATTTAATTTTGCTTTTCTGTTTATCAAGCCAGTATGTAAAAAAATAGAGTAGGTCTTATGGCGCTTTATAAAGTAGTGATTGGCAACGTTTGGCTTTAGGTAAGTTCCATCTTACTTCTGGTTCAGAACAGCTGTGCTAAGATTCTAAGCAAGGCTGTTCTGAGCAGTAAAATAGCTACCAAGAGTCGGTCATTAGAACCGCAGGTGCATGATGGCAAAGATTGCAGCTTTGTAAAAATCATAGCTATTTGGGATTGAAATGGAGAAAATTATGAACCATGTAAATATTTGTATACCTCTTTATGTATTTCCGACTTTTGATGTATGCTTTTCTGCTAAAAACTTCTATGTATGTAGTAAAGCTTGTTATTTCAATGCAGCTGTTCTAGTCTCTAACTGATCAGATTCCTATGTATCATACAGAAGCCTCCTCCACCCCCTCCCGTGATGACGGAACGTCTTCAGACCGAGGAGTCGGAGATGCTGATGGAGAGCCTCGAACCCATGCCTGAGACACCTATCATGCCGGCCAGGTAAGCTTTATACGCCGTGTTGTTGTCTTGGATATTATGAACTCGATTTTATTTTATTTAGATAGTCTTACTCATCTAGTACCTGTAGATTCCGATGAAGGTTCCGATTCCGGAGAAGGTTTCCAGCTCGCTTTCCCTGGATTTTTTTTCATTTACTTTAATGGAACTTGGAGTAAGTCTTCTGTCAAGTCCAAAATAGGAAATAATTGAGTTGGTTTTAAAAAACTTTAAACCGACTTCAACTATATGGTTTTTTCATGCATGCCATTTGTCAGAACTGGACCAAATTGAAATAGGACCATTAGGACCACACGGAAAGCTTTCATACAAAAAAATGATCATCAAAACGGATCACCCGGTCTAAAGTTCAGAGGCAAAAAAAAAATCGAATTGAGAACCTCCTCCTTTTTTGAAGTCGTTTAAAAATGGGCTGCTTACACAATGTACCCACTCGAAAAACTACTTCATCAATAATTGGTTTAACAGTCTTGCACGGATTTCAATTTACAGGAAACCAGAAATAACCTCCCACGTAGTCGACGACGTATTCCTCCGAACAATCACCGAAAAGAAAACAATCGAAGACATAGAGCGTCACAAGCGCCTCGTCACGGAGTACAAGCAAGTGCCAGCGCCGCCGCCACAGTTTGACGTCACCATCCGCAACCATACGATGCCTGACGCGCAGTGGGAGAACTTCTCTGACATCAGCAGCGCGTCTGGCATGACGCTGACTCCTAAGATGGAGAGGGTTCCGTTGTCGTTGCCGCCGCAGAAGTTTATTGGTGAGTCCTTTCACAAATAGATCTTGTCAAGTTGTCAGCTTCACACAAGCTCTTTTGAACAGCAATTCTATCTTTTTTTTTTAATATTAATTAAAAGGTTTGTCTCGGTATTCACATTAGTCTCCACTTTATTTGTAGTGGCAGTGTAAGTGATACAAATAACTAAATTGAGCCTACCGTACCTACTGCATCGGCATTTGTTATATTTACTCAAGCATGTACAATCATACGTCTCAGCCGAATGAAGTCTACTAGTACCCTTAGTCGCCTCTTATGACCCCAGCGGGAAGAATTTAGATGGTGATAACTCCAAGTAAATCCAAGTGATAACTCCAAGTAAATACAAAAAATCCAAAAATTTCATCGGCGGCGTTGAGAGTACTTAATTATACCTCTACTGTTCTGATCACCTACCATCTCCGTTAGAACCTCACATAAATACCTTTTAATTTTCTTCTGCTGATCTGCTCCACCTCTTATCTACAGGTAAAGGCGGTCCAGACCTCTTCTCTCCCGAACTGATAAAACAAACCGCATCCACGTCCACCTACCAGTCCTACCATCAGTCCCCTACCGACCTGCCCTTACTGCCGGAGCTACCACCAGCCCGGAACCCACTCTACCGAGAGGAAGATGACGAGGATGTACCGGAACCAAACCCTGCACCACCAGTGCCTGTCAACTGGAGCGTGCTGACCAGGGTGTTGAGGACTGAAGCACAAGATGAGGTAAGTTTTACGAGTATAGGGAAGGCTAGAGTGACCTGATGTTACATCTGGAGCCCGGCCAGCGCCCAGCCCGCAACCCACTGTAGCGGTCAGTTGATGTCTACGGGGAAAACGACAAAAAAATTGCACCCAACGGATGCGAAGCGGCTCTTCTACTCTAAAGGTGACAGTGGGTTTGTTAGGTTTAGTTTAGAAAGCACCCCGCGCTCTACCTACGTTTTTGAGTGGAATTGTTTTAGTCGTATTGTTTAAGAATAAAATGTCAGCTGAACCGTATTTTCTAGTAAGCACGCTTCAGTCTCCTTACTTAAGTAATTGACCAATTTTATTACGTACAGAATTTTTGTTGAACAGCTGGAGTGGATTTTGTCAGTTTTGAAGGAAATATTGCGCGTGGCAACGTTTAAATACGAATTTTCCAGGTATACCTATTAATTCAACTAGCCCCCACGTTTTTAAATATTAGAGGCTTCCTTCGTTATTAAGAAATTAAAACCAGACAAACCCACTTAGTACAATCTACTGCAATCCGAACTTATGTGTAAGGATACTGTCCTCTATAAGTCCAGGGCTGAAAGTATTTTTAATTGGACCCAGTGATTTTGCACAACCTTGTTCTATTCTAACTAACCTGGTTCAAACTTTCCCAGGTCCTATCAGAAACCGAGCGCCAATACCGCCTGACTCGCGAAGAGCGCCTTCGCTGGCGAGAGCTGATCACCCATGAGAGCACACTGCGGCGCGAGCTGGCGAGGTCATCGACCCGCGAGGAGTTCTACCGAGTGGCTCATGACCACCGCTTTGCGCCGTTGTATGCGCCGCCCAAGTGGGAGGTTATTATTAGGATCTTGGCTCCACCACCGGATAAACCCAAGGTAAGGTTCCGTGTATACCAGCTAACAGACATTTTAGAAGATTTATGAGGTTGAAGAATGGTGTGAATCTTCAGAAACCAGGCAATTTATGAGAATTGCCTGGTTTCTGAAGTTTGTTATTTCTCGATTTTGTATCTAACACGCAAAGGGCTTATCAAGAGCCAGTGAATGAATAATCATTTTCATTTCATTGAAAAGTTTACACAAAACAAAAGTGAAACTGCACTCAGTTTCGGGTGATAAAAACGCTGCCATGTAAGCCCTTGCATTTCATGACGTCACGTTTCATCGAATCACCTACATATGTATATGTCAACTCAGTCTTCATGACCATACAAAAAAGTACAAGTGTGACGTCATGGTTCAGCTGCCAATAACGTTGCGTTTAGAAATTTTGCGGTTGAGATATAAAATATCTGTACTTTTCAATGATTAAATTTTACAATAAAAACATCAAAAAATACAAAACTAAATATACAGATATATTTCATAGAGAATAGGTAAAAAAGCTAATATTTTTTTATAGTAGTTTATAGTAGTAGGGCTTTGAACTAAAGTCTATTACTTTAGTTCAAAAAGTTTGTCTTCTTTGTTTTCTTTTTCAACCATTGCCATTCTAAACTCTTTTCAGAACCGCTACCGCAAGAAGTCTGAATGGGACTCGCGCTCCCGTCGCAGCTCCTTGCCTACCCTGTACGAGTACGACAGTGATGCGACCTCCTTACGCGACCCGCAGCGCTCGCGCCGGTCGTCCTACCGCAGCGACCATGTCGACATGAGGTTTGTTATTGTTTTTTTATGTATTTATTCCTTATGTACATTAAACAAGTAAAACATTTAAAAGGTCAAATAATAAATTACACGATTCTTAATGGTTATTTCCGTTACAGATCGATGTCGGAGATGATGGTGGACTATGCGCGTGAGCAAGCAGACTCACACTCGGAGGTGTCCGCGGGGACGCAGCTCGGGAGGTACTACGACGATGACAGCGATTCAGAACATCCCTTCCATCAGAACCAGTGAGTATATCAATACCCCATCACTAGTATACACTTCTTCTATGTGGGAGCTCTGTTCTAACTGGGAATTAATAGGTGTCCTAAATGTGGAGCTCTTAAAATTGGCGCAATAACGCCGCTATGACATGGATTTCGAGCGGGATGACAAGATAATGGTTTTCTCGCGAGTGAGAAATACAGAGCAGAGACGTGCACCGCGCCAAAACTGTTTTTACCTAATTAGAAGGTAATGAAACAAGAAATTGAAAAATTAAAAGAAATAACTAAATTTCTTACCAACAGACAAACCGTCTAACAAAAGTACACACCATAAAACTACGTTGTACTACAGAACAGAACAGTTGGTTTACAGTAAGACACGGCATAGACATGGTTTTTTATACGAGATTTGAACTCTTGTTTAACCCATGTGTAGAGTCTATTCAAAAAGAGGAGAGTCGTGGGAATTGAGCCGTGCGTCCTGTGCCAATTGACAACTTTTGTTGCGTTGACAACACTGTTCTGTCATTGCAGTACGACTAAAAGTGTCTACCGTAACGCCACGACTCTTCTCTTATTGAACAGACTCTTACCACCTTATTCATAATAGTCTGCTAACTTATCATTTTGCTGAATCTCGCTCTGTCTTCTTCTACTGACATAAGTCAGACTGAGAAATAACCCAACTTAGCAGCCGTTTTATGTTCGCAGACCATTATGAATAAGGGGGTAACTGTTTAGACAGTATTTAGCTAAACGCTTGTTAGCCCAGTGCCTATATGTATACCTACGTTGGTTTGTAGTAGTAGTAGTACCGCTGTCAGGCTGTCAATTTGACGCTGTCAATGTTTTTTTTTATCACTACGTTTGCAAACATACGGCATAAAGCATACAGTCTTCTTGATGGTAAGCGGTTACCTCATCCTATGGACGCTTTCGATATCAGGGACATTACCATTGATTAATTAAAAAAGGGAAGATAGGTTACGTTCTCCCAGCGCTTACTCATGCGGCGGCATGTGTTAAAACTACACGCAAACAAATACGCTTACAGTTATATTACCAGTCCTGTGCAATACAAAGAAGAACAAAGACGGAAAGACGTACATATCTAAGACCAAAGTGAGACCGAGACAACAATATTTCATGCGAATCACGACCGCCCGTGCCGCCGGTCCGACTGAGGTGGGAGCACACAATTTTACACAATATGAGGTTGCCATTTTCGAGAAACTAGTACCTCATCTTCCCTTTTTAATTAATCAATGGACATTACACAAGTGTTGCCAACCCTTTAAATGTTAAACATATACAACTTCTGTCTCCAGATCGTGGTCCCATAACTCACTGCACCGCTCGGCGAGCCAGCCATCACTGGCGCGCTCTGCCGGCGAGGTGGTGGAACAGTGGACCTCCCCGGAGGGTGACGTCACGCCTACCCCCGGCCGCAGGGTCAGAGGTAAGTTACAAGGGACAACTCACACAGCATTATCTAGCCCCAAACTAAGCAGAACTCGTGTTATAGATAGATAACTTAGAACTTTTCTTAGACATAGATAGATATTTATAGGTTATTTCAGTCGTGTCGGTTTAAAAGAAAATAAACCAAAAATAGGATGAATGAATCACTCACGAACTAACCCATCAGCTGTCTTCTCTTAGATAGCTTTATGAATACATGGCTTGTAGTCAATTCGTACGCTAAAATAAAGTAGACAAATGGTAGAAAATCGCAGAAAAGTACTACAAAATATGTAGTGTAATGCTACAAAGAATTTAGGTATACCTACTTATATCACTTACGAATGTAAGCTTTAGAACTAAAGCACTTTCATTTGTTTTAAATATTTTAGTTTATCTTCATCACACTAATAAAGGCGAAAGTTTGTAATCTATATGTTTTGCTCGTAATATTAATACGATTTTATTTAGGTTTTGTTACAATCAAGTTTTAGGCCTACATTTTTATAAGATCGTTATTTTTTATGGTCGTAACGTCGAGTGCGTTTTAGTAAACAAATTCAATCAAGAAAAAGTGCTACAAATCTTAGACAAAAACTACAAATTCACATTTTAAGAGGTATCTATACGAATATTATAAAAAGGAAAGATTTGATTGTCAGTTTGTTAATATTGAACCTACTGGACCGATTTAGAAAAATATTTCATCATTAAGAAGCTTACTTTTTAGGGAGCGACATATGCTATATTTTATCCCGGAATTCCCACGGGAACGGGAACTATGGGTGAAACCGCAACGCGCTGTTAGTTTTCTTATATTTTCCATCGTGTTCTAGGACCACAAGGCCTGTCAACTTTCTCGTCATCAGAAGTGAGGACATTCCAGGCTTCTTCGAGGGAATGGAGGCAGTAAAAAAGCAAAAAAAAAATCAGACACAACCCGCAGGCAGTACCAGTGACGAAATATTCAAATAGACCGTTTGAATTCATCAATACATTTTTGTGAAATCCTTTAAGTGGGATAACCAGGGCTTAAAATAGTAATCGGACTCCACTTCCAGTAGATTGGGTTTCATGGAGACTAGATATAGTGGAAATGAGAAAAATATAAATAACTACATAATTGCCCATAACCCTAACTTATTAAGAATAAATAATTAATTGCGATATATATATATTTTTTTTCATATGAATTATCGTACTCATATATATTGAAAGAATATTATTAGTATATGTTGGTAGTATATGTGTGGTATTGTACTTAAATTTGTGGATAGGTTGACAGGTAAGAATTGTATGCTCAAAATATTAAGTGATAATTTTCACTGCCTTTGATTAAACTTATTGCATTCCAAGAATATTAAGTTAGAAACTTATAAAATGTCCATCTGTGGCTTAAACCTGATAAAGTGACATACTAATGTTAGTTATAAAGTAGGTAATGAATCTCTGCTTAAAAAATCATAGTTGGATATATAGGTTATTAATATATTAATATAAATACTACTAAACAAGACGTGTAAAGTTTTTATTATATTGGGATTTTTGTTTTAAAATATTTAGATAAAACTTTTGATATAATTTTTAATAATAAGTGCCAAGTTAACAATGCTTCAAACATTTTTTTTTCATATTTTTGTGTACATTAACTTTTATATATTTTTCAATTTTAGTTTGTAAATAATAAGTTTACGACAAGAAACCTAGCAGTGGAGGCAAGATGGCTGTACCCGACTTTGTAAAAGTTGGGTTATGATGCCCTTTTCTTGCCTCGATTGCTATGTGTGTGTGGGATTTAAGGGCAAAGGGTTATACGACTTGTGCTCAATGGAAGGGTTGTAATATTTTTTATAATAATACTAATAAAAAAATGAATTTCTCCAAGGCAATTGATTAATAAAATTAAAGTACCCAAGATGGTACAAAAAGCAAATAAATGCAAGTCTAGTTTTCATGTAAACTTCTAACCTCTGGATACGCAACTCAAAGCAGACTCTCAGAACAGAACTCAGGTTTAAGCACGTCTCAAATGACGAATTTTTGACAGTTTTTAACGAAAATGTGTAAAAAAAAACTTTAGAGAGATTATTCAGGGGTAACAGCCGGTTTCTCGAACGTTAATTAAATCCCAAATTTATGAAGATGATCTGCGTTCTAGAAACCGGCTGTATCTTAAAATAATAAATAAACAGAAACAAAAATGTTGATATTATCAAGGAATATACCTAGAGCAATATGTTAACATAACCTTTATAATTGATATAATAGGATTCATAATAGGATCAAATACAAAATATTTTATAGAGATTTGGTGCTAAGAGAAAACTATATTTAGTATTTACTTGTCTTATCATTAAAATGATTAATTCGTACTTATATGTAAGTACTTACCTACTGTACATTTTTATTTACAATTTTGAAATAATATTGTACCTATTGTAGCGACCTCTAGCCATGACATATTATATAAACAAAGCTTACCTTAGAACTTCAGAGTAATTCCAGTAGATGTCACTATAGCAAGATGCTAAATGTGTGTTCACCACAAAAACTTCAGAGCGCAAAAAGAAGACAAAATTCTCACCAAAACGCTAGATCGCGCAAACGGTATTTTCAACAACGTCTAACTGATAACCAATCAACATTATGTAATTATTAAACAAACACCCGACAACTAGACTCTACCATGCAAGTAGACGAGTGCTCTACATCTGTTTGGAGGAAAAATACCACCTCAAACGTCAACAGCCTATCCACTGCACTTCTGGAATCACCCTCCCCCCTCCTGATAAGCGCCTTATTGGCTCTTAAGTCATGGAGTAATACCCATGCAACCCCCAGACAACTCGGAGCCAGGCTAACAACCCTATTCATCTGCTTGCGTCGTGGTCTTCGTTGATATCGGGTGGTTTGTCTAACAGTTAGATTTTGCTGAAAATACTGTTTCCGCGATCTAGCAAGAATTTGTCTTCATTTTGCGTTTACTGTACGTTACTTGATTGGGCGACTCTATTGATATATGTACCTATATGACATCAGCTTTGTAGTTCATGATGGCTAGAGGTCACACCTATTATTATAAATTTAGATCAATAAAGATACCTTAACATTTGAAGTGTTTATTATTAGCAAACCTTTCGTGCAGGCGTTCATGACACCCGTAAGCAAATCTTGTACCGGTCCTTATCCCACGGTAGACACAGCACCAAAATGTTATCTATCTAATACCTACAGGTTGTCACGTCACATGTGTAATCCGAAAATTTCAATTTTTAACATTATAAAATATTGCACAAATGTTTTTTGCTCGATTTTTTTCAGCAAAACCAGTGTTTTGTTATGAGATTGTTACTAAAATTATTAAATGCTTTAAATGTCAAACCGAATAATAAAAATAAAAGAATACCTTAAGATATGAATACCTACTAGAATACTCGTAAAAGAAAAGAACAGGAAATTAAGAAACAATGACTCAATTTATATATAATTTTAGACGGAACGAAGCCGGCTCAGCTAGTTTCACTATAAAATAATACAAGTATGTCATTATGATTTCGATATTTTTTTATTTTTAAAACGGAAATGTGGAATCAGAATCAATGTAGTCAACAACTTTAATATTATATATATTAACAATTCATTCGACAACTTTAAATAGTTCTACAAATTAGTATCAGGCATTAAATTTTACACATCTTACAGCACGACATTTTTTCTAAAAGACTTACCACCCAACATCGTTTGTCGAAAGACCACCAGGCATGTAGATGAGCTGGGTTGGACAGTTACAGAATGAGATCTCTGTACCGAGCTGAACAAGCTGGTCTACTTGCCTGGTTGTCATTTTATAGTTATTGTATGGTTGTAATCAGAAAGATGTTCCCGAAAATACCATTTGCGCGATCAAGTATTTTCGTGAGCATTTTGTCTTATTTTTGCGCTATGAAGTTTGTCGGGTCAGCTAGTTTCGTTATGAAATAATACAACAATTTCATTTTAATGATTTCGATATTTCTTTATTTTAAAAACAAACAAGTGAAACTCGCAGAATCATTGAAGTTAAATTCGACAACTTTAAAACGTCCTACAAATTTCATAAAAATAACATACTCACTAAGCATCATAGTTTACACATTTTAAAGACAGACATTATTTCTCAAAAACCAGACCGCCTACCTAAGTTATACTAAAAATGTGCCATTTAGAACAAGCCTGAAAAATTGTAGACGTTTCGATCGAACCATGTATAACAATGAGAAAAGAGTTTTATCTACTGTATTATAAATTACACACTTTAATAACCAACAATACGCTTAATCATATTACATCTACAAGCTCAGTAAATATATTCAAAACTGTACATCTACCTATTACAAGAAACTTTAGACCGCTCTTTAGAATTATTTACATGCCCATATGGACCAAAACCTATATACATTTTGCTATACCATTGTACATTGGTATCTAGCTACGATATGAACAAAGTTGACAGGTCCCTAACAGTTTGGCATTTACTATTCTGGCACCTTTGGCATTCGTCCCACAAGACCACCCCCTCATTTATAAACAATAGTCATCTACGTGCCTTTCAGCACATTCTGAAGAGAAGTTTTATATATTTCTATTCAATAAAATTTTACATAAAATCTAAGCAGAATTGAGTTTGTCATCTGCTTTGTCTTCGTCACCTTTTTCTTGTTTTTTTTTTCAATGTCACCCGCTTTGTTACTTTGTATTTATATTTGGCTGACGGAACCAAATGACTGACGTCTTCTTGTCACTTGTTTCCAAAATCTTTTCTCGAATTGTTTTTCCTGTAAAAATGTTTATTATTACCATGCCATTTGGTTTTAGTACCAAGCAGACGTGTGTTTATCGTGTTTTGCTATTCGTGTTTATAAGAAACACGAGATTAGGGATTTAGTTAGTAACTATATTATTGGTTAAAAGATTGTGATAATATTCTTAAAAACATTAGAAAAAAAGAAGTTTAATTGAAAACTATAAAAACAAAGAAAAACGTCAGTGAAATTGCAAGTTACAGTAAAGGTAAGGATAGTACAGGAAGGACCAGCTAAGCTGCAGGATGAAATAATGAAAAGCGCAACTATATTTTAATAAAATATATTTTCAAGAATTTCGTTCCAATAGAGATGGACAGATCGATAACAATGAAACAAAACAAAAAGAGCGTCATTGAAGCTGGATTTAAACATTACATAAAGTGACAGTTTAAATTGACAAGAGATTAGTGCCAACATTTCTTACAAAAGTAGGAGATAAAGATAACAGAGAACAATTTGCGTATGACCCAAGCAAAGATATATATTATGAAATCAAGAAAATACTATCTAAAGGTTTCTAACCTAATAATTTTAAAATTGTAAAGGCATTTTATTGGCAATATTGACTAAAATTTTGACTTACATTCTTTCTACATTTTTTCGATTCACTAATTTTCATCAAACATTTTCAACACACACTGTTTCAATATCTATCTAAGATAATTTACTTAAGTACGTTAAGTACCAATTATGTTTATTACGTCATAATAATTTGGAAAAGCTTTGTTTGTATTTATGATGTACCTACTCATTTCGTTCATATGTATTCTTAAAAATATTTAACACAGTAACCCCCGGTTTCTCGAACGCTTGTCATATTGAATGGATAGTCATCGGCTTGTTATATACGCACTGCGGAATCTGACAGCGTGAATTTTAATCTCGCGGAATATAACCCGCGTGCTTAACGTAACTTACACGTACGACGAATAAAATTCCTTGCTATTTTAGCTACCTACCACTTTATAGTGCTCCAAACATTCATATTTTTCCGCTTGTGAACTTCCAATAAGTTACAGAATTCTGCAAAAAAAACCACGCGAGTAATAAAAGCAGTGCGTTTACAGCCTGACAAATTGTCAACAATTTGTCAAAGTAATAAGCGTTCGAGAAACCGGGGGTAAGACTCTAAATAAACCACTATAGGTATCTATGGAATTCGGATTTGATTCAATTTCAAATATTTTTATTTGTTGAAAATTACTATTGTTTACTACCTAAATTCTTATAATTACGAAACCTAATATTTTACTTAATTTTATACTCTCGAGATAAAGAGGTAGGCAGCTGAAAAATTGACAGATTTTAAAATTTTCCGAAATTGTTTTGAATTGTGAAACTAAAAGATTTGTATAAACGGCCTCCTAGACAACAAGTTCAAGTCAAGAATGGCAAACAGTTCTCTTATGTTGGTAATATTATATGTATCTTAACGATACATTATTATTAGTATTCGCTCAAAATATTTATATATTTATAATAGTGATTTTCACAACGAGATTTTTAATTATTAATATTATCTCTTATGTAAATGTTTAACCAACTAGTTTCAAAAACTGTTAACTTTAGATAGGTTTAAATATTTTCACCATCATAAAAAGACATCGAAAAGTTTAAAGAAAAAAGTTAATTTAATATTCTCACGATTTTAACAACCCGTACTCAAATACGAAATTGAAGTGCACCAACCATACAATTCCAAGGACGATTTTGAGGTACTCAACTAACAAATGGCAGATACATCGTTACTACCGATTTCCACTACGTTTAACCCCATTATTAAATCATCATCTCTTTAACACTGTTTGCAGAGCATAATAAGCCTGGTTGATTGGTGCACCTAGTTTCTTACGTTTTGAGCCAGTATCACCAACGTTTAAATCCAGCTGATGGCATTGGCAAGCGGACAGCGGTGCGTTCACACAGAGCCATTGACAAAGCAAATCTTGTAATAGCCGTTCTCAAGGTTGTTGCTCACGGTCGTCCGGCGAGGGGAGAACGGCTTGGAGGTCATAGAGCTGATGATGAACGGCTCCCGGCGGGGGCTATCGGAAGAAGCGCGCCGTCGGAGGAAGCCCATTCTGTAATAGATGCGAAAGAACGAAACATCGTTACTAAAATTTGAAATAGAATAAAACCATGGAAATAAATGTGAAAACTATCGGAAAATGGACGTTATTTCACTCAATAAAACTAAGCGCAGTCTAAAGAGAAACATAAGTAATCGCTTAATGTCCTGTCCCTAATTTTGTATTGTGTGCCTGAAAACAACAAATTTTATTTTTGGGTAAGATTGTATAGGCCTCGTTTTAGAGAGAAAAACCAACAAGTAACTTGAAAACATTAAAGACTCACATCTTCCCGTTCTGGCATAGAGACCGCGTCCGCGAACGCATCGTCTGAACTTCCGCTCGTGCCAGTTGTTCCATCTCCATAGGTTTCTCGCTTTCTGGAACTGAACGAGAATTTATCAGTTGGCTATTATGTTTGTCTTTTTATAATATACTAGCTGCGCCCCGCGGCTTCGCACGCGTTGTTCCTATGAAAACATCAAAAGGTTATTTTCATCCCACGGGAAGAGATTTATGGGATAAAAAGTAGCCTATGTTTTATTCCAGTATTAGAATAACCTGTATGCAAAATTTCAGTCAGATCCGTTCAGTAGTTTTGGCGTGAAGAGGTAACAAACATCCATACATCCATACATCCATCCAAACTTTCGCCTTTATAATATTAGTGTGACTTCGCCCCAGTGCACAGGGCATTAAGGTCTGCATCATTACTGTCTGAAACACCAACCCCTAAAATTAATCACTATCCAATTGTTCGGCAAAGACCTTCCTCGTGTCTCCAGGATAACAGAGCCAGCACAGCTTTAATAAGTTTCGCAACTGTTTGAGACACATCAGCAATCAGATTCTCAGATTACCGAACTCATTGTATGAATCTTTTGTTGGTTTAGTGTGTAAGTAATGGTCTTCCGTAGGTTAGATTAGTACGTACGTTTCCAAGCATATACAGAACTGCGCGAAGTAGTACGAGGGGCGGTGCGGCGTGGCAGCGCGCGGCACATGGTCACTGCGTCGGCGCTCGCCACGCGGCCCAGCAGTGACCGCTGGCACGCTGCGCGAAACGACCAAGGGTCGGACGCGCCAGCCTGCTGTAAACGATAATGGGCACCATTAGAGCGAGTGTGATGTAATATGATGTGTATGAACAATGCACACGTACATTAGAATACCTAGATTAAGATATAGTTATAGCGCTCTCTGCAAACAGTGAATAAATGCACTTCACGACAATCAGACGTTTCAATTATGTAGGCCCTAATCCTACTAGAACAGCCAACCTCCCTACACGAGAAGCTACGCAGCGACAGCTTGCAAGTTGCGCAATTTGACCAGGGGTCAGACACGCCAACCAGCTGCAGACTGCAATGGATACCATTAGAGAAAGAAGCTTCAGAGCGACCGCTGCTGGCTAAAATGAATAGCGGTCGGTCACGCCAACCTGCTGGAGACAACAATAGACACTATAGGCATTAGGTTAAAGGAAAGAAAAGGGTGTGAAAAGCTACGCAGACACGACCAGGTGCCAAACGCGCCAGCCTGCTGAAGATAGCAATAGTCTTTATTAGCAAATATTTGATATGACAGTATAAACGAAAGGGGAGGGCGAAAGGATTAAATGGAGAGAAATGCCATGATTGTTAGCACCGACATTAAAGCAACATGAAATCTATTTATTCCTCATCAAGGGCAGAGCAGTGATAGTGGCCATTATTTGCCAATTTTTATTGGGTTTTTATGGTATTGTCAACTTCTCAAATTATTGGCATCCCTTAATTTTACGAAATTCTGGGATGCCACCGCTAGGTTGTCTATCGCTTGTCACCAAAAATGCATATCTTTCAATTAAGATATTTCTATCCCAGTTCGAGCTAAGAGACGATTTAACTTGAACGACTCGCCTGCATACTAACCCAAGGTCTTCCTATGATTTGAGTTTTGAGCTTTCCAATATTTGCGGCACAGTTTCATGCGCCATGATCACGGAATTACAGACTATCCTGTTGTAACTTATAACTTTAGTGTTAATAACCATGATGGATTTAAAACTTTTACCAGTATATCCTTCCCCTGGTCATACAATACAATACAATACAAATATTCTTTATTGCACACCATATACAAACAGAGACAGGACAGGAATATACAAATACAAATTAAGTTGCACAATGGGCAAAATTCAATTTCAATTTCCATTTCTTCCCCTGGTCATGTGCCAGCTTCATCTCTGCTCAAAGATTCAGTTGTTCTTCTTGCGACTTGTTTTGTTCTTCTATACTTAGGTCAGTAGAAGCGTTGATCTTACCCAAGGTGCCTCCTGGTCTGCCAGCATGTCCTTCCCCTGGTCGAGCGCCAGCCTCATCTCCGCTCGAGGACTCAGTCGTTCTTCCGGCGTCGCTGGTTTCGGTGCCGCCGGTTGTGTAGATCCTTCCGCTGCTTGTGCTTGCTCCGAGGCTGGTAGAAGAAAATATTTTGAATAACCAACGGATACAGATGATTAAGACTAAAAGGACGCATAGGAAGTTTTTTGTGATGACACTTGGAGTAAAGCAATGATTGCTGGTAGTAGGGCATCAATGCGCAAGTTAGTTTTCTGAACCCAGTGGATGGTAATCAAATAATTAATTAATAATAAACACCACACAATTTACGACTTCACACTAATATTATAAATGCGAAAGTTTGGATGGATGTATGGATGGATGTTTGTTAGCTCTTCACGCTAAAACAACTGAACAGATCGGGCTGAAATTTTGGTTACAGGTAGTTCTATCCCTGGAATCAAACATAGGCTACTTTTTATCCCATAAATTCGTTCCCGTGGGATAGAAATCACCTTTAAACGTTTCCATAGAAAAAACGCGTGCGAAGCCGCGGGGCGCAGCTAGTCTTTCATAATTTAGATATAGTATCGTATTTAATCTACTTAGGTTACGAGGCATCTTGATGGAGTAGCGTGTAGGGCGTTTATCTCGACTCAGCACTGATATTATTGCCAGTTCTGTAGGTCCAGTCCTAAATATGAGTCTTGTTTATAATTGGTTGTAGTTCTTACTTAGTTCTAAAGGCAGCACGCTCGTGTTCGAGACGTGGATGGCGGTACGCTCGAGTGTGGAGGGCGTGCTGGCCGAGCTCGCTGATCCCGGACGAGGGACAGCATTGTACAGCGCGGCACGGGCCTCCGCAAACTCTCTTAAAACTGGTGAAATACAAATATGTTTTAAACGACTGCAACATTAGTGCTATATCTGTAATTAAATAAAATAAATAAATATTCTAAATATTCTAAAGAACACAATGGAACTTAAAGCTGAAGGTAGCTGGAAGAATGACATTTAAGATCTTGCTGTATCTTGTACATTCGTCAGAATAGGGTATATGCATCGATTTTTTTTATTGTTTTAATCGATTCTTTAGGTCATTATTTAACCGAGGAATGATAAGACGCTCACTGAATTTCGCATTAACAAGGTAAAAAAAAAACAAATCAAAACTGCAATCATTTTCGGGTGATAAAAACGCTGCCATATTGGCGCCATGTTTATGTGACGTCGACGTACACACTTGATTAAAACCTTTGGTGACGACCTCGGTAGTGATCATCTCAGGAAAGAGGTTTTCCGAAAAAACTGAAAATAATCGACAATACGAAATGTCAAGTGGGCAGAATAGTGTCAAATCAAGGTGCAGCAAGCAGAATAAAAAAAGAAGAAATGTGTACAGTGATGTCACGTCCGCTCTAGTCAATGGCGTAGCGTTTTGAAATTTTGCGATTGAGATTTAAAATATCAATTTTTCAATGGTTAAATTCTACAATAAAAACATCTCAAAATGCAAAAATAAATATGTAGATATGTTTCTATATCAATAGAGAATGCGTATATATTTTTTTAGCCATTTTGAAATCACATGCATATACCCTATTCATTTGTATCTCAGTTCAAGCTCTTCCGTGGCGCGTTAGTTTCAGATAGATGTGGAAACACGCAACGCGATGCTTTTTAATGAAAAATACCTACATTATTTATCTCCCTAAGTATTTTATTTATTTTATACTGATACATTCAGTCAGCATATTATATTTACACACCGTCGTCTAGCTTTAAACTAAGCAGAGCTTGTGTTATGGGTAGGTAATAGATAATATAGTGTAGTGAAACAATATGTAGTGGAAGGATCATCTCACCAGATGGTAAGGGCATCGAAGGTGCCTCGTTGGTGGGCGTCCGCTCTGGGCTCAGATCTGACGCGGCGCCACCATCTTCCTCCTCTCCAGCATGTTGTGCGGCGCCCGCACCCCCGTCCCCTGCTTCTGCAGAACAAGGAGCTTTAACACAACTGTCTCTAGTTTATATTTCAATGGCAACATCTTCAGTATTATCATCTATAGCTTCTGCGAAACAAGCAGTTTTAACTCAACTGTGCAGCTCTTATTTCTTTTCTTGTTACATAATGGCTACGTCATCTCAGTGGCTTAGTGGCTCAGTCTCTCTTAACATTCTATGTGCCTAAGCAAGTCAAGGTTGCCAACACCATAAATAAAAAATATAGAATCAGAACTCTTTAAATTTTACATCATAAGGATGAAGAATAACATTATCATTAGGTACCTATGCCATTTATTTTTTCCTGTTCATCGGATTTTTAAATAAAAAATATAGAAATAGAGTTCAAATTAAAAGAAGCAATAAGTAATGAGTTAGAATAAAATGATACACGGTAGAGAAAAAGTGAAGTGCAAACTACTACCAACGAATTGGGGTTGTAAATAGTGAAAGGGTCTAACAAGTACCTACTGGGGAATTTATAAGAGATACACAATAAAAAATACTTAATCTATATAGCTAGATAACCAAATATAAAATTAAGATTCAGGGAAAATAAATAGAAAAAGAAAACTAATATGCCAGCATTGTGTATTGTCTGCCCCATTATAATAATTATTTCATGATACATGCATGCAACGTGCATATACATGATAAGGATCTTCAGTGTCTCTGAACTGTGTTGTTTGCCACCTCACCTTCGAATAGTCAAGAGGTCCTTTCTGTCAAAATGTATGATATTATCACTAAATTGTAACTATGGTACACGCTGATAATGAGTTTGTGCATTGTTATCTGCTCTGTGTTTTAGAGTGTTCATGTTTTGTAGTGCACTTGGTTTAAGTAAGTTATACCCTTGTCTTTGTCTATACGTTACGTGAGTCACTAATGTTTCCAGTTACTTTAATTTTATGCTATTTCGTTGTAGTTTTAACAGTTTGGTAGAAATATTTTTTTATTACCTCTCTACTCTTTTTTTGCCTTATCGTTTTAGGATGCTTGGCATTGGCAGTTCAAGTCTCCTATGATGTTTCTGAAGCGTTTTGTCTAAACCTTCGCTTAGAATGCAACCCTTAGAAATGTCTTGTTATCAGACATGATTTGTCAAGATCTTCGTTTTGGACTCACCTGATACTGAAGCAGAGGGCGGCAGGTGCGGCACGTCGCAGCAGTCGTCAGCATCTGGGCCACGCTCGCTGTCCTGCGCCAATCGCCGCACCAGCGGACCAGTCACAATGTGAGATTACACCTAGCTACTCGCTACGACACTACACAGAACTACCAACTCTATCATGTCCATTACTACTTGTCTTGTATTTATAATGGTAGATGTTTCTACGTTTTCGACAAGGACATTTATATCAAGGACACTTGTTAATACATATACATTATAAGGTCTATGAGTTTTGTTTGAGTCGAGACTACTGTGTCCGTTTTTCTAAGTCCAAATATAATTTGAACTGTTGCAAGGCCAGGTTGGTTCGGCAGATTTTGGAATTTTGAGTTTTGTGATCGCCAATTATTTTCCAATCATTAAAGCTGTTACTGTGTTCTCTAAGGCGATTTCACAATCTAACAAAACAGTATGTTTCAATCATGCAATAAACATGCATTTAGTTCGAAGTTATGGTTATATTGCATGCTTTCTTATTATTATTATTCTAAAGCATTCATTAACTTGGTAAATATATGTATCTTAGCTAAACATAATTATCATGATTGCAGGTATTTTTGTCGTAAAGGTTAGTTATACACATTCATATCAAGGGATTTTTGCAATAAATAGTTACAATCCTACTACCAACAGACAAATTGGACATCATCTAGGTGTTTACGGGGAGCAATATTAATTATTTATTTCATAATCATCAAGATTAGCCTAGGTATTCACCTGGTCGTCAGAGTTGGTAGGCGTTGCTTTATTGTCTTCACTTCCACTATCAGATCCATCTTCCTCAAGGAGTGGTTCCAGCCGTCGTCTGAAAACATCCCTATATTTCGACGTAATATTAGTATGTGATCGAATAAAAGTTACGTGGTAAAGCCTAGCTGATTAGTATAGCACAATGCTCAGTGAAAGTGGAAGCGTTACTGAACCTGAAACTAAATACTGCGTTGCAGTAAAGCGTATAAAAGGTAGGTAGAGTTGTATGTACAAGTATTAATGGGATAGATTAGGTACCTTGGAAGCAGTGGCCTCAACGTTGTGGGTCCAGTTATTGTAGGTGCCATTAGTAGTTCATCCATCATTAGTTCCGTATCATCATCACCGGCGTACGATGACGATGATTTTGTAGGAGACTGGAATGAGCACAGATTTCTCGATAAACTATGCATCGTATAAACAGAATTAGATGCTGTAGGATGCCTTGTTGATTCCACAAACTTGTCCAAGACATATCGCGAATTCAGAAAACTGTAATAACCAAAATCTCAAATTCTAAATGCATTTAAACTTTTGTGTTGAATTCACTACTAATGTGTTTAATCATTGTTAGTAGAAGCAACTTATTTCCTATCCTTGAACTAAGTTTCGCAACTTATATGTTTGACGGTTTTGCTTTATCTCTTACCGATAGAGTACCATGCTCTGAGTCAGGCAGGTTGTCTGATAGATCTCCTGATGATGGAGTGCCCCAGGCTTCTTCGCCGCTGGCACCGCTACCTTCACCAGGATCACCAGCTCCGTCTTCTGTACCAATGTTGGTTTTCCAGTCGCTCACACCGAGGCATCTGATTTTTATAAAACTTTGTAATTTTAAGCAAAATATACATTTTGTTATCTAAGGATACAAATAATTAGTTACCTATCTATGAGTGAGTAAAACTAGTCAGTTACAGAATAATAAATATGTGACAATGTCTATTTGACAACTAAACAATTCTTTATCTTTGAGACCTACATATATAAGTAGATAAATCAATATATCTGTAAAATACTACATAATAATACATTATGAAAATACTAATGTTTTCTTTAGAGTGATTACAAATACGTTAACTATAATAATTTTAGTTCTTTCATTATTAATTTTAGATTCTGGCACGCGGTCTAAGAATTAGGAGCTACTATATTAAGATCTATCTACCTAGAGTAGAATCCTATTTTTTATATGATAATTAAAACTATAAAACACTGATTGCACCTGCACCACACATACACTCAGAGGAACCTACTTTTTAAACTAGTAGTAAAGATAGGTGTTAATATTGTTATTATCTATTTAGCATCTGAAAAAATCTACGAAACAAATACGTACCAACATTATTCTTAAATAATTAGCAAACTCGAAATCTACGCGACAAATATTTACAATCTATAAAACTCATACTTATCACTCCCTTGTCCACCGATAGTGCTGCGATCTATCACGTAAAAAGAAGTTTTGAGAACATTGTAAAAAAAATGATTGAGTTTGTAGACATTGGGATCAAGAAAGCCTAAGAAGTTAACAGGAAAGACAGTGTGCTGAAAATTGGTATAAATTAAATGTCATAAGTTAGATATACTCCTAGTAAGTTCATAGTTTCGATTTCTCAAATTATTTTTGTCTCACCTTTCCAAAAACGAAGGTTGCTTGTGCGCTATAGCGGTGCTAGGTACGTTTTCAGTGTAACTGAATATGTTCATCTTCTCGACTACAAAAGAACCTGCTCTTGCAGTCCATCCCATTATACCACCGGCGGCACCAGCCACTGTAACCAATAAAATCAATCAATTCAATATTAGTGTCATGTCCCATTCTTATACTTAAAAACGGTTACAACATTTTTCTTCATTGATACAGTGTGTGATTGCATTATTATTTAGTGCCCTATTGCACTTTTTTTCTCATCAAAACGTTCAGCATTTAGACTTTACTTCTTATTTATGACATGTGAAAATTTGCTGTTGTTTTTTCTAGCCTTATTATGACGTATAGTTAAGGTAGTTTGTAAAACGTCTTTACCTGGATTATAATTTTTAGAAGTATCCGGCTCAGTCAGTCTTACGTTCCCATCGTCAGTCTCATCGGACGGTAGTCTTTCGAGGCTTGACATTGTGCCATACCTATAACCGTTAAGATTTGTCACTGAACAGATAACGATAAATGATTACCTATGTTGGAGATTTATGACGTAGTATACCTTTTGAGCGATACGTAAGGAAGGTCATCAGGGACATCAGGGGAATCAGGAGAGTCATCTAGAAGGTCATCCTAGAACAAAGTTAGTTAATTAGAATATAAATAATATTTAACAGACATTTCGTCGATTAAATGAATTACTTTCAGAGTTACTTACAGTCTTATTAGAGATGTTGTAGTCGGGAGTAGGGGGCACTACAGATATATTAGGAACAGGCGATTCACACTTAATAGATCCTAAGCTAGCAGGTCTAGAGATTGGGTTATTCAAACTAGATGCTGAAGATCTCTTAAAAGGCTCTACTCTCATCAAATGAGCAGCTGGGTTTATAGCAGACAATCCCATTAGCATTAGAGGCCCTAATTCTAAATCGTCATCGGATACATCGTTCGCATTATGATCTTCTGTTTTTTCAGTCTTTTTACTTATGTCACCGTTCATTTTGCTCACAGCTGAGATACCCATTCTAGGAGATCTTCTCATCCCTCTTTCGATTCTGAAGTCAGGTTCATCTTCGTGTATTGAATCGTCCTCTAAGAAGACGGATGATGTTTTCAAACAAGCTCCGATGTTTTCCCTTTTCGTAATAATGTTCATCCCTAAAACTTTGTTTAGGACATTTTCTGCTTTTTGTCGAGTTATTTGTTCTTTTCTGGCTGTCGCTGGCGAATAGCTGGACGTTACCGTCTTCGTTTTTGAAAGAGTAATATTCTCAACACATTTTACTTCGTTTATGTATTTTTCTTGAGCAATCACGCATTGGACTGTATTAGCGATGTTGGAATTGGACATTCTTAGGTCATTAGAACTAGAGTTAAATACCATTGAGCTACACGTTGTATGGCTTGTGGAAAGTGGACTATTCCTACTGCTAGATGATGGACTTGGTGACCTAATGGAATTGTCTTTCCTCAGCTCCAGTTGGCTCTTCGTATGACTTCTTGACATACTCCTGTTTAGGATCGGTGAATCAGTTTTAAGTTCGTAAGAAGTTGATTTGAGCATCTTTTGACTTTGTTCAATAGAGTCTATGACTTTCGCTGCGGCCTGTGGCACATCTTCTGGACGAAGCTTCATGGCATTCTTACGTTCTAAATGACAGAAAAACTTTGGTTTCCTGTTTTCACAGTTTGCACTGCAGGTGCTTGGTGAGCTTTTGGTTGAATTGGTGGTTTGTGGCGATGCTTCTGTTTTAGGCTTGGCAGGAATGACTGGAGGTTCTTTTTGCGATATTAATGGACTGTTTGGTTTGGACAAGCATTTTTTGTGGCATTGTCTGCAGACGGGTATTGTGTCGACTACGACTGGACTCGTGCGGACGGTGATCTGAAAGCAACCCATAATCTATATCATATTCTTAGGAAACTTTTAACTTGTAAAATGTTACTTACTTGGCTTCCAGAGTTACTACTTTTAGACGGACTACGTTCACTTTCTTTCTTTTCGTTTGATGTAGCATTTTTGTTTTCGTGGTTAAGCACAAGCTCTGCCACTTCTAAGAGGTTTAGTTCTCTTGACCTTTTTCTTAGTTCTTCTATACTCCACATCTATAAAAAATCAGTTGTATTGCATTTTGTTTTTTGTACACTTATGTTATTCTTAATTAAAAAATTTAGTATAATCTTTTTAATGCAATCAATAATTTTTACCTCCATGTCCGGTTCAGGAGGGTCCATTTCTTCAGCTTCTGGCAGCTGTGTCATCCACCTCTGAAGATGCATGGTAGAGCCTTTGCTCTTCGTGCTTCGACCTCCATCGGTGGCGCTTCCTCCAGCACCCGTTTGGGTTTCTTGGGAACTTCTTCTTGTCTAGAATTAGTTTTTTTATTAATTTTACTAGTATTTTAGGTGTATGGAATGTATTCAGATCATGTGGATATTTGTGAAAACTCACCATTTTGCAGATACTTACGGTAAGATCTTATCTTGTCTATTATGATGTCTGGTTTAATAAATTAATCAAGAAGGATTCTTCAAATAAAATAAGTTACGAAATAATGATAAAGAAAAATGGTAGAAATTTCATTATCGTTAGCGTCGCAAAACTGAACCTAAATAAATAAAAATATTGAGTCATCGACAAATTCACTTTATTTACGGATATTAGAAATATACTGTTTCGATCTAAACACAAACATCCAAATATTATTTATAACATCCATTAAATTTACGCCACAAAGAATCCTGAATTATTAGTAAACTGTTTTCTCAAAATTACGGTTTTCCTTCATACAATAATTACGACTATATTAAAATTTACACACAGCCAAAGACATCGAAAATTACTGATTCTAACTACGAATTTTATTTTTTTAAAAAAGGTCATACACACAAATAACCCCGAGGGTAGGTTATGTGAACATTTTGCGATGCTAGCGACGATGAAACACGATATCCAGAACATCGGATTACATTGAGTACATTTACATTCGGACAATTATCTAGGTATACATCAAGCGGTACTTACAGTATCACATTCAAATTCTACCATTTTTCATGTACATTTATAAAGACAGGTGCTTTTATATTTTAAAGTATAAGTCAAAGCTTTAAATCAATAGGCTCTAGGTCTATAATGAATTCTACATGATTGATTTTGCGGAGCTGATCGCCAAATATCCACATGACCTGTACAGTAAAACTGCCGACACGCAGAGACTACGCACGGATATAACAAAGATTTTCTTGTCACTGAAAGGAATGAGGTCTGCCAATGGCAATGCTTGACCATGATTCGCCAGCCACACACGATCTATCATTGTGTAAAAAATGGGAATTCTAGACTATGCTCAACTTTATTAATTTAAACTGCTGACGATTTATATTTGTGGCGTCACCATGCGTAGCCTCTACTTCGTCCGCAGTCGGATAATACCCTATCGGATCGCGCAGGTTCACATCTACGGTTTGTACATCACTAGGTAAACATTTATCATCGGTAAGATACTCATAGATAACATTAATTGCTCCATTAAAAAGTTAAGTAGAGTTGGAAGTAGTAGCAAAATCAGCGTGAAAATTGTTTTTATCGAAACTCGTACCAAAAATAATAAAAGCTTTGGTATTTTGTCTACAGGACGGAAGACATGAAGCAAATCGAAGAATACAAAAAAGATAAAGATATCTGTAAGTATTAGGTACACATCTATTTTTTCCTATGGATACCCTATCGTTACATTTTGACACTGAGTTTCTAATTTTGTAAAATACATTAGCATTTTGGCATGCACGTTTCAGATATAAGCAAATTACCCCATTCGAGTCAGTTCTGTAAAAAGTTTGTTAAAATATTCAGAATATTCCATTTTAATTTCTCCAAACTCATCATCATTCATAAGTGGGTATCAGACTTATAAATTAGATTTTCTATCATAATCAAAATACGAAGTTTTAATACTGCTAATGTTCGAAAATATGTCTCTCAAAATTTTGTTTACCACAACCTTATCTTCGACTATAAGCGAATTTCATAACAATCCAACAACTTTGCCCGTGCCTTGGCCGGCCAGTCTACATAACGAAAGCTTTGCCAATCTGGACATCGAGGGTTATACACGCGTAACATGTATAGCACTACGGAAATCCACACTACGTGGTTTTGTTCACGCTTCGACGCGCTTCAAATCAACGCCATGTCCGACCCGAGCGAGGGAAGCAAGCGTTCGCCAGCTCTGGGTCGGACTCTGCTGATCAAAGTTCTAAATACGCCGGTGGCGTCGGCCTTTCCGGCAGAGCCACCCTAGGTATTAGATCTTCTGGCAGGAATATACGCTCCTCAACCGCATGTTTGTATGACGGATCCACATCTAGATCTGCCAGAGCTAGATCAGCTTCGAAAGATTCCCATCTACACTGAGACATTTCCGAGTAATTGTCCCCACCATCTGGAGTCACAAGCGCGCTTGGGGAGGTCGGACGCTCATCGTTTCTCTCAATGCTGGAAGATGATACAAAGTGAGAAGAGAAAGTCTGTGACTCCGCTGGTGAGAGGTTTGCAGAAGGTGTCTCCGGAGTAGGGGCTGTTCTCCACACAGAGCTTAATGGACCCCTGCAAGGTTGCGGGATAGAGCTAGCCGAGCTAGGTCTCATATCGAAGCTGACTCTGACTTCTTTCTCTGGCCGTTCTTCGACCAACATGTTGAGATGGGATCTATAAGAACTGGCTGGTAGAAGAGCCAGGCTCGAGTGTCTTTGGATGCTAGACGCGGATACCTGGCGCTGCTGTGAGTCAAGGGTGGCCAGGGAGAACGTCAGCTGTGGGTCTGGGGAGTCGAGGGGCGAGCCCAGTGGGGTGCCGGACATCGTGTGCGCTCTGTATCTGAAAAGAAAAATTTAAGTTCAAATATTTCTTTTTCTCTCACATTATAACCTAAGTTGCTAGAGAACGTAACTATGGATCACTAGTTTCACCTTGTGTGCTAAAATACCTTAAATCTAGATTACCAGCAATACATGTGCAATACACACAACGTTCAAATTCCTTTGAACATTCCTTTAATACGATCATAGAAAGTTCAATTTTCTGTGTGTACTCACATCTGCCTCTGCAGAAGACTCTGCCAAACTGCCTTGAGGTCAATCGAGGGTGCTCTTAGGGCTATAGTTTGTCTCCTTCCCGGCGTTCTTGGTGAGCAAGAGACAAGGGGAGATTCTCCGCCATTTCTGCCCAGGATCAGTCGGAATTCTGTAACTGTAAAGACAAAACGGGTTGTCTATTCATATATGATTCGTAAATCTTAATCAAATTAAGGGAATAAATCAGAATACCAAAGTCATACAAATCAAAAGTCAATCAAATTATTCACACTACTATTAAAAATGCGACACTTTGGTTTTGGTTCAGGATAGATGTTTGTTACCTCGTCACACACAGATGCCTAGTTCTAATGTTACATTTATACATAGGCTACGCCTGTTTATCCGTGCGTGTGTTTTTATATAGTGCGAAGCTGCAGGCTAAAGCTATTGACATAACAATGTTTAGTACCTTTCTTCCTGACATTGAATTGCGCCTCTGAGATCGTTCCCAAAGCGACCGGTTCTTCAGTGACAAACAACACCCTATCCCGGGAGACAGTAGCAAAAAGCAGTAGATCGCTAAACAGAAGGGCCCAGTAGGGTCTGACTGAGCGACCCTCGACTCTTGAGAGCTCTCCGCCGAAGATCCATTGTCGGCCTGGTGTGCTTAGGACAAAGGGCTGAAAAAAATTAAATGAAATGTTGAGTTCAAAAACTCTGTGATAATAATGCACTTGCTAACTTACAAAATAATAACTAACAGCTAATAAAGATAATGTAATGTTTTTTACCTTTAATTGACGCTGGTTAAGGTATAATATTTATCTGTTCTTTGTTTATTATTTGCTAACTGGACTGGTGTACATAGTTTATAGTTTATTTATTTATCATCATAATGTTGTTACAGTTTTACAAAAAAACCAATGCGTTACAACATGTAAGTAGGTACTTAAAGAATAATACCTACTTAGTAGGTCACTAGGTATATTGCTAATAGGTAGGAAGAAGGTGTAAAACTATGCGTTCTTGAAATTCTGTCTCTAAGTATATCCACAGCAAATTAAATGGTGTCACAGCCAATGTGGACTTTGGATGCTTACCTTACATCTAGTGAACACGAGACGACTCTCCAAATCAGAAACAGAGAGCAGAGGCTTTCCATCACCTGCTAGGCCCATAAGGCCAGATCCAGCCGTCACGTCTTGGTAAGTGACCTGCACGAAGAAAAACAAATTAGTTTTTTTATTTTTTATCATCATTACTCAGCTCAAGATTCTAGTTAGAGCGGTTACGCACTGACGCTACCGAATTCGAGATACACTCGTTTGGAACGGATACAGTGCGTTTCTCGTTTCTTACAACAAGGCGCAGCCAGCGTAGCTTTTTTTACACTCCATGACGATGACAACTTCATTGGCTTCATCTAAATTTTTTTCTTCTTTTTTTGTAAGATGAAACGAAAATCTTCAACCGGTGAGAAACGAAAGAATTATTTATTACTCTTGTCTTGTGGTTCGAAAAGTTTGGTGCGAAACAGCGCTACCCTCTTTCTTCACCATTATATTAGGCAATTGTTTTGTTTGTTTTTCGTTGGCATGGACCTAGGATCGCAATTCGATGTATGGAACTCACCTGCAACTGTTCAACGATGACTTGCAGCTGTTTTTTCTCCAGCTGGTCGTAAGGTCCGGCACCGGTTGCGGAAGCAGCTGCTCTCATCAGCCTCAACAGTTCTCGGAACTGCTCCAGGGGTTTGTGGACCAAAGACGTGATGTCCGGCCTCCGACGGGGGATGGGTGGACTTGTGCAGAATCGGGAGAAAGCGCCGCTTGGGTCTTTTGATTTCTTGACCTGAGTAGAAAAGAGTTTTATGAAAGTTGAGGATTACAGTATCTTTACCGATAAGAATATCTCACGTATCGAACTAGGCGAAAGTTGATCACAAAAGCTTCAAACTGAATTTAACTGTTATTTATCTCAGTGTTTTTTGTATTTGGGTATAATGGTAAACTTATGTGGTTCAAAGTCAGCTTTTCTGTTTTAGTTCCACTGGCATTGATTTCAGTTCATTAAAGAGTCTAAGGCTTTTTCAACAAAGATAATTACAATCAAATAATAGAAACAAAGTTGAAGTAACAATTGAGCTACCTAAAGACTGTTGCAAACAAATTATATGTTCGTAGTAAACCCGCTTAGGGATTATATGTTATTTATTAGATTAGACCTTCTTAGGTTGGTACCCAATAGGTACATGTGTTAGTTTTAGCTTTCCAATAATAGTTCACTGTGTTTGTTCGTGTTAGTTACTAAGTGGTCTTTTATTTTATTTTATTTGTAGTGTAGTGTAATGTTTAATAAATCATTTTCATTCTTTCTTTCAATTTTAAATACTTACTAAGACACAATCAGCTCTCTTCAATCCAAGACAGTACTTTTTGTAGAGACTGAGGAAAAGCTGCGTCTTCTGCAGATACACAGCCACGACGGTTGAGGTTTGGATCTCTCCGTCTTCTTGCACTACCTGTTCTAGGATCTCTTCTGATATCCTGAAGATCTACGGGAAGAAAGCAGAGTTAACGATCGCATTTTCTTAGTAACCTTAATATATTATAATAGGTATAATGCATGCGACTTCAAAAAACCGAATTATTTTTTGACGTATATTCTCTATTGATATAGAAATATTTTTGTATTTTTTGATGTTTTTATAGTGAAATTTAATCATTGAAAAGTCGATATTTTATATCTCAATCGCTAAATAAACGTAACGCTATTGGCAGTTGAACCGTGACGTCACAGTTGTACATTTTTGTATAATCATGAAACTTTGAGTTTGAGTTGAAAAATGTGATCTGGTGATCCATGACGTCACAGAATGTAAGGGCCAACATGGCAGTGTTTTTATCATCCGAACCGAACTTTTTGTTTTTTAACTCAATAATTTAATAAACTGTGTAAGTTATTTTTTAGTAATGTAACCTTAATAATTGATTTAAAAAAACCATGCAAGCATATATTATTGCTTTTGGTTTTCTCTTATGAATATCAGAACATGTTTGTTTGATTTAATTTTACGCTACGACTCCAATACTTACTTCCTCTAGATTCTGGAACAGCAACTGGTGATCACTCGGCGCGATGAGATCAGCTCTCTCAGCGAGTGGTGAGACGAACCTCACCAGTCCAAACTGTAGGCAGGTCGCGTAGTGCTGCTCTCTGGCCACCACAGCTAGGAGGGCGCGCTTGCGGCCGTCGGCGGCCAAGCCTGGAGTCTAGTGGGAAACTTTGAACGTCATTTCTATTGTCACATTGTTAAAATGTGTGTATGCTAGTGGTGTCTTTACAAAATAAAATGGCGTTAGCCTGTGTGAACAAAATAAAAACTGAGGCCTAATTACACTATTATTTAAACAAAATATATTGGCGCCATACGATTAATATAGAGATTTCGTCGTAAATTTATTTGGTATTCTCTTACCATAATATTACAATCTCTATGACTTATAATAGCGTGTCTGTAATGTGGTTGGGCATATAATCAGAATCGTAATAGTCATAGATATGGCATAAACATAAAAAGATCGTGTTAGTAGAATACCAAAAGGTGTTAATGGCGGTGATTGTTACGCGATAATGAAGCGATAATATTGTCATAGTGAGGCGATTGTGTTAGTGGAATCAGGCCCCTGGTGGCACACATAATTGTGACTCTCTATCGTAATTTATTCGCACGTCGTTATCGTCGACTGCGTAGAACTAATCTAGCGAGGCTTTTGTAATGGTAAACTTTTCGTTGTTAGAGAGACGTTTGTCTTACCTACACAGAACTTAACTTGCCTTTTACTGGACCATCAAGCATGATACCTTATTGATTTGAGTATATAATTCAAGTCGAGTCACAATATTCTTACTTCAGTTTTAAGAACAATGCGAATACCTTAGCCCCCATACAAACGTATTTTCCGCTTCATTTGGAAACTAAGTCCCCGATTTCCCCCGTATTGAGGTTTTCCATACATAATCAGATGAAAAATAGGTAGGTTTGTAGTGTTTTAGTTTTTTTTTAAATATTATTAAATGAGAGCGAAACAAATTTACCATGTTTTGACCACCAAATCGAGTCATTTTCAAGCTATTTTTATGCATGATATATAAAGGTTAATAAAGGTTTATTCGAAAATCTGTCGCGCTGCAAACATCCTAAATAAACCATAAAAAATAATTAAAAATATTTCTGAAATCAGTCGGAAAGTACGAAAAAATATCAAAAATGGCGAAATCCCTTCCTAGTTTCTGCAATCGCTCGCTCACACGCAATGCGACACAGGAGGCAAATTTCCAAAATAAGGCGAACGCCGCCGAATGGCCAACACGATGCGATTCTACATGTTTCATGTAGAATCGCATCGTGTTGGCCATTCAGCACAACAAATCCGCACGGGCCGGCCGCTGAGATTTGGGAGAGCTTCGTAGCCTTCTTAAGAGGCAATGACAAAGCGACTTACATTATGTAGTCTATCGTGAACGAGCTGTTGATATGACAAAAAATGGCACGCGTTTTTCATATAAATAAAATACCAGAACTCTCATTATTGTATCTACAATTGAGATGTACCTAAAAATGAATGCAATACGACATCAAATAGGTTGTATATTGTTAAATTTCTTATTGTTGATGATTTTTAGGTCTTTGGCACTTATTCTACTTGTTAAACTCGGAAAGGTCAGAGTCAGAGTCAGAGTTGGAGTTGGAGTTGGAGTCGGAGTCGGAGTCGGAGTCGGAGTCGGAGTCGGAGTCGGAGTCGGAGTCGGAGTCGGAGTCGGAGTCGGAGTCGGAGTCGGAGTCGGAGTCGGAGTCAGCGTCAGTCAGAGTTATGGTCAGAGTCAGGGTCAGGGTCAGGGTACTACTATATAAAGGTGCAGCTTTAAATCAACGAAACACCAAACTAAGTCAAATGAACCAAATATAAAATACAGGACCAAAAGATAAACAAAAAAAATAAAGCAATAAATTTATTTGCACATAAATTCACTAAGCATAAATTAGAAACGAAATAAAAACAACAGGAACCAATTTTTTGATCGAATACAGAAAATAAATTAAAACACAATCATGTCGGCTACGAAAACAAATTATAATAAAACTAAACTATGTTTCATGATAGAAATATCATGCAAATGATACAAAATAAAAAAGTCAACACACGAAATCTAAAGAAAATAAATAGAAAAGAAAACATTGTAACAAAATAAATAATAACGAAAACAGTAAGCTTAAACGTAACGATTCCCCATTTAATGTATTTGTTATAGACTACGCCTAACGTGTTATAACTTAAATACCTAATCTATCTTACTGACCATAAAAGCTTATAAATAAAACTAAAATAAATAAAACTAAACACACATTTTACAACTAAATGGAATGTATGATGAAGTCTATACAAAATAGATAACACAAGAAACTACATAAATGTTTAAAATTCTTCGTCTTCTATGAATGATAAAGAAAGCAAAATAAATCAAATGAAAAAATTAAACCAACCAACGAATCTATGCGTACGTAAACACGTACATAAAGTTACTAGGTGCTAAAAACTTATCAAATAAATACCTATAATCTTTTTTACCCACGCCAGTTCTATCGATGAAATAAATCTAAAAATTTACTACTTTTATTGAATGCCAGATAATTCTATCAAAACTAAACCAATAACTATCTAATTTTTATGATAAAATCTAAACGATATAATTTCGAGAGTCCCACTAGGTCTAATGCTAGCACCACTTTTTGCTCAAAAGTTTGTAAATTCGAAAGACGCGTGACTAGTTTTGAATTTCAAGTTCTCAGACTATGATGCCGTTACCGACCTCTTTGGAGAATGTGACTTGAGGAAGGTGCAGCTTGCGTCTATCGAGGGACTGGCTGGTGGAGGAACAGGCGGTGGGAGGCCTGGCGACCGCGGCGGGGGAGGCCACGGCCGTGGTACGCGGGGATCGGGGCACGGGCGGTGGAGTCGACTCCAGGGGAAAGCTGGTGACCACTTGGGACATGCGCGGTCGCATTGAGGCGGCAGGGGGTGCGTTGCCAGGGATCCGTCTGAAGGTTTCCAGTGTTAGCATTTGGCCGGCAGATCTGCAAAGAAATAACTTTATTAATGATGAAAAGAGGCTAGGGTGTTGTTTGCATGTGATTGACAATGCACTGATTCCCAAATAAAATATGGACTCCACGATAATCAATCAACTCAAAGTTTAAATCATCTGCTGTATTTTATCTTGGATCCCATTTAACTGGCGCAGCGCATAAGCATGGGATATGATATCTATAAGGTATGACATCAGCTGACCTCTAGATTGTTTGCAAAAGTCTGCCTTTAGCTCAATCGATCAGGTATTTCGCGGCCTCCGTGAAAACTTTGATAGATGTTTTCAATTCTTTTATTGTAGTTTCCTTTGTTAATAGATTGTATTCTAAAACGTAATTGTGTAGGTACCTACACAATTACGTTTTAGAATACAAAGAATCATAAAAACTTTTAGCTATTTGTGCGTAGTATTGGTGACTTACTTGACAAGACCCCTGACATCCTCCTCGGAGACAGTGACAACATTCTTGTTGCCGACGAAGACTATGTAATCCCCGGCGCGAAGTCCCGCCCGCTCAGCGGAACCTCCTTGCGCAACTCTCTCCACTCTTGGCGGTCGAGTCCATACCACTGTGAAGCCAAAGCCTCCTCCAGTTCCTCTGACCAGCCTGAAAAAGATTTCAAATTAATACTCTACTCTACGCTGTAGAGGCTGAGAGTATAAGCTGCTTTCTGGGAACTCTGACTTCTGGTGACGACTTAGATTTTTAAGAAATAGTTAAAAGTGTAAAGTCTAGGTAAGTACCTAGTTTTAATTTGTTTCGTTCTGTTTTCCATATCGAAAATACAGTACAAAAATCTTTACTGACATATTTCTAAGAGCTGAGTTAAGTAGTTCAATGATTTAATAAATTAACACACACGCCACAATGCATTACGGCATACATCTTTGGGGAGAATTTTAGTTTTTCAGTTTTAGGTGTAGGGCTAAACAGTTTGTATCTTCTTACTTTCTGGTAGTAGTGAACGGTGTCCGTCCACTCCTCTGAGTTTTCTTCGGTGCCTTCTCAGGGTCATCTGGCGGGTCCAGCTCCAAGTACCGCAGGAACAGGTGCTCGTCTGCCTCGCGTTGAAGCGCGGCTGCCACCGCAGCGGCATTGTTGGCTGTTGAGGGACCGTTAGCTGCTACTCCTATAAAAAAAAACATTATATTACTTACTATTTTGCATGTAAAATATTTTTTTTTGTGAAACAGAACACAGAGCAACCTTCAAGAATTGAGTTAGTCGCTATTCAGTATCTACCCTTTTATTATTAATATTTTAAGAGCTGTGTTATTTAGGTATTTTTATTTTTTTCTAAACTCTCGATGATTTTTAAAACTAGAGGAGGTACTCTTTAAGTAAAGAAATCAAATGAGGAATGTAGAGCTAGATTTAAAACTGGCGACAGCGACAACATGTTATGGGTCAGATTTTGAGTGACTTCATAACCGGAAACTGATTTGGCAATTAAGTCCTTTGTCAGACAAAAGGTTCTAAAATGTTCAATTAATTTACCTTTCTCATTGTTGTCCTTAGTGCCATCGTTGGTGCTGGTGTCGGTGTTGTCAGTGGCCATCTTTCGGTCACTCACTCTGGCCTTCTCATGGGCCGGCCTTCCGTTCGACTGCAGAAAGTAGGTGCCAGTGATGTCGGCTTTAGTCGCATCTTTTAGCGGAAACGAGACACATCCTAGGAACTCGCTCCGCCTGGAAAGAAGAGAAAGGCACTTTAGAACAAATTGTTAAATTAGCTTAGAGATAACTTGTTTTGAATTGATCTTTTTTAAATCAAGAGCCTCAGACATTATATAGTTCATAATGTTTATGCTCAAGTAGTTATGCGATATGGTATTATGATCTGTGGATAAAACTCGTAACATAAATACATTATGTGGTTTAACGATCGAAGTAATGAAAATGTTACAACACCACCCATGATCGTCCCATTAATATGGTATTAAAATAGTAGGTAGCATGACTTGTCAGATGATGGGTGACCCTAATGGGGTCTTTTGTAGCCCATATACCTAATGTGTTTGCTCATGGTGTTTTTTCAGACAGACTTACATAATATGAGTAATGGAATTCACACAGTCATGACATTGTTTACTTGTCTGATGGTATTCATTACCGACTTATATTTAAATCATCATGGCTATCTTTATCATCGTTACCATCGTAGTCAGTATAAACTTCAAATGCTATCGACCCCTAAAAAACCTCGTCTCTTGTTTTTCAAGCACAATAATTAATTTGAAAAATGTAGTTTGAAAGTATTGCAGATAAACTAACGAGCTAAAAGCCTAACAATTTTCGGACAGCTTCAATTTGATGTCAGGGAACTGGCGCTAACCCTATTGAACTCTACAACTTCCAAATTAGTTTGACTAAACGAATGCACTTTCGTGAAGGCTGAAGTATTTGAAACTAGGGCAGAGCGTTTGACCCAAATTCTTACGTAGCTATGATAATACGTTTACTTGCTTATCCACGAAAGTAATGGTTGTTCGTCGGATTATCATCAATTCACGCATCAACTTTAAACTACCAAAGTCCCTTACAGTCCCACATAAAATGATAGTTCGAGATTCTTTTTTGAACGACTTGATTAAATGTATTTTTTTTATTTCTTTTTTCGTTCAAGTTGATATTATTACATCATAGATTGGATTTTATGTCAAATAAGTACCTATAACTGTCATGATACCCGCAGCTGGAACTTACTGGAGTCTGCTACATAATACTGTGTAAAATACTTCTTAAAACATACCTTATGAACACCAGGTTGTTGATGTATAAAATAGTAAATAAATTCACAATTTCACTTAAAAGTGCTCCCTATATTATATTACACCGGTTTTGCAGTTTATTTGGCAACTTGTCTACGCCTGCTTAGTTGTTTACGACTAGCTCACCATCGTTATCAGATCATCCACGCGAGGAAAGGTGAAAGTATTTTACACTTGGAAATGTACTTAGCCATTCGCGTGCTATAAGTTAAGGGGAAAGTTCGCCCGACCTTGATCTAGGGTTAGCAACTTGCCAAGATTTCTCAGTCCTGCTAGTATTTTCGCGTGTGAAATGGTGAAGCTTAGTCTTATTGTCTATAGTCTCGTTTGTCTACTTATTTGAAATAGGATCTATGTATATATCGCCATCGGGTCAAGGTTCGATATTGATTTGTGAACTCTAGCTATTAACTCCACCCACAGTGTTCTATTTGATATAAGTGGTATCTTCGATGTCTGTTCATAATAATAGGGTTGACCGCTATGAATACAAATCGAATTTCATTTACAAAGTTATAGGAGTTTTTTCTGATGAAATCAAGTTCTGTCGGTCAATCCATTTTGGTGCTTCGTTTATCATTGTTTGTAGAGATTGTATTTAGAATTATGAGTATATGGCGCAGCGCATCAGCATTGTCTGCGGGTAGCTGGGGTACGCTTCAGACTCGTATTGTTTTGGATCAGTTGACCTACCTGTAGATTGTTTGAAATAGAATACAGCTAGTTCAATTGTAAATAGTAGTATTAATTTATTTATTTTATTTGATTATAATTTTTGTTTGTTGATGATTAGGAATATAGAAGACATAAAGTGTGTACCTTAACATAAAGCCACGGTCTTTTTTATAGTAGTAGTTACCCTTAAATGTAAAAATACCTTAACATATTAAATATCATAAACTTTCCTACCCAAGTCTAGCTTCCAGTCGACAACTAGCAACCTACAAGGTCAAAGTTATCGTCATACAAACTAGCTTAATTAATATTTACCTCTCCCGCCGACACGACCGAATTCGAATTTGTAGATGAAAAGTTAAGTAACAGTAACACAGAAAGCTGTACGCAGTTACTGTTACTTAACTTTGCACCAAGCAACTAAGCATTTGTCTATTTCAGGCTACTTCAAAAGTTTTGTCTCTTGCGAAGTTTCTTTATTTGAGAAATGTGGGTATCCTCCGGGACTATAATTTGCTTTATCTTTTGATACGATGCCCTGCAGACTTTGCCGGAGCCGAGATGACAATTTCATTTTATATCCCGCCATATCTTTGCTCTGTCATGAGGTTTACAAACTTCTTTCTCTGTGTTCTTTGTATATTTCATTTGTATGTTTCGCTATTGTTAAAATAAGTATGGATTTGTTGTTCTGAATGTCTTAGGCCCATCTTGGTCACATCATTTCTTCAGTAATATTTAATTTGTTTTAATTACAATAATATCTTCTTATTCTTCTTTGTCATACCTGGAACCGTTTTAAATTCAACCTCAACCTCAACAGCCTGTATTGGGCTACTGATGGACGCGCTTCCCCTGATAAGCGCCTTATTGGCATTTATCTCATGGGGTAGTGCCCATAATCCCTACGCTGGGCATGCGGGTTGGGGATCGCAATTCGGTGGTAGAATTGTTCTACAGGGGACGCTGCTACCCGCCCTTCAGTGGATATCCCTCAGTCGCTTCTTACGAAACCCACATTTTTAATTCATTGGTATCTATTTTTTATTTAATACCTAAGTATATTAAACTTTTTTTAATTGTTTATTTTCGAATCTTTTAAAAGTTCTGTTGCAGGTTTCTATCAACCCAATAGGTCTAATGACCAAGTGCTTATGGACTTGAAGAATGTCGATGCAGAACAAGTTCTCACTTTCCTTCAATCAATTTATTGATTTCAAAATTGCCCCATAATAGGTAACTTGTCCCCAACCATTTGCTATGGAGCTTAATTGCAGAATTACCCCATTACAGGTAGCTTTTCTTCATAGCCGCGTGATATTGAGCTTTATTTTCTTCGCTACAAGGCTGGTATTTCATTGGTTTTACTTCTAATATACTCGGATCCTCGATTCCCAGTGGAATTCAGAAATTTGAGCAACTCTGATATACTCGATATCATGGGAAAATTCAATAGGTTTTCTTATAAACACACAACAAGCTTTTTGACCTTTTGAAACCGATATGAAGATTAATAGATTTTTCTGATTTAATGTAGTATGTACTGGTTTGAATAGAGAATCTATTTTTATTACCAAATTGACATTATCAAACTTATTATTTTTAGAAAATACGAAATGTCAACAGCTATTCTCTACCTTAAACATTTACTTTGGTACTCTCTAAATATTCAAATGAGTATTCAGGTTTTAATCTAAATAATATACTAATTTAATATATTTGGCGTTAAAACTTATTTATGAGCACGTGTACGGAAATCACATTGCATTGATTCTAATAGAGTGAAATCGTTTAATTTCCTTGCTAACGGATATTCTAAATCTGCTTATAAATTGTATTAATTCAGGTTTAATCTAGATTAATGGGTTTCTTAATTGCCGAGGATATTGCTAAGTGGTACTAAGGATTTATAGGTATGCAAACATAACATATTAAGCATAAGGTTTCTTGTTCATATAAAAATAAATCGTAGTTTTCTTCTGAAATTCGTTCGTTCTCGTTGCTCTTTGGTAAAATCTAAATATATTGCCCACCGCCAAAGTCTTCTTATCTTGAAAAGGGTACAATAAAACCGGGATAGCGCCGTAGTGACCTTGATTAGGCTCCAAACTGGTCTCGCCTTTCTTGCAACAGCGAGCTTGCCCACGACCTTGGATGCGAAACAATATCAGAAAGCATTTTTCGGGTACATCCACACACATTCTCAAGGGATCACAAAGGACAACATTTATCTTCTTCAAATAAAACATTAAATTCTCCAAACAAGGTTCTTATGGTAACATCAATACAAACATCTATAGGATTCGTGCTTCGCCGGTGTCACAGAAGCCACTAAACATGCAAGGGCCTGTTCCAAGAAGCCTCTGGTGCGTCCATGCGACTATAGTGACGGGGGACACCAAGAGACTTACAAGGGTGATTGTCACTCTTCTATAATCGGCGATGGTTTGTCATCCGTTATATCGGCTGGGAGGCTGTTTTTGCGGGTGCGTGGTTCTGGCGGGTCCCATTCTGGGAGGCTATTCTTGCGACGCAGTTGGAAGCGGGTGGTGTGCTGATGGGAGCAGTGCTGCCGAGGTGGCACTGCCGGATCCTCGCGTCGGGTCTGGCTCAGCCCCGCCACAGTTTGCGATACGAACGACATCTTTAGTTTTTGACTGGAAAATTAGATATGATTATACCTTGTATAAGTTTACGAAGTCTAAGTTATGTTGTGCCTGGGTTTGTCGATTGATAACGTTTTTAGATCGATATTTTATGTCCCATGTCTAATAAGTTCTCACAGTGCAAGCTAGCGTGACAGTAACTGCAATTTAGCAGCTCTGTTGTTTATTCACAAGATTATCCTTACAATACCTAATACGTAGTTAACGCTATGAACGTCCCATTAAGTGACCGGTTAAGTTGTCATTTGAGTAGGTACAAATGCTGTCTACTGCACACTGTCTACTTCACTGTGTGGTATACACCAACCATTAGTTATTAAAGTGTTTTATTGAAACGAAACTATCCCATATAGATATAGATGACGCAACCCAAGTTTGCGTCAACATTGTTATGAGCTTTTGACGTCATGGGAATATTTCCGTGTATCGTAGAGCCCCAAGAATACACGAGGTTTCGCATTACACTATATGTCGATGCCTAGCAGCTAAAATGAAATAACTGCTATTGTACCAATTTTACAGGGGAGAGAGTCAGAGTCAAATCGTTTATTTCTTTAGACTTACATAATAAGCACTAACCCCCGGTTTCTCGAACGCTTGTCACATTGAATGGATAGTCAACGGCTTGTTATATACGCACTGCGGAATCTGACAGCGTGAATTTTAATCTCGCGGAATATAACCTGCGTGCTTATCGTAACTTATACGTACGACGAATAAAATTCCTTGCTATTTTAGCTACCTACAACTTTATAGTGCTCCAAACATTCATATTTTTCCGCTAGTGAACTTCCATTAAGTTACAGAATTTTGCAAAAAAAACCACGCGAGTAATAAAAGCAGTGCGTGTACAGCCTGACAAATTGTCAACAATTTGTCAAAATAATAAGCGTTCGAGAAACCGGGGGTTAGACAAGCAAAATTTTTACTAAATAACCAGCTTGATAAATAGTTATTACTATAAAATAAGAAATAATGTGCAATTGACCACTAGAGAAAGAGTGGTCATAAGTCAACATTCCAAAACAAATGTTACAAAATTTTCCGAACTTCCACAATAGTGATATACCATCAGACATGATTAGATCGTGTGGAACTAATATCGAACGAGCTATTAAAAGTGTATAGCATTATACTGATAGAAGCTGAAGGGAAATAGCACATAAATTATTAGAATCACTTCCCGAGTCACGCAATTTGGAATAACAAATTGGACTGAAATTCAGAACGGAAGTGTCTAATTTTGGAAGGACCTACTGATAAAATATACGTATGTAACATTAATTGATGAACTGAACAAGTGGATAGAGCTCGTTGGATAGACGCAAGATATCGAGGCTTAAGGGATTAAGTAGAAAGAAGGAATAAGGAAAACTTAGTTATACTCTCGCACAATCGACCAATAAGTTCCCTTTCATTTCCCGTTCATTTTCGTAGCATACATCAGTCGACCAATAGATACGCCTTGTTAGTAAAAATAAGAAAAAGAAACACTTCAACATTTAATTACACAATTTGCATTTACATTATGAAAAAATATGAAACATAATTTGTAAAATTCCTTTCAATAAATATTTAGGCTAAAGTCTCAGTGGTATAAGCTAGGCAAAGTCTAAAATAGAGGCTAATGTGCTCTCCCTGCTTTGTTACATAGAAAATTACCTGTAAGCAAAATTTCAGACCAATCCGTTCATTAGTTATGGCGTGAAGAGTTTACAGACATCCATCCATAAAAACTTTCGCATTTATAATATTAGTGTGATAGTGTGATTGCTTAAACACCTCCGAGGGACAAGTTCCCAAGAATGTCGGCTTGAAAAGTTTTCTAGCCCTAAACTACATGTTCCACACATTTACCCAACTATACTCGGAACTGCAATGACTATTGACGGAATGGTAGAACTTGGCCCCGTGCCAGTTACGCCCCTGCCATAAACACGACTATATTGTAGGTATTCTATACTTCTTACTTTATCTCGAGTTTTCTGCATTTTGTCCTGATAGGAAAAGCTGTGTGTTTCATGTAACGCAGAAATATTTTCCAATCGATATCGGAGATTGCGTTCTCGAGCAGTGATTGCTGTTATTGAATTGGAATTGGAACCCTAATTGATGATGAACTACCGGCGTCGGTTTTGAATATATTACGAAAAGGTGAATGATATACAACTACCCGCATCATATTCAAACTGAGATGACACAGTGTCGACGGAATCCATCTTAAATAAATGAATTCGGATGCCTCGGCGTAGAAGAAGAATTTATAAAATTTCCTAAAACCTATTCTAAAATACGGGATTTCATCTTCCGTCAGTAAACATTGTTTTTTTGAAAGAGATCATTCTTAGCGATAAGGCCGCCTATTGTGCAACACTGTTATCTCTATTTTCCTGTTTATTTAAAAATTTTATTGATGTGCATAAAAGTGTACCTTATTTATTATATTGTGTTTACAATAAACGATTTAAAACTCAGAAAATGTATTCAACATGTTCACTTATTTCAAGCTATCTTAAGCATTTCATGAATATCTATTGCCCTTCTCCATTATAGTATTTTTCTAAAAATAGCTGAAAACTGTCTCAAAACACGCGAGCTTACGACAGCCAGACTGACGTAGGTAAATGGATTGACATAAATGGATCGGTAGACTCATAGCTGGCGGGATGATAGTTCATAAGTGTATACCTATACCGTGTCCATTTTGAATGAAGCATAAACGTAAACAAACCGGCCATACTTAACCTAAAATTCACTTTGTTGGCGCGTCCTTTTATACGTAATTTACATTACTTGTCGATTTTAGATCCTCCCTGCAATAAAAATTGCTTATTATATCTGAAACTCGACACCAAGCAAGTGAGATTTTGTTATTTGTGTCGTATTTTGTTTACTAACATGCTTCATTCAGAATGGATAAACCATAGGTAGTCCGACAGTCATCATCATCATCATCATCATCATCATCATCATCATCAGCCTATATTAGTCCACTGCTGGACATAGGCCTCCCCTAATGAGCGCCATAGCGCCCTGTCTTCAGCTTGACGCATCCAGCATCTGCCTGCAGTCTTTCGCAGATCGTCATCCCACCTGGCCGGAGGGCGTCCTACACTACGTTTGCCGAGTCGCGGTCTCCACTCAAGAACTCGTTTACCCCAGCGGTTATCGGTTCTTCGCGAGATATGGCCGGCCCACTGCCACTTCAGTTTGCTAATTCTTTGAGCTATGTCGATAACTTTGGTTCTCTGTCGGATGTATTCGTTACGAATCCTATCCTTCAGAGAGACTCCGAGCATAGCTCTTTCCATAGCTCGCTGAGCGACTTTAAACTGGTGGACCAGCCCTATCGTGAGTGTCCACGTCTCAGCTCCGTAGGTCATGACGGGTAGGACGCACTGATTGAAAACTTTCGTTTTCAAGCATTGCGGTATGGATGACGAGAAGACTCGACGTAGCTTTCCAAACGCTGCCCAGCCTAGCTGAATCCTCCTCTTGGCCTCCTTCTCAAAATTGTTTTACCCAACTGCAGAATTTGTCCAAGGTAAGTGTACTCGGAAACAATTTCGAGAGGGTGGCCATGTACGACGACCGGTCCCGGATCAATGAGGCCATTGATCATGATTTTGGTTTTATCCAAATTCATGCCGAGACCGATGCATCGTGAGGCTAAAGCTAGGCCGTCCAGCATCTGGTTTAGCTCCTCCAACGACTCCGCCATTACGACTATGTCATCAGCGAATCGAAGGTGTGAGATGTAATCGCCGTTTATGTTGATGCCCTTACCTTTCCAGTCCAGTGTCTTAAACATATCTTCCAAGGCACTCGTGAACAGTTTCGGGGATATAACATCCCCCTGCCTCACTCCTCTGCGCAGTTGGATGGGTTTGGACTGCTGGTCCTGTACTTGGACACTCATGGTCGCGGCGTCGTAGAGACATCTCAGCACCTCGATATAACGATAGTCTACTTGGCATCGCTGTAAGGATTCCAGAACAGCCCAGGTTTCGACAGAGTCAAAGGCCTTCTCATAGTCCACAAAGGCCAGACACAGGGGCTGATTATACTCTTCGGACTTCTGTATAATCTGCCTCACTGTGTGTATGTGGTCTATGGTGCCATATCCTCCGCGAAACCCGGCCTGTTCCGGTGGCTGGAACTCGTCGAGTCTCCTGGCGAGACGGTTCGTGATCACTCGTGAGAACAGCTTATAGACGTGGCTCAGGAGTGAGATGGGTCTGTAGTTTTTAAGGAGGGTTTTATCTCCCTTCTTAAAAAAGAGCACCACCAAACTCCCGCTCCACGCCTTTGGAGTTCTCCCACTGTGAAAGACGGCGTTGAAGAGTTTCTGTAGTTCCTGTATAACAGGGGCTCCTCCGGCTTTTAAAAGCTCTGATGTTATGCCGTCCTCACCGGGGGCTTTTCCATTTCTAAGCTGCCTCAGAGCTAGCACAATCTCGTCTTGACTGATGTCTGGCAGTTCGTCGGTATAGTGGCGTGTCAGGGTGGCTCTTGAATCGTGGTCGACTCGTTGGGGACGAGGGGCATGTGCAGCGTATAATCGGCCATAGAAATCCTCTATCTCGGCGGATATCTCCAGCTTCGACAAAACGGTCCTCCCATCGTGCGTTTTAAGCTTCGTCAGGTGGCTCCTGCCAAGCTGCTGAGTGAATACTTTGGACCCTCGGTTTCGCTCTATTGCCTCTTCAATGAGGCGTGTGTTGGAGCTCCGAAGGTCGCGCCGTACCATCTTCGCAATTCGCTTGTTCAGGTCTGACCTGTATGAAGAAGTCGCTTGGGTGGTTTCCCGTCTTTTTGCCATCAGCCCGAGAGTCTCATCCGAGAGTTTGGATTTCTTGCCAGTACGCTGCTTTTGGCAGAATCTGATGCCCTCGTTCCTCAACTTTTCGACCAGATTGTGTAGGGTCTCGTCAGCGTCATCAGTGGGATCCAAGGCAATGAATCTATTCCCGAGAAGCTGCTGGAACTTCTCGGTGCCCGCCATGATCTGGATTGGATTAGGTCGGAGCGTGGACTTCATCAGACGGTTTCTTTCAAGCTTTAAGTTGATATTCAGAGAGCCTCGGAGCAGTCGGTGATCAGATCCGGTATTAAACCTGTTGATCACTGAGACATCTCTGAATATGTGCTTGCTATCCGTCATGATGAAGTCGATCTCATTTTTAGTCACAGTGTCGGGGCTTCGCCACGTCCACTTCCTCTGGGGCGGTTTCTTAAAGAAAGAGTTCATTAAGAACAGCCCCTCCTTCTCAAGGAAGTTGACAAGCATTTGCCCCCTGTGATTCCTAACTCCATAACCATGCGAGCCTATTCGGGATTCGTTGCCAGTCCGGATTCCCACCTTGCCGTTAAAGTCCCCCATAACAACGTTGAAGTGAGCCTTGGTGGTGTTATGTAAGGCTTTGGATATGTCTTCGTACATATCCTCCACTTCATCATCCGAGTGTGCCGAGGTCGGTGCGTAAACCTGAATTACCTTCAAGCTGTACCGCTTGGACAGCCGAAGGATCAGGTACGCTACCCTGGTCGACACACTGGAGATTTCCTGAACGTTGTTAGAGAGGGCCTTGTTGACGAGGAAGCCTACGCCACCCTGGGATGTTTTATCACCCTCGCGAAAGTAGAGAAGATGGCCCGAGTCTAAGGTTACGGTGTCCTCCCCCTCTCTACGGACTTCACATAACCCCAGAACATGCCATTTAATGTTCTCTAACTCCACTTCCAACTGCGCTAGATGGTGATCAAGCCTCAGAGTGCGTCCGTTAAACGTAGCCAGGGTCAAGTTTTTAAGTAATGATCGGTAGCCTGCCGTAGCCCGGGGATTCTTAGCACCCCCTGCCCCGCCGTTACCATGGCCGCTACCATGGCCAGGAATAGCGAGGCGGCCGGGAACTAGGGGCCACTTTTTGGCGTGTGCAATCATTGGGGGGGTAGTGCCCATAATCCCCACGCTGGGCATGCGGGTTGGGGATCGCAGTTCGGTGATATTATCGGTCTACGGGAGGCGCTGCTGCCCGCCCTCCGGTTTATGTCCCTTAGTCGCCTCTTACGACACCCACGGGAAGAAATGGGGTGGTGCTATTCTAGGCCGGCACCACACAGCCATCATCATCATCATCATTCTGCATTAATGTAAGGTAGCATCAAGCTGAGGCTCGAGTAGAATAGAGAAAAATGACATCGCATCGTCATTCATTGCGTAAAGTATTGAAGGGAATGAATTACAAACATTTTACGCATTCGATGACAAAGTGACGTATTTTTTTTCTATTCTACCCTAGAATACAATCCCCATGCTAGGCCTACTGCATCTTTACATGTTTATCATACATATATTTTTATCTCATCAACTTCGCTAGTTTGTGTAATTATTACGTCCTACATTATACCTATCTGTTCTGTGTTGTTCAATAAATGTATCTCTATCTATCTATCCTATATTAGTCCACCGCTGGACATAGGCCCTAATCTCTGTATTCAGCTTGCCGCATCAAGGTTTGTCTAGGCTGTTCTCCAAATCCAGCAAAATAAGCGTCTTGCCCAACCTGTTGGCAGACGAAAAGCTTTTCCATCGTATGTCAATCGTTTCTTTGTTCCAGCGCTCGCTGTAAAAGTGCTCGCTAAGCACTTCCTACTTTCATGTTCAAGCGATACGTCGAAATCGTTTTGTGGAGTAGACTTTGGGCGCCTTGTACCTGCCTGCTCTTATAAAAATATTCAACCTAAGTATTGATTTTTTGCCAAGTTCTATATCGTTCGTTCAGTAATCAGGGAACAAATTATGAGCCACCCAAAAGCCGAGGACATTGAAAATATTTATGTATCATTTTTTTTTGTTTTTGTATTCTAAATCTTTTTTGTTACATAAATAAGCACGAAGTGATTTTATCCTGAAAGTGAATCGTGCTAGATAAGCCTTCGTCACGCTAGATAACCTTAAATTATTTAGTTAGGTATTCAAATGAAATATATGACCTTATTCATATTTAATGTTCAGTATGGTCTAACGCTGTCTGATGATGGCTTAGAATTTGCACTACCCCAACTCTTTCCACGGTCGTCGTAAAAAGCGACTAACGGATGTCCACCGGTGGGCGGGCAGCGGCAGAACAATTATATTATCAAACACTATTATCATACTGCAAAATCCACAACCCGCATGCCCAGCGTGGGGACTATGGGCATTACCCGGGGGAGGCCTGTGTCCAGCAGTAGACCAATACAGCCTGTTGAGGTTGAGGTTCAGGGATGGTCTAACGGAAATAAAGCACTTTGACTTTTGACTTTATCCGCCCTACTGGCAAACGATACAAGAACAGGACAGAAGTTCCAAAAACAGAAGCTAAACCATTATAAATAAGTTATTCATAAAATATGTCCCTAATAGTGTCATTAGCACCCAGACAGAATAAAACTCGCAGACGAGTAGGCTCTGGCAATATGCCAAGACAGTTAACCGTTCGTTTAATAAACTAGTGAAGTTTAATTGCGGATAGCCTTTGAGGAGTTGACAGCTAGAGCTCGGTCAAGGGAAATAGGATTCTAGAGAGGCAGTGCCGCTTCTAAGAGATTGATAAGTATTAAAATGAGGTTTCATGGCGAAGGTTAATTTCATACGTAATTTTTTAAGACTTTATTTTGTAAGTCAATCTTTTACTACGAGTACCTATATAAACAGTTTTATAGTGAGTTTGAACTCAATTGATTATATTCACTGAGACCTATCAATGCAATAATTTAAATACTGAATACGAGGGCGAGGTTATTTATCGCCGCGCCCACCTCGGCTTAAAATATCAAAAAGTTTTAAATTAGGTTTATAGGTCTTAGAGATGCTTCAGGAAGAGTTTTTATAAACAGGAACAATGTTATTGTATTGAACATTGTAGGCTGAAGGGAGGAGGGAGCTTACGTTTTATCCAAGAAAAACGTATTTTTGACGTTCCAGCTTTTTTAAACTGGAAACTAGATTTTTGTCCTGAACATGTTTCGACAAAAAAATTTGCAGCAAGTAGTTGTCCATCGCGTGGAATTCCAGTTCTACTGTTAGCGTGAGTAACGAAAATTCATTCATCTACCTATACATTTCACACTAATATAATAAATGCAAAAGCTGTAGTATGGATGTTTGTTACCTCTTCACGTTAAAATCTGACCGGATTGGGGTGAACCTTGTTGCAAATAGGGGGTCAGTTCGGACTTCTATTTGTCTCCTTAGAGTGACAAGGACAGAGCAGATGAATAAAGAATAATTCGAAATTTAGCATAGAGACGAGTCGCGTTGAGAACGTTTTTTTACTGTTTTTTGCTCTAAAGACGAACCGTGTTCGTATTTTAGGCATTCCAGACCATCTGCGCCCGCCAAAAGTCCGGTAACGCTGTCATGACCATCTGCGGTCAACAGCATTTTAGTCCATTCGAAAAAAAAAACGTATTTGAGGCCTGAAATCAAAATTATCCAATAAATCAGTTTGGGAAACAACGCGAGTGAAGTTGCGAGCAGAAACTAGTTTCAAACATTCGTGTCATGTTACGCTAAGCTGCTAAATGTAGTTTTTATTAAAAATGCTGTAAAAAGTGAATCATGCAGCAGAAAACCAAAATACAGATATCCAACTTTTCTGGCGGAAACCACGCGAAAGGAAAACTTTAAGCTCGTCAGCAGCACACAAAACGTTTTCAACTTTTTGCGCATCACAGTTAGCTTTCGCAATGTGGTCATAATAAAAGTTTAGAAGCAAAAAATGCCAACTCTATACCTAAACACCAACTAAACTTTTTGATCGCACGAACATTAAAATCAAAATAAAGTATGGACGGTGTCATAATATGGACTAATTTCTGCCCGCAGCTTCGCACAATTTTTTTCTCTGGAAACGTTAGATCATTTCTATTTCATAGGAACTGAAAATTATTTCTTTTATTTTTTTTTTCTGGTCTGGAGCTACTGCATCTATGCAAAATTTCAGCCCAATCAGTTCTATGGTTACGACGTAAAGATGTAACAAATATTCATCTGTACCCATCCAGCTATACATTTTACACTTAATTTAAATATCATGAACAGAAACATCGGTGCCCATGTTCAATGTTCATTCTATATTTACACTTCGTCATACTGATGACCAGAGAGCAATTAAATCGAATGATAGATCGATATTGCTCTTATTAGAGTCAATCTAATCCATACCCTTTCATATAGCTGATACAGTTCAATATTTACAGTCATTAAGTTTTATAGCGTCCCTTTCATAAAGGCTGATGATCGAGCGAGGCGACCATTAACAATGTAGAGCAGGCATAAAAGTAATTTGTGACGGAAAAGCGGAAATGTGGGTAAAGCAATGGTAAAGTCCCTTGTTTATGATTAGGGGACGGGCGGTAGGGCTGATGGGTTTACAGATTTTAAAATCTTTAAAAAGATATTGGTGTTACTTCTGAAGGTAAATTAGGATAACGATTTTGAAGCCTTTGTTAAAAAGATTGAAATTAAATGAAAATATTTATTGAAATTGAAATACATACTTCCACAATACGGGCAAAGCTATGCTATGCAACTCACCCCGGCTTCTTTCTATTATAAAAACCGCATCAAAATCCGTTGCGTAGTTTGATCTAAGTTATATTATAGGGAAAGACAGACAGCGGCCAGCAACTTTGTTTTATACTATGTAGTGATTTGGCATGTAGAGATCGGGAAAGGTTTGTTTGAGGAGTTACAAATTGATATAGTCTAGGAATTGACTTAAAGAGTATATGGCAGAAGAAGTTTTACATCATTTAAAATTTATATTGCAACTCAAAATTTGACGAGTTTGCGATATTGCTACATTCTGGAATAATCTCATCCGCAATACTAGGTATAACTTACTAAACAAAAATTTACGAAACAAAACTAAATAACAAATACTTCAGAGTGCAAGAGAAAATAAGTATTTCTACTCTCAAACGATGATTGTTCTACAATTCACATAACCCTGTTGGAGAGAAAGCATTCTTACTTCGCATTACAATATTTATGAACTCTCAATGATTTACGTACCTACAAAGTAGGTAATTATGAAGCTACAGGAATATTTACTAAGTCGAGGGGGCAACCCTAAACAAGAAGGGCTCCAAAGAGTTTTAAAACTTTTCACGGAGTTGTGAATTTGCGTTTTAGAGATTTGGTTTACTTTTTGACGGGAGCGAAAATTAGGAAAGCGAGTTTAGGAGATTTTTACCTCGTTTCGTAAAAGTTTACGAGCGCTAATGAAATTATATTACCTACGATGAATTAATATTATAATTTACACATTTACAGCATCTACGTCCACTTTTTTTATAAGTATTATGCCATGATAGTTTATGGTCGCGGTTTAGCATGCGTTGTTTCTATGGGAAAGTTTAAAGGTTATCTTATCTATCATATGGGATATAACGTAAACAAAAGTTGGATTTAAGAAGTGAAAATGCTGAAAATTAACAAGACGATTTAGGAAGTGGTCAAGTTAGGAAGTAGACAAGGCCGCCCAGAAGGGTTTTTATTTGTACATATGCTGTGTTATTTCAGGATAGTACATATATTAAAAATTTCAGTCCGATCCGTCTAGTACCTAGTCGTGAAAAGAATAGGTATTATTCGTCCATCCATCTAAACATCCAAACTTTCACTTGTACCACCTAATATGTACAAATGTATTTGTCAAAAATACACGAGCAGAGACTTTTTTCATAGTTTAAAACGAACATTATTTCTTAATTGCACCCTTGGATCAATTGATCGATTGAAAGTAGAGCAAAAAATATCGGCAATACCAATAACTTTTAAATTTTTAACTCGCTTTACCAACCTATTGGATTAACCTGTCACGTTCCAATATTCATCGCCGCAACATTTTTCATTGTCGAACTCCGTTTGGGGTAAAATAAACCCGATTTGGGGTACGACAGACCCCGTTTGGGGTACAATAATCCCGGGTGTTACGTGGGCCGTGATGGCCGCTCGTAAAACGTAAATGAGCCGCAGGCTACCATGTTTGTCCACTGCCCTGCATTTGTGTACTTACCTACTATTAGAAACACGCTACTACTGCCTGTAGGCATTGAATACGAAAACAAGAACAACAACAAAAGTATGTATGCTACTTTTCATGTTTTTGTATTGAATGTATGTCGATTGAACGAATGATGTATATATTGTTTCTTCATACCTATTGAAATTATGATATTTTGCAGAGGTATAGTCGTAACCTAATTTTGACTTTCAATGCTCTGAACTATTTTTTTTATCAATTTTGTGTTTAGTAATAATTTACATTGCAAAATGGGAAAAAAACATGTTATTTTGTGGGATTACAGCTACCTTTGTCAGTTTCAAGACCAAATGTCTAGTGATTTAAAAAACAACCTGAAAAAATCGTATATTTACAACATAGGATACCTAATGGGCGAACCTTAAGAAATATGAAGCGCATGCGGCGTACCACGCCTCAACACTCCCCAAAACATCTATTAGCTCCATTTACCAAACACTCTTTGTTCATGCCTACCCATTTAGATTAGTTGGCTTATAAAAGCACGTGGCATAATAGTAGTGCCTAAAACAACAACACTTTCTCATAAAAGACTATAAAAATATTAGCGATACTGGCCAATTCCTCTTGTTGTTTTACCCTTTTTCCCAACCCCAAAAGACAAGAGGACGTAACGATAGGTCCTAAACAAGCAAACGATCGCAATGGGGCCACTGCCCATCGTTCAAAGAACGTAAAACCAACGTTAAAGTTTACTATCTCTTATTGATTTACGGTTAACTTTGTCAGCAGCAATTTTGCTTCTGGGTTTCTCAGACCTTATTTTAGAGTCCAAGTAGCGCCCCCTCTAAACGTGTTAAATGAAATGTAAAATATGTTTCTAAAACTTAAATTTATAAAATTAATAGGCTTAAGTCTAGCGCCAGATATTCCAGATATCTCTGAAAAAACTTTTATATCATTTCGGAATCATTTTCTATACATAAGCAAAGAAAACGCGTTCGAAGATACCGAATAACAAACAGACATACAAATAATAACCATTTGCTGTAAGAAAACTCTTTTAGGGTTAAACTCGCCTTTGTACATTCAATTAATATAACCTGTGTGTGTGTGTAATAAAGAATTTAAGAAAATAACATACCTGTAGATAGAGATATATACAATATGAGAACCTTCTTTTCTGAAGTCGGTTGAATAGATCTTTACTAGTCATTATTATAGCAGTACTAGGTCACCACACCACGTCCAATGTCCATTAGTTATGTATGTTAGTTTGTTTCATTTGTAATTCTATTACGGAAAAAGTACGCGTTGGCCTTTACCTAGACTACTATATTTGTTGTATCGATTACGTAGCTTGCTTACCGTACCTACGTTCACAAAAAGCTTATAAATAGGTTGGTAGGTACGTTATGATTGGAAAGGCGAAATATAATTAAAGCAGGATAGGTAAAAATGACTCCATTTTTACCTATCCTGCTAATTATGCTTTCTCTTTCGTGCCTTTCCCGCTTTTTTAAACAGTCAAAAGCCGGATTTCCACCGCGAGCGTCCTCATTTTAACTCGCTTGTATTTCCACCAACAAATAGTCGAGCGGAAAAGAGTGAGCGAAATGAACGCGTTGAAATTACTCCACCCACTCATCTCATTTCCCGCTCATTACCCTTTCGCAGTGAAAACCCGAACCGGTCAACGAAATAAAGCGTGATTGTTTCTTTTGTTATATAATATGGTGATAGTGATCCAGTATTTGTCAGCAATACTCATAGCATTGCAGGCGGGCAGCAGCGACCCCTGCAGAACGATTCTACCACTGAAATGCGTTCCTCAACCCGCATGCCCAGTGTGGGGATTATAGGCATTACCCCCATGAGATAAACGCCAATAAAGCGCTTGTTAGGGGGACGCCTGCGTCCAGCAGTGGACCGATACAGGCGGTTGAGGTTGAGGGCTTAGGTGATGATACTAGAACGGCTGAAGAAATCGGCGCGGAATAGCAAGCAAGGTTCAAAAACTCTAAATTAAAATTATTATACATATATGAATTTATCAAATCAATTGAATTTTGACCCGTCGCGATACTTTTTTCTATTGTACCTCAACCTCATTACGTCTGCATCGCCAGTATTAGTCTACTGCTGAATGCAGGCCTTATCTCATAGACGGTTTTTTTTATTGGAAACTAACAAAAATGCTCTACATATCCAGCTTTCCTTTGTAAATTCAGCATCATCACATTGGCTTCTAGCCAATATATCGGGACACTGGAACATAGGTTCCTTCTGATATGACATTATGACCTATTTCTACAAAATGTGACCGGATTTTTCAAGGCTTTCCGTAAAAAGGAAGCGATACAAGGTTTTTAAATCAAAATTAGGAAAAATGGTATATATATAATATAAAATGATAAGCAATATCAATATTATTTATCTACAGTCAACACTGCCTTTACTAAATAAGTAGAAAAGTACGTGATGTAAACAATAAAGTTTTACTAATAGGGATCGAACAAAACCAAACAACGCAATGATAAAAAAAATCTAAAAACCGTCAAACAATTGTTTTTTTATTGAATATGGTAAAGCAGAAAGTGAACGTGCAGATAAGATAAGATATTTATATATTATAATAAGATACTGATGGAGCACGCTTTTCCAGAAATAACTTATTCACTATTATATTATAATATGTATTCACTCGGGATAACTTAGGTACCACCTAAAGCTCTTAGGCCCGTATTATGAAAGCTTGCTCAGTCATCGATGTATGCTTCAGCAACGCTTTTCTATGGCATAAACGTCACTCAAGCATAGCTCTATGACTGAGTAAGGTTTCATAATACGGGCCTCAGTGTAAGACGATGATATTCAAGGACTCAACTCATCAGAACTGAATGAGATTTGCTCGGATGGGATGACCACCTACTTCAAATGAAATATTTGGTTTCAGAGTGAGGTCCTAAAGTATTTCTAGAATTGTTTGTTTGTTATGAGCGTGAATTTCAGAAGCTAAATTAGGGCCTATACTATAAGAATAGAGATAGAGTCAGTCTCTATTCTTATGCCTATACTAAGGTACGAAGCGGATCTTTTGGATAGATCAGGAGATAGAAAGGAGGTTTGTATAGATACCACATAATATCAGGAAGTATCACATCAACTTGGCAACTCGTTTTAAAATTGCAACATGACCACCTACTTCAAATGAAATATTTGGTTTCAGAGTGAGTTCCTAAAGTATTTCTAGAATTGTTTGTTTGTTATGAGCGTGAATTTCAGAAGCTAAATTAGGGCCAAATTTTAATGGTTGTTTTTCTTGAGTTTGCCGGGGAAAATAGTAATGGAAGAAAACTCTAATGCAACCCCTAATTCATTTTATAGACGACAGAGAAATAATTATCAATCGGATAACAATAAACAACGCTTAGAGATCGAGTAACAAACAATTAAGAATTTTGAAAACCTCCCCTTTTGAATTCGGTTGAAAATTTAAGAATATGTAGGTTACCTAATCCAATAAGAAAATCGACCAACGTTGTTGTGAAGCTAAATGATTGACGACAATAATATATGAAATCTTATAAGAATGCAAGATGAGAGGTCGTTTACATACCCACGTTGTGACGATTGAAATGAGAGGGGAAGTAGGGGAGAATGTGGGACAAGGGTAAGAAAACAGGGGTGACATATTAACTCGATATGTTCTATTGAATTGATAGTATGAAGGATAAACCATCGATCGATTCTTTGAGCTACTTTTTAAGTAAATAAATTATGTACAGTTGCTCAGTGATCCGTCACTGTACATAAATAAAGGTAAAGCGTTCATTAATAGATAACCCCTTGTAATGCTTGTAGTAAAGGAGGATGGGCACAAATGTATGGCGCCTGGGCCTGGCACCAATCGAACTGATTGATATGTCGTTGGAAAGCCTGTTCCTGTAGAATTAGAATATCTAAGGGGCTACTCCCGGTTCCTTGTCCGTTTTGAGTAATTCCACTTTGAAAGATGTTTATTTTGATGAGTTTTTGACCCTTTCTATTAAAGTACTACTAAAACGGTGCATACCTACCTCAATAAATCAGTTTTTTTAACTTTTAGCATTGTATTGTATTTACAATATAACATCATCATCACCACCATCAGCCTATATTAGTCCACTGCTGGACATAGGCCTCCCCTAATGAGCGCAATAGCGCCCTGTCTTCAGCAACAGGCATCTGCCTGCAGTCTTTCGCAGGTCTTCATCCCACCTAGCCAGATGGCGTCCTACATACGTTTGCCAAGTCGTAGTCTTGACTCAAAAAGACGTTTGTTATTTGCCTTGATCTAGCCCTCTTCGGCACATTACACAGTTCCGGTAACGATACATTGCAATACAATCGGTAATAAAACAAAATAAAATAACAAGGGTTTAAAAAGGTGCGAAATAAAAATCATTTGCATGCAACATTTTACATAGCGTGAATTTTACATAGCGTCATTGTTTCACTAGGAGCGAAAGTAAATTATTTAGTCCCGAGACGGGGAGGGCAGCGTGCCAATAGTTTTTATATCTAATACTTTTAGAATTAGATATAGGGCTGAAAAGTATTATTTTGGTTTATAAAAAACTATAAACCGACATCAATTATATAGATCCTATGTCAGAACTAGACCAAATAAAAATGGGACCACACGAGAAGCACCAGCTTTCATATAAAAAAACAATTATGAAAATCGGACCGCCCAGTCAAAAGTTCTGAGGTAACAAACATTTAAAAAATACAGTCGAATTGAGAACCTCCTCCTTTTTTTGAAGTCGTTTAAAAAGGAATAAGCACATCAAAAGAACGCCATTACCGTTGTTACAAAAGAAAAGACGGATAGCTGTATGACTCCATTATCCATTAGGTATATGTTATTTTTTATATCACCTGGTACATACATACATAGTTATTTTGGTAAAAGGTCAAAAGAGAAAATGTTTTTACGTTCAGGTCGCTACATGTTATAGCCTTCTTCCGCTTTAGGAACAAAAAAAATATAGTCAAATAGAGAACCTCCTCCTTTTTTTAAATCGGTTAAAAATTGAAAAAAGTACGAAAGACATAAGCGGACCTATCTGCCGTATAGTAGGTATTAGTGACAGATAAGTTCTCTACTCTAATAAGTCTATTATGTCCAAAAATGCTGCGCCGTGTCAGGGAGCCGGCGAACAACGAATACCAGTTAATGATTCACTAAGTAGTACCTACCTAGAGTAATTCACTGATTCGGAAAAAAACTTGTAGCAATTAATTAAAATTAGGAGAGGTTTATAAGTAGGAGGGATTGTCATCTACACTCATTGATTTTCGCAAAAATGCTGAAATTGATTGCCTGGAAGAAATTGGTTATAGCGATAAGGCCGCCCGTTGTACTGTTTTACTTAATTAAGATTCAATATATTTTTTGTATCATTTCTTATGTTATAATAATAATAAAGTATGCAGTAAAAACGATCAACGTGATAAGATAATAGGATTTTGTTATTCTATTTGTGATAAAAATTCAACATCTTTTTTCGAGTATATTTCAAAACGGACAACTGCAACAGTTTTATCGTAGTATAATTTTTTTGTTCTATTGAAAAGAGCTATCCAACGACGTATGACTCATCTTGATTGGACAAAGTACCCAAAAGGCCCAAAATGCCCATCCTCCTTTATGTTCACACTGTCAGTTAAGTATGTTAGAAGTAGTTTCTTTCTGTAAAATAAAGATAGCAAGCTGTATAAAACAACCTAAAATTATTAGAGCAAAAATAATGTACTGTTAAACCGTTAATAATTATCCGAATTGAAACTCGTCAGTTCTCTATGAACGCCTCTGTAAATATGTACATATTTACCCAAATATCTTGTTACACGGTCAATTACGATGAAAGTTGTATTACATTTTTACGCGTAAATCTCATGCACCAAAAAGAATGCAACGATGTTGTTGTTTCTAACGCAAAAACACAAAGTTTATCATTATTGCTATTAGGTTCTTTTGTTTTTAAAAAACTACCGATCGCGTGAATTCATAATTGGATAGGTGTGGACTTTATGTACCTACGTACTACCCCAGTACCCTGTAGAAATATCTACCAGATCGTAATCTGTGACTCGATCTGCAGTAGCAGGTACCTACAGGAAACTCTATCCTGCATAAGGGCGGGCGGATTATCCTGAGATAACGAATCCAATAAGTACTAGGTGTGGGTTCCTTCAAACTAATAAATTATGTCAATGGGTAAGTAAGTGGCGGAAACGTCGACCATTTTAAATCCGTGAGATCATTTCCGACTAGTTTGTATGAATTGTATGAATTGCGTTGTTCAGATCAAAACAGTACACATACAGCCTTACCTAAAACACAAGGGTCCACTTTCTTAAAGAACACACAATCACTAGCACTTTTCTTTCTTAATTTCCAATGCGTATTTTTTGCTACAGTAAACTGGGGCAAAACGACAGCGGTTCCGTGGAATTCTTACGCGCAACTGCCCGGGTACCTCACCAAGCTGGATCGATGGCTCTACGCCTGCGCGCTGCGATCCCCGCCGTGCCAACCCCCAATATCTTATGTATGAGTGAGATACGGAGGAAAAAGTGAAAAAAAGCTCTCTTTGCCAATGTTCCACTAACTATTATGTTGGACCCAGGGGTTTTGTAGCGCTTTATGTGTCTTTCATGATTGTCTATTGAGAATTTAAGAGCTTACGTGATACCCATGAAATAAATATGTATTCAACTCAGAATTTACAATCTCTTCAATGTAGAAGGCACCACAAAATAATTGTACTACTGAAATGTAGGGCGTAGAAGTTTTTTTGTAGAGTGGTATAATTTTTATATTATACCATTCGAATGCCAAAATTTGATTACCGAGGTACTTAAAATTTACTCATACTAGACAAAAAATTGCAGTCGATATCATCTTTCTCGTCCGTCATCTCACAGTCTCTAGCTAGGTCATCTCCATTAACCTTAAAACTCTTTCTTCTCAAAATCTTCTTCATATAATGCTTGCATAATTTTAAAGCGCCATTTTCCCAGCATCTACTCTTCTTTAAGCAATAGAGATAACGCGTCTCATCTAGATATATTGAAGAGTACTAGGTTTTAAGGTCTCGCGTGTTGGCAAGTTCAACTTGATATGATTTTTATGGATCTTCCAGCCATAAAATATATCTGATGCTTTCAATCTTAGGATCATCGGAATACGGTAACTTTTCATAAATTTTGCCTCACCTGTAATAGCGTATTACGGAGAACTTTTAAAGCCTTTCAAATTCCAGCTTCATTAAAGAATAATGGAGTCGGTATCGATGTCTCAGCTAGGCAAGCTTTGACGTAGGTAATAACATTACGTTGACGTAGAAAATACGGCGATAAAATAGAGGTTATATTAAAGCAAGTAGATATTTAAACTACTTAAGTGTATGGATAGGGTGTTCGTTGAATTCAAGAGATGTTTTTAAAACTACTGGTGTTTGGCTGGAATTTGTTTATAGCATTGAACATAAGTAGTATGTTTATAGCACTGAACATAATATGTTTAGTTTTATAATCAGAGCTCCATTTTATGCAAAACACACTAGGAATATGCCTAGTTATGCACTGCCTAGCAACCAAGTGGTATAGATATTAAGCCTCATGTGACTTAATCGGCAAAAACCATTCAAAACAGAACACAGCATATCTGCTAGAACTTTGAAACAAAATACAATGATCACTATTTTTGCAAAGTTGCTATATTGTTCCAAAGTTGCTTCAGCTGAAATTCTAAAAGAAGTAAACGTATTAGCCAAAGCCGCCGATGTCTTCCTGTGGACTCTACATCATTATCATCATCAGTCTAAATATTAGTCCAGTGCTGCACATAGGCCACCCCTAATGCGCGCCATAGTGTTATGTCATCAGCTTGCAGCATCCAGTATTTGCAGTATTTCGCAGATCGTCATCCCACCTGGTTGGACTCCACATACCTGTATTTTTTATCCCGATGCCACACCGATATATGGATCATCTGATGATCATACACAGCGGTAGGTAGTGGCAGCCTCAGGTGCCTCTGGAACTCGGGCTCCCGTTTCCCGTACAGCACCGAGGTTCTTTGGAAGATCGACCTTTGAGAAGGTAGAGATTGGGTTTCGGTCATTCCACTTATAACGACCTGAAAAATAAAATAAAATATACAATTAAGAAAAAGTCAACTTATAAAAGTCATTCTCATCTCTTCGAAAATGTATTTGCATCGCAGTTGTAAAAGATGTCTCAAATAAACTTCCTGATTCCCTTTTCAATAATAATCGTTGTTGCGTTGTTAAAAATGTTGAGAGGTCTTCATAATAATTTTAATACTGACCTTAGCGTAAGCGTTGATGTCGTCTGTCTTCCCAGTTCCAGAAGGCCGTTGCAGATCTCGGCATCGAATCACTGCAAAATAAACAAACAATGATAGAAACTAACGTATGCAAGAAAATAATAAAATAAGTAGTAAATGGAGTTCGATAGTCACCACTCACCGTGAACGTCTATGACGTCATTCCTCGTTATGATTTCCAAGTCAATTGTCCCTTTCAGCGCTTGAAAGCGATCGCTGCTTTGATCTAAGTTATCCATCCGATTGCTAGCAACGCTGCTGCGCTTCTCCTCACTGCTGGATATGCTGGTCTCTTCTGGAGAATACGTCAGGCATCTCCTTATAGATTTATGCTCAATGACAGGCGTATACCCATCTATTAACATGTCTTCATCTAACTTGCTTGTCTTGTGTGCCCGTTCTTCACTTAGTTCTTTGCCAGGTCGCTTGAGATTTGGCACTGGAGTGATTGGACTAGGAATGCCATTCAGCAAAGTTAATCCGAAGTGTTCTCGGGTGCCTGGTTCTTTGTTCGGCATCAAGCTACTGTGTGACACGTTCGATCTTATTGAGTTGTTGGGAAATTGTAAGAAGTCATCGTCGTTTTCTATCGGATAACATAACGGAGAGCTCAGAGGTTCACACACAGAAGTACTTGGCAGTTCGCAAGCAGGACTTGGCATACCAATGTCTAGTGTAAGAATGGATATTTTAGCATCTTTTGGTTTCCATTGGCTTTCGTTGCTCAGTGTTGATTTCTTTCTCCTTATGCACCTTTGCCTTTTCAATCTTAAACTGGCGCGGTTGTTTGCTGCTGAGTATAAATCTGGAGTAGATTCTGTAAGATCTTCTATGCTGCTCTTGTTTATTGAAGAACACATTGATCTTGACCTGATAAGCGATATTGTTTTGGGTACTTCGGGAGCTACTCTTGATTTTGGAGAGATGAGGTTTTCTGGTGTACAAACTTCTCTCTCATTGTAGCCGTCACCATCATCTAAAATGAAACACCCTATTGGAAGATTTTTCAACAATTTCTCGTTAACTCTGTGTACGGGTTTCATCTTCTTTACTGGAGTATTTCTGGGCGAAACAGAATTTTCCCTAGACAAGTTAACGTATTTTGCTTCTTTGATAAGGTTAGCTTTGTTTTCAGCTTGGGGGTTGACAAATAAATCTTTGACAGCTTCAAGAGTGGGAATTTCTTCTTCAATAGGTATTCTGTTGGCTGGAAGTCCATTTAGCATTCGTCGTTTCGTTTTTACTATCTTTGTGCTTTTAATTATGTCTTCGATCATTCGTTCTAATGTAACATCGCCCATTTCGGTCGTGGAAACTGTAGATTCTGTATCGTGTGTTATCGAATCTTTTCCGAGGATAAACTTATTTTCCATTTCAGCAGATACTTCCTCATCTCTCATTGGGACACTAAAAGGCATCTCGATTTTCGGAAAATATTCCGATACGTCGTTAGTGAAAGGCACTCTTTGGGACTTTGTGTGGGTGCTCATGGTGCTAAATCTTAATTCCGCTAACTTTACAGATAGTGGTGTTATTGACATCGGTGAGCAAGCATCCCTTACTAACGTATGGGTGTCTCTCTTATCTACAGACGGTGATTTGAAGCAACTTTGAAATTCATTTGATTTCTTTCTTGTCCTTTTGAGTGGGCGAATATCGCGAACTCCGTTCTCTTGTTTATTGAAATAGAGAGGGTTATCCATAAAGATGTGATGACCGAAAATGGGCAAAGTTTTACCTTCGCTAGATTTATCGATTTCAATAGGTTTTTCTGTACAGTTTATCACTACATCCTTATCATATTCAATTTCCACTAGACCCTCACTCATCGTTTTGGTGGTGCACACTGGCTTAGTATTTTTTATTTGTTTGCTCAAAGCAATGGAGTGTCTATCATTAGTTGTTACTACACTAAGCCTGTCTGACAGATCATTTAATGATGGTTCAGACGTACTGTGACTAAGTCTCGGCGAGCTTAATGAGTTTCTATCTACACTTATTCTTCTCTCTGATCTATAAATACTATTATCTCTGTTAAATATATCATTATTATTTACACTAGTCATTTCAAGTTTTCTTTTCTTCGCCTCTCTAACTCTTCTGCTGTAAGTTGGTGGTGTTGGAGGTAAATCTGGAGGAATATCTTCCATCGGGCTATTGAAGTAGAACTTTCTCCTCTCATAGCTTTTGACTGGAGTGACTGAAGTTGGTGTTATGTTGCTAACGTCTTTGAGAGCAAGCCCTTCGGTCTTTTTAATGAAACCTTCCTTGAAATAATTTGGTGTACATCCAATATAGTTAAGATTCTCTTTGTCAGCATTGAACGCGTTGTTCTTTCTTGCGTTGGCACCCAGGGATCTTCTCTGGTATCTGCTAGGTTTTTTACTCTTCTTGACCGCTTCAGCATCGAGCGATCTTCTAGCAGTGCTGTCAAAGGCTACTTTCCTGCATTGCTCATAATCTTCACTGTCAAAGTTATCAGCCAGATTATCTTGGTTCTTTTTACCGTATACCGCCCACTTCAGCATTTTTAATCTGAAACAAAAGGGAGAAATTAAATTTGTTGTATTACAATTGAAAATCATTGATATATAAAATTTCGTTGACCTTTGAAATTATATTCAAAATAAATAACGTGTAGGTATTTAAAAATAAACATACAGCCATAATCTTAACTTTACGTAGGTAAGGTTACTTTCCACTACTCTTATAATAATTCAGTTACACTGTGTTTGTAATTAAGTTCAAGTCTTAGCCTACTGTCCCGTGACACCTTGTACAGTAAGCAATCTCGCACTCAATCAGTAAGTCACACAGCTATGCAATTATGATAATTTGTCAGCGCGATGACAAACGACGCTAAATCTATCACTATACTGTTATTCTCACGTCCTCCATCTCCGGCGTAGTCCACTATCATTCTATCCTCAACTTTATCACATCCTAATACGGTTCCAATCAGCATCTTTATACCTTTCGATGTATATCTTTTCATGTCTACTGTCACCACACCTAATTTCAACTTTATATTGACAAATATACGGCTTAAATTATTCTGTATGGTGTATGCGTTCTCCTTTTGCAAATATTGATTCGTCTCAAGACGGGAGCTTAACATCAAAGGGACGTTTTCTATTGAGTATAAGTAATCGGTTTGCGGATCTCTCGCTGGGTTAATCTTTTGGGAGGAAAACGGTTCAGCCAATTTGCCTGTTCTGCTGGTTTTTATCTTTAAACGGTAGGTACTACTTAACAATGTTAAAAGGTAATTGAATTTGGATTAACAGCGTCTACCTGTATAAGCCACGTATGTTTTTGAGATTTTTAATCTTTTATAACTGAACTTCGTTTTATCCTTAACCATACTCCGACTTTAAATAATAAGACAGATTTACTTTGGCATTTATATATATAAATGCCAAAGTAAATCTGCCTGTCTGATATCTTCTTATGGCCAAAGGTTAGCACGAATCTTGCTAAAATTTGACTGTGTGATGATTGTATCCCTGGAAAGGACCTAGGTTACATTAAACCATGTGCATAGACACTATTAATACACAGAAAACTCAGTCTTTGAGTTCGGGCCTAAGTTTTATAAATTCTCAATATAGTCCAGTTTTTAAACTGTACAAATGACATTTTTTCGTTGCCAGAATTTCTGCTCAACAGCACGACTCTTGGTGCATTACCTTGATCACATTTGGTGCATGGCTAATGTCAGATTCGCCGCGTTTTGTATCGAATCGCGCACGATCAGCCACCGTTAGTGTATTCCTGTTACATTCCTAGCAGTTTAGCTTTAGAGATGGTCGGTTATCGATTAGCGATGGTACGGGATCGAATCTAGGCCTGCAACATCATCTACAATATCAGCCTCTATGACTTCAAAGCTCCCACTCCTAAAGGTGGGTACTGTGGGTAAGGTGGTGATACTGACTGACCGGTGTAATAATGGGATGTGTTACACAGCGAACGCTTGTGCAGTCGGTACGGGGTAAGAAGGCGCTGGCAACGAGCAACGAGATGGATTTTAGCATGCAGCGTAACGTATCATGCTTGTTGCGAATGTTACATTACGTACGCTTCATAACACCGCTTTGTACCTACTTGGCTCACTCTAGGTAGAGAATACACGACGACCTCTGTGGCGCGGTGGGCGAAGGACCGCCTGCCACGCAGGAGGTTGCGGGTTCGATTCCCGCCTCGGGACTAATATTTGTACGATATGTAGATATTTGTTTGCAGGGCGTTCTGGATGTTTTCTATGTATAATAAAAAATATCTAACTATGTAGTGTATTGTATTATGTATATCAGTTATCTTGGTACCCATAACAGTTAGCTTGGGGCCAGATAATGCTGTGTGAAATTGTCCGGCATTATTAAAAAAAAAAAAAACCGCGTTGGTATGATTAAGCCAGACACAAAAACAAATAACTCCCACTATCCATTATAAGACACACGATCTCATTTTGTCAACTAGAAATTTACAGAAAAAGTAAGGCTACGTAACGCTACAGCTTCGGTGAGTTACTAGAGCTACCCGAACTGTAGAATACAATCCCCGTGCCTGAATAAACTGTCTAAAAAATGTCAGGAGGAAAACATATGTAGGTAGGGTTATAGCGGATTAGATAAGATTAGGTATATAGTGAATAAAAAAATGAAATAATAGAATTTGAAAATAGGTTTACAATAATGTAGTGTAACCTGATTTGACATGTTAATTTAATATTTATCAATAAAATCTTGTATCTTGTATCTGACTGAAACTTTTGCCCGCCGCGCAAAATTTTAATTACCATAATCCACTCCCTCTGTCCATCAAACCTGCACCCTATATTATAGACAAGCATATTCACTCTATCTCACAGTATTTAATTGTATGGGATCACACGTTTACGTAGTAATTGCTTTCCGTCAGTACTTGTCAAGGGGACTCAATGAGCCGTAAATAAGTTGGACATAACAACGTTATTATAAATATGTAACCATAATAAGTACTTACTACAACAGTAACTTGCTAGTCTGCTAGTTGTGGTGTGAACCGCAATGATACCTGCTTAAAGAAGAGAAGAACGATAATTCTAAGAAATAATTAGCTAGAGAAAAAAATACAGGTTGAAAGTACTTCTGACTTAGTTCTTATATCTAAGTAATTAATCGTTTTGACGCAAAACATGCATGCATGCATTTTGTCTACGACAAGAAAAAAAGTGAAGTTTTGTAAGCTTTTTAACCCTACAGTAAAAAAAAACACCAGATAACTAGTGCTTATACCACAAGCTCCATTTATCCCGGGCTTGTGTGAATTATCCAGCATTATTTGTAAAGATCTAGTACATAGGCATACATCATGCACAATGCACATGCCACAGTCTCTGTGCACTTGGCTAGTCGTCGTCGAGACTGACTGCTGTGGCCGAATTTCGGCTAGGAGGGATTCTCAACATCATCACAACACAGACAGACAATATACCTACAATAACATCAACCACCTCAACCTCAACACGTATGCCTACCCCTGATAAACGCCTTATTGGTTCTTATCTCATGATGCTACTGCCCATAATCTCCACGCTTGGCATGCTGGTTGGAGATCGCAGTTAGATGGTGGAATTGATCTGCAGAAGGCGTTGCTGCTTGCACCCGATGGATATTCCTTAGTCGCCTCTTACGACACCCGTGGGAAGAGTTAAGGTGGTACAAATTCTAAGCCGGCACCCATACATGCAATAAATCGTTGTAAATTTTTAATAAGTCAGCATAGCGGTTGCAAAATACCCTCCGTCCTATTTAGATTTCTGTTTTACTGTGAATTATGTTCAGGTCTATAGGTCCCCGTTAAATATGTTTACGACGAGTTATTTTCGCCTTTCATCGTCGTTTGACATTAATGGCCGTGACTTGAGCGCGTTCAGCGTTAACGGCTGTAGCTTGACGACGTACTACTAACCCCTGGAAACAAATGTCAAACAATACTGCGAGCTGGCTATCTAGTCTATTTATGACGCAGGAGGATCTGGGTTCGATTCCCGCCTCAGTATAACGTTTGTATGATCTATATTTGTAAAAAGAGCACCAGTTTTGAGTATTTTGTTTTCTAATATCTATTCCTTGTCTCATCTATAGTTGGTTGTAGTTTTTCGGATATGGGTGTTCTCTATGAATTATTCCCGTTACGTAGCGAGACCCTACATCGCGAATTACAATTTATTGTTATGCAATGCAAATTTTTATGCTAATTATTATTAGTATCTATAGTAAATACAATTATCTATTACCAATTATTTATTAGATCATGCTGTGTGGATTGTCCACACAAAGACATACATTACAGAAATAAACGCAGAGTGTGGTGTTATTACAGAGATGATAAAAAATACAAGTCATTACGATAGAAATAAATACCTACCCACCTATCTTGTGTATCTTGACTTCATATATAACACCAAAATTAATATAAGCGGAACTTGTTAAATAGATATTGACGGAAGAAGTAGTAGGTAGGTGTACTTAGGTACTTATATCATAATATTCGTACCGATATTCATACCGATAATGAAGATTGATACAGAATATTCATTGTCAGCTTAAAAAAGATCATTTTATACCAAGAGTGGACCGCGTGATGATCGAGAAGATGTAGCTATTCGGAAGTGTTGTTTTATTACTCTAAACATTTCCGTTCCGTTTCCTCTATCGCTACTTCGTGATAATCTTTTTGCCACCCGTGGTCGCACTGCATATGCATCGAATTAACCCTTTAAAACTCATTATAATCCTAATCACATTAACTAATCACTTGTAAAATACAATCAAAATTACCAATTGTAATGCTAACTCGAGCACGAGCTTTGTTGCCAGGTTAGAAATGGCCGATTTCATCTCCGTTACGGCCATAGCAATAATTCATATTCCCCGCTTTACATCAAATTGAGTGTGTAATTACAAACTTGGATTTCATTCATACACGCAACGCAGACAGGCTCACGCTGGGCTTGAAACCAGTATAGGACAATACGAACCCGCGAAAATTCGCAAGCATACAACACCGCAGCTAAGGCGTACGATTCTATACATCCTCTCCCTATTTATACCAAATTACCATTGAATTTAAGATTTCTGGAGCATTGAAACACGTTAGGGTCACGAACAAAAGTTTCAATTCAATGAATTCCAAGACCGCGAAACGATCCCGAACGCTACCGGGAATAAAGTCTAGATTCGGGACGATATCCCATGGTACGTGCTAAACGTCGATCCTGAATAAAACAAGTTCGGTGAATCTTTTTACCGTTTCTTAAAGGTTTTTGATTAATTTCAAGGGGACAGGTCTTTGTTTAGTTGTCGAGACACATCGGACAAACAAGATGATATACAGACCAGTTATCAACCGTCTTAAGGTCTGGTCAAGACTTGATCGCGTTAACATTTGCACGTATGGTCTGAGACAGATTTGAATTAGTTACACATGGAGTACTTTGAATAAAATCATTGAAAGAGCTTATTATTTTCTGAGTTTCTTGAACTGCTATGGGTCTTTTTGAGAAGTTTGTAATGCGAATAAAATATGTAGAGAGTGGTGAATTCTTTCGAGTTGTTTAGAACATCTTTGATTCATGCAAATAAACTTTTCAGAAACCTTGAACATGCTTTATAAGTTTCTAATTTTAATTTTACTCATATTACCTGTTATTGATATCACACTACATACTTATAGTGTATTTTACTATGTCCTTATATCAGTTATCTAGTTCAAAGCAAAGCAAAGCGGTATACTGCGTTGTTAACTTGGGTAATACTGCTGTGGGAATTGTCCTACATTATTTATTTATTGGTTAAATACGTTATATCTACACATATAACAAGTGAGCGAAGACATGGGCTGAAGCTAACGAATAACAGATCAGCTGAAATACATCCAGTAATGTGCTTACCCCCAAAAAAGGGGGGAATTATGGCATAGTCACCACGCTTGGCAGGCGTATTGATGGTCGCAGTGAGATGTAAAACATACACAAAAGGAAGCTTGTCCTTCCTCTGGCATGTTCCCGTATTAGCCTCTAAAGACATTCACGGGTTGAGCTAAGGTTAAAAATACCTTATTTTGTAGTCCAGGTCTAGGCTATTCAGATTAATATTTCCTTTGCTCCGTTCCAAGGGCAATTGTCCTACAAGGATAGCTGAAATATTTATTAGACAGTTATTTACGACGCCAAATGGTAGTTTGTCGGTTAAACGGCAGGTGGCGTTGTTCTCATAAATAATTCAAATAGTTTCGGCGGTACTGCTTGCCGTAGCTACGGTACCTACCACGTGGCTTTATGGTAAATTAATGGCATACCGATTGGTGACATTTCATGCTTGTGGACGGTGGTTGCATAATATTGAAGTTTTGGAATAATTTATTTTGGACTTATGGCGTTTTGTCACGGTTATGGCGATACGTAGGGCACCTGGGGTTTTTATTGATTTGACTGTCTTCATAAAATGTTCGTTTTTCACATAAATAAAGGCAGTTAAAGTTCTCAAACAAGAAGTTGAAGTTAAAATAATCAATTTTGTTTAAAAAAAACTATAAACCAATTTCCATTTTATAGTTTTTTCATGAATTTTCATTGATCTCATTGTCAGAACTGAACAAAATTAAAATGTGACCACACGGAAGCACCAGCTTTCATATAAAAAATAATCATGACACCCCCAATGAAACGTTCTGAAGTAACAAACATAAAAATACAGTCGAATTGATAACCTCCTCCTTTTTTGAAGTCGGTTAACAAAATTCACTTGGCGCGCGGAGCTCGGAGTGGCAACATCTCTGGTACTTACTCTGCCGTTGTTGTTTGACGCTCTCAGTGTCAAGATCGAGTGGTGTGGTGTCCTGACGATGTCTCGTGGAGAGACGAAACTATAGTTGACGAATTACTTTAATAAAGTTCTTTGAAAGAAAATGTCAAGAAAACCTACTCTAAGTACTTTCTGGCATCAATATTTATTGTTCAAATAAAGGTTCTTTTACATTATACATTATAAATAAGTATTGTTATTGCAATGTTAAGAGAACCCTATAGTGTCTAGGTAGATAAAGACGCCATAAATTTACAACAATTGTGTCAATAAATCTATACTTGTATTATTGTTTGTTTGTTTATATGAAAGAGGCTCTAAAACTACTGAAACGATTTAAAAATTCTTTCATCATTAAACAGCAAGTAGGCTTTCCTTTCAGGGACTGACATAGGCTATATTTAATCCTTTAATTTCCTTCACTCTAATATTATAAATGCGAAAGTTTGTATGGATGGATGTATGGATGTTTGATACCTCTTCACGCCAAAACTACTGAACGGATCGAGCCGAAATTTTGCAGGTAATTCTAATCCTGGAATCAAACATAGGCTACTTTTTATCCCATAAATTCCCAGTTCCCGTGGGATAAAAACCACCTGTAAACGTTTCCATAGGAAAAACGCGTGCGAAGCCGCGGGGCGCAGCTAGTATGTAATAAATGGATATTTATTGATACAAAGTTGTGTGAAGAAAAGTTCAATAAAGTTACTCAAGTGTCTAAAAGCTATAGTTACAAATAAAGCCAAAATTAGTGTATTATCAAATAATTCGAATGCATTTAACCCTACGCAGCTGTCGCCCCCGCTCTACAAACTTAACTTTATTCTGTCAAAGGGCTATAATTTGTATCATTTGATAAGTGCACGATAATTTGTGTTACAGTGCGGCCAGCTTAGCTTATCCATTGATAGCAGTGTCAAAAATTTAATTCTTTTCTACATCGAATTTTTCGAACGCTGATTTAATTTTTTATTGACTTTTTTACTTTCCTATGATATTATGTATTTAAAATAATGGTTTCATGTTGGTAATTATCATTTTATTTGATTTAATTTATATAATGCTTGATGATTTTTTAATAATACCTAATATAATAAGTATAGATCCAGGTTCAGTTTATATCATAAAAGCGAGTATAGTTTATTGAATAGTAAAAATAAAAAAATAGTTCATCGGTCCATAGTCAGATCAATTCAAAGAATAAAATCATATAATAAATAAATTACTGGTCATCGCTTTAAATAATAAATTAAAAATAAACAAACAATATAGTAATTAAACTAGGTACAACTATCTAAAACTCATTATTAAATTAATAACTAAATAATGCTGGACAATTCACACAGCATTATCTAGCCCCAAGACAGAGCTTGTGTTATGAATACTAGATAACTAATATACTCGGTACTTACAGATATTTTTTATCATACATAGAAAACATCCACATTGACCTACATTATTTACTCATAAATAGCTTGATGGAAGGGTTTTAATGATATTACATTGAACATTTTTGCATTATATGGTTTTTTTCCTAATATTTTTTGTCTTGTACTCCTTGTCCAGAATGACACCAAAGTTATTTCTCTAGTCTGTAATAGGTATGTATGTCAGTCTGACCTTTGGTAGACCCAGTTCCCATAGCGTTCACAGTATCCATTAAATATTTAGATCAGGGTGTCTACTCTCTACATTAAACATCAATTTCAATTCTGAACTTGGTTTTTGTAGAGTTGCTTCTGCTACTTGATATTAATTTCTATTTATCAAGCTGTTTATTTATTTATTTTATTTATTTATTTATTTTAAGGAAAACCAGCAGCACATACATACAAATTAAAAATTAATCATCGAGACAGGAGGCTATTAAGAGGTTTTCACGGTTAAAAAAATAATAATTACATGAAAAGTGTGAACAAGCTGAGTAAACACAAACAATGGAATACATTAAACAAAGCAGAAAAATAATATATACAAGCAATCAAACTTCATTATCATCACCTTGATGATGATGAATGATTATCGTAATAGTAGTAAAAAAATGACTAAGTGCTGATTTTCTATGTCTAAAGAAATAAACGATTTGACTCTGACTCTGAGTCCTCATCACATCAGCATTATACATGAAAGCAAAGACAGCCTTATTTCATGTTTTTTATTAACTAGCTGCGCCCCGCGGCTTCGCACGCGTTGTTCCGATGGAAATGTTTAAAGGTGATTTCTATCCCGCGGGAACTGATTATATAAATAATAAAAAAATAAAATAAATAATATAAATAGACACCAATAGGATAAAAAGACACCTATGTTTGATTCCAGGATTAGAATTACCTGTTTGAAAAATTTCAGGCCGATTCGTTCAGTCGTTTTGGCGTGAAGAGGTAACAAACATGTATACATCCATCCAAACTTTCCGAACAGCCACCGTCTATTTTGATTTTACATATCCGGTCCATTATCCTACTTGGAAGAGATCGCACTCAGCGATAAGGCCACTTTATACCTACTTCCTTTTTCTTCCAAGTTGTCTCTCTTGGCGAGCTTTAAATTGGAATTGGATTTGAAATAGGAATTGTTTTCAAGAGTCGGTACATACGGCCAGGGCGGCAATCAGGTATTCTAGAAACACGTTCATTATTTTTGAGTTTGAGTTTTTGTTTGTGATTTAGATTTATTAAATAATTAAGTGTTTTAATATTTAAATTATTGGACAAACTTACATGTAAATTAGATGAGAACCCAGTGCCTAGATAAACCTAACATAGGCTTTAAGGCATTGCTAACCAACATTTGTAACAAAGTTTTTAATGAATAAATTATCTATCTATCTATCTATCTATCTATCTATCTATCTATTTATTTAGAAGGGCGTTAGTATTCTGTTTCAATTTCAGACAAAATAATAATCAATACAAAGCCGTGTTAGTTGTAATTTAACAGTCTCTTATATTATTGTTAGCGAATGTAAGTAAGATGTTTTTTTACATTTCCGTCATTCATAGTAAAATATTCCGGAAGTAAGTTACCAAAAAACTTGAAGAGGTCAAAAAACTACTTATGTGTGTCTATCCAACGTCATAACAATATGTTCAGCCGTACTATTATAATGTTATCTTCAATCTTTGGCCATATGGCGTAGAATAGCGGTATGGGGTCGTTCTAATTTAATTATTATTAAGGATTGATTTCTAAATTAGATGACCAGCTGGGATTCACACTGTTTCACGGCCAGAATTTAATTTGATTGGTCAATCAATGAAACAAAAACATAGCGTGAAAAAAATAAACTGAGATTTTATAAATCATTATTTAAAATCTTTAAAAATAAATTAGGTACATTAAAATATAAATAACTACTTTTTTATTCTCATGGCTGTTTTAAGTGTTATTATCTTAGAAATTAATTGAGTGATAGGTGCAATTTGTTTGAAAGGGGCCCATAGTTAATGGTTTTAAATGGCCGCAATACCGCAAGACGGAGGTCAATCGTAAAAATAAGGGTATAATATACCCCAAATATTTAACCAAGAGAATCAGTCACCATGAAATTACTGCTTCTTGCTTGCCTCTAATTAAACCCAAGATTTTGATATTAGAATCCTGGGAAAATGTTTTAAAATAGATAATTTTGGTGGCAGCTAGTCGAAAATAATAGGGTAAAAAGTACAGTAAACGGCTACCGGGGTTAGTAGGTCATGACTAGTTGTAGGTTCTCTTATATTCAATTAGGAAACCAATGTTTTAAAATTGAATATTATCTGATTCTATCAGTTATTTTTCATTTACTACAGATCTGAATTGTATAGGTTTTAAATTTATGAATCGTAAGTAATATAGGTAACGGTTTACTTTGGTCTACCTACGTACCGAAGCGACAAAATCAAAAATATCACTTTATTTCCTTGCTTAATTTTATAATTTGACCTTTTCTAAGTGTACATTTATTGTATTTATGGAAACAAAGAAATTTTTGATTTGGATTTTTGTTGTCAGGTAATCATGCCGGAAATCATTTATTTCAAACAAGTATCGAATATTTTTCTTAATAAACATTGTACAAGCAATGTTATTTAAAAACTCAAGTAAACATCTCTGTACGAATAGGGTATATGCATGTGACTTCAAAATGGCTAAAAAAATATATACGTATTCTCTATTGTTATAGAAACATATCTGCATATTTATTTTTGCATTTTGAGAAGTTTTTATTGTAGAATTTAACCATTGAAAAACTGATATTTTCAATCTCAATCGCAAAATTTCAAAACGCTACGCCATTTGCTAGAGCGGACGTGACATCACCGTACAGACTTCCTTCTTTTTTTTTTTTTGATGGTGCATCATGGTTTGACACTATTCTACCTACTTCACTTTTCGTTATGTCATGAAGTTTCGGCGGGATATCTTTTTGTACCTAGGTATTATTTCGCGGTTGTTTGGTGTTTTCCGGAGAGCGTAAGCAAAGTTGATTCCTTGAGAAATATTGTGAAGTTTTTCAACCTTCTTACTAAAAACAATGACTGAAAGCGGTTTTGTAAGAGCGCAGTCAGATAATCTTCCGAAAATAGATGTTTTCATGATGTCTACCTTCTTCGCATCAAATTCGGAATTCACATCTGCTGAACTCAGAGGAGTAAAAGCCGCAAGGTAAATAAGTTACCTACTTACCTATTTCAAAATATAACAAAAAAATAAATATAACTTATTCACGTTTTTGTAAGTGTTAGACGAGAAATATTTCAAGCAGGCAATCATTTTTATCTTTGTTATGTTATGTGATATGACAGATCCGAACGAGAATCCTACGGCGATGCCGCCGTTGGATATGCACAAGTAAAACGGGTAATGATAGATACTTACACTAGTGGTCTGATTCTGCACATTGGTACCTATTTACACCTTCATGGCTCACGACACGACGTCTGGCGATGTGGAGGACATTGCGATCGCACTTCAGCCCCGCCACCCCGCGCCGCCGCGCCGGCCGTCCGCAAGACGCGGAAACGCCTCGGACAAGCCGAATCGCGACAGTGTGCGTCAACGTATATGTTTTAGTACAAAAAGTTCTGCAAGCAAATATACCAAAATCGCGCGACACAGGACGCGCTTAAAAATTAGCGTTGATGTGAGTAGGGCTTTAAGGGGTCTCCGAACAATTTGATGTCCGTTAAAAAAGCTGCCTGATTTTTACGGTACGGAACCATTCGTATGTGAGTCGACACGCACTTGGCGGTTTACGATTCGAAGATAATATTAAATTATTTGAAATTGATAGGTACAGGAAAACCACTCACTCATGTTAAGCCCTACTCACATCAACGCTAATTTTCAAGCGCGTCCTGTGTCACGCGACTTTGCGATATTTGCTTGCGGAACATTTTGTACCAAAACGCATACGTTGACGCACACTGCCGCGATTCAGCTTGTCAGAGGCGTTTCCGCGTCCTGCGATATTGCGGCCTTCGTCGTTCGCGCTGCCAGTAAGGGGCGGGGAAGGGGCGGCGAAATCGCGCTTAATAATAAGCCGCTTTGTATAAGGAATCACGCTGGAAAATCGCCGAAATCGCGCTTTACAAGACGCGCTAACTTATTAGCGGCTGTTTGCGGAGGGCTTTAATAGGTACTTATTATAGCATTATTTCGGATCGAAGCACCTGGGCAACTAACTAAATAAGGTAGGGTAATAATAATAATAACATAAAGAATCGGATACAGTCATTTATGTTCATGGAGTTTAATCGTCAAAATTCAATGAATAGAAGCTGTTTTCGAAAACCTCTTTCCTGAGATGATCACTACCGAGGTCGTCACGAAAGGTTTTAATCGAGTGTGTACGTCGACGTCACATAAACATGGCGCCCCAATATGACAGCGTTTTTATCACTCGAAAATGATTGTAGTTTTGATTTGTTTTTTTTACCTTGTTATTGCGAAATTCAGTGAGTGTCATATCATTTTTCGGTTAAATAATGACCTAAATAATCGATTAAAACGATAAAAAAAATCGATGCATATACCCTATTCAAGAAGTGTTCGATTTTTTTTCGCATTCGATATTTCAAAACATTTTTTTCATTTGAAGCAATGGTTCGATAAATATAATTTATCGAAATTTTAAATTAAGAAATAAAGCATGTCGGTTTACTCGAAGGTTCTCCCAAAAAAGAAGGCAGATGCTATGTCAAAGGTAAGAAGGTAACCGAACCCTACCAAATTGGAAGCATTGTCAACGCAACAATCGTTCTTTAAACTAGAGTAATAATAATAATAAATCTCCGAAATAATAATACTGATTGTTATCCAATCTGGAGCAGAAAATGATTCTGCATCTTCTTTTGAATCTTCACTTATTGTTATAGGAAGTGTGCGAAACTGTGATGCACCCTTCACGGAACTTAAATTTCACAATACGTTTTAAACCTTATTTAATTGAAGTAGAGCTTATATTACGCTGTGGTGTTTGAAAGAAAGTTCGATCTATTTTTTTATTCTTGTATAATGTGATTTATTTGTACAACAATTGTACCTTGAAGTCGACTTGTGGGAAATTTACGATCTAATTCTAAGGGGCGTATGTATTGAGTATTTGAGTAGGTATGGTTATTTTGTTAAGTAATTTATGTCTGCAGCAGATGTTAGGAAAGTTTTGAAACGAATTCTAAACGGTCGTCATGTGAATTAAAAAAGTTTTTTTATGTAAGTAAGTATATAATATGTAATTTTGTATTAATCTTATAAAAAGGAGTCATAAACAAGTAAAATACTGTAAACCAATGAACAACTATGTAAATATTATTCAAAAATAGTACTTACTTAACAATTTAATAGGTAGTGAAATAAAAATAGGAGAAAGAAAGTAAAAAATCAATAAAAAAAAATCAATTGTGCATAATTGAAAAATCTGGAGGAGGCAGTTACGTAGTGTAATAATAGTGTTTCAAAACTTTTATAAGGTACAACAGTTATAAAAGTCTTTAAATGACTACAACCATCAAAATCTCGTTAGTATTACAAATCAAACTTTACGACTAGCACACTCAATAAACATTATTGCACTTAAAAATAGAATTACGATGTCCATAGAGATCATCCGACTCTATGATAGAGCAGTAAAACCTCTTTACGACTTCTCTTACACTATCATTGTCAAGAACCAGAAAAAAAAATACCGTACTCCTTGCTCCCCTAGCCAATATCTTATTGTTAACCCAACGTGCCCTTATTCCATGGGCATTATTTGCAAAAAAAAACGAAATCTATTGTGGGTTTCGAATGCCTTGTAATTTTTCTTAACGGTTAGGTTTTCTTTTTGAAACTGGTTCGATTTTCAACGGTTAAATGTGAAATATTGATCCTCTTTTTGGAAGTATTTGAGTCCTATGCAGAGTGAGAAATCATTTATGTTTAATTCCTTACGTGTTTGTAAAATACTTCACTGCTAATAATAATAATTTCCTCTTAGCCGAATTTCGACCACGGCGGCCAGTCTCATCGGAGACTAGCCAGATGCGCAGGACATATTATAGGGCACAAGTGAGCGCGCATACACAGGTGCACTCTCTATTCCTTTACTCTCATAATCCGATGGGACGACAGATCGACACGACCAGGGGAGAGGTCAAGCGCAGGACCAACGGCTTAACGTGCTTTCCGATGCACGGGAAACTACAATACTAATACAATACAAATAACAAACAAAATACAAATAATTTATTTAGAACAATGTACATGATACAGTAAGATACAAATGAACGATGAGACAGCAAATGTTTAAAACTGTGAAGCTGCCGCATCGCCGGCTCCTTGACACAACATAAATAAATAAATTCTAGAGGTAGGTAGTAGTATAAACAATAATAAACCAAGGCAGAACATACTATAAACTAAAAATACAATGTTTTTTGTTCAATTCTTATTTTATTAAAAATATTTCCTTAACACTAAAAATGCAAAAAAAAAATTACACATAACATTTAACCACTCCAATAAATCTTTACGAAAATTAATGATATATATCTAAGAAAGGTCAGATTAGCTATATTTATGTAGCTACGTAGCTAGGTACCATTATAATGTCTTGTTTGAATAAAATACTGACTCTTCGAAGACGCTACAATTTTATAGACACCCCGGGCCCAGGTGGGACACTTATCAATATAAATCAACCCCGTTGCCCCCTTGACCTCTTGGTTTTAAGGATTAGGGTACACCATGTTCCCAGGACATAACTGTTATGTCAACCGTTGGGGTTATTTACGATACAAGCGTCCTAAGCTTTGACGTAAACAGATCATTTGACAGGTTTCGGGATTGACAGGTGCCAAATCAGTGTCTAATAGTGAAAACTAGAGAAATGCTCGAGTTTCGGATCATATTTTGGACTTTTTAGTGTTCATAATATAAAAAATATAAAACATTATTATGTTTTAATAAGCGATTTAGTTTTATATTATTGGACAAAGTTATTTATATGTAAATTAAAATAGGTAAAATATATGAGAACCCTGTGCCTAGAGGCTTTTTAAGGCATTGCTTACCAACCTATGTAACAAAGTTTAAATGAATAAATTATCTATCTATTTAATAAGTCATAATAATGTACCATATACCTTGGAAACTCTACTTAATCACTCTCTTATCATATCTATTGAGTGATGTGCTGCAGTAATATGCTGTGCTATTTTTGCTGCAAGTTTTTTTTTATGCTTTAAATAAAATAAGTCAATTTTTTTTTATTATAACGATATATGCGTATATATTTTGGGTTTTCCCGGCCGTAAAGAAAACAGTGCATAGAAATAAACAATAAAAACTATTATAAAACAAATATGTCATCAAATCGCATTACATATAATTGTAACTTCTCCGGTATCTGTAGGATCGCTGCTCACCCCTTTGCTTTTAATTTTGTTACACTTTTTTTACTTGTTTGCGCTGCCTGGTATTTCCGTGAGAAAAGTTACGTTGATTGTCGTCGTGTTAAAAATTCTGCTAATGGATAACAGACATTTTTTTTTGTTCACTTTCTGGCAAAAATAATGTCTTTCTTTCAACCATGAAAGAGGTATTAATTAAAATCAATAAGTTGTAGAATAAAGAATATTTAGATGAGCAGGTGTTTTTTAAGTCGATGGATGCATGTTGAAAATTCTGCTAATGGATAACAGATTTTTTTTGTTAATATTCTGGCTGAAAAGGTCTCTGTTTTTTGTTGTAGTTTATAAATTAAACAGACAGACAAATTAACTTTCGAATTCATATATTAAAAATATGAATAGACATTCTTTTAATCTCAATTTCACCCGATGGAAAGTGACAATGACGCCGAGGTTGTATTGAAGTTCCAAAATACACCTATGATGATAATGATGGGATATTTCTTAGGCGTTTTATTCGTATAGTGCTGACATGAGGTGATTCTAAGTAAATCCTGCAGTATTTATAAGCAAATGATAAATCACGACTCAATTTTAGAAGCATTGGCACATTGTAAAGTATATCTTGAAGAACCAATGAAGACCCCTGCAGTTTCCGTAATTAAATGCACACTCCAATGTTTGAGCAAACAAATAAATTAAAATAACAATAAAACATTTTACAGTTTGTCTACGGAACTACCGCAAGATGATTCTTTTGTTTCTTTTTTGTTTCTTGACAGCAAGAACGATTTGTTTTCGTGCCAGTTGAAAAGGGTTAATTTTGTTCAATCAAGAAGGTTTAATTTATTCTAGAACCTTTTTGTTTTCTTTCAGCCTGTATACAATTTAAAAAAACATTCGGAATTCTATTTTTTAAATTATTACCGCATAATATAAAAAGAAATCATCCGATTACCTTCCATTATTTTAATCTATTAAAAATAATTCCATTTATGAAAACGTGTTCAATTAGAACTAATATTACATTTGAACTTAGAACCATCGCTAACCGCGGAGTATGCAATCACTAGACCGTAAAATATTACATTGAAACGACTGCATAGACTGAATTAACATCATGTGATCAATTCACATGGCATGGTAGATGACTATTCATTTAGAACCTAGGTCCTGATTAGTGAAGTGTAAACTGTTCTCACACAATGCAAAAACTAAATGGCATGGCAAGGTTGAGGCAAAGTTTGTTAAGAGTTCCGTATAGAAAACTTGTTCGATGTTGTTGAAAGGGAAGAATTTCTCTTCGAATTTGGTTTTTCATACAAAAACCAAAAACATCTTTAAAAGCAATGTTTTGTTGTTTTACCCGAGTGCGCAAGTGGTTTTTCCTATAAATATTTTTGAGAGACTAATACGTAGTCTTTCATGGTACAAATGATAGGGTTAAAATCCAATGCTTTGTCTTCTCGGACTATGTATGTTTACCAACCAAGCTATTTATTTTGCTCAATTAATCGTACCAATTAGTTGCATTTTTATTGAAAACCCTTATCCAAAGCATATACGTGTACATATACCATCTCCATGGAACCCTAAAAGCTCCAAAGAGGTAATGAATTGCGCAAAAAAATCAGCACACGGTCGACTGAGCTTCAGGGGTGCTATATTTTAATCTAAACCCTTCCTTTTCCCTCATACCTTGCAAATACTCATAGCGCTATCCCTCTCCTTAATTAAGTGCATTAAAGTGGACCCTCTGGGTAGATATTCCAAGTTTGAAGAGGTTGTTGTGATCCTTTGTTTTTTACTGGACGGTAGAGGTCGAAGTGCTCTTATAAGGTTCATAAGGACTTAGTAAAGAGGTTTTAGTTTGTGATAGCTTTTGACTCCATTGCAGTTTGCAGTACGAATTTGGTAGGGTTGGTAAAATAATTGTGTTGATTTTTATATTAAATCCTGTTTACTTTATGGCTAGATTAGGCAGCGCCAATTGTCTGGTATATTGTTAGGCATTGATACTTTCAATGAAATCAATAGATACGGTTTCCATCCATCCATCCACAGCCTGTATCGGTCCACTGCTGGACGCAGGCCTCCCCCTGATAAACGCCTTATTGGCGTTTAACTCATGGGGGGGTAATGCCCATAATCCCCAGGCTGGGCATGCGGGTTGGGGATCGCAGTTTGGTGGAAGATTTGTTCTGCAGGAGGCGCTGCTGCCCGCCCCCCAGAAGATATCCCTTAGTCGCCTCTTATGACACCCACGGGACGAATTGGGGTGGTGCAAATTCTATGCCGCCGGCACCTTACGGTGGGGATACGGTTTGTTTCCACGAAATTATTAAGGACTGCATTTTCTTGAAATATTACAGCTAATGAAGGAACCCAGTATTCACTCAACATGAAACATTAATTATTATATTATTAATTATTTTCATACAAACAATAATTTTTTTTCAAATTAATGTGTAAGTATATCAGCCAAGAAATTGTACATGATAACTCTCTTTTTACTATAAAATAAATAGAACTGACCTAAACTGTTATGCTGTCCCTACATTTTAATACGATTCAACTAACTATATTTAGCATTTTAAATTGTTATAAAAGTCAATAATAAATCTTGAAAATAATACAACTCGGAATTTTATGTATTCTTTAGAATATTTTCTTTGGTACAAATATAGGGGTTGATGAAGTTAGCATAAAAATAACTTAGAATTAGTTCCTGATCAATATTTATGTATGTATGTATGGACAGTACACTATTAATAATGTATGAAAGGTAATGATTGTGGTGGAATGGTAATTTGAAAATATAGAGGTGGGAAGACAGTTATGGCTTTACTCCTATCATGTTACCTCCTTGGTAAATATCAGTAGATACATAATTTTAGTTAATCAGTCATGAAGATATTTTTAAATATAGAACCAAGTTTTGTGTATCTACTCTCCGAAGTTAGGGATAGATATTATGCTCTAGGATAAATGAAAATTTAATCCTAGAATATGCTAGAAAAAAACAATGCTACGCTATCCTTCACTCTAAGTGGACTCATGTCTTTTAATCCCACAAGTAAAGAAACAAATGCAATTCAAATTGATAAATTCAAAAATATACCTAAAACTAAAATCCTTCGGCAAATTATACAAAAAAATACATCCCGCCCTTTCTGATTCCACGCGAACAAAAGACATAAACGCGCTCTTCGTAGACTTTCGTAGCACATGGCTACATACATACTTCTATTTTAACTCGTTATGCATAGAAATAACATTAAATGGAGTAAGTACCGTTAAATTTTAGTAGGTATACTTAATCTTTAATAAAGGTTGAATATTTGTTCAGTTTCATAGATATTGGTTCGGCCGGGACAGCTGTTGAATGATTAAGTACTGACTTTGGTGATATTGCTAGCCTACGTTTATTGTATTCAGTCAAATTTAGCACATAGTAACAAAATAAAAATGCTTTTCTTAGTGCTACTAAGAAATATTTTATTTTGATACTATGTGTAGGTATAAAAAGGTTCTTATTGTCAAACTTATATCAAAACCGCGCGGCAAAACCTGATCTTCCAAATGTCTACCTTTGCCCGCGTATTTCGGAATGTCAATGTATTCCTCCATTCGTATTTCGACAAAAAAATCTTCTCAGAGATAAATCTTTTCTATACTAAAGATATAATACTGTTGCAACATGCATTGAAAAGGCACCCTTACCGTATCCTTTGAAAAGAAGAAAAGAAATCCTTATTGCACAAAACGTCGTTTCACAACCAACAGTCATCTCACTGGCACAAAACAATCCAAAAACGTTCAGAATTTAAAAGAAAAACAATCGAATTCTAAACACAAAAAAATTGAAAATCGAATTTTTGAAGAAAACCGCCGGTACGAGCGCGCGCGCAACGAACGTGCTTTCTCGCGAAACGTCGACGAATGAATAAAGCGGAACTTCGTTCCACCTGGGGTGTCCCTGCCACATGGTCTTGCATCTCACTCTCTCACACCAAAGTCTGTAGCTAGACAGAGACGCTAATAGTTGTATTGAAGGAACGGTCAGGCGATTTTTTCTTCATTGTCTTATCTTTTGTGGCTCTCTGATAAACGCGAGATAAGGTCCATTGATAAAGTAACCATTATGTTTTGAATGGGCTTTGATGTTAGTGCGGGCTTTTGAAGATAGTTATCACCTGAAAAATTAACTTGAAAAATAAAATTGCAACTCAATAATAGAACTAAGATCTAATGATTAAATCTAAAAGGTCAGAAAGAAAGAAAATGAATTAGGCATTTAACACTACACAACTAATAAAATAAAAATACTAAAACCTAAATAGGTAGTTACTAAATAACACAATACGTATAAGTACTATATTAACAAAAATAGGTACCTACCTACCTATATTGGGTTAACTGAAGACTATTTTACTATAAAAACTATCGTAGTTTGACGGTTCGTTGATAACCCACTTACATCCGTTATGGATAACTGAAGAGAGAGTTAGCTCAAGTGATCCATAATAATAATAATAATTCAATTATGCATTTTATTGAAGTCCGATTTTATTTAACTTATTCTATAGTCCAAGCATTATATAACTTAAAAACTAGGATACCTACATCACACTAATATGTATTTCAAATGCGAAAGTTTGTATGGATGTATGGATGGATGGATGTTTGTTACCTCTTCACGCCAAAACTACTGGACGGATCTGGCTGAAACTTTGCATACAGGTAATTCTTATTCTGGAATCAAACATAGGCTTACTTTTTATCCCATTAATCAGTTTCCGTGGGATGAAAACAACATTTTAACGTTTCCATGGCTAGTACGATATAAAAACTGTATTAATAACACATTGTGTTTACGGCGACGACCGACATGTAGATGACGCAATCAATAATAATCAGTAACAGATACTAGAATACCAATGGGAAGAGTCCCCAAGACGCTGGCTGCATTGCCTCTCTATATAGCAATACTGAAAGTTGTAAAAAAGTGTGAAAAGGGTTTACGTTTACACCGGAGGGATTCGAACCCGCATTTATCAGGTTTTAGCAACTTGTCTCTTCCTGACTCGTGTTATATTTGGGATAATCGGTTACCTGGAAGAACCAGGTAACTCTTATCGTTATAAAGGGTTCGGCTTACAAAATGGTTCCTATCTAAATATTGTCTTATTTCAGTTCAGCTTTAGAGAATTTGTATTGAGAATTTTGTCAAAAATGCCCATTTTTTTGTTTTATAAATATTTGAAGTCTATATTGGCGATTTTTAATAAAATTATTTATATACTACCTACATTTCTGGTAGTTTTATTCTTTGCAGAATGCAAGAAAATATTAATAACCACTTTTATATTTAATGAACTAACAACCGTTAGGGTAAACGAGTTCTTGAGTTGAGAACGCGACTCGGCAAACGTAGTGTAGGCCGCCCTCCGGGCAGGTGGGATGACGATCTGCGAAAGACTGCAGGCATGCTGGATGCTTCAAGCTGAAGACACGGCGCTGTGGCGCTCATTTAGGGAGTGTCCTATGTCCAGTAATGGACTAGTATAGGCTGATGATGATGAAAATATATGAATTTCTCGCGAATCTGTGTAAGATTGTCTGTCGATAACTCTGTAACGGAGAGTCTCAAGAGGTGGCGCAGCATTCCCCCGAGTCCCCAACTCCTGCTGTGGCTAGACAGTTTATTTGGCTCTTTAAATCTACTAATCCAATAAAGACGACCTCTGTGGCGCTGTGGGCGAAGGTCCGGTTGCGACGCAGGAGGTTGCGGGCTTGACTCTCGCCTCGGGACAAATGTGCGTACGATCTGCAGATATTCAGGGCCTTCTGGATGTTTGCTATGTATGATAACAATATGTATGTATGTAGTGTATTGTATTTAGTAGTAGGTCTCTAACAACAGTGGGTGTAACACGGGGCTAAGGAGTCCCATTGAGGCATCAACCCCATCCACACCCACTGAAAAGCTGAAACGAAGCTGTCAGTCACCAAAAGTCGTGCTCCGATACTTCAAGGAGCTGGGCTAGTTAGGGCCTACTTAGGCATGGGGATAATGCACAATACACTCCTATGCGAGATGTCCGTGCAGATCTTAGGCCCGTATTTTGAAACCATCCCCACACATTACTTTATGTAGTCATTACGTGAGTTCTACTCAAGCTTAAAATCACTGCTCAAGTAAATCTTTATTACAGATCGTAAATCTGACGCTACTTAGCTAGTTGCACTAGCAAAATCTCTACTTGAGTGAGAAGGTCTATGGTCTACACATTTATCTAGGCGAAAAACGTTCCTTTACCTTATCAGCCTGATTATCACCATTTTATTTTTAGAGCTTTTTTGTTGTTTCGATGGTTTTTGTGAAACGAACATTTTTGGCACTTAGATAAAAAAAAGCTTTAGCGCGTAGAAATCTTTTACAAGCCTCAGTCAAGCGTGATCCAGACCACACTTAAGTAAAGATGAATTCAAAGAATTATTAGGCAGAGGTATGATAAGTTTGAAATCGTTCTAAAATAGGCAATTACTCAAGTAATGTTGGTAACCGTTCAATAATAAGCAATAACGAGTTACATGAGTGAGTGTAGATTTTGACATGAGTTCCCAACTATTGTTTTAAAATTAGGCTTTACTCAAAACTATACATGAGCATCACTCAAGCATAGATCGATGACTGTAGCTTTCAAAATACGGATCTTAGTTCCCCCACTTAGAATTAGAACTAGTGGGTGCAAACGGTTTCTCACTTGACATATGCATAAAACCTAACTGTAGTCTTTAAAACTGTCATCTCACTCCGCTATACTGCACCAGATTTACTGTCAACAATGTTTGTATTTCGCAAACAGATATGAACCTACTGACCAACATTCCAGAGCCACTGTGCCGGTAGTGTAGGGAGAACCTCAACAACCTATATTAGTCCACTGCTGGACGCAGGAATCCCCCTGATGAGGGCCTTATTGGCTGTTATCTCACGGGGGCGGGGGGGTTATACCCATAATCCTTACGCTGGGTATGCGAGTTGGGGATCACAGCTTGGTGGTAGAATAGGGTATATGCATGTGACTTCAAAAAAGCTAATATTTTTTTTACGTATTCTCTATTGATATAGAAATATATCTGTATATTTATTTTTGTATTTTATGATGTTTTTATTGTGAAATTTAATCATTGAAAAGTGGATATTTTAAGTCTCAACAGCGAAACGCCTAAACGCAACGCTATTGGCATGTGAAGCGTGATATCATACTTGAACATTTTTGTATGGGCATGAAGTTTTGACTTTGAGTTTATGGGACTCGACGATCCGTGACGCCATAAAATGCAATGTCTAACATGGCAGCGTTTTTATCACACGAAACTGAGTGTAGTTTTACTCTTAGTTATTTACCTCAATAATTTAATTTTTTTGGGTGTTATATTTTTTTCGTTTGTGTACATGCAGGAGGCGCTGCTGCCCGCCCCCGGTAGATATCCCTTAGTCGCCTGTTACGACACCCGCGGCACCACACGGCTCTGTAAGGAGAACATTCATCCATAAATACTAATTATTATATTATACTAGCTGCGCCCCGCGGTTTCTCACGCCTATCCCACGGGAACTGATTTATGGGATAAAAAGCCTTTGTGTTATTCCAGGCCTAGAATTACCTGTATGAAAAATTTCAGTCCAATCCGTTCAGTAGTTTTTGCGTGAAAGAGCAACAAACATGTATGTAATGTTTACAAACTTTCGCGTTTATAATGTTTGTAGGATACTCGTATATATTTTTTTAATGTGGATTGACTATAAAACACTTTGACACTTTGTCATTTGAATGCGGAAAATGTTTGAAATTCATTTCTTCAACTTCAATAATTTACGAAATGTATGACGATGCGATGTTATTTTTTTCTATTCTACCCTACACAACCATTCCCGTGCTAGGCCAAGAACGGAACGGATACATTATCCCCCAAACTAACGTACTTCCCTTCATTTGAAAACTACGTTTCCGATCGTATTGAAATTTTCCATACATAATCGCATTACAAATAGCTATGTTCATAGTGTTTTTAGTTTTTAAAAAAACACTATGATCTTTGAATGAGAGTGAAACTAATTTGCCATATTTTGACCACCAAATCGAGTCATTTTCAAGTTATTTTTTAGGCATGTTAGACACCTTTATTCGAAATCTGTCACACTGCAAACATCCCAAATATATTCACCATTAGAAATAAACAAAAATATTCCTGAAATCAGTCGTTTATTCAAAATGAATCGCAACGTACGAAAAAATATAAAAAATTGAGAAATTCCTTCAAATTTCTGCAACCGCTCGCTCAAACGCGGGGGGCGATGCGACACAGGGAGCACAATTCCAAAATAAGGCGAATGCCGCGGAATGGCCGACACAATGCGATTCTACGTGAAACAACAACAAATTCGCTCGGGCCGGCCGCTGAGATTTGGGAGAGGTTCGTAGCCAATCAATAGAAATCATTAGAAATAAAGGAATACAATTTTAAAAAGTCACAAAAAGCTAATAATATACTCGTACATTCGCTAATAGAATCATAATAAAACGTGTGAACAATATTTTTTTGCAATTTAATTTAAATGCAAAATATAGGTAGTTAGTGCAAAATATAGAAGCGTCCTATACACAACGTGTTATTTATTAAAGAAGTTTTAAATACTAGTTTTCATTTCATTTGATCGTATCTTTTTAAATAAATAAATAATAAATAGTTGAGTATATCTGTAACTATAATATATATAATCACACTATCACACTATTATAAATGCGAAAGTTTGTATGGATGTATGGATATAGATGGATGGATGGATGTTTGTTATTGTTACCTCTTCACGCCAAAACTACTGAACGGATCTGGCTGGAATCAAACATAAGCTACATTTTATCCCATAAATCAGTTCCCGTGGGTTAAAAATCTCCTTTAAACGTTTCCATAGGAACAACACGTGCGAAGCCGCGGGGCGCAGCTAGTTTGAAATAAATGAGTCTATTTGACGTTAAAACCTGATGACGTGACGTCTTCTTTTTATATGGGGATTAGCGTGTCTGTCCTGTCGGCACTTTAGAGGCATACTGTGTTAAATTGTATGGAAAAAGTAGACGTCTCGATCACGTCTCGTGAGTAACGTCAAATAGATTCACCCCCCAAGCCACTAAAACCGATGGTCCTAGAACTATCAAGTCATGTTCCCAACAATGTTTGTGTTCCGCAAACAGAATCGAACCTACTGACCAACATTCCTAACGAGCCACTGTGCCGGTAGTGTACGGTGAATGTTGAAAAAAAAAAGTTTGGAGTATAGAAGCGAAACACATTTTTTACATAGTCAAATGTATGTCAATAGTCAATAATGTTTTTTTTATGTCCAGTCCATCCCAAGTTTGTTCGGAAGAGATCGCTCATAGCGATAAAGCCAAACTTTAAACTTTCTCTATTCTAAGCATTTTTGTCTGCATTGTTTTTTCTTCCTTTGTGTGGTTACTATAATAAAGTGTTTTTTATCAACTTTCAATTTGTGGTATCTATTATAAGCTATTTTTAATACCTCTGTTATAGTTTTATCGTGTATAGTTAGGAAGAGATGCGAAAATAGAGTTTAGTGACCAAAAAGCTCAACTTCGTATCGCTGCTTAAGCTTTACAAAATGAAACAATTACAGAGGCATTAATAAATAGCTTATTATAGATACCACAAACTGTACGCTGGATTTTTAAATCTTCCTGTTTTTAAAGTAAAAATAAGATAAAATTGGTGGGTGCGCTACTTTCACTCGTGTATGCATGCGCCTTAAGCCTTTATTCGTTCTCCCTACGATATTAAGGAGATGGGTGATGCCATAATCACGATAATTATTCGATATTTATTATTAACAAACTTGCTCAGTCATCGTGCATGGATGAGTCACTTTTCTATGGAAAATAACGTTACTCAGTTACTCAGTCACACAGTTCTATGACTGAACAAGCTTCCATAATACGGGAGCCATACCTTATTAAAATTGTCAGCTAGTTTCACTTCTATGCTCTAACTTGTTAGGTTAACACTCATAGCGGAACATTACCAGCTTTGGTAGTGGATCTATTTCAAACGATGGTAATTATTGCAATTATGTGCAATTTGATTAATTACTTAGCTTTAAGCCAATGAAAAACTTCTTCGTAGATTTCGAAGAAAGGTCTTCGTAACTTTTATGGAGAGGAATTGTAGTCTCTGGCAGCAGAGTTAGTAAATAGATCTTTATTATGTATAGCCCAAGGTTGATTTTAGTTCCTTGACCACCATCGCATATTTTAACCGACTTCAAAAAAGGAGGAGGTTATCAAATCATTTTTTTTTATGTTTGTTACCCACAGAACTTTTGACTGAGTGGCCCGATTTTCATGATTAATTTAGTTCAGTTCTGACAATGGGATCCATGACAATTCATGAAAAAACTATAAAAATCGAAGTCGGTTTATAGTTTTTAAAACAAACTTTTTTTTTTTTTTTTACGGTAAATAGACCTTTGTTTGACCGCAATCTCACCTGATGGAAAGCGAAGATGCGGCCGACGGTGTATCACGAAGGTCTAGAAGATACCTATTCACCCTTGTCTTGAAGAGACCCAGGTTGTAATTGGCCGGAAAAACAGAGGCAGGGAGCGAGTTCCATTCCTTTGCGGTGCGAATAATAAAGGTGGAGGAAAACCGCTTAGTGCGAGTGGAGGGTACATCCACCAAGTATGGATGGTAGTGCGCTGTGCGTCTGCTTGTCCTGGAGTGGAAGGGGGATGGTGGGATCAGGTCATGTAGTTCGAGTGAGCATTCACCAAAATGTATCCTATAAAAGATCGAGAGACTTAATTATTGTTCACAATCTCACGTAAAGATTATATTCTATCTTGTCTTACCAATTCTTCTACAGAATATTGATGTCTATTCAGAATCTATCTTGCTATTTACCCATGTTTATTTATTCATTATATTATTATTATTTTTGTTTTAAAAGCTTGCCACCGACAAGACGTCCGTAACGCAAATTCAAAGGTTTTTGGCTGAAAATCAGCGCTGAACGGCACACAGGGTCATGCGGGCAAAACTCGATTTGACGCCCAGCATACTATGTTTAATTTAGTACCGACCTCCTTGTTCTTTGTTTTAGTTTTGTATGTTTTTATCTGTATGTTTTAATTTTTCTTTGTACCTATGTGTGTGTGTCGAAATAAACGAAATTCTATTCTATTCTATTCTATTCAGATGTCACCAAAACTAGACTAAACTAAACTGACTGGACTAAATATGATGCCATCTTATTTGGATCGTTATGACAGGGACGGCGACATTTTTAGTCCTGTTTTGATTTCTTTCTGTGTAATTGTATTGATTTTTTATTATACTGACATCTTATTTATGTATTGTAACTTTTGTATGTTTGACATTATAATTATTTATCATTTTTATTTTAAATATTCCGACACAAATGTATTTGTTTGAGAATAAAGAAACTGAAACTGTTAAATTAGTTTAGTTTAGTTTTGGCAGCAACTGAATTAAAACCAATGTCAACCAAAACAAATAAATGATCAAAGTGGCGGAACCCTTTGTTCGCGAGTCGACTCGCATTTGACTGTTTTATTTTAGTGCAGGTATTGAAATATTTAGAAACATAAAACCTTGTCACAATAGAGTATCATTATAATGTTTATACAACTTTTCGAAGTAACACCCGAATTTTTTTATTGTTATAAATAAGGCGGAACATTTACACCTGTCTTCGCCTCTATAATTAGGAATTCGTAAAAACATTTTCGGAAGACATTTTGTTTGTTGTCCGAGGACAGAGGACCTCAAACTTTTCTCGAAATGATAATGTTTCTTTCACTAACACAATAACACGTAATTTGCGGGCTACAAAAAATTCCTTGTCGTTGATTTTGTTTACTCGTTTACTACAATTTTCTACAAGTAGCAGTGAGCCAGCCATATATCGCGAAGATGGAGTAATATGTTCTTGAGTGGAGACTGCGACTTGAGAAACGTTGTTGTGCCAGATGGGATGCGAAAGACTGCAGGCGGATGCTATAGATGCGGCTAGCTAAAAACAGGGCACTATGGCGCTCATAGAAGGTCTTTGTCCAGCTGTGGACTAATATATGCCGATGATGATAATAGATATAATGTCAATAAATTTTTCCTAGCAGCGCCTCGCGGTTTCATCCGCGTAGTTCTTGTACCCGTGGGAATTCCGGGATAAAATATTGCCTATGTCACTCCCTGAAAACTAAGCTTTTAATAATGAAAGATGTTTTTAAATCGATCCAGTAGTTTCGGAGCCTTTTCAATACAAACAAACAATGAAATCGTTCCTCTGTATGATATTATTATAGTTTTTAGTATAGATATGTAAAGATTTCATAGAGAATCATTTCTGGGTAAGAATTTACATCAAGCACTTAAAAGCACAAGAAAGCAAGAGTAAGGAAGAAAGGACAAAAAAGCTTAATTCAGAATATCTAAAGCCTTAAAACATGCCGCTAGCCTGCGAGCCGTCGCTGCATTATCGCTGTAGAACACTGATTTAATTGGCTTCTACGGCGATAATCGCGGCGAGCTCGCTGCACACAGTGCACGCACCGGCGGTGTCGTCGCGGCGTGCTCGCTACACAATCGCATCGCTCCTGAATCTTAAATTGCCAGCGTAAAAAGGCTGTTTGTAGTAAAAGTTTGAGCACCACAGAACTTAAGGCAGGTGCACAACATGCGTTCAAGTTTCTCTCCACTTTGACATTAAACATCCTTCAACAAATTACATCGATCCTTCCGATACGAGCCGTGTCGATAGAAATAAACAAATGAATAGAATGCATAGGTTTATTGTAATTAATTTATTGTTCAATACGTATTTTGATAGTAGGTGTGAGTTTTAACCTTTAACAGGTGATTTCCGTTAAATGTCTGTTATCTGTCTCACAGGATGCTTCAAATCTGGTTGTCGAAAATGATAGAAATGGCTAAACCATGTAAAGGGGTTTTTCAAATATTCATTTTTTATTAAATTTAGTGTTCTCCATCTACTACATACATATATGGATATACAATATAATTATCCATAAAAATATAAATTGTTATAGGTAAGTTAGTATGTAAGTTTATTAATAAAGTGAGTAAAACTGTTTGTTCTCCGAATAAAGCCAATTGTCACATATTTTGTAATGTTTATTTTGTTTGTAAATTATTTTTAACTGTGCAATGAAGAATTAGCTATCTAAATAAAGCAAAATAAAAATAAATAAATGTAGCATTAACTCATTGCGGCGATTTTGAACAAATAAAATTAAAATTGTGACATGGATGTAAGTGAAAACGGATGTTAGGGCCGATCTTCAAACCCCTTTCCTAAATCATCAGGTTTATTGCGTCTCAGTTCTGCAATATTTATCGTTTTACTAAGTTCATAAAGGTCCTATCCTAAGTTAATATATTTTATACTAACTAAGTTGATATATTTTTAATATTCAATATTTAAATGCAAATAATAACTCAATCAATAACCAAAACTCAATTAATCAATCCTACTAAATTATAACTGCATCCCTATTTGATTGCAAAGTATCGTAATTTAGTTCACAGTTCAAGTTAAAGTTGACATATTGTACGCGTTATTTAGTGCAGAGCGTTATAATTTGAGTGCACAGTGCTGTAATTTGAGTGCAGAATGCTGTTATTGGAGTGCATAGTGTTGTAATGAGTGGACAGTGCTGTAAATTGGTGTTATTCTCACGTGCACTAATTAGGCGGCACCTGCGACTACGCACCGTGACCGGCGCTGACGGTTGACACTTAATGTCAATGACTGATAGAGGGTTAAATAGTTTAGTAATTTAATTTTCCCGTTAGTCTAGTATTTTTAGACAATTGACTAAATAAGAGGGTTAAAAAGTCGTGAGTATGTAAATTTTTCTTATCAATTTAATTTTCCGTTATGGTTCCGTGTTTTAATTTTTCTATACGGTATGTTATGTAGCTCATAAGTAAAATCGAACAGAATGGTAAAGATGTACCTATTGTAGCAACAGATGCTGAATTTGGGCGCTGGGAGGTGCAACACAGTTTTTAACTTATGCTTTTAATTTCCAGTGTTCCACTGTATCTTAAGTACATCATGTATTTGTTCATAAGTAATAAATAAATGAATAAATAAATAAATTTATATATCGGTATATTCGTTATTACCCATAACAGCTAGCTTTGCTTAGCTCGGGGCTAGATGGTGATGTGGGAATCGTCCAACATTATTATTAAAATCAGTGTTGATAATGCTAATAAATCGTTTTTTTTTTCAAACATGAAGTAAACGTTCTTTGATGCAGGCGTTCAAAATAAAAAAGTTTAATCTAAGCTACCAAAGCTAAGGTAGTAAACACTCTTTCGTACCACCTTTTCCTCGATAAAACAGCTGATATGACATAATCGTAACAGGCAGAGACGTGAAATGTTAATAGAGTGAGAGAATTAACATGTTGCGTGCGATATGGGCCCCAAAATTTAATTAGGAGATAGAAATCTACCTGATTTCCATTAGTAAGGCACCTGTTCTATGATTTTAACGGAAAATCCGTTAATGTGTTGGACAGTTGGTTCTGTTCTGTGACCGCGATTGGATTGGAATTTTTCTACTAAGTAGGTATATAGATTTTATTAATCTCAGATGTATGTACCTATATATCTTTCTACAGTACTAGCGACAAAAAATTTACGAAATTATAAAAAAAATGGTTCTGTAGGTTATGAAAAAACAAATATCAGCAAAAGAAATTTGTTAGAGCGGTAATTCTCTTAAAATTCGACAGAAATACTGGCAATTGTGTGCTTTATGGAAAAATATAATAAAAATCAAATATAGTAATACCAGCCTTAACATGTATGTTTGTTGCTCATTCACGTAAAAACTACTAAACGAATTAGGCTGAAATTTTACATACATGTATTTCTGGTCCTGGAATAACACAATAAGAATAACACTTCTTATCCCATAAATCAGTTTCCGTGAGATAGGCGTGTTTTAAGATTTCCATACAAATCGACCGACCTATTTCTTTAAATTAATTAAAAAGCACACTTGATGAAGTCTGTTTAGAAATACTACCTACATCATAAAATATATATAACAACAGCTAAGATATAAAATGTACCAAATCTGAACGTGCTTCACGAGATTTGACCTATAGAATTTAAGAAAAATTACGCTATTGCACTTCTACTTTCTACTTTCGTCTAATAAAATCGTAGGTACTTAAATTTTGCAAATAATGTGTGAAAATAAGAAGCTTCTTATAGCTGTAAAATTCTTTGTTATTTGATTTACTTTGCGGTTACTTCAACTTGACATAAATACGATTAGCGGTATTGTTGAAAGTTAATAAATTACTACGTTGATTTGTTAAAAGTGGAAGGAGATAATTAAGTAGTGCAGGAGTAATTAAAAAAACACATTTTTCTTTTCATACTCTGAAAGTAGGTCAGAAGTTGTCTGCTCATGCGGGATGAAAGTTAGACTTTTCGTCCCTAGGGACGGATCGGATTCGCTTATGCTTAGTGTTATATTGTATTTTAGGTACTAAAACATGTATTTTATACCTATAGGTACTACTGTACTATCAGCCCCGGAGTTATAGCGTACTATAGCATAAGCATTATTTTTAAGCACTTTTTCATTTTGCTTTCATCATCATCATCATCATCAGCCTATACTAGTCCACTGCTGGACATAGGCCTCCCCTAATGAGCGCCATAGCGCCCTGTCTTCAGCTTGGCGCATCCAGCAACTGCCTGCAGTCTTTTGTCTTCATTTTGCTTTATGAGAAATAAATATCACCGAAAACTGAAGTGGCATGAGACAGGCCATATCTCGCGAATACGTAAAATAATTCTTGAGCGGAGACCGCGACTCGGCAAACGTAGCGAGGACACCCTCCGGCCAGGTGGGATGGCGATCTGCAAAAGACTGCAGGCAGTTGCTGGATGCGCCAAGCTGAAGACAGGGCGCTATGGCGCTCATTAGGGGCGGCCTTTGTTCATTAGACTAACTAGTAAGTATAGGCTGATGATGATGATGAAGCCGAAAACTACTGAAAGGATCAGGCTGAAATTCTGCACACGGCCAGACCGTGTGCAGAATTTCAACCTGGAATGATACTTTGTCTACTTTTTATACCAATAAAAGCGAACAAAACCACGGGCAGGAGCTAATCAATATAGTACAAAAGAGCGGAAACAACCAATCAACAAACAGTTTCATTAGACTGTTAACGCTTTTCGGTAATTCCATAATCCTTTGAGTTTTTCTATCGATGGCTTCAACGGCCGTAAATCCACTTTATTTTTATTGGTTTACGGACGATTTGTACAAATTAGATTATCTTTGAGCAACAGATGTGGTCAGGCAGTTGTGTAAACTTGTAATAAAGCTTTTATCTATGATTGTGTTTAGTACTTATGACCATGTGTATGGGTTTAACCCAAACAGTTAATAGTAATATTGCAGTTAATGTAATAATAATAATAATAGTAAGTACTCGCCATGTTTAACCCTTAGCGACCATTAAATTACGAAGTTCTTGGTTGAATCTCTACGATTTTAGGGATGATTTGAAAAAAAAAAACATTTTACTTTGATCGATATAGCTTGAAAGAAACAAAAAATGGCACCCATTAGATTTGAACTGTGCATGGGAAATTACATCGAAATTCGAAAAAATGTTATTTGAACAAGTAAGATAAATCTAAATTCAGAATTTGGAAAATGAGTCAATCGGAGCGGAGATTCTTAAATAAGTCAATTTCTGCAAAACCAAAAATTTGTCCACAGCTGGACATAGGCCTCCGCTAACGAGCACTATAGCGCCCCGTCTTTAACTTATCGCATCCAGCATCTGAATGCAGTTTTTCGTAAGTCGTCCAACCTGACTGAAGGGCGTCCTACACTACGGTTGCCTATCTGTAGATAGAGTCAGTGTGCGGCCCATTGTAGGCAGTAGCTAATCTTTGAAGCAAAATATCATGCGTAGCCAGCTGTAGTATAAATAGCAAAAATCGCCCCCGGGGTCAAAATAGCCCCGGGGCTGAAAACATGTAACAATACACGCGTGTCTGCCATTCCAACGCGCTCATTACACGTTGATTCATTTAGCCCTATTGTCAAATGCCCGTACTATAGTTTCACGATACTATTGTCGAATGTGAATATTGTACGTTATTTTTTAACCGACTTCAAAAAAGGAAGAGGTTACCAATTCGACTACTTTTTAATATTTATTTTATTTTGTTTGTTACCTTAGAACTTTTGACTCGGTGGTCCGACCTTCATGATTCTTTTTTTATATAAAAGTTGGTGCTTTCCGTGTGGCCCCCAACAAAATTATGTTCAGTTCTGACAGTGGAATTCATGAAAATTCATGAAAAAACTATAAAAATTGACGTCGGTTTATAGTTTTTTAAAACAAAATTAACTATTGGGAGCACATATTAATGGGTTAAGGGAGGCATGCCCAGTCCACCATTAGAGAGAGAGAGAGAGAGAGAGAGTGGGGTAATTCAAGGTATGCTTGATGGTTAAGGTGACTTTTACAAGGTTCGTCGATGGAAAATTAAATCTCTATTGCAAAACAAACCACTTGCTAGCAGGTTATATCGATAATTATTTTCATGTTTCTAGGATTTATATTTTCCTTCGATTTTCTTTCTTTTTACTACCACCAGTGCAAGGGGGATGCCCTTCCACTCCAGGACGTGGTTTTCCTAAACCTTCATTATTTGCACTGTTAAGGAATGGAACTCACTCCCTGCCTCTGTTTTTCAGGCGAATTACAACCTGAGTCTCTTCAAGACAAGGATGACTAGGTATCTTCTTGACCTTCCTGATACACCGTCAGCCGCATCTTCGTTTTCCATCTTTGCGACTGCGGTCAAACGAAGGTCTATTTACAATGTAAAAAAAATCTGATAATAGACTGATCATGATCGAGTTTTAATCGAGAACTCACAGTAAGCTGCAAGTACCACCTTTGTCCAGCCTCAAGTGGGACAAAAGAGGCCACACGCTGGGCCCACAGCGCCCACACCCCTGCACAAAGGGTTAACATAAAAACTGGTGAAGTGGTGTGAATGGGCCACCGTTCACTTTTGAAGTTTTAATTTTAATGGACATGGTAATGAGATTGATTAATTTTAATACAATGATGTTGCGTAATTATTCTGTTAGGAAAATAATAATGCTGCTGTATAATAGATGCTGTCAAAATAAAAAAAACAGTCAAAGGAGAATGGTTTGGTCATCGGAAGCTTTGAACAAAGCCGTAGGTAACAACGGGATATTTACCATGATTTGAGTTTGAGCTTATATTGCTCAAACTCAAATACTTGATATTTCGGCACAGTTTCATGCGCCAAGATCGCGGAATAACTGAATATCATGGTAAAATATCCCGTTGTAAATGACTTAATTGTTAATTACCATGATTAATTCAAAAGTTTTATGTAGGTAACAATTTTTTGTGCCGATAAATTTTGTAGAAGATAATTAGGTGGGTACTGTACTGCATTATTTATCGGAGTGGAAGGTAAAAAAGGGGCCTAGAAACAGGAAAATGGCTTTTAGAAAACAGAGTACTAGAATGTTCATGTTTCATAGAAGCTTTTTATATATATTTTTTTCAAAATTTTCGCAAACATTGGAGTTAAGGTACTTATATATATACTTATACATATACTTATGTATTGGACAGAGGACACTAGGTATAGGTAACAAATAAGAAATTCACACCATAACAAATCAAAATCGCCAAACCCATTTCTCTACTGCTACATCACACTTATATTATAAATGCGAAAGTTTATATGGATGCATGGATGGATGGATGTTTCGTCTTCACGCCAAAACTACTGAACGAATCGGGTTGAAACTTTGCAAATTATAATCCTGGAATAAAACATAGGCTACTTTTTTTCCCATAAATCAATTGCCTTGCTACATCTATATATATAAAAATGAAACCCGTTTTCCGTTGTCACGACATAACATGAAAACGGCTTGAGCGATTTGGCTGTTTTTTTTTTAATGTTCGTTGAAGTTCAAGGATGGTTTTTACGGCGAGAAAAATATATAGGAAAAACGCGTGCGAAGCCGCGGGCAACAGCTAGTAAACAATAAAGAACGCGCTTTGTCTATCAGTAATATCTCTTTTGTTAGTACCTACCCACGTACTAAAGTTCTAATTTAGCCTAGACTGAACTAACTCATAAAAATGTAAGTAATATCCAAGCACCGCGCGTGCGCAAAGGTCTGACGAACGTTACATTCCGCGACTGCCCTTTGTTTTTTGCTGGAGCAATGAGAATTTCCGTTTATTGATTTCTTTATAAGGTTAAAAGAAAAACGTGCTCGTTTATTAGAGTCTGAGACACGCTAGGTGTTCGAGTTTCATTTGCAATAACTTAAATAACGAAATTCAACGAATAAACGAACTTATCATGTTTTTAACTGCCGCTGTAAAGAGGCTTCCGTCGATTGAGACAGCTAGGTAATAGGACCGCGGTTCCATTCGCCGTATTTTTTTGATTTTTATTACTGCAAATGGGACCGCAAACCACGTGACGTAAATTGTACAGCCGTCGTCAGATACAGGTCCGAAATAAATACGAAAATGTTTAAATAAGAAGTACTTACCTAAAATACTAGCTGTAATTGTTTTATTCGTTTATTCATATTTTATTGTTCTTGATTTATGAATAAAACAAAAAACTATCCTTATGTTTACTTAAAACAATTATTAGAAATTGTAAATATCAAAATAAGTAGCGTAACTTACTTAAAAATAATGACAAAATGTATGAAATTAGAATTTATCAAGGAATTGCTGAATTAATTAAATGATTGTGGTTACAAATAAAGCATTTGAATCATAGCTTACTATTTTAGATATCAATCGGTTCCCTAAAAATAGCGATAAACAAACATATAAGCCCGCTGTGCCTACAACTCAGCTACAATAAATAAATGTATATTTTAAAAGGCAATGTATACGCTTGTACAACAAAACTCCCTAGTAATTTTCAAAAATAATAAATAAATAAATTCAAACAATTTTTCAAAACCTTGCTTTGCAAAAAGGCGTAGTATAAAATATCAGATTATCTCTATAGGATAAGAAGTTAAGGACGAGTTTTGCTTCCAACTCCAAAAATAACAACTAACAGGCTAAAGGTTCCTCGTTGCTTATTTACTATAGTCTACGTATCGAAGCGGCAGAAATCAAAAATATCACTTTATTTCCTTGTCAGTGCTTAATTTTATAACTTGACCTTTTCTAAGTGTACATTTATTTCATTTAGGAAATAAAAAAAAATGATTTTGATTTTGATTTGGGTAGTTATTATTTTTAACTAGCTTTTGCTCGCGTATTCGCACGCTCTATTCAAGTAGCTATCGTCCCCGGGATACCGTTTACCTCCCTGCCAAATTTTATCAAGATTCGTTCAGCCGGGAACGAAATAAAAAATATTCTATGTCCGTCTCCTGGTTCTAAGCTACCTCCCCACCAATTGTCAGCCAAATCGGTTCAGCCGTTATTCAGTTATAAATAGTGTAACTAACACGACTTTCTTTTATATAAATAGATAATGCTCTAAGAACAAAACCTTCATATTTCTCGGCGGTACACTGTACCAGCTTGTCAAAACGCTACATTAATTTTTTTAACATCCTAAATCATGCCCAAACAGTTTTTTACGAAGTAGTTTTAGTTGCTTCTCACCCAAAGATCTTTCTTTTACCCACGTTTTTTATTCCCAGAAGATAAAAAGCATTTATCTAGAGGGGTGATGCGCATTTTTTATACACACCCCGCCAAAAATGAATAATGTGGCAGTTTTCTATGTAGAGCGGATCTTCTGTCTATTGTGTCTGCCTTGAGAACGCCCTTGCAATAAACTTAATAAAAGAGTTAGATACCAACAAAATTATTTAAATTGTCAATAGTTTCTTTAATATTCTTTATGGCAAGGGAATAAAATACAAAATGACCCGAAACGAGGAACTATAGGGTTTGTCGCGTTAAAAGCTTTTAAGAAATATATACGATTATTTGTGATTAGATAATTGATATAAATATTAATGCTATAGTGTGATAATTGGTTTGGTTTGAATAAATTTTACGGCAATAATATCTTGGCATTGTATTGGCATTGGCTAGAACGTCAATAAACCATTACCTACTAACAAACAACAAACGTTAATGCAAGCTAAAAAAACGTAAAAAAAAAATATTTACTGCTTTAACAAATTAATATGATCCTGTTGAAACTTTAACTTATGGAATAGGTTTATTAAGCACGTAGAAAGTAAGAATAATAGAATAAAACAATTACAACAAGGCAGTTGTCTTATCGCCGACGATGAACGAGAAGCGAGAAGCGAGTAAAGTTAAGCCTCCAATACAATGTTGGCCCAACGTTGCCGAGTGAATGCCAATACCAACGTGTAGATGGCACGTTTGTATTGCCTTGCCGTCGAGTCAGAGTCAGAGTCACAGTCAAATCGTTTATTTCTTGAGACTTACAAATTTAAAATTATTTATTACTAGCTGCGCCCCGCGGCTTCGCACGCGTTGTTCCTATGACAACATTAAAAGGTCATTTTCATCCCACGGGAACAGATTTATGGGATAAAAAGTAGCCTATGTTTTATTCCAGGATTAGAATTACCTGTATGCAAAATTTCAGCCAGATCCGTCCAGTAGTTTTGGCGTGAAGAAGTAACAAACATCCATCCATACATCCATACAAACTTTCGCCTTTATAATATTAGTGTGATTAAAAAAGACAACATTACGGTTGTCTCCAAATCGTTATGTCTAGTAAACTACATAATGAATTAATACAATCTAAAACTAAAAAAATATAAATTTATAATATTTATGTAATAAATAATAAACATTTTAGTTTTATACATGCCATATTGACTCGATTTTAGGTTTTGAATGGGTCATTCCATATTGTTTCTTAGTGACAGAAAAAAAACAGTTTTATTATCTACTGTGCAAACGAAACTAAAGGTGGACTAAAAATGCCTCAACATTGAGCAGTTTAGAAAATGTCTATGAAAATTAGACGCTTAACCGCATATCCATTATTAGCATTTTTTTTATATCTGTTATATTTAACATCAAATGACTTCAAATTGCAATCCATGAACCTATCATTTTAATATCTACTTGGCATTTAGCGAAAGGTTAAAATGAGCACGCGTACAACCATCTGCCAACGGCCGCAATTGCCTATTAGCTAGCTATTAGGTTACCTAGGACAGGACAGGTGACCTCAGGAGACCAAACACACTCTTACACACATACACTCCTTCACAATCAAACGCACATACATGCATATGTACCTACATACGCAGCGGAAAAAGACTATACCTATAGTCTTTTTCCGCTGATACTCTTCTCATATTGATGATATTAAAAATAATATTTTTGCATATTTGTATAAAATAAAATTAATAAGTTGTAAAAAAGCCGAAGCTGGGATCCCTCGTATCTTCACAAAAGATTTTCTTAGTTAGATCTCGTACCTAAATGTTACTCTATTTTTCGAATATTTCATTTTACGACTTTTAACTTTTTTACTGACTATATATTTTTTTAATTGACAAGTTAACTTTAAAGCTGTCAAACTAGTTTGAGGTTTCCATCGTTAAATCCTATTAATTATTTACCATAGAAGTAACTTCAAAAAACTATTCCTAACCGAACCAAATTCAGACAAAAAACTGGCTTCACGACGAAACCAGTGTCTTCTTAGGGTCCAACGCTTTAGAATAAATCAACTTTGTTTGACCTATAACCTCATAGCTTGGGGGACCCATTGGGGGACCCATTGGGACCATAGGTTTGGGGTATTAATCCCTTGGTCCCACGTTAACGATCATCGGATGACACTTAATTCTTTTCCTTATTATTTTTTAAATTATAGCCAATAAATGTCATGTCTCAAGGACCTTATCTCATAAATTGAATATTAAATAGGGATAGATTTTAACAATCTTAATTTTCTATTCAAAAGTTTATGGCAACGATTTTGTGTGAAAAGATTTCATAGCTTTGACCAGCTATCGGTACATACCTTAGCAACTTAAAAACGATTACTTATTTGTAGACAAAAATATTTTATTCAGTTCAAAAAACGTAATTAATTTCGGCTAGTAGTGCATATTCAGTACAAAAACCTACTTCGTAGAAAACAAAACAGTTTTGGTATTATTTAAACTTGGAAGCTGATCCAATTATTAACATTTCTATTATTCTGCTTGAAAACGCTTCCCATAGGATATATTATAAAAAATAATAATACCCGTTGTCCAAATAATTCGAGTAAAGGTCATCTAAAGGTATTTTGCATGGGCAGATGCATCTAAAGGCACACACATAACTCAACAAAAATTGGAGCATAAAGAAAAGAATCCGGGAAAATTCAAACAACCGTTACTGTCAAAAAGAATGCGCAATCTTAGAGATCTGCTCAGCTGCTCTTCAAACAATACCGTGCTCTCGTTCGAGCCACCTATTGTCAGTGTTACCATTGTAACTATTGTTACCCCAAACTTGCAGCTTATTCCAAATTCAAACAGGAACTTCCGTGTGCGAAACGCACGAAGACGATGACAAAAGAGGTTGCCCTTCTTATTTTTTTCATAGTGTCCGCGAAACTTGTTTTTTTTTTCATGTAAATTTTGATTTATTTTCGTCAACAATGCATCGTTGGTATGGGAATTTACGGCGTGCTAGGTACTTGAGCTAGTTTGTTACTAAGGGCGTTGTAACTTGATTTGTATAGTTATTATTTAAATAAATTTCTTAGATAATGGCTGCGACAATAAGGTGGAATGAAGTGGGAAATTTCGCAAAAAAACTTGATTTCATATTAGAAGTTATTGTCATTAGAGAAATGTTTTGCTAAAAGGGTCAAGGCTCGTCTACTAGTGCAAACTTGCTTCGGGCACTTTCTTTTTGTTATCATTTAAAGTTTATAATATCTTTCGCCGAAATGGACAATAACTTTTGTCAAATGCCCGGTAGCTCCTGGTGTCATATTCTTTTAAAGCCTTTTATCGAAGTCGTAAATTTTTATACTTTATTAACGGACACTAAAATATTACTGAAAATACAATAAGTACCTCGTTATGTAAAAGATAAATTACATATCTTGGTACTTTTGATTTATTACATTCATTTTTATATATTTTTATTAATTTTTTTATTTGGTAGGTATATACACCAAATTTATTTCCAACTTTCACAAAAAAAATATAAATCTGAATCCGATGGTACACTCTTGTACCCCTTAGATCAAATCTAGTATTATCGATAAATTGAATAAAGGATGTCAACGCAAAAAAGATTGTTTGATGCTCTGATATGAATCTTATTTCCTTCCCTTTGAAGAAAGTAACCGATATCGTATCATGGGGTATCATTACATCTTACTTATAGTAGATAAGTATGCAGGTAAGTCTTCGTCGAGATTGATCTTAGAAAATTTAAGTTTAAGTTAGGAATGAGAATGTATTACTTAAGTAGATATAAAAAAGCTCTCGTTTCTTTAGGACATCTTATGTAGTAAAGTTCGCGTTGCATAAGTAGGCAATATGGTATGGTTATATGTTTATTTAGGTTACCTGGGAGAGATCCTTATCGCTCTCAGTAATAAGGCCGCTTTTTGTACTATGTTGACTTATATTTATGTTAATGAATTGTACCTACAATAAAATGCTCATTCATTCATTGGTCAACTTCAAAATCTCTACCTTTCTCTAAACATAATAAACCGATTTTGAAAGGTTGATCTATAGATATTAATTTTTGTCTTGGCCGTGCATATTTCGATTTTAGGAGTCCCGTCAACATTCGATTTCGTGTTTATGCTCCAGTCGAATATTTATAAAAAAAAGCTACCAACTCTACCTACAAAGTTATAATATTAATTTTTTTCTAGATTAGGTACCATCTCTAGACGTAACGCCTATCCAGTTTGAAACTATTTTGCTTTGCGTTTAAAACAAAAGATAACGAGCAAGCCGGGGTTGGCAACTATTCACTTCACAGAAAAATCACCCTAGTAGTAGTAAGGCGCGATTTTTGCTGACTATACTTACAATATTTTTTGATAGACCTATCAAAAATATTGTCTATTAAGAATGACATAGTCAGAAAACATGATAAGGGCGTCTCATAGGTGTCCTCTACTCTCTCGCTGACAGTTGTCAAGTCAGTGTCAGCAATTGTCACTCGTCATCATGACGCGGCGAGTGCATTTATTGTGTCAAAAAGCCCATCGATGCGTATGCGTCGAAATAATGCGCTAAAAATGGCGTTTAAATGTCAGTGACTTTTCAAAAGTAGGTAGGGTGTGAAGCCAGAACAACATTTAAAAAAGTATAAAATGGCAGTTTGCTGTTTAAAAACTTCCTTGTACTTTTTAAGTTCAACACTTTTTATGTCTAGTCACATTTCATAGAACATATTAGAAATTAACACCTCTAATTAAATAGAGAATTAGTTGAATTACCACCCACTTTTCTAATGATATTTACACTATTTTTAATTCTACAGTCTACCGCAAATAAAGCATAACCCTTCGTAACTCGAGCTCTGATTTTCAAGTACAAGTCAAGTAATATGAGTACTAATTCTGAATTAATAGTCTTGAGAGTTTTACAACATTATTCCCAACACCAAAGCTTAGCACCTAGCTTTTATGAGGACGGGATAAGGAAGAAATTCCGATGAGTTTTTGAAGCGACTGTTAATAATAATGTTGTATTTCTAACACAAAAAGCGGAATCAGCTGCCGTTCCTTTCATTTGTTCGAGAATAAAATGTCTTGAAGAGAATTTGCAAGAAGAAACGCGGTTGAATGCTTGTTAGGAATTATTTAGGGATGTGTCTAAGTCGATAGAATGTTGTCGATAACTATTTTGGGACTGGTAAATATCCATAATTTATTCTAGTGCACTCCTAAAAATATATTATTCAACCTCTACAGCTTAGAAGCTAAACAATAACCCTAAAGAATACTAGTAAATTAGTTTTATATTTTCTGTCTGGCATTTTGTCATGTTTTACAATTTAACCAGTTTTTAATACAATTACTTACCCACACCGTGGCTAACCGCAAAAGGTGGAGTAGGCACCTGTAGAATAAAGCTGTAGATAAAAAAACCACCACACACATATAAAAATGAAACAACAAAACAAAGAAGTAAGCTTTAGCTGTTCGAGCGCTAGCTATAGCTAGTAAGTAATATGTACGAATGTATATTATTAAAGTAATTGTTTTATTAAAGTTATTATATAAGCTGAGGATAGGCCGCTATGGCGTTCATAGAGATAAGCCGACAACCGAAGGGACAAAGAGAGAATAATATCCAGCAGAAAAGTCTTTGGTACACCCCTGCCTTTCTTAAATTCGCATAATTATATCCATCCAAAGGTTGCCTGGAAGACTAACGATAAGCCCTTTGTATTCGTATTATATTTTTATTTTGTATCCATGTACTTCATGTTATTTTTAAGGTGTACAATAAAGAATTTTTGTATTTGTATTGTTTTGTAATAATCCAATGCTGATCATGCGGAAATTTTCTACCGTATTGGATGTGATAATTGAATGATAATTAGCTAAATTATCGCTTTTCCGTGATGAATATTTATGAGCTGAGCGACCAGTGAAAATTCCTGCCATAAACTAAATTTCATAAAAAATCATACAGAAATATTTTTTGTATTTCTGTATAGGATTGGATAATATTCCCGGAAACCAGAGATGTGTTTATTTTACTTTAGGAACGAGATGTGGTCGTGACGTCTGTTTTTCCATATATTTTGGTACAGCGTCTCTATAGTGCGGACAGGGAACTAAATTCCATACTAAAAAGAGAGGTTTCGATCACGTCTCATTACTTACGTAAAATATACTCAGCCCCCCGTTTTCTTTCTTTGGCCATTTCTAGTTTTGCGTTTTTCTGTTTCAATTTCTTACGGAATTAAGAACCTTACAAACAGCCAAACCCGCCTTGATCTTCACAAAAGTACCAACACAGACTCAAATATTGACACTTACACTTATCGATAAAGTTTATCGATAAGATGACATCACTTTGTCCAGGTGCGGCACGCGTGCGAAGGACACGTCTGTTTGTCGGCCTCCATTGGCAAGGCAGAGCTGGGATTGTTCTTATCGAAGATTTTATGGGTTCCAAAATTTTGTTTTTGTTATTTTGTAGGACTAATTTTTGATTTTTTAGACTTGTTAGACTCAGAAAATAAATATTTTTACACGTTTCAGAGTTAGGTAACTAATAAATGTATATTATTTATTACACACGCAGAAAATTATGAGCGCGGTTGCCACCGCTAAAAAATATAGGTATGCAATTTTTTTAGTTTAGTATAGTATTATTAGCATCTGTGTCTAGGGCCACGAAAGTGTTAATCTGAAAATATTTTTTCCGTGAATTTTTCTGCGTTTTCTATAATATCGTTTTCATTTCATAACTTCTGCCATAGTTGTTATTCAAAGCACCTTCCACGGTTCTTGATTTCCCAGCGGAATCAGATCTTGGGAAACAAGGTAATTCAAAGTTAAAAACTTTAAACACACTGACTGTTTAGGTGCAGTGGGATAACTATTCATATTGAACAGAATAATGCATTTTGAGTAAGCAGTTCTTAGCAAAGATAATTTTGCAGCATTCTTACAATTGAAATTCACGTATACGAGTTTTTTTCGATAATGCTACTCCAAGAAAGTTTATGAGAAGAATAATAATGAAATGCTTAGTATGTATAAGAGCATAGATCGTGTGTTGTATTGTACTGTACTGTATATTTGAAATTTTTGCGTAACCTTAGAATTTTCTTTAGGGTTAAAAAAAACAACAGCTGTGATTTTTTATGCAATTCCTTTGTTGCCACGTGCCCAAGAAATAAACCAAGTCGCTCCAGTTTCTATTGTCAGAAACATACATCCACTATTGACTTTATTTTACTTGACAAAGCAAAAAATCGCAAAAAATACCGGCATCTGTCAAAACGATTTTATGCTTTGAAGTCTAAAAGTTCAAATCTTACTTGTCGAAGAAACTTGGTTCTTGGTTTTCAAACGACGTTAAGCTGTAGCAGAATTGACATTTCGAGACTTTTGCAACACGAGTATACGCCATTTTCAACCTTATAGCCTGAAATACATTGGTTCTAACTATATCCACCCTAACAAATAAGCTCAGCGTTTGAAATATTCCAAAGGTTTAAAAAAATGTCTCGCATTTTTGACCATATTCTTAGAGTAAGAAATGGTTTTTGCAAAACGGAGAAGATTTGGAATTGACAGTAGAAAAGGTTTGTCAATGCGTTTTTGTGCTATTTGTCGTTGAGTTATAGAACGAATTTGTGCAATAAATTGCAGGCATTGTGCAAGCATTGTGCTGAAAATGTTAAAATTACTACAGATATTAACGGTTTTTCTACTAGAAGGAAAGGTATTAGGCATTATTTTTGTCACAGAATCTTTCAGAGTAATTTAAAATCACTGTATAAATAGGTAGCTTTAGAAATTATAACAGCAATTTTTACAACCTAATAAAATTGAAATAATTAACACATTATATTTACGACTCTTTTATACAAAATAAGATACCTTTAAAACAAAAATAACATAAAATTAACCTGTCCATTAGTTTCCTTCTCCTGTCCATTAGATTCAGGGCATCTGTTGAAACGGAACTAAATAACACAATAATACGTATTTTCACTATATTAAGGTTAAAGTTAGCTTGAAGAAATGGCGGTATAAATTTTATTGTATTAGAAGTAAATAAAACGTTATTCAAATAAAATAGATTGTATAAATGCTTAATTTGTAGATCAAAATTATACGCATGCAGGTGTTTTTGTTATTTATTAGGTGAAAGATGTTATTTATTGAGTTAATTTCGGTTTAGAAAATAGAACTTTTTATTAGAAAAAAGTGTTAAAGAAATTCGCTATGAAAATTTAGGTTCATAGGTACTATGAAAATCCTACCTGCACTAGGTACTAAATCTACTAATATTATAAACGCGAAAGTTTGTAATCATGTATGTTTGTTGCTTTTTCACGCAATAACTACTGAACGGATCGGGCTGAAATTTTGCATACGGGTAGTTCTAGATCTGGATAAGACATAAGCTACTTTTTATCCCATAAATCAGTTCCCGTGGGATAGGCGTGCGAAGCCGCGGGGCGCAGCTAGTATTTATATAATTTTGCTTTTACTCGCGTCTACTCCTTGTGAGGTTGTATATTATTGAGGTTGCATATTATTGAGGAGTTCAAAAATGGTTTAATTAAGAAATGATAAGAAAACGCTTGTCTATAAAGTTGAATTATCTACCTACATTAAATTAATTATTTCCTATATATTGAATACCACAACCAATAAAGTTATTTACAACGGGATATTTACCATGATTTTTCAGCTTTCCAATATTCAAATCATGGCAAATATCCCTTTAAAATGACATAAGTATTAATAACCACGATAGATTTAAACATTTAAAAACGCAAACAGTAACAAAACATCTAAAAATTCCCTATTTTAGGGTATTCGAGGCCGTAACGAAATAGCGACATCTGCCGCCCCTATCTCTCATCTATAATTACACTGCATAGTGAAATAATAATTATCTATTACATTCTATTACATGAGGGCTTTACTTGTTCAATGTAAACAAACCTACTATCATAGTACACCCTTGAACAATGGCCAGTTTACGTGAGTAGGTGTATGTATGGACTCAGTTAACAACAGTATTTTTTTTATTTTTTGTCTATTGAGTTCATATCTCTATGGAAAGACCACGAAAAACATGTAACATAAAATTAGGAATTCGTAATTTCATTGGTTTTGTTTGTAAAAGCTTACCGTCACTTTTCATGATTAGCTGTAAGTGTACAGTCAGTCAATTAACAGTCAATTTTTGTCAATAGAGTTCATAGCTCTATGGAAAAACCACAGATAAATAACATTCATAAAAATCATAAAATTGGAACATTGGCTTTGTTTGTAAGCTTATTTAATTTCATAAATATGTCGTTACATTACAATTCTCAATGTTTCAGAGTATCCAGAAGTGAGCTTTATTTATATATGTAGTATATCCTTTATTTATTTAAGTAGTATATGACCTGTGTGGTGCGGTGAGCGAAGGTCCACCTGCGATGCAGGAGGTTGCGGTTGGGTTCGATTCCCGCCTCGTCGTATATTTGTTCAGGGCGTTCAGGATGTTATCTATTTATGTATAATTAAATTACATCTATTAACACAAGCTCGATAATGCTGTGTGAAATGTCCAGCTTTATTTACATGGGATAGTGTAGGAAATATGTAATAGTAGGTAATATCTATACTAGTTTAAGCAAGAAGGAAATGAAATAGGAAGGTTAGTACCTATTTTCTTAAAACATAAACACTTTTTGATGTAGGTAGAACAAAACACAAATCATCGTCACCTTTTTTTATAAAAAAATCCAAAACATATTTTTGATTGCCATTCCCGTAACCATGGCAACAATCAAACCTATAATTTGCAATCGCACGCGCATATTCGCAGCGCGTGCTAGATCTGCGATAACACGGCAACCCTAAAGTTTATGCGATAACAAATGATAATTTATCAAAATATTGCCTACAATAGGAAATAATTTTATCTGAAATCAGCAAAACATTGCGTGATTGTATTTTACCGCGAATTTTGCAAGACCCTAAAATTACCTAATTGCTTTAAAGACGGATGTTAAAATATTTTATTTGCACGACTTAAATAAAATATAAAAGGACCGCAACGGTAGGTAGTTAGGTACCATTATGGCTTATTATTAGTTTTTTTTATATTATTTATTAGTTTATTAGTACCAAAGATCCAAGGATGCTACGTTCCGTAACGAATATCTTTGTTATTTGATCAAAACTGAAACTAAATATATATAAACCAATCTGACATTGTATAATATCTCGCATGCGTTTTACAATCTAAATAAAAAATTATATTATAAAACGCATGCAAAGCCGCGGGCAGATTCTAGTGACTTAAAATAGATAGGACTCTACCATTTTTAATTCCACCATTATTTACAGACGGATCATTATCAATTACAATGTAATTAACCAAAAACAATGTCACCGTAAAATATAGATAATTCCGTTCGTCTGTCGGACCAATACAAATTGTCTAATTGCAATAATTACAAATACATGTGCCAGCGTTTAAAAACGCATCAAAACGGCGCGTGCGCATATTGTCATTAAATTACGGACAATTGGACATATGTCGAGTGCGATACTGTATGAAGGGTTGGGATGGGACACTGTTTACGTTATTAAGTTAATATTTTGATAGGCCAGCTTCGTGTCACTTTTGGCTCCGATAGGCACCTATAGCTACTTAACCAACATGGAAAATCTAAAAAAAAAACAAATTAATTTTAATGGTATTTTTGATTTATGGCGAGCTTTCCAAGGCATAGGCAGATAAGGGAGAAGATATGGAGAAAAAAAGGTTTAGACAATTTGCTAATGAATTCGTCAAACTGCGTATTGAGGTTATTATTATGTAGATCCTATTGTCAGAACTGGACCAAATTAAAACGGGACCACACGGGAAGCACTAGCTTTCATATAAAAAAAGATTCATGAAAATCGGACCACCCAGTAAAACGTTCTGAAGTAACAAACAAAAAAAAAACAAAGCTACAGTCCGATTGCGAACCTAAGTCGGTTAAAAATAGGTTAATACTGTGGAGCATAAATAAATGAAAAAACATGCAAAATCATATGATTTTATCCAATCCATACCAAGTTAACAACATCACTGATATTTTACGCTATATTTTATATACGTTATACCATTTCTTTACGATAGAGCTTCTTATTGCCAGACTTAATTAGTATCAGAATTGGCTTATTCTATCAGTAGAATCTATCGTAACATAGCTAGATTTAAAGCATCAATTAAAAAATTTTTTTAAACACAATATTTTTATTTCCACAATTGCCACTTGAGTCCGATAGCAATAGAAATAGACCAATGGGTCAATTGATCCTGTGGGGTCCAAACTGGTTATCGGCATTTTATTCAATTGTTCCTATTCAAAGCGTAATCAGATCCTGCATTATGTGAGCTGACAGTGATGCGTGAAAAAGTTGCAAAAACGTCATATTTCGGAAAAAATCCATGGAACTTTCGAATATGGTTAAGTAAACTTGATTTTTGTTCAATTTGAATAAAACCTACAATAATTACATTTTATTCATATTGGGGTTTGTTGGTTCGACTAAATTTTAAGGATTATATAACTTAATAGCTGCGCCCCGCGGCTTCGCACGCGTTGATCCTATGGAAACGTTTAAATGTGATTTCTATCCCTCGGGAACTTATTTATGGGATAAAAGCTTATGTTTGATTCCCGAATTAGGATGACCTGTATGCTAAATTTCAGCCTGATCCGTTCAGTAGTTTTAGCGTGAAGAGGTAACAAACATCTATCCATCCATACATCCATACAAACTTTCGCTTTTATAATATTAGTGTGATCTTGTTTCAGTGACATACTATCACTAACTCTAGTTAAATTAAATATGTGATAGTTTTTATTTTCATAAAAAGGGCCGCATTGTATTTATTCTTAACTCATTAAAAAAGAACGAATCGTGGTCAAATTTTGCATAGATGTAGATCTACACTCGGATTCACTTTTTATCCCAAAAATACTTATGTATATACACAGGCGAAAGCTAGTTTAACATAATTACAAATATTATTTATTTTATATTGATAAATATGTTTGTTACTTCAAAAAGCGTTAGAAACCGCAGTTTGCAATTGTACATCTGCAGCCCGCATCGGCATTACACCTCACAAAATGAAGTGTCTATTATGGTGTTGCCAGCTACTCAATAAAATTGACACAATGTACACTCTATACACTTTTAAGGGTCCACGATCGGAATGCTGGCTTTCTTATCTACTCTTAACGATAAATAAGTGGGCATCAATTTAGCATAATAAACAATAATGTAGTTCACTACGTTTTTTCATTATTTTTATAACTTTTTTACTATTTAAGTATTGCCATATTTTTTGGATTTTATATAATATAACATCTTTAATTCTTTACTAAAATAAGTAGTAAGTATGTATCCCGATAAAAAGTTGATATTCAAATCGAGAGATAGTATTGTTGCCTTCAGTTTTTACATTTTTGAGCTCATAATTCATCATTTAATTTTTATATCAATGCCTGAACTATGTTTAATAATTTAATTATTTTGAAAAAACTAAAAATAAACTTAAAATTCTTAATATTCACACTGTTTTTTGCGAGATTAATGCTTTTCCCTCGTGATTAACATTTTTATGGGACCAATTCGGGATCATTCTCTAAAAAAATGCGAAATGATTTTAAGGATAAATTTACGAACATACCTAATACATACGTGATGACTTCTGTGGCGCGGTAGGCGAAGGTCCGCCTGCGACGCAGGAGGTTGCGGGTTCGATTCCCGCCTCGGAACAAATGTGTGTACGATCCGCCAATTGTGTTCAGGGCGTTCAGGATGTTATCCATGTATAATAAAATTACATATATCTATGTAGTGTATTGTATTAAATATATCAGTTATTTTGTACCCATAACACAAGCTCTGCTTTGCTTGGGGCTAGATAATGTATAAACTGTCCATTTTTTTTAATTAAAATCGTAAAATTAGACAGGTTTTTTAATGATAAGGATCCGTAACATACACATACGAACAAGTCTGTCAGGATCCTATACCAACACAGGTCAAAGGTTGAAAATAAAATAAATAATTTTTACATAGAAAATAAATACATGCTTATATTAGTGATTTTTTGAAGTCGGTTTAATATAAATGATTCCTGGTACAGTCATGCATGGTCTGATCAATGGGGTAGGTACAGTCATGATCAATGGTGGTACAGTCGGGCAGAGGGTGCGATACTGTTCGCGATTCGTTGTGGTCACCGATAATGAGCCGTAATTTTTATTTGTTCGTTAGAATTATTACAGTTATTTGTTTTGGGAAATTATAGGGAAGAGTTAATTTGTAACACGGAAATTGGTACCTCAGTACTGACGTACCTACTAGGGGTAGTTTGAGATTATATTAAATTTTTTTTAGCTTTTGCGAAGTAAGTATGATGGTGTATATTTTTAGTAGGTCGGTAAGATGGACAATTATTTATTGCAATTGTAAAAACTTCCTGTGTTTAACGTAATAATAAGATAAAATATTTGGCTTTTCTCTTAGCCTCTTTTTGGTCGATGCAGGATTGCGCAAAAATTTTGTTAATTATATCTTCACAACTCGTAGGTCTACAATAAACGAACACATTTTTTATACATTTAATCTTAATCCTGGAAACAAACATAGGCTACTTTTTATCATATCATAATTCAGTTCTCGTGGCATAGAAATGACCTTTAAACATTTCTATACAACAGCGAAATAAGTTTTAAAATCGGTTCATAATTGACAAAGAAATCGGTGAACACTCATACAAAAAAAAAACACTTGGATGTCGGTAAAAAAAGAGTAGAGAGAATAAAACTGTGCTGCGTATTCCTAAAATGCTATATGCAATCGAAAGCCGATATAAACTCTTTCCGGCTTAATTTCCGCTTTGGCGATTTTCATCCGTTTAATTTCATTCCTGCAGTGAAAAGTGAAAATAATTATTGAGAGGATATAATAATAATCACTGCACATTCACTGCAGGAATAATTTCATTCCTGCAGTGAAAAGTGAAAATAATTATTGAGAGGAAACGATATTCGGTCTGTGAATATGTTATGGTATAAACAACGTAAATTCGATTTTTTTAAAGCCTGCCCAAATGATAAACAAACCCGCAGTACTTAACCTCAAATTAACGTTCTTGCCCATGACCAAACATAATGGAAAGTATTTGCTGATTTGAGATCCTTTCTTCAATAAATATTGTCCAATTATATTTCGTCTTCAAGCATGTAAATTCAAATTTTTGTTATTGGAATCTATTGACATAATTTGCAGCTTTATGACAAATAGGTAGATCATAGTAATTTAAGAGCTCATCGATCTGGGTAGCAAATTTCGCGCATAGGTTTGAACAATCCATCAAATTAAAGTACCGTATTTCATTTTCCTTCTTGTTCTTTGGAGTAATAAAAGAAAGTGGTTGAAACAACACTAGTTAATAATAATAATAATTCTGGACAATTCGCACAGCATTATCTAGCCCCAACCTAAGCTGAGCTTGTGTTAGGGGCACTAGATAACTGATATATATAATACAATACACTAGACTAGTTAGACTCTATTGTTACACAGTGAGAACTATTACTGTCCGTGGGCGCTATTGAATGAATGATCCAAAAATATACTGTTCCAGCTTCTCAAATCATCATTGGGACAATTTTTGAGAGTATTGTATACATCTGTATATATCCTATACAGAATATGTAGATACAAAATAATCTGTAAGGGCAGCCATTGATGAGAAAACCACAATAGACAAACAACAAAGTAAGTTTTTTTACGATAATCTGGGTTTTACCACGCCTGACCGAGAATGTGGGGTAATGAGAAAAGATTACAGATTCATGTTTTTTTTTACGTAAGTAGCCGATTATTGTAACCTCACAATTAAAATTAATTAGGTTGGCTTTGTATTGTTCGCTTCGAAGACTTTTTGCATGATTCTACCTTCGAAAATCTTTGAAGATTTTAAAACGGGCCAGATACCAAATTCAATCTTTAAATTTTTATCGGTTCGGCTGATATTGTAAATAGTTAGGTACCTGATAGTACCTGGTGGAGCTGGCTTAGAATTTGTACCAGCCCAACTCATTCCACAGGTGTCGTAAGAGGCGATTTAGGAATATCCACGGCGGTATAATAGGGTATATGCATGTGATTTCAAAATGGCTAAAAAAATATATACGTATTCTCTATTGATATAGAAACATATCTACATATTTATTTTTGCATTTTGAGATGTTTTTATTGTAGAATTTAACCATTGAAAAATTGATATTTTAAATCTCAATCGCAAAATTTCAAAACGCTACGCCATTGACTAGAGCGGACGTGACATCACTGTGCACATTTTTTCTTTTTTTATTCTGCTTGCTGCATCATGATTTGACACTATTCTGCCCACTTGACATTTCGTATTGTCGATTATTTTCAGTTTTTTCGGAAAACCTCTTTCCTGAGATGATCACTACCGAGGTCGTCACCAAAGGTTTTAATCAAGTGTGTACGTCGACGTCACATAAACATGGCGCCAATATGGCAGCGTTTTTATCACCCGAAAATGATTGTAGTTTTGATTTGTTTTTTTACCTTGTTAATGCGAAATTCAGTGAGCGTCTTATCATTCCTCGGTTAAATAATGACCTAAAGAATCGATTAAAACAATAAAAAAAATCGATGCATATACCCTATTACGGATTGTAGAATTGTACTGCAGCGATATTGGAGAACAATTCTACTATCAAACTGCGATCCCCAACCTGCATGCCCAGCGTAGGGATAAGGAACATTACACCTTCCATCGAGATACGAAGTTGCCCTTTTTGACCACCAAACTCTATTTTCGCATTTCTGCCTAAACTATATAAGATAAAACTATTATAGAGGTATTTAAAATAGCTTATAATAGATACCACTAACTGTACGAGCTAGTGGGACGATATATCACCGTTGACTTCGACCAATGTCGGTACTCTGCTCTAGTTTGAACTGAATTAGAGTACGGATAACTATGCACAATAGTAGGCACGACGCAGTCAAGGGCCTAAAACACACAAGGTAGGAATCTCACTTTCTCCCGAGTGATACATAGTGCTTTAAATGAAACCTTCGAGGAAAATCATCGTTTAAAATCTTCAATATCACCCAAGTAAATTCAAATTGTAATAATCTAATGTAGCAATAAATACGATACCATGTGCAATCGTTCTTTTTTTGAATGAATGTTCCGAACACGGAAGAGACTGACATCATAAGGCGAATTTTAAGTAAAAACTTTTTGACCTATTATGAAAATAACCATAGCTACCGGCTAATATTAAGGAAAATTAATAGTAGTTACTAGATTAAGTTTTAATTGCAATGTTACAAATAAATATTTCTTATTCTTATTCTTATTCTAAAATTAAAAAAACAACACGCAAGACATGGAATTTCATACATTTTTCTCTTCCGCTAAACGCTGATGAAATAAATGAAATTCTATAGTTTTCCTCCCGCGTTTCGATACGCCGGTAAAGACGGTTTTCTACCTGATGTTAGGAAAAGGAATTAGAAACTTTCTGAGGAAACTTTCTTTACGCACTTGGAGAATTAAAAAGGCCCTTACGAAATATGGTAAGTATTTAAAAGTAAAACCGGCCTTTCTTCCTCTTCGTTATCTATGAAAGATTCAATCATAAATCGCAAAGGTTCTTCATAAATAATTCAGAATTCCATCTAGGCTGGAATTACGTGAAAAATAGTCGTTCGACGGAAAACATTGGAAAAGGTCTAGGAGATAAATAATTCATAGTTTGTGTCTTTTTGGCTTGGCCGGGAAACGTACATGAAATCGGTATTGTAGATCATCATTATCATCCACTCCTGGGCAAAGGACTTGCTGCATCCAGCATCTGCCTGCAGTAATCTGCAGGTTGTAATCCCACCTGGCCGAAGTGCGACCTACACTGCGTTTTCCGAGTCTCGGTCTCCACTCAAGAACACCTTTACCTACTTCAGCAGTTGTCGGATCTTCGCAAGATATGGCCGATCCGCTACCACTTCAGCTTGCTTCTTAGAACCATTTCGATACTTAATAACTTTGATTCTCTATCGAATATATCTGATACAAATAATTTCCTTTAGGCCTCTTCCTCAATTCTATCTCCACCCTTTTCTTCTATTTTAGATGTGTAAAACTCTTATACATACAAAATTTTAAATTTTAATTTAGTAGCTTTTAAATGCTAGTTGACATTTTTTTTTATTGATTGTGATTGTTGATTGTGAATATGCAAGTAGATAAAAAAATATAGCCATTCTTAGTTTATTGAAAAAATTGACGGGTCGCCAAAAAAATTACATTTGCCAAAAAAAACAAGTTGGTCTAGAACTTGTTTTTTTTTGACAAATGTCATTTTTGGGCGATCTGTAAATTTTTTCAAAAAACTAGAAATGGTAATATTTTTTTCATCAAAATAAAACAGAAGGTTCCTTAGAACAAAACCTTCTAACTACAAAAGAAACGGTAGCTACCCTGAAGGGGCCAAAAATTTGCCACACCCTGTATAGTGAGTTAAAATTTAAGAAAAATCATATTATAATATGGGACGCCTATGCCTAACAGTGGGCTAATGTGTATTAATAATGATTAGCAAAAATTATGCGCGTATTTATTGAATTTTATTAAAAACGAAATACGGGTTACACTATTTATACAAATTAAATATGTCTTTTACGAGTAACGTAACTTGTTTTTTATCAATTACTTGCTTTTGCCCGCGGCTTCGAACGCTCTATTCAAGTAGCCGTCCCCGGGATAACGTTTACCTCCCTGCCAAATTTCATCAAGATTCGTTCAGCCGGGACTGGGATAAAAAGTATCTTGTCTGTCTCCTAGTTCTAAGCTCCCCACCAATTTTCAGCAAATCGTTTAAACCATTCTTGAGTTATAAATATTGTAACTAACACTACTTTCTTATACATATACCTACAGGGCGTCCAACCGCCATGCCACATGGAGGGCAGCCTTAAGTACCTATCTACAATATTGTACTAAAAGAAGACCTGCATTTAAAGATATTTTTTTTTAAATCGCCTGTCTGAAATGGGAATCAAACCAGTTAAATTTAAATTCGATTTTGATCTAAAAAATAATCCATACGATTGATTCGTATGGATATCCCTTCTTCGTATATAGTATCTAAAATAAAAGGAAGTCCATGAAATTTCACATTAATTTATAAAAAATTATTACTGACCAACCACTGAGATCACCAGACCTCCCCCTCTGGCCTCTGGATTTTTTTAGGGGATCTGTAAAATATTTAGTTTACAAGAAGCAGTATGAAAACGTGCGTGTTATATAGTTATAATATAACTGAACTCAGGCGTATTATTATAAACATTCACCATGAAAAGATAAATAAATGAACTGGTAGCGAAATTGTTAAAAGAGTGAGAATTTGAATACAACAAACAGAATGGGACATATTTGAGCATATGCTTAGTTAGATTAACTGTAAGGAAAACGTAATTATTTTAAATAAAATGTAAAATTTCATGGTCTACCTTTTATTTAAGATGCTAGTTTCTTGGAAAAAAAGAATCCTTACGATTAAGCCTTTTGATCGGTATCGTATAATTACAAGTGGTTTTAGGCGATTCCCGATCCAGACAGGCGATTTTCAAAAAATCTTTAAATGCAGTTTTTTCAAATTGTTTTTTAAATCAAAATAAAGTCTTCTTACAGTAAAATGTTCTATCTTCAATATTTAAGTTGCTTTTCCTCGTGGGACGCCCTGTATACCTATATACCAGACCAAGTAATAAATCAATAAAACAGTAAAAATCTTTTTTTATTTGAATTATAGATTATTTTTATTATTATTTATTTTAATAATCGAACCACAAGCTTTACTCATTTTATTCAATTTTTTTTTAAAATCACCACACGGTACCACGGACGTTGTATTGTAAAGTGCATACTAATCAGGCAAAATGTAGTATTGTAATCCACACTTGATTTCATAATCCACGGATCTCCAACATCAAAGCAAACAAGCAGATGCAAGTATGCAACCCTGCCAGCGGCAGCGCGGGGCCATTTCTATCCTAATCACACATTTTTATGCCACGAGCCATTGTCAACCATTTAAATTTATTTTTTCGACAACAATAGACTACAAACGCTTGACCATTCATGTATTAAGTACAACCTAATTATTTTGTTAAAATAATGATATAATGCAATGGCTATGACAATGGAAATCGTGGTGGAGAATATCTGAGGTATAATTATGGCTAAGTTATAGTCATTTTATTGTTAGTTTAGCGGAGGGTTTGATTTTAGACCAGTTGGTCAGAGTTTTTAAAATTATTAGCTCATTTGTTAACAGATTTGTATATAATGTTGTAAATTACGGCATGATTTAGTTTTATGGAGGTTTTTAGCTTTTTTAATGTTATATGCATTTTAACTGCGACATTTTGTAACAAGGGTTTTTATGCTGTAATATCTTACAATATGGTTTTTTCTTAGTTAATTAATGCTCAGTTGCTAGGTATTTATTATTATGGAAACAAAACAACTTTTGTCACATAAAATAGGTAAGTAGGGAGGTACCTACTGTGATTCTAACTTCAAAAGTTGCATCTAAAAATAAATACACATAAAACAAAAGACGGCCTCTTATGCAATGATTTTATTTACAAACTACGCATTTAAACAATGTTATTGTGCATTTCAGTAGCTTTACAATAAATGTTAATTTAAACCGATAACACTCGTAAAATAAATCGACCATTCAATTGGAATCTAACAACAAAAACAACCGCGAACTAATACCGTTCAATGCGTGACAGACAGACGGTCGTATGCTAAACGATAATTTTGTATGCAAATAAGTAATATCTTAAGTGGGATCGAAATACCCACCCCGCTGTTACAGGGTTAAGGGAGCTTGAGAAGAAAAGTGAAAAAGAAATTTGCCTTTATAAACACAATTAGGTAAGTATTATTATTTACCCAACTGCAGAAGAAGAAGGGTTATGTTTTTTTATAACTTACTATAAAATTAAATTATTTATTTTATTATTATTGTATATTATTGTATTGTATATTATTTATACTTTAGTAAGTAATTAAAGAAAATTATAAGATTATATAAATTAAAATTATAATGTTATTTTATAATATTTTAAATTATTATAATTATAATTAAATGGTACAGAAACAAATTGACACTTGATCGTTCGACTTTTGTCAGACTCTACACTTTGACGAAAAGGTGTTGTCGAATCGAACTGACCACCACCGCAGGTCACTTCCCTTTACAATCACTAGATAACTCTTCGAAGAGTCGAGTGTATTTATTTTCCATAGAGTTTATTCCATAGAGTTAATTTTACAGGAAAATATTTACAACACCCTTTCGTCAAATTATATTGACCGCCACCAAAGGCCGCGTCAGTCTGCGAGACCCATATTACGTGCAACACGCTTTAAGTGTTTTTAGTATACTTATAAGTATAACGCTTTCTTCCAAACTTGTCTCGACACTTTTCTATCCATCTGTACCTTCGAGAACAGATGCAAGTAGCGCACCGGCTAATTTGAATTCAGAAGGGGTTGTACGCATGCGCTGTACAGTCCACCACCCAATATGTATTTACACTACGCCTTTACGTCTTTCGCAATAAGGTTTAAATTTCACAAGCCTGTATTTTTACATTGTGACTGTACGTATTATGTCCAGTTGCAAGGTGGGTCGACGACATAGTACGTGTCGGGGGACGTCAATGGAGGCGGTTAGCACAGGACCGTGGTGGATGGCACAAACTTCGGGAGGCCTATACCCAGCAGTGGGTAAAATCCGGCTGTGGATGATGATGATGACTGTACGATCGGTCAAACGCTAAGGTAACCAACTTACTTTCCAGGTTTTATATTTCGTAGCCTTTTAGATACTCAAACACAATGTAGGCAATAGTTAGCCCAAAGCGGTTAGTATCTTAAGTTAACAACTTCAATGCCACCATGATGAGCCAGTGGCACTGGACGTGTTAAAGAATAGCTAAAACAATTAGCAAGCAGAAATGGGCCGGCCATATCTCGTTTCGCGCCAAGAACCGACCACCGCTGGGTTAAACGAGTTCATGAGTGGATACCGCGACTCAAACGCAGTGTAGGACGCCCTCCAGTCAGTTGGGATGACGAACAGCGAAAGGCAGCAGGCATATGCTAGATGCGGCAAGCTAAAGAAAGAGTGCTATGGTTTAGTAGTTTCGGAGCATATTCAATATAAACAATCAAATCTTTCTCTTCATAATATAAGCATAGACTTTAATAGTAGGTACTTACATAGGGGCTCGATGAGTGTAGTTTAAGTTTGGAGCCAGTCTTATGAGTGAATTGATATGAAAAAAAGAAATAATCCCATCTATTCGAAAAGGACTAAATACTTTTTTCGCCTTTTGCACCCGAAGGTGGTGTTTTCTATAAGAAACTTTTCACGGGCAGTAATGACTTTTAAATTCTCGTTATAAGTGCGCCGCAATTATCTTTGCCGCACACTTTTTGAATTTGGAACATCTTAGTGTTCAGCGCCAAAGAAATCGAACGCAAATATTGTTTGAATAAAGACTGGCTCGTACGACGGTCCATAGGCGCACCACGACGGATGAATAAACAAAACAAATCAAATTAAAAACGCGCCAACTACATACCGCCCGCGTTTTTGTCAATTTTCACGGATTAGAAATTCATGGTTTTGTTTTGAAAAATGTTTTTGTCTTCACTGACACTTTTTTCAGTGAAAGTATAGACATATGTATTATTAAAACAAAATTAATTATACACTATTATTGGTAGGACGAGAGTTTCTATTTCCAATCCTACCAATACTGTAAAAGCGAGAAATTGTTAGCTCAGCTCCTTTGATTGAATAGTTTATACACAAACACCCCTGCGGGTCGCACCGCAGAGCTGGGCAGTGAATGAGTTAATAGCAAGCCGGCTCCCAAGCGAAACAAAAAATATATTTGCAAAGCATTTGACTTAGGATTATTTTTAATCTCCTACATATCAATAAAACCCCCAATTTATGTATCGTTTTAGAAAAATGCATTCTAATCTTTGTTTATTGGGATTTGTGAGGTCGTAACAAAAGGGAGATCACGCATCAACGTTTTAATAAAAAGCACAGCGGCGGTCTTTATTTGCGCACCACTTAGACACAGCGTGTGGATTGGAACCATGGCCGTTGCCACTGGCAACTACCATGGTAACACACGCGCTGCTTCTATAACGAAATCGCTGGTTGATTGCAAAGATGCAACTCATTCGCGATAGTTTTTCTTGGTCATTTTCAATAAATTGTCCAGTCAACTAGGCTTACCACTTTAATGTTTATAATACTTTACTATAACTCATAATAAAATATTAGAATATCTCTACAGTGACTAAAATATTTGCAAAGGGTTCTTCTTGAACTCAAAATAGTACGTAACTAACCGGAAGATTCCTCACTTCTTAACTCTTTGTTAGATCAATAATCTTTATTTTACATCTTAGTTTAAATCTACTCGAATTATTAATAGGTTAATTGTTTGGAAGAGCGATATTCCCTAACACGCGTATTTTCTACGGGACTATCAATTTCATTATGTTACAAAAATAAATATTTTTGTGTTTTGTAGTAGTTCTTAATTTATAACATAAACTTGACGTTAAGTAAGTATTTACTAAGATTTTTTGAATTGGAATCACTGACTTACAGAGGCCCAGTCTTTCTAAGCGGCCCACAAATAAACGAACTCTACTATTTTGGACGCATTTTTTTTTCAAAATCATGATTCGTGAGTACGCATGGGGTGCGCAGGATTACTCTGCTCGGTCATATCGTTACGTCACTACCGGTTGATGTCGAGTGAGTGATGGATAATGGATGATTCGCATGATTGCGTGATATTGGTGATGATATTATTAATCGTATAGATATTCTAATTCTAAGTGGGGGAACTGGAATCTGTATAGACATCATGGGAGTGTTTTGTGCATTGTCCCCTAGCCTAAACAGGCTACCCTAACCAGCCCAGCTCCTTGAAGTACCGAAGCAGGACCTTTGGCGATTGCCAGCTTCGTTTCACCTTTTCTGTAGGTGTGGACGGGTTTGATGCCTCTATAAGGCACCTCAGTCCCGTCCCGTCGTTTAACTTAATAATAAGATAAAATAGGTGGGGGCGCCACTTTCACTCGTTTATGCGCCTTGACTTTGACTAATAAAGGACTCAGACTAACTCAAATTCCGATTAATTAGGTAGGTATTGAAGAACAGCCATGGATGGGTAAGTTTATGAAACAAAATCGATCCCTCTGTTAATTGTTAGTGAGTGTGCCTAACCTACCTACTATGAGTGATATTTAGCAAAAGTATTCCTGTATACTTAGAATGAAATGATTTTTAAACAAACGGAATATTTTTGGACAATAATCTCACACTTTGAAAATTGCTGAAAAGTGCATATTATGTAAGCTTAAATAAATAAATCAAAAAAGTAAAATATAAATCTAAATACCAATAAAGTTAAATCCACACAACATAAACCAAACCAACTAGAGTAGATGCTTAACAAAGACATTGCCTGAGGGTACACCAATGACAACCCTTTAGTAAATCCTATACAATAGAATTTTAAAATCTATTATTTATATAAAAATGGGTTTACGTAAATAAATAAAATACGCGCTTCAGGCGGTATCGAACAAATGACATCGTCATTCTGCACAGAATTATAAATAACTAGTTTATGCCCGCTGCTTCGCACGCGTTGTTTGGACATATTGAAAGGTATTTCCTACCCCACAAGAACTGATAGATAATTAACTCCACTAGAACTATATATGCAAAATTAAAGACCGTTACGTTCAATGGTTAAGGCGAGAAGAATTTACAAACAACCATCCATCCAAACTTTCTCATTTATATTAATAATAATAGCAACTTATTTCAACTCGTTATAAGTAGCCAAGACAAGGGTGAATAGGTATCTTCTAGACCTTAGTAAGCGTCGGCCGCATCTTCGCTTTCCATCAGGTGAGATTGCGGTCAAACGAAGGTCTATTGCATGTATACAAAAAAAGCATGCAAAGCCAAGGGTATAAATTAAATACAAATGTACCTATATACACCTGAGTTTATTATACTATGGTACACTTTAGAACTTAATTGTTTTAGGCGGGTATCGTTCTTTTAAAGAAGTAATGCAACCCTTATTTTAAGGTTAAGAGACACGTGCATGACCATTAATCTAATAAGACACCGGTGCGATAAGATATCTTCTTTGTGATAAGACTTGTCGTTAACGTTAGCCTGTAATTATGCCATGCTAAGGGCACTATCATGGCTTTACGAAATTAAGCGACGGAACTTGAAAAATTACTTATTTCGCTGAACGAATTTTACAATCCTGCACACACACAATGTATTGTTATTATGAAATAAATATATATCAAGATTTCGTTCCGAGAAAAGAAATTGGCTAAAAAACTTACTTTTAATAAAATTTACTTAGAAACATACGGCCAATTAAAACCCTCAAATGAAAGAAGCTGTGTTAAAACTTGGGCTTTTCATGAGTAGGTATCATTCATGAGTAATAAGTACCATACAGACCTTCTGACACCGTTACTTACCACTCAATTGTTTGTGGTCAAACGAAATTATCTTCACTATAAAAAACCATAATTGATACAATGACGAGTTCTGGATACTTTCTATGACATGTAGGCAATTGCGTAAGATTCTATAATAAGCTTCCATCTGAAGCAACTGAGGTCCCTATTCGTAAATTTAAACTGTACATAAAACGAAATCTTATCAAGAAAGCATATTACTCCGTAGATGACTACGTCAATGATGTTAATGCTTGGCCGGATGTCGCCCAGTTCCGCACAGACAATAGTATGTAAGACCAGTTAGACTTAGTTATCCTAAGATTGTATTAGTTGTTAAGCGATAAACTTGCTAGTGGTTTCTTTTTCACTTCTTCCGCTAGTGGACAAAAAATTGAAGTGAATTAAAGTTAATTGCATCTTATTTCTTGTTTGATAGTAATGACTATTTATCAAGCTGATTAGTAAAAATTTGATTTGTCTAAGTACTTATTTTGTAAGTCTAAAGAAATAAACGATTTGACTTTGACCTTGACTTTGTATAATTTAAATATACCTATACCCGTGTAATGTACTGTGTTTCAGTTATCTAGTATACTCATAACAAGCTTACTTAGCTTAGGGCTATGGTGATGTGTGGATTGGCCAGCATTATTTATTTATTTTAATTACATTATAATTTATTTAACAAGCTAAAGCTCTCTAGCTCTCTCTCTCTCTCTCTCTCTCATATCGACGGTAGTTTTTCTTTATTGGAGTATTCATAGCTATTTTAAGTTTACCTCAAACACCAATACAGGGTTATCGATAAAATAGCAAATTAAATAGATATAAATGGGATATGGACAAAATAGTAAATTAAATAGATATAAATGGGATATGGACAAAATAGTAAATTAAATAGATATAAATGTGGGTCCATTGAAGCACGACGGCAGCGGCGGCGTGACCAATGACGAGTACAAGGGGGTGCATTGTCATCAGGAGGTATTGTTGATGGGTTTTGGATTTACTGCAAATACTGATATATACGGTGTTCTACGTTTTTAAGTGTTGGTATTAAACTACTTGGTTAAGTTATTAAGTCTGAAGTTTTAAAGCGGTTTTAGATAAATCTTATTTGTGAATAATAAGGAATTCCTGATGTTTCTTTTTTTTCCAGAAACACAACACAAAACCACGAATTGTAAGCAGCAACAGTTTGATATAACGCAGAGTTTTTACAAACAATGTTTTAGAATTCGCCATTTAAATCCATAAAAGTAGCCTAAAAAATTTAAGTTTAGGCAGAAACCCTGTTCCTCCGGAGCTCTTTCTTTCCTTTAAACATTAATATCATCATCATATCACACTAATATTATAAATGCGAAAGTTTGTATGGATGTATGGATGGATGGATGTTTGTTACCTCTTCACGCCAAAACTACAGAACGGATCTGGCTGGAATTTAGCGCACAGGTAATTCTAATCTCGGAATCAAACATAGGCTACTTTTTATCGGATAAATCAGTTCCCGTGGATGAATGGATGAAAATCACCTTTTAGCGTTTCCATAGGAACAATGCGTGCCGCCGCGGGTCGCAGCTAGTTAATCATAAAGCAAGTTTTGCATTTTGCGCCTTTTAGCGTTAAAAAAATTGTGATAGTCTTACTACCACAGAAAACGTAATATTAAGCTACTATTACGATTTCTGTGCTTGCACCTTATTTCTTAATTGATAGTAAATACCACTGAAAACCAGCGCTGCAATGATACAATAGTACCATAGCAGCATTATGCTGAGCCGGTGACCTTTTTGTGTTAGACGTAATTTTATTTTAGTTGTAATTATGTTATGTTAATTTATCCATGTCACACAAATAAAGAATTTATATTTCTATTTTCTATTTATCAAGCTGTTTATTTAGTAAAACAAATTGACTTCTCTTAGTGCTTATTTTGTAAATCTAATGAAATAAACAATTTGACTCTGGACTCTAAATTTTACAGAAAGAATACAGTTGTTCTTTCTCTTAGCAAGTGCTACGGCGGTGAAGTAGCAACTTCGGGCAAACATATTTTTTCATTTCGCTCACAAAAATCTTAAAATTCTAGTTCGCCCCAATAATATATTTGTCACACCCTGTATATTTTCTGCAGGGTTACGTGCATTATTCGCAATGTCATGCGTTTTAGTTTACGCCAAATATCTATTTACTTACCTAAATGCATTTCAATAGAGCATTTATTTCAGCTGGTCACTATTGAATGGGCATTTATATTACGATTTCATTATCACGGAATAACATGGATATGATGCGTTTTTGATTCTGTAGTGCTTCATCATCCCTGGATGACATAGTATTGCTTTAAGAGTTGTTTTTAGAGTACCGACATGTTTTTTGAGAAGTAGGGGGTAGCATATTGTTGATAATGTACATAAATAAGAATTTCAATTCAATAATATTATTATTTTTAAAAATGTATTTGCAAGTTTTCGCGGTTTAAGTATAACTTTTATACAGATTTTTTACTTTAAATGCTCGTAACTATATTTTAGTGAATTGTAATAAGTAGATAGGTAATAATTAATTATATAAATAATTTATTTTTTTCTTAATTTTAGAAAAAAAAATTAGGAACTTTATGGGATTATTATTTTATAATAATAAATAATGCTGGACAATACACACAGCAATATACGAACAATGCCGATTTAAAGGCAAGAATTGGTGTAAGTAGGTACCTATTTAAATAAAATACTTAAAAAAACATATTTAAGCAACCGTGATATTTAGTACATTTTCTGTCAACCGTAACCCCAAAAAACAATGTCTGTCCGAATACCAAATACCCTGATATGAATAATTACGGGCGTTTTGTTCAATCCAGCGACATCTACCAGAAACTTTCAGAACTTCAACAACAACCGACCGTAACAACAAAAATACCTTCATTGCATTTTACCCCTTGTTCTCACAACCAGGCATCAACCAATAGTTCTCGCCATACTCACAAGATGGCGGTAAGTGCGGATACACCGGTATCGTGTTGTTTGTTGTATTGAATAGGACCCAAAAAAACTTGACCGATTTTTTAAAATCTTTCATCAAAAAAAAGCTTAATTTTCAAGGAGTGACCTGGAATTCCCACGGGAACAGGAACTACGCAGATGAAACCACGAGACATTGCTAGTTTTACTATAAAATTGGTAGAATATTCCTAACGCAGAGCACGATGACGGAACATGGAGGGGAAGAGTCTAGAACCGCACTCACCCAGAAGATGCCCCTCGTTAAGGTAATTGAATAGAGAAAATTGATGAAACATTGGTATTCTGCCAACATAAACTATATTTTCGGTTCATAGTTAACCCGCTTACATTCATAATGAGTTCATGAAACTACGATAGTTTTTATAATCTATAAGATGCTAAATATCTCTGTAAGATGCTATAATAATGTTATTATTATTTGTTATACACAGACAGCTCTTAAGCTGATGTGTGTACCTTTAACTGAGTCTTTGTCAATGCACTTTAAATATTTATCCAGTCTATTTTTATAAGAGTTTACTGAGGAGCACTGATCACTGATTCTGGTAACCAGTTTCAAGTTTCCACCATGCGTTTTGGCAGTATGGACTCTCTGGGTTTGCTGGTACTTGGCCCATATTGCAGCTTTAGCGAGCGTCCTCTCAGGTTTGTGTTTGTGTTCTTTAGAGTATTTCTGATAAATTTGAAATACTATATCTGTTAGCTGCGCTTTTACCGGTATTATTACAGATTCTACCATCTGAACTCTCCCATAGCCAGAAGCGAATGTTTACTTAATTACCAACCTACCTGAATCAAAACACACCGACACATCAGTCTATTCAGTCCCTGTCCTATAATCACTGCTATTATAAAAACCGTACCTCATTCCACGCATTCCTCTCAAATTACAGAGGACGCATTTGAGACTATAAGTTTACATAATTTTTGATGGAAACAGGTCCTAGTTCCTTACTTCTTTCTATGCAGAGGCTCTTACAATTTTTGGACGTTAATAGACGTAGAAAATTGTATCTCACACTCACGAATGCATCTGAATAATAATTGACCAAATTTGGCGGAGACACAAAGTTGATGCATGGAGGATATCCAAAAAGTACTCGATGAAGAAGGATAGCATAAAGCGAAAGAAGATCAGTTCTGTACTGATATTTTTTTTAGGGTGCAAATAATATAAAGGATTGTATTATTCTCGAACTTAAAAATCTTAAAAAACAATTTGTTTTTCTAAGTATACCTATTTTCAATATTGCCTATTTCAAGTCGGCTTATAGTTTTTTAAAATAAGGTATTGATCGTCAATGAGATGTGGTAAGTGGGAGCAACTGTATATTATAATTATTATTTTATGTTTTGTGCGTCTAAATATATATAAATAAATAAATAAACTGGACACACGTATGCACTGTATGCGCAGGGAGTGGGTGATTTCATACTGGTTCTATAGAAAACAGTTATTCATCGGTAGCCAATATCTGACACAAGACACAAAAGTGTCCACTTTTGCACCCTGCCTGTATTTCCTGCTGTAGAAGGTACTTAATAATTATTATTGTTAAAAGCTGTTATCAAGACTTTTCAGATAAATAAGCGCACAGAGTGGAGCTCACGACCCTTGACGTCGCGTACCTATGACAGGCGCTAGTCTTTCACAATGTTAGCTATAATATTTAATTATGTATTTTATACTATTTCCGCTAAATAATGTATTCTAGCAACTAAGCTTCTATTGTCAAAGAAAATAAATAAGAATATTTTAATTTGAACTTGTAACAAGGATTTTTTTAAATTGAAATCAGCGGTGTCTTTGCAGGTAGCACTTTGCGCGGTGCAATGGATGAGTTTAACACATTCACTGCCCAGCGGCGGTGGGATCCGCAGAAGCGCCCCCCCCCCCCCCCCCCCTCCCGTCACGGAGATCGACAAGCACGTCTGCGATTTGGGCCATGAAAGTTTTAGTATATATTATTAAATGCCACGACTCCTTTCGATTTAGCAAAACCCTTGAAAAGTAACGACTCGGACTAGTCCCCTTTACTTTTGGTTAAGTTATATGCTCGAATCTAAAACTCTAACTCATCCGAGATTTGGGCGAGATGTACCCCTACTGGTGCTGGCTTAGAATTTGTACCACCCCAACTCTTCCCGTGGGTGTCGTAAGAGGCAAGGAATATCCACCGGGGGCGGGCAGCAGCGCCTCTGCAGAACAATTATACTACCGAACTGCGAGCCCTAACCCGCATGCCCAGATAGGGGTTTATGGGCAGTATCCTCGATGAGATAAACCCCAATAAGGCGCTTATGAGGAGGATGCCGGCGTCCAGCAGTGGACCAATACAAGCTGTTGAGGGTGTGAGGTTGAGGTACCCTTCCTTAGTCAAAAGACGTGAAGTAGACTTCACGTCCGTGGAAAAGTTTTAGTTTTGTGCTAGATGTACCCTTCACACTAAATACGTAGGTACCTATACCTACTCTTTTTTGCGTTAAATCCTACTAATATTATAAACGCGAAAGGTTGGAAACATATTGTATGTTGGTATGTTTGTTGCTCTTTTTCGCAAAAACTACTTAACGGATCGGGCTGAAATTTTGCACAGTTTACAAGTAGTTCTAGGCCTGGAATAACACATAGGCTACTTTTTTATCCCATAAATCTGTTCCCACAGCATAGGCGTGCAGCTTAGTTGACAATAGATATACAACCATAAGTAGACTTTTGAGTGAATTTGGTCCTTAGGCAAGCGGGGTTTTAAGGGACTTTTAAACCCTATGGTTTATCCATTTTGAATGGCGCATGTTAGTAAACAAAGTACGACACAAATAACAAAATCTCACTTGCTTGGCGTCGAGTTTCAGATATAATTGTAAGCAATTTTTATTGAAGGGAGGATCTAAAATCGACAAGTAATGTAAATTACGTATAAAAGGACGCGCCAACGAAGTGAATTTTAGGTTAAGTATGGGCGGTTTGTTTACGTTTGTGCTCCATTCAAAATGGATACGTTATAGGTACTCACATCAGCGCATATTTTTGGGCGCGTCCTGTGTCGCGCGTAAAACGCGGCGGGGGCCGGGCGCGCCCGGACGCGCCGCAAAATTGTGCTTAGTAATAAACCGCTGTGTGTAAGGAATCGCGATAGAAAATCGCCGAAATCGCGCTTCACAAGACGCGCTAACTAATTAGGGGCTGTCTGCGGAGGGCTATAATCTGACAATCTAGGTCCTCCATACCTGGTCTACTAGTTAGTTTTGTTGTGTTGTCGGCACTTGAGAGCCGTAATCCGACCATCAATCATGCTCAATGTTGTCTGTCCGTTTGTTTGTATTTTGCCGACGAATGTCTGTTACGTACAAGATGTATTATACTTCTACTTAACGATGACACTGGCTTATTTGTTTGTAGTATAAATCTTTCTTTTCTTCGAGTCTTACATTCATTATGTATGAAACTTCTTAGTTGACTGATGGATGGGCGATTCATAATAGTAGGTCCTACAAGTGCCTATGATATAAAAGTATTCTCAGCTTAGTATAAACATAATATATATAAACAAAAAGAAGGTCAAAGGTCTAAAACAAACTACATATAATGTTCGGGTAAACCGACCACGCAGCAGATATGCATTTAGCTGCGCTTGCAGTTGAATACGTATCCGCTCGCGTTTACCTAAATTAGCTCAGTTCGCGATCGACCTCCATCGTCGCGGGTTCAAACCAACATACCATTTTACCATTTTTATACCATAAGTTGGCGGCAGTAGTTTAATTACCATAAATAACCATAAAAAACGTGTGTCTTGTGAATATAGTCCATACATACCATAACCAGTGACTTTCCTTGACCACCAACCAACTACTTACCAAACACAAAGAGCTGTTTGGGGAACAACCAGCACCATCTACCACAACCCCCAGACAAAACCCTTTTCATGGTCCTTCGACAATACCTACCAGCTCCTACCAAGTGATACAGTGAACCATACCATCGGATTGCAGTGATTATTGAGGACAGACGCAGGTTGCAGAAAATAAGGTCAGACCAAACCATTTTATTTTATTGCATTGTAATACTTTCATATTCTACACCATGGATAACCTATTCATCAACCAAACTGAAATTTACGAAGCAATAAAAAAGCTGCTGGCTAATTTCAAAAAAGATGGAGAGGAAAGAAAGACGTATGACTATTGCAAGCGTAAGAATGATCTCTTGGAGACCTATTGGTCCACATACATTAATAATCATGATGAGATGAGTAAGTTAGAGCAATCCGACCATATTTACTACAGTAAAGGCTGTTACGAAACAGCCGAAGAAGTTTATATGGTCACTAAAAGCGTCATAAAGAAAACCATTGACCAGTTAGAGCAAAAAATATCTCAACCAAGTAGCCTTCGTGTACCAGAAGCTGAGGCGAACCGACCAGGTACATTAATTCGACCAAGCACTCCTCAACCAGGCACTCCCCGACCAGTAGGGGGAACATTTGCCACAACGGGGAATACCAGTAAGCTCGACGAGTTGATTAAAAAACAAAAAGTCAATATGAAGGCCTTTATGAGGACCCTCAGTGGGATAAAAATTTACGAGTTAGAGAAAAAATGGGAGTTCGAGGACGCCTTGAAGTCCCTGGAAACTCGTTGGTCCGCTATAGATAATTTACATTGGGAAATAGAAGGAGAGAACGGCTGTGAGGATAGCCAATACCAAGAAGACTTCACTGACTACGAGAGCATTTTCATACAAACGAAAAAGGCCATCAACTCCAAAATGTGGTCGGTATCCCATCGTGAAAAATCAACCCCGCAAATCGACATTCCCGTTTTTAATGGGAACTACAAGAGCTGGGTATCCTTCAAGGATCTCTTCACCGAAGCTGTCCATAGCAACCCCTCCATGACCAACGCCCAGAAAATGCAGTTTTTGAAGAGTAAGGTGACAGGAGAAGCTGAGCGACTGATCTACCATCTACCGATCAGTTCGGAAAATTACGAAGCGTGTTGGGATCTTCTCAAACGTCGCTATGGGAATAAAAAACTAATTTTTACCTCTCACGTCAACATTCTGCTCGACTTTCCAACTATGCAACACCAATCTTACGACTTGATGAAAAATCTGCACGACCTTACCAACGAATGTCTGCATGGTATCCGTAATTTAGGTGTCGACATAACGACTTGGGACCCACTATTAGTGCATCTACTAGCACAAAAGCTGGACAACACTTCTTTCACGGAGTACTTGGAATCGGTGAAAAATCCCAGGGCCCTTCCATCTTTACCGGAGTTCCTAGGATTTTTGGAATCCAAGTTTACGGCACTAGAAGCGGCCCATCGTAAATTCGAACCATCAAACCATAAGACAAACCATCAAAAGCAACCATCTAGCTCCAACCGTTACCAAAAACCACACCATAACCAAAACGAAGAAGAAGATCGATCATTCAATGATTCCAAAAATAAATCAAATATGAATGCCTTCCATGTATCTAGGTCAACGTCCTGTGGAGTGTGTAACCTCGATCACTCTGCATGGCATTGTCAGCAGTTTTTAGCATCAATGCCCGAGCAAAGACTACAAATAATTAATAAATTAAATTATTGCAAAAACTGCTTAATTAGTCATTCCAAAGAAAAATGCTCGTCAACCAAGCGATGTCGCAAGTGTTTAGGTAATCATAATACTTTGCTTCATGACGCACTATTTAGACCAAATTCGCCTTTACCATCACAACTTACTTCCATGACTACCAATGAAGAAGAGATTGAACCAATTTATGGATCTTCGCACGCATCATGGAAAGACACGACCGAGGCACTTTTGGCAACCGCCATAGTCCATATCTCGGGAGTCGACGGCACTAAACACACCATGAGAGCATTAATAGACGGAGGAAGTCAAGTGTCTCTCATAGATGAGCGGGCCGCTCAGATCTTGGGTTTGAAGAAAAGTCAATGCAAGGGCAGAATATTTGGCGTCGGTAAAAACCAAAACAAGGCAAGGGGAATGATTACCATAGAAGCAAATTCAGTCTCCAATGAGTTTTCCTTCAATACCGACGTCATAATCATGGACAGTTTGATTTCGAACTTACCAAATAGATCATTTCCTAAACCATTATGGGAACATCTCCATGGCGTTAAACTTGCCGACCCTGAATTTTACAAAAGTCGACCAGTAGACTTGCTTTTTGGGGCTGATGTTTATTCCAAAATCATTTTAGGAGGAATCTTAAAGGCAGAGTCTGTCGAGCTACCAATCGCTCAACAGACGCAGCTAGGATGGCTCCTCTGCGGGACAGTGAGACCCCACTACAACTGCAATGTCGTTCTACACAAAACGGACAATTTGCTTGAATTTTCGACCAACCATAACAGAAAGGAGATGTCATGTACCGACCATAAGTACTTACCTCATTTCCTAAACCAAAACCATACCAATAACCAAACCAAAATAGAAAACAAAATAACGTTCTCAGACCAAATCAGCAAAGATATCTGTAAACAAAATTTATTATTCAATATTAACCATGTAACAAATAAAAATAGTTGCAACACCAGAATAATACCTACCAACATGAAACCAGCTCACCTCGGGTTACACGGGTTGAACCACGCTAAATTGCTGACAAACTAAATAAACCAATGCGCTAAACTTTATGATGGCAGAGTTCTTTTACCTGACACAGTGCACTATACCTAATAATAAAGTTTCATGTTATGTCACAAGAAGAAACAAGGATGCCCAAAACCATATCACCATAGGGGACGGTCTAAGGAGAGCCGTGATACCAATAATCATAAACGGTTTGCTACGAAGACCAAAGTCATACCATTGTTACCAAACCAAAATTCAACCAAAAACCCAGAAGATGAACCAGCTACCAAACCAGAAGCAATTCGAAGAAGATACCAACCTAAATATTTACTTCAATTCTATAATTTAAAACCAATCCTATTGTAATATTATCCTTAAGAAAGCCAGCCCGAGTTCCAGGAAATTAAATACTGCAACGACCTGTGCTTACACGACATTTTAAGCTCCACGCTAGACGCCCCGGCGCCGACGCCGCGGTCTTATGACGGTGTCGGATGTCCTGGATAATGAAATTTATGAATGATTAGAGTACTACTTATCATTACAGCCACAAGTTAAAAAGGTCAAGGCCAGAGCTGCTAAAATAGCAAAGCATACGTCATACATATCAATAGAAGTCATATTCTAGCTCTTAGCCAGAGAAAGCTACCAACTTTTTAAATTACTGTCTGACTGTCTGTACCTCACCAAATAAATACCAAGATGGTACCTGCGCAAATATTTCTGTTATCTACATTACGTTCGCTGTCTTAGCATTTTTTCTTTTGTTGTGATGCACACAATAAAGATAATGTGCTCGATAATGACCAAGTTACCAAGCGCCAGCTGGGTGGAAGTGGGGTCATTGCAACCAGCTAGGAGTCTATCCTGACAGGCAATGACTTTACACTATATACCACTCGTCACCAATATAACCAACTCAACGTAACAGAAGATATCTACATTTCTGAACCAGACCAGATCAACCATATAGATGTCGCAGCCGGAACGTAGAATTAGCCCGTTTGTAAAACGGCTAGGCCGTTTACAAAACGGCGCCATTCAGCTAAATGGCTAGGCCAATTGTAAAACGCTCAACGTTCAACGATTTGGCTGACTCAAACCTAGCCCGATTGTAAAACGGCTATATCTTTTTATACCGTGGATTACTAGTAATGGTATAATATATACCGTGGATTACTAGTAATGGTATAATTAGTAGTAATGGCGCGCGGTTTTGCTTGTGCGAGAAATACCTGCCTAAATATTTCCTAACCAAACTTCAGAACACTGAAATGTAGGTACTAAAGAAATGTATTTTATGGGATTAAAGTAAAACGTATTTTATTTGAATCCCATAGTAGTGTCACAGTGCCTCAGATTATTAATAATATTATTTAATAATGAAAATCAGTGCATAAAATTTCGCTTCTGTAAAATCTAATCTTTAATATACCTCAATAAAATTGAAGTAGGTAGGTAATGTAATAATGTGGCCGTGTGGTGCTGGCTTAGAATTTGCACCACCCCAAGGGATATCCACCGAGGGTTTGCAGCAGCGCCCCTGCTGAACAATTTTCCACCGAACTGCAATCCCTAATCCCTATGCCAAGCGTGGAGCACAGGCGTGAAGTTTATGGTCATTACCCCTCATGGTACAAACGCCAATAAGGAACTAATCAGGCGAAGTCTGCGTCTAGCAGTACAAGTTGTTGAGGTTGAGGATGTAGTAAAGATAAAGTAACAGCTGTTTAAATGCATGTTATGGTATGCACGGTAGGTACCAAACGACCAACTTTTAAAATTGTGTTCACTGTAGGTAGGTAGGTATCGCTGTCTCTGTTTGAGCTAACCTCCGAACCCAATTTTTAAGCAACTTTCCTTGGCAGATAATTGATGTCATAGCCGGTAATAAAATATAATATGTAGGTAACTGTAGATTCTGCACAGACGGAGCCTCGTACACAGAAACAGTTATATTCATTTGACGATCGGCCTAAGCACGGTGAACTGCCTAGCCATTCCCTAAACGGGCTAATTCAGATGATCAGCCATATTGTAAAACGTTGATTTCACCTATCGTTCTACAATCGGCCTAGGCATTTAGCTGAATGGCGCCGTTTTGTAAACGGCCTAGCCGTTTTACAAACGGGCTAATTCTACGTTCCGGCTGCGACATAGACACCATAAAAAATACCAGACTACCATTCCAATGGAGGAGCAGGTGTTGTCGGTATTCGTGCACCTACTCCAAAGCGTCGTGGCGAGGGTCGCTGCCAGCAGGACGCCGAGGTGGCGACACCGCCGCCCTGCAAACCTCGGCGTCGATGCGGAAGGCATCGTCAACGGGAATTTGCTTGAACTTCCGCGCCGCCGAGGCTCACCAGTGTACACCATCACCAGCATCAGTTAAAGTGATTAGTGCTAGTGAGTTAAATAGGCCGATGGCCTAGAAGTGCTAAGTTTTAACCGTTTAATAATAATAATAACGGTTTTAAGAAAGGGACCATATTTTAGTTATAAATTTATTTACATTTAATGGTACCATGCCCCTCATTTATCTTATTTGTTACTTATTCACCATTTTACCAGTTAACTTTAAGATAGTATATGTTTTGTAAGATTTATTGATTAAGACCATTGTGCTTTTTTATATTTTGCTTCTACACCAATTTGTATTTATCAATAATGTTTATTGTATTCGATGACGTATTGTATAAGATGTAGATGTTATGTATCACCATCATTCACAGCATCCTCATCTCGTCGTCGGGAGTATGTTCGGGTAAACCGACCACGCAGCAGATATGCATTTAGCTGCGCTTGCAGTTGAATACGTATCCGCTCGCGTTTACCTAAATTAGCTCAGTTCGCGATCGACCTCCATCGTCGCGGGTTCAAACCAACATACCATTTTACCATTTTTATACCATAAGTTGGCGGCAGTAGTTTAATTACCATAAATAACCATAAAAAACGTGTGTCTTGTGAATATAGTCCATACATACCATAACCAGTGACTTTCCTTGACCACCAACCAACTACTTACCAAACACAAAGAGCTGTTTGGGGAACAACCAGCACCATCTACCACAACCCCCAGACAAAACCCTTTTCATATAATATAGAAAAAGGGTATGATCGAATACTCTCTGATATCTGTAGACTGCGCGGACCGCGGACAACTGCTCGAAAAACTTAACTCACAGATACCTAAGGCCTTGTTTACGGAGACACGGAGCGTGCAGCGGCCCCGTCTTCGACGCGTAAACACAAACATATAGCAAAGTACGGTGATGTTTATGCGGCGGGGGCGTCCAGAGTGACGGTGGGCGCCGCGTGCAACGCCTGAACACAAACATATCGCAATGAACGTTGATGTGTATGGATTGGCGGAGCGTGAAGAGAAGCGGTGCGCGCCACGCGTTTGTTTGACTCGTCGAATCAAACGCGTGTAAAATCGCTTCTCCGTAAACACACTCTACCAACGCTATATGTTTGAATTTAGTGCGGGCAGCGCCACTGCACGCCTAAACCTTTTCCTCTTGCTAGTGTAAAACCAACTACAGGCAGAACACATTTATTTGCAATTGAGAACCTCCTCCTTTTTTTAAGTCGTTTAAAAAGTAACATTTATTGCGTCAAATACATCTATATGTTAACTTTTAAGCTTCCGTGAGAATCGAACCCACAACTTTTTACACGTGTCAGATCGTTAACACGTCACTTCCTCAGGCCAAAGTGTCTTGAAAGGTTCCCAAGACAATATGGAATTATCCAAACCTACTTACATACTTAGTTGCTTATAATAATCATTGTAAGTAGGTACCTAAGTACGCCGTGGGAACGCCGAAAGGTATTATGTTTTGTCTCGCTCTTTCATTGATAATTCAAATCATGCCATCTCTATCGTCCAAATTCGTGACTGTTGCATTTCGCCTCGCTTACTGAGAGGCAATTTGTATAATGTTTTGAAGATTTTAATGAAGATCTCGTTTTTAGTCTTTCTACATATTCGCTATAAGCTAGTGAAATGTAAAATATAATCTCACTACTCACACTAATATTATAAATGCGAAAGTTTGTATGGATGGATGGATGGATGGATTGATGTTTGATACCTCTTCACGCCATAACTACTGACCGGATCGGGCTGAAATTTTGCATGCAGTGAATTCTAAACCAGGAATCAAACAGTTAGGATAAAAATCACCTTTAAAGGTTTCCATAGGAACAACGCGTGCGAAGCCGCGAGGCGCAGCTAGTATTATATATGCAAAAGTTTGGACTTATGTTACTTCTTCACGCTAAAAAACTGAACGGATCGGGCGAAATTTTGCATACGTGGTTCTAGTAGGTACTTTTTATCCCATAAATCAGTTCCCATGGGATAGAAAATATAAAACGTTCCCATATAAACAAAGCGTGTAAAGCTGCGGGCAGAAACTAAATATTTTTTTATTTTTAACCGACTGTGCAAGGAGAGTAATGTTTTTTCTCCATAGATGTGTTACTTATTACTTTAATTAAACACCGTAGAATTACCGTGACTTTACTTATGTAATACTTATTTTTAAGATACCAATACATACTCATCCTAAGTGGGCTTGTTTGTTCTTTTTGAGTATAAAATAAAGATCTTTAAACCGAAATTTAGGTACAATCAAACCTGGAAAAGGAAGGAGCTATCTTACCCTACATCTTTAAAACAACGAAAAACCTTAAATACATTAGTTTATGTGTTTTAGATTTTTGATGCTACATCAAATTATGGGTGGAATGTGAACAAGACAAAATCCAACAATAGGCAAGCATTTACTTTGTATTATTCCTCTTGAAAAACCTGCTCATCCCACAGGTCCACATACCGAGCCTAACATCGGACTCGAACCTGCTACCTACTACGTAGATGCGATTGACACATTCTTTTAACAACTACCCGCCACCAGGGGTAGTCTGAACATAAATGGCGACCGACATTGGTCGCAAAGTTTTACCGGATATATTTTTACGTATTTTGATTTTCTTTACAAGAGTCAAGTTTCAAATGATTCAATAATTATTTATTTCTAAAAATACAGTAGATAAAGAAAAGATTAAATTTCTAATATTCATATTGATTTACCATCGGAACTATTCATTTTTCTCGCAAGCGACCGCCATCTTTACGATTTCGGTGAAGGATCGCTACAAACTTATCGGCTGTCTAATTTGCTCGCAGTTACCTTTACGTAAAGTTTGCGACAAAAATGAATAGTTCCGATGGTAAATTAATGGGTACAAAAATATCACATTGAGTGTACTTGCAAGGGTGACAATAAATTGTAGAAAATTGGGGACAGTCCTCGTGGGTATTGCAACAGCATTTGCATTAAAATTTTATTAGCTATTTATTAACATATAATTTATTAACGTAATAAAGTTATACCATGAATTAATATACCTATGTATCCTGATTGTAATTATAAATTAATTTATAACGTATTTTAATGTATTCGAACATGCAAACTATTAATATTTTAATTACTAAGTAAATTGTAGTTATTATTATTCATAGGTTAGTGATTATTCAATTTTTACCTGTTATTGAATTTAACTTATAAATTTATGTTTTTTTTTTCAATAAAATGTATCTAATTCTCTATTATAAGATTCTTACTTAAGTTAGTATAAATAAGTAACAAGTTGTCAAGTTATACAATGGTATAATTTTTCAATATCCATTCCATTACCGGAACAAGAAAGTATTCTAATAGAAAAGCTATCTAGGTCAACTGGTAACGTTATCGCTTCCTAGTAGCTAAACCAATTAACTCTAACAAGCCATTCTTAATACAACAAAGCTTCATTTCAACGGACGAAATAACCTTAAAACTATAAAACGTCGGCGTTACAAAGAGCCATTGTAGCGTTCGTTAATTGAACGATACATTCCTATTAGCTGTCCCACTTTTACTTTCATGATGGCTATAACACGAACTAGGGACGGGCTAGGTGGTATGGAATTTAAAAAGAGGTGGAATGGTATAAGGGTAAAAATGTTTGATATGGAAATGGAAAGGTTTGATTTTATAGATTGGTTGAATGGTTTTTTTATCAAGTTATAATAGTTTAATGTTTTAATTGAACTAATGAACGTAGGTATTTCTAACTAAAATTAGGTTCGTAGTTAACACTGCATACTAATCAATTTATCAAACTACGTTTTTACTTAAATATGTATTTTCTAAATAAAATATGATAGTTGTATTTAATTTTATTTTTTTATTATTTATGTTACATTTGACGTAAGGTCCCTCAACATTTATACTAGTAGTAGCTGTAAGAATTAGGAAATGTGATTTTTTTTTTTTTAAACTACGTATTTAGAAATGATTCCACAGCTTTTACAGCAGTTAAACTGAAAAGCAACTTAGTAAATTGCAGGATAAAAAAGATTAAGATAATAAATTTAAATTTATATAACTTTGATAAGATTTTTTTAAATTATTCACCTCTCTACGTGGACACCCACCATACGAATTTGATCCGGTTCAGTATTGGACAAAAGATACTCGAATATACTCGAAAATAACTGTCGGAGAACAATCACCTTCTATTAGAGACTTGATTTGTCTGCTTCGTCGTTATGATTTATTTGATACCTACACGTACTCAATAAGTTTTTGTTTTTATTTATATTTTGGTGTATATAAGGTGTTTCGTGTACTGTAGGTACATTTTTTTTCCGGAAAAACATAAAATATAAAACATAACATAACAATGACATACCTTGTCTTTATTTAAGATATCGAGGGGTAAATAACAAAAATAGGCGGCGAAGGCACCGTAGACATAGACATAGACATCTACCGGTAGAATGGGGTGGCTATGTGCCAGGCAGGTGAGAATGTGCCACGGGGGTCATCGGCAAGATTATTGTCGATTTCTTTTTCTACTTTGACTTATTGAGATTATTTCTTCGATTAATCGATTTTAAAAACATTTTCCCATCTCTAATTCATTTTGCAAAACATTTACTTTCATCTATCAGTGTCATTCAGTTTGTAGAAGTTTTTTGACAAAGCAGACGAATATAAAATCAGGTGTAAACTTTATGTTGTCCAGCTGAATCTACGGAAGCTGTCGTCATCGAGGTATGTTAGGCTTATTGTATATTTTATTGGCAATTGAATGAATGTAAATCAATAAGATTATGTTTTTTTTCTACTGAAATACGAGAGTTTTGTCAAAATATCGAAACTTTGCAGGTGAAAATGTGCCACAAATTTACCGCTTAAAAATTGACTGTGTTGCCATACCATTAGAATAGAATCCTACTAATCTTGTTTTTTTATTTTATTTTAGTGCTTACTTAGTGCCAAGGCATTATAAACGTACGGTTGGGGCCAGGCCTTACAAAAACTACACAGAAGAAACATTTCAACAAAAATAAGAAAATATAAAGTTTTATTTATCTATCGCATTTTAACGATCAGGTTGCATTCTATTTATTGTCGTTTTTAACTAGGTCATTCCCTAAATCACGTAGATACGTTAACTCTCAACAGTTTCTTTTTAAACCTTTATAAATGCTATATTTTCAATATTTACGTAGGTACTTCAATGTAGTACCTACGTAAATTTTTAAAACATAGCATTTACTATTATAAAATTTAATGCTATATTTTGAAAATTTACTGCACATCTAATGCGGAATTTAGCACTATAACTTATTTTCCTCCAGCAGGGCCTAGCCGTGCGGAGGTTGACACTTAAGGGCAAACTAAGTTTTGGGCCTGACCTGATACGAGTACGCAGAAAAAATTGTCCTTATTTGTGATTTTTTGATGGCAACATTAAAGTTTTTGTTTTTTAAAGTTCTCTGGTGGACCATTTTCGAAGTACAGATAGGTGTCAACGTGCCATTTCATTAATGTAAAGAGATATGTAGGGAACTGTGAAGTGGCACATTCTCACCCCAAGTGGTGAGGTGAGAATGTGCCACATTTTTTTTCATTTTTTGTCCAAAGTATGGTTCATTTATTAGTGGCGAGATAAAGAACATGTAAACAAATATATAAAGAGCATTATCTGATCTATTTTCCTAAAAAATAACTTATTTTGGCTTTGCTAGCACTAAATAACCTTGAAATGTGGCACATAGCCACCCCATTCTACGGTAATTGATTTGCCACCACAATATAAATGAACAATTATGAAAATTCAATACATAGTTACAAAATAAGAATACAGGAAAAATATATTGAAAAGGAATTAACAAAATAAATAGGTGACCAATGTGTGCTGCAGTAGCAAAATGGCCTAGGCTCTGCATAATGCCGACTGTTGTGTACAGAAGGCGCTCTTATTCTACTTAGACCAAATCCAGAACAGTCACAGGACCGTGCGATTGCAAACTATCAAATAGAAGAAAATATATTATAATATTATATTATATTATACTCGCTTAGTTTTTAGTGGAATCTGCATTATTATTTTGAAATCATGTTTGGTTTTGTTGATTAGGTTACAAATAAAATTATTTGCTATTCCATTCCATTCAATATGATCGAAAGCAGTACCTACCTATATAAGGTTATTCCAGGTTTATCTACATTTTTGCAAAAATTCATCACGATCCGATTTATAGCTTTAGCGTCAAGTTAACAGAAACATCATATTATCCAAGCTTTCGAATTTATACCTAATAGTAGTGTGATTTTGAAGTCGACGGGGAGGCTAGAGGCTAGGCTACCAACACCCGTAACCATGAATTTTTCTTTTCAAAATCCACACACACTTATTCGAATTTTAAGAACTTACTTTAAGATTCTTTTAAGAATAAAAACCACCTAGGGAATGTTAACAAAGCTGGTTTTACTTTCAATCCTAAGTTCGAAGGAATTCAACAATATCTCGATCAAAATATATTATGTGGTTTGTTTTCATTTCTTTTCAATTTATGTTTATGGGACGACGTGAGTTGGCGCCAAAACCGGCAAGCGTGCGCCCTGCGCCAGTCATCGCGTGTCTTGTACGCAGAGCGCATGCGTCAAGCAGCCATCTTGCTGTTGCTAAGGTAACGTGATTTAAAATCATAAACAATATCTTGTGTTACACTTGTGACGTTTTGTGTCAAAACATTTTAGGTTGAGTTGAGTTTTTGGATGTCATCGGAAAATAACATGGTGAGCAAAATGTTATTGTGTGTGTAATGTTATCATAACCTAGTTTTGGATTTTAAAGTGAAACTAGTGTATTTTTGTTGAAGAGTCTCTATAGACACGAACTAACCTACTAACACCACACATTTATTTTATGTTAGTCGTCTTTCATTTACTAAACCATACAGTAGGTATACCGATTATTAATTGAGTCGGACTTAGTTCTACCGCATATTTTGTTCATACCTACAAAATACTTTTTGCAATAAATATGTAAATAATTAAATAAGTATGCAAGTAGAGATAATATCTTTATTGTACCATCTAAAACTTATAAAATAACTTACAGACAGTACTAACTACTAATTAATAGGTGGAGGTACAACAACAAATTTCTGAATATTTACAACTAAATAGGTACACCTTACATCACTGACGCACTCATTTTCGCTTGAAACAATAGACAATAAATAAATCCCAAAAGCACTTATTCATTCCTACAAAATCCTTTATTAGGCAAATAAAATTAAACGAAACCCTTTTGCATGTTACCTGCTTTAAACTAATTTCTGAATAAATATTTACAAATACCTACCTTACATCTCCGACACACTCATTTTCTATTACAACAATAGACAATAAAAGAAACTCAAAAGCACTTGTTATGACATTCTACTGTATACAATAACAACTTTTATTTTCACATCAAGATGATGTGATGATGTAAATTCATATGCTCTCACTAATGAGTAAGGGCTATCAGGTTAAGGCCAGTTGCATACGATAAATACCTACTAACTACGCAGGTAAGTGAAATTAAGCCCTATAAAAGTCACTTGTTAGCGTTAATTTAAAAGTAGGTCGATATCGAAAAAGGTTTCATGGCCATGCCTTTTTGAAAGCTGATATTTTGGGCACTGTGCGTAAGGCCACGAAAGTACCTACCACAGTTTTACTTGTATGGTAAGGTATCAAATATCGGTTAACAAAATAAAAATACATAATATATACCTACATGAAACACAAGTAGTAAAATCAGTTACGTAGTACCTGCTACCTACTGAGGTAGGTAAGTCCTACCAATATAATTTATTATATAATTCAATAACTACTTCATAATCTGATTATCCATATTAATGGGGCATAAAATTTATTGTATAACTTACGAAACATTAAAATAACAGACAGTAAGTCACAACGAAAACTAAAATCACCGTAAAGTTGTCATATTGTTTATGGTATGCCAATAAAAATATTTCCGCGATTTCCAAAGTCATGGTCACAACACCACCCACACGAATATAGCCTTCGTAGTTATAGTAATGTTAATGTGTGTGTGCTCTTTATAAGAAGATATAAGAATAAAGATATAAGAATAAAGATGTTTATTTGCCAGAATAAATGTTACAAATGTTGGTCTTAAAACGATATACGTCCAGTTATATTCTACCTAACATAGGCACGCACATATAAATTTTTCAATATGACTATATTACAATACAATACAAAATTAATAAAAAAAATGAATAACAAATTAAATAAATAATTATTATATTAAAATCAATGAATAAAATCGAAGTCTTCTAAGTCCCCTTAATTAAAATATTGATTCATAGAATAATAGTATTTTCTAAGCAGCCATTTTTTTATTGTATTTTGAATAAGTTTCCAGATAGGTTCTTTAGATCCTCTGGTAGATTATTGAATATTTTAATTGTCATATAGTATTATAGTTTCTGTGTTATTGTTAATTTATACTTTGGTGTGTGCAATCTGGGGCCTGATTCCACTAACACAATTGCCTCACTATGACAATATTATCGCTTCATTATCGCGTTACAATCACCGCCATTGACACCTTTTGGTATTCTACTAACACGATCTTTTTTTGTTTATGCCATATCTATGACTATTACGATTATGATTATATGCCCCACCACATTATTGACACGATATTATAAGTCATAGAGATTGTAATCTTATGGTATTGGAATACCAAATAAATTTACGACTAAATCACTATCTTAATCGTATGGCGCCATTATAGCATTTTGTTTAAAAAAATAGTGGAATAAGGCCCCAGGGGCCTGTTGTTGGAAATTTGTCAGTCTTCTAGATCTCAAGTCAACATTTTTTTTTTAAAGTTCTGGATGCTGCTAGCTCTGCCGCTTGTTTAATGTAGAGGCATGGCAGAGGACACGTCAAAATATACGTCAATCCTATGAAATCCTAATAACACAAATATTAAGAAAAACTCTTTTTAAAAAGAATTAAAAATATATATATATATTCAAAATTAATTCAATCGTAGAACAAACGTTGATACCCTCGATGTCCAGAATCCTAAATATATTTATAGTGAATTTATTTGTTTTAAATGCGAATAAATAGCTTGTTATTAATGTGATAGTGTTAGAAATTGTATTTTGTTTCTATAAGTGGGAACTTATTAATAGCCTCTTGTCCTTGTCTCATTATAATGTAATTCTTTTCCTATTTACTACTGAACTATAATTTCTACATAATATGTCGTGTTATGTGTGTGTTATGTAAATGGCTCCAAATAAAATTTATTTTCTTTTCTTTCTTGTTATCTTTACACATCTCTTATAATGTATCTTTGTGCTGAAAGATCCCCTAAAATAAATAAAACCTTCCCGTCCTTTCGGCTTAGTAAGTCCTCCATTTCCGTGCACCCTGTATAACTTTACCTATATTTACGTAGATTTTTAAATTACGTACTATTTTTAAACCTGTTCTCTCAACTACGTAGAAGGTACGAGTTTTTCAACTCTGCATCATATCCGTCAGCGAACGAGCGGTCAGTCGGCCAAGAGATCCGTTGGGCTATATTTTTAACCGACTTCAAAATAAGGAGGAGGTTCTCAATTCGACTGTATTTTTCTTGTGTTTGTTACCTCAGAACTTTTTACTGGATGGTCCGGTTTTCATGATTCTTTTTTTATATGAATTCTGGTGCTTCCCGTGTAGTCCTATTTTAATTTGGTCCAATATTGTGGTCGGTTTATAGCTTTCTTAATACAAAATCAATTATTGATTTGTATGTTTATGTCATTTATTATGTAATGTAATGTATAATAATAAATATCTATCTATGTAGTGTATTGTATTATGTATATCAGTTATCTAGTACCCATAAAACAAGCTCTGCTTCGCTTGGGGCTAGATAATGCTGTGTGAATTGTCCAGCATTATTTATTTATTTATGGATTTATGGATTTATGTTTCAATTCAACAGGCTACATGCTATTTTAGCCAGCACCATATAGTGCTGGCTTAGAATTTGCACCAACCCAACTCATTCCGTAAGTGTCGTAAGAGGCGACTAAGGGGTATCCACCGGGGGCGGGCAGCAGCGCGCACAACAATTTTTCTCACGGAATGAGTTGGGGTGCTGCAAATTCTAAGCCACCACCACACAGCCAAAATAGCGTGTAGCCCTAAAAATCTGTTGAAATATAACTCCATACATCCTCAGACCCCACAGGTAGAGAACGTACGTATAGTCGTTATGTCTGCATGACCTTGTGCCAGACATCAGACATCCGTACTTTCCATGATTTCCCCTGGTCCCTCGACGGATGTTCCCCTTAGGGAATTTATATTATTTTCTTTTTGCCTTTGTACTTTTATGTTTGTGTTTTTCAAGGATGTTCTACGCCTTAAACCACTGGAAGGAGTTAATTATTACGAATAATTCTTTTTATTGCCTACATTATTTATTTATTTAAATAAAACGGTTGTAAGAAACCAATATATTAAAGAAAACAAAATTACATTGACAATTTCGTACATACAATGGTCATAATAACATGATTTTAATTTTATAATTATAATTTTCTTTTTTTTACTGTGTTTTATTGTTTTATTATTATTAATTAAGTAGGTACTGTGTTTTTATTATTATTGTGTATTTTTATGAGATTTGTACTTCAAATAAACAATTTTTTTATTTCTTTATAATATGGAAAATCAGTAACTAAAATTAATGATCATAATTAAATTAAATATGACGTTCAATAAAATAAAAACACACAAATAATAAAATTATTGGATTGCTTGAATTACTACTACGTATAACAAAACTCACTGTTATGGGTAGAGTTTTCCACCCCCACTAAAATCACAATTTGATTGGATGCGTAAACGATTTTAAATTATTTAATACTGTTCTCTGAAAATGAAACTTGAATTTTTCCTGTAAACCTACATATACACGCTCTAAATTAGATCTTTTTAACCGACTTCAAAGAAAGGAGGAGGTTCTCAATTAGTCTGTATTTTTTTTATTTGTTTTATGTTTGTTACCTCAGAACTTTTGACTGGGTAGTCCGATTTGCATAATTCTTTTTTTATATGAAAGCTGGTGCTTCCCTTGTGGTCCCATTTTAACTTTGTCCAGTTCTGACAATGGGATCCATGAAAATTCATAAAAAACTGTAAAAATTTATAATTAATTATATATACTCTGTTTTTCCGGCCAATTAAAACCTGGGTCTCTTTATGACGAAAGTGAATAGGTATCACAAATTTGCCGCTTCCTTTACATCGTTCAAGTAAAGAGTAAATAGAACTACTCTAGCCACTTACAGACATTACGTATCGACTCCAGAAATAAAACAAATTAGGACAACAAGCACGCGTGAAAATCCAATTTCCATTGATTGTACTACGTACCAACACAAACAATTACAGATTACAAATGGAATGAAAAAGAAAATAGTTCAGTTGCACGCTGACCACGGCATTGAGCAGTTGTGTGTTATATTATATTCCAATATTAATGATAACAATACGATAGTGATGCGATTGTGATGTGATTAGTGACATAGTTTTTGGGTGACATCATTTCACAAGGTAGGCATCATAGGTGAATACTTGAGTTTCTTTGTTTGTTTTGTTTTTCACGGAAAATTATTAATATTAAGGTAACGTCCGGAAAAATTCATGGTAATTTATTTGCAATGATAAATAATTTATTAGCATACCTACTGCACCTACTGCATCTTACACATTGTTCTTACATGTTTCTCTTTTGAGTGTACTTGAAGTGTTTAAGTACTTAGTAAGAAGATAAAACTGTAAATGACTTTTAATATTATTTATTAACCATGATAGTTTTAAAAGTTTTAGTGGTGAATATTGTTTTTCTATTGATCACTCACCACTGTACTTTAAACTAAGTACCTGCCGCTAGGAAATCCGATGGTTGATATAAGTCTACGAAAGTCAAGGTTACTTCCTTACTATGAGGTTAGTTGCTGTTATCGAAGACTCGCTTCGACGCCTTAGTATGGGTGATTAAGTTAACATTATTATATTAATTTTTTACACTTATTTTATTATCGGTGTATAAATAATAGGTACCTAGTTTCTTCAATATTATAGCCAGCTTAATTAACTCTAGTTAGATTAGGCAACTTCCCAATTTGCTTTAAATTAAACTTAAATTTTACATTTGAAATTTACTTAAAATTTTGTAAGGAACAGATGAAATCCTACATACCTATATCTTATCCATTGAATTTGTAGAATATGAGTAAACAAACCGCCCATACTTAACCTAAAATTCACTTTGTTGGCGCGTCCTTTATACGTTATTTACATAACTTGTCGATTTGAGATCCTTCCTTCAAAAACTAATGCTTACAATTACATCTGAAACTCGACGCGAAGCAAGAGAGTTTTAGTTATTTGTGAAGTGGTTTGTTTACTAACATTCTACAAGTTCCATGGATAATGTATAGGTTCATATTTTTTCAGAGGCGACTATTCGTGCCGTTGTACGATGATACCCAGGAATGGGGTAGCACAGTAACGGCTTATAAAAAAAGGTGTTTTGGTGAGGCCAACGCCAAAACCAATAGACGGATTAAGCTCAAATTTTGCACCTATGTAGTTTGGACTCTTATTAATTACGTGCAAAGGAGCAGGCAAACGCCATTAAAATATTTAGTTTACGTACCAAATCCAAAGTATCCTACTAATATTATAAACGTGAAAGTTTGTATGTACATATGTTGTTGCTCTTTCACGCAAAAACTACTGAACGGATCGGCCTGAAATTTTGCATACAGCATACATGTAGCTCTTGGCCTGGAATAACACATGGGCTACTTTTTATCCCATAAATCAGTTCCCGTGGGATGGCGTGCGAAGCTGCGGGGGGGAACTAGTGATCCATATTTCTATGTACGACCTTGACGGAACTTGAACCCACAATCTTTTGCTCGGTACAAGGAAAATCCAAATCGTTGTGCCTTCTGTGTATTCTTGCTGTTAATCTAACCAAAAACAAAAAAAAAACACAGTTATACCACCTCAACATTAAAACCAGTTATACCACCTCAACATTAAAACCACAGTTATACCACCTCAACATTAACACCACAGTTATACCACCTCAACATGAAAACCAGTTATACCACCTCAACATTAAAACCACAGTTATACCACCTCAACATTCTGATTGAAATTACTTGAACTTGTGTGTGAAATAATTATCTATTAACTACCATATCCCCTCCAATTTTAATCATGCCATTGGCTTAGAATTTGCACCACCCCAACTCTTCCCGTGGGTGTCGTAAGAGGCGACTAAAGGATATCCACCGGGGGCGCGCAGCAGCGCCCCCTGCCGACTAATTCTTCTCTTCTCTATTCTAATTCTGTCAGGGGCAGGCCTGCGTCCAGCAGTGGACCGATACAGGCAGTTGAAGTTGAGGTTATAGGTAGAAAAAAAATCGAAATCTTGCTTTTCACACTCTTATTACAGTAACTACCTCATAATTCCAGTTATCTTGCGAATATCATATTACTAAACCTACCTACTGCTAACTCTTACGTAGCAACGTTTAATTTAGAAAGTAGCAATTTTTCGGTCGACTTTTAAGATTTGCGATGGCAATTAAAAAGTATGATTTCAAACTTATTTTCAATGATCTATATGAAAGTTTGATGGCTTTTTGGCTCTACATTTTAACAGGACGTTTCCAAGTTCTATGTATAGAAATATAAAAATATTTCAGCCTCAAGACATTAGATATAAAAGTAGTTTATAATGAAGCTTCGACTATCTTAGTTTTTTTGCATCAGTTCTTGTCAATGTTTATCCATTATATTTTTAACCAACGACGAAAAACAGTTAAAAACTATTTCAGAGTACCTTTGAAAATAGTTTTTAATAAATACCACAAACGCAAAGATGGATTTTTAAAATTTCCTGTGTTAAACGTAATATAGATACCACAAACTGAATGATGGATTTTTAAAATTTCCTGTGTTAAACGTAATATTATGATAAAATAGGCCGCGCCGTCATATTCGCTCGGATATTCGCCTTAAATAAGTAGATGGCCCACATAATTCTTTGCAACTTTTTTGGTATAGTATTAAAAAGTATTGAAGTCACAGGGACGTACTAGGATGCGAGAAGTGCAACACTAGAGTTGCGAAAGTGAAAGGAAACCTATATAACCATCTGTAAAGCGATCCGGCCTGAAAAATATCATGCATTTTTACAGTAAATATGTTGGTAGGTTTAAGTGCGCAAAATAATAAAAAATAAACATAAAAGTAACTATAAAAACAGCATGTGTCAAATGTCTCAAACTATAACTGAGTTCATATGAAACTATTCAATCGCTGTCAAACTACAAAAAGTCCTCCCTGTATATTTGGTAAACACTGCAACGCGCAAAATGCATTCAAGAGAATGATTTTTGTTCGGATTCGAAAACGTTTTCGCAATCCATACGTATACATCCCATGGTTGTCTGGAAGAAATCGCTTTTAGCGATAAGGCATTTTGCAACTCTGTTATCTCTCTTTTCCTGTAGGTATTTTTTTTCGTGTGCAATAAAGTGTATTGTATTGTACACCTACTAAAAGACACTAAAATGTAATAATATGCGGTTTGCCGAATTTCTAAAATACTTTGCCCCACCTGTAAAAACTATGACACTTTTTGAATGTACCAATTTAGCAACTACCACTTTACCTACCACAGCAACTACTAGTTTGCTACCACTTTAGCTTATGCAAAGTTTGGAAAACACCATGGAAAAACAGAGCAGGAAGATAATTGTTTATTTTAATCAGGTTTCGCTTGCAATGGCTCATGTTCGGCATTGACTCATATTAACGATGAGTCAGATAAAACAAGTGCATTGCGACACTATGATGACCAACAGAAACAATTGACAATCGTAAACCACTGAAGTAAACAAAGTACGATACAATACAAAAATTTTATCAGAAAATATTTATCAGAGGCATTTGTTTATAAATCTAAGGCCTATATGAAAGCTTCTCCAAGCATTACTTATGCAGTCGTTACGTGAATTCTACTCAAGCTTAGAATCTCTGCTTAAGTAAATCTTTATTATAGAACGTAACTCTCACACTACTTAGCTAGGTGCACAACACTAACAAAATCTCTACTTGAGTGAGTAGGGTTTTGTCTATGGTCTATACATCTATCTAGACGAAAAACGTTCTTTAACCCTATCAACCTGACTATTTATTTTTTAGAACCTTTTTGTTGTTTTGATGGTTATTGTGAAACGAAATGCAACGATTTAAAACAGTTTTGGCGATATAATTTAGAAAAAAGCTTTAGCGCGTAGAAAGGCTTTTCAAGCCTTACTGAAGCGTGGTCCAGACCACACTTGAGTAAAGATGAGTTCAAAGAATCACTAGGCAGGGACTTGATGGTTAGAAATCGTTCTAAAATAGGCAATTACTCAAGTGATGCTTGGTAACCGTTCAGTAATATGTAATAACGTGGTAAGAATACATCGTTACATAGGGTTACATAAGTGAGTGTAGATTATGACATTAGCATTGTTTTGAAATTAGTCTTTACTCAAAACTATACATAAGCATCACTCAAGGTCGATGACTGAACAATTGATTCTAAGAGGTTTGTGTGAAATTCGTAAGTATAACCTAAAATGCGTACAATATAGAATTGACGGCATTTCTCGGCTTGTTGACGTTTCGGAAACAAGATTTTTGGATGTGTCCGAAAGGACTCTTTTTAATTTCAATATTTTCTTCACTGACGATTCGGACACTAGCAAAATATTGAAGCTTCGTCATAGATAGTACCAACTATTAAAAGGGAATATATTTTTGTTAACAAAGTTTATAATTGTTATCGACTTGTATCATTTAATGTGTCCGATTTATTCTTCTGTCCACGTTCTTGTCTATAGGCTCAATCTCAGATCGTATCAATTACTTTACCTAGTTGTGACTGAAAACTATACCTGGTTCTGACTTAAAACCAGCGTTCTTTCACAAATTACCCTAGGGTTTTGTACTAGAGCAGGGTCTCGCAAAGTGGGATACGTGAACCCCTGAGGGTTCGCCATTCGACGGCAGGGGGTTAAGGGGTTCACTGTCACCTGGAAACTTTAACGTGGGGCTGAAAATTTGAGAAACCCTGCTAGAGCAACAAGCTCAGTCCTGTAAGTCAAGTGCAAGTCCAGGACCTGTTAGATCTACACACATGCTCTCGTCTAATTTCTGAGCATCAACCAGGGTTGTTGCTAATATCAGCATCAGTATCCGTTGATGATTAGCATTAACGTAGACATCAGCATCAGCATAGATCGATGCTGACTTTCAATGCTTATATTTTGATTTGTAACTTGTAGTGAAACCATATTTTTCATGTAGGTTCAAGAGATTGGATTCAACATGTTTATTCCAATATTGTATAAACATTGCTCATTAAAACTTCACAAATAGGTAGGTGGCAGTGTGAAGACCTATCGTATTACGCCTTAAGTATTTTTTTATTTATTATGTTAGCTAAACCTCGCTTCATTATGTATTGTTACATTATGTTGAATTTCGAAATGTGAAATTCGCGGTTTGCGAGTCAGACTTGGCCAAAACAGCATCGGCATCCATTATGTGTCTAATAATTAATTTTGTTTTACAAAGACTATAAACTGACTTTAATTTTTATAGTTTTTTCATGAATTTTCATGGATTCCGTTGTCAGAACTGAACAAAATCAAAATGGGACCACAAGGGAAGCACCAGCTTTCGAATAAAAAAAGATGATAAAAATCGGACCATCCACTCAAAAGTTTTGAGGTAACAAAATTAAATTAAAAAACAAATACAGTCGAATTGAGAACCTCCTCCTTTTTTTGAAGTCGGTTATAAACGTCAGTGAATGCGTTACCTATAGCTTAGCAGTCTGTGAATTTCTTTGCATGAATTCTTCCGAAACTTGCGCAATACTACATTACAACAATCGAGATACAAAGTAACCGTATTGAGATCGTGACTGGATGCGCCGGCGCAGACAAAAAGGCGGGAGTAATCGACTGTCATCTCCGACTCTCTGTTAACCGGCCGCACTGCAAACAGCACGTAGCTTGAGGCTAAGGTAGCCAAGAGGCCGTTAACATGGCAGATTCGTAGAAAAAACTTTTTGACGTTTGACCTAATAAGAAATTAAACATAGATAACGCTGATATTTCAAACAAGTAAAAAAAACAACACGTTTGAAATCTTGGAAGAATAACAGATTTGAAATGGATTTCTATAGAAATAACTCTTCCGCTAAACGCGTACGAAATAAAATTTAAAAATTAAAATACCTACATAAAAATATAAAATAAAACTCTGACAGTTAAAAAGCAGAGAATGCTGTCAATATTTTGCCCTATTCTACTGTGATTCATTATTGGACCATCAATAGATTATATCATTGATTTAAAAAGGGAAGATAGGTTACGTTCTCCCAGAGCTAACTCAAAAATTGGCATGTGTTACAACTACACGCAAACACATACGCTCACAGTTATATTTCCAGTCCTGTGCAATACAAAGACGGAAAGACGTATCTAGGACCGAAGTGAGACTGAGACAACAATATTTCACGCGAATCACGACCGCCCGTGCCGCCGGTCTGACGTTGACTGATTTGGGAGAACACAATTTTACACAATTTGAGGTTGCCACTTTCGAGCAACCAGTGCCTCATCTTCGTTTTTAATAAATCAATGGATTATATTTGAATTTTTTGGATGGCATAAATTCGACATCATGTTTCATGCAGTAAACTATAATTTTATATAGTATGCAATAAATATTATAGATACTATTTATTCTGTGTATTTTAAACTTATCCATATTTATGGATAAGTTTAAAATATATAATAAATATATCCATTTGGATTCCACATCTTTTTCGTATATAATTCGCTAAGTATCAATTGAGGTTAAATAAAAACAGAACACAGACATCGACTCACTACCAAAAAACAAAGTCGCCGTGTTTAAGCATCGCTATTCCTCCATTATCACCTACCTACTACCAGCACATAGCTAAACTTGACGCTTGCAGTGTGGTCAGTCACGTAAATTTTTAACCGACTTCAAGAAAAGAAGGAGGTTTTTTTAGGCAATACGATTGTTTTTTTTAAATATATTTGTTAGCTCAGAACTTTCGACTGGGTTTTCCGATTTTCATGATTCTTTTTTTATATAAAAGCTGCTTCTTCCCGTGTAGTTCCATTTTAATTTTGTTTAGTGATGATCCACGAAAATTCATGAAAAAACTATAAAAAATTAAGTCGGCTTATAGTTTTGTAAAACAAAACTAATTATCATACGTTTTGTCCTCCAAATCTGTCTTATCCGGAATCCAACTGAATCTGATATTAACCAAACAAAAGCTGTATTCCAAATCATCGTAACGCTTATTTTATTTTTTTATTATTATTTTCACTATCACCCGCCAACCTATGCGCTTGCAATGCAGCCGTGACCTTAAGGTTAGGTCCGAGAGGTCACGGAATGGTTAACATCGTGAACAGCGTGTAGCTTGCCCTTAATATCGGTTTTAGATGATTTGTGTTGGTGTTGCATGTTTTATCCGATGCGGTGTTGGGCGCTGTAGTACAGCGAAATAACGTTGACGTGTCAAAAGGAATATTTATTACGCCATGTCATAAGCTCAACCTCAACAGCCTGTATTGGTCCACTGCTGGACGCAGGCCTCCCCCTGATAAGCGCCTTGTTGACGTTTATCTAATAGGGGCCCATAACCCCCACGCTGGGCATGCGGATTGGGGATCGCAGTTCAATGGTAGATGATTGTTCTGCAGGGGGCGCTGCTGCCCCCGGTGTGGTGCAAATTCTAAGCGTGTGGCTTAGAATTTGTGTAGCTTTATGTCATAAGCCTGAGTCTAACATAAATTCAAGTTTCTCCTTATGATGTTAAGTTTTACTAAAAATGCCAACTAAAAACGCTGGAATTTATTTACAACGGGATATTTACCATGATTTGAATTTTGAGTTTTCCAATATTTCGGCACAGTTTCATGCGCCATGATCACGGAATAACTGAATGTCTTGCGAGTGAGTTATTATTGGCAGATATATCGATCTACCCTCTTTTTTAGTCTTTTGCTACGAACGTTACCACTTAAATAAAGTTAAAAGTTTTAAAAACGCTGGCATTGTTAACTATCTTAAAAATCGCTGGTTTAAAGGCTTTCAATAGATAGTAGGCATAATATTTGAACCTTATATATAAAGCCTGGACCATAATGATATTAGACTAGAAAAACCGGTCAAGTGCGCGTCGGACTCGCGCACTAAGGGTTCCGTAGCATTATCTATAAAATTCACAAAACACAAATCTATCCTTGTAACACAAAAAAGTCAACGTGACGCGGTTACCCATCCAAGTACTGACCGCGCCCGACGTTGAGTCAGAGTCAAATCGTTTATTTCTTTGGACTTACAAAATAAGTACTTAGGCAAGTCAAATTTTTGCTATAATGCTTGATAAATAGTTATTACTATCAAACAATTTGACAACAAAATTGAACAACAAAACACAAAAACAGTGGCTTAACCTCGGTGATCGGTTCTCAAGGAGATAAGGACGGTGCCCCCTTAATTGTTAAAATGATTTATCTCTTATTATTTGTTGTAATAGCGGCAACAGAAATACATCATCTGTGAAAATTTCAGCTATCTAGCTATCGGGTTCATGAGATACGCCTTACTGGTGACAGACGGAATGAATGAATGAATGAATGAATGAATGAATGAATGAATGAATGCATGAATGAATGAATGGATGAATGGATTGATGAATGAATGAATGAAGGAATGGAGGAAGGATGGATGGATGGATGGATGGATGGATGGATGGATGGATGGATGGATGGATGGATGGATGGATGGATGGATGGATGGATGGATGGATGGATGGATAAATGAATGAATGAATGAATGAATGAATGAATGAATGAATGAATGAATGAATGAAATTTATTGTACTAGTAATAAATACACATGAAGGTCTTATATTCAAATAATAAATAAATGTAGTACAAAAGGCGGCGTTATCGCTGAGAGCGATAAGGCCGCCTTTACGGACAGACGGACAGACGGACCGCGGAGGCTTAGTAATGATGTGGTTATTGATTATCATAATATGTAATTCATTACGTATCGCGGGATAACTACGAACCTTTTTGTGTTGGAAGATAATCAACGTACCTAATGAATTCGTCAAACTACGATAGTTTTTATAATAAAATAATATGTAATGTTAATTATTAGATATATCACTGGTTTGTAACCATAACGCGAGGTCTACTTAGTTTAGGGCTAGATGATTGTCCTTATTGGCAAACCTTAGCACAACGGGACTGATTGATCCTTCAAACGTTTGCCAAGTGGGACATAGCATCTGAGTAATCAATTCCATTGATGTTCCCACAACGTGGGCGTTCCCGGCCATTTGAGCGATTCATTGTCAGTTTATACTAGTCCACAGTTGGACATAGGTTTGATTATGGGGTAGTGATGCCGTAAGCCCCAGGCATGTGGGTGTGGATCTTTTCTTCTAGGGTACTGGTCGCTACTGATTGCTTTTTGGGGATATTTATTTTTCTGATTGGCTCTTACTGCGGAAAAAGGAAGAGTTTTGGCAGTAATCATGGTTCAAATATCACTTTCTACCATTGTAGTACGCGCGAGTATTGAGTATTACACAAAAAATGGTATAAACGATGTGACAGGTGGATCTAGTTGTTGTCTGGATCGAATGTGAGGATGGTGACCAACAAGATACTCATGGGTCGTTAGAAGTTTTTTTTTTCGAGCTGATAAACAATTTGAATATATATGAGACAAATACCCAAATTGTTGATTATTTTCGTTGATCTCTTTAAATGGTCGTAACTATAAAACTTTATATTTAAACTCTTTTGTTATGATAATTGTGTTGATTAATATTATAGATGAAAAAATATTATTCAGTTTTATTCTAAAACATCTTTGAAATATTTGCGATATCTTTTTTACCAAGGTAGATCATGCGAGCACTCGTGTAAAAAAAAAGGATCGCGTGCGTGTGTGTTAAATATACTTCCCCCAAACAAGGAGTTTTGCCATATTTGGTCACCACGTAAAGAGTGTTTAAAGGTGATTTTTATCCCACGGGAACTGATTTATGGGATAAAAAGCCTATGTTTGATACCAAGATTAGAACTACCTGTATCCAAAATTTCAGCCCGATCCGTTGAATAGTTTTGGCGTGAAGAGGTAACAAACATCCATCCATCCATACGAACTTTCGCATTTATAATATTAGTGTGAGTCTCACAAAAAAATCTTCATAAAATTACAGAAACAACTGACTGCTGAGTGTATAAACAATCATCTGTGCACTGCCAAGGCCTTATGCCGGTAAACCACAGGTCACACACAATAAAGCCCTCTACACACAGCAGTCAAGCTCAGACAGTCACATATTGTCTGTACCAACGACCGTGACCGGCCATGGTTGGTTTAGTCCTATCTTAATTATTTGTACGGTTGTTGACTCCGTGTGAGGCTGCGATTATTTGTTACTGTTTTTCATTCGTAGTTAATAAAAATGGTACCATACCAATCAACTACCCGTAAATTGTCGACCAAAACTTGCTGAGCAAAAACAATATGATACGATTGTACTTGAAAACTCAAGTAAAGAAGAGACCGATTTTTCTAAAAATCGAAAGAAAAGGGAAAGCTTTTTACAAAAAAAGTGACATCAAAATCTTTTATCATTTTGGCTGCAACGATACCAATTGTCAGTACAGGGATCGGATTTAGACCTATAGACGGAACACTTTCTAACGTTTAAATTTAAAACCCCGATAAAATATAAATAATATAAAGATAAAATAACCTTGCACCATTTTTACAACAAGTATTGGAACCTTTGTGGAAAAAGTAGGCACCCTGAAAAAATCCTAGTACACACAATAGAAATATTATCACTTGCACAAACTATTGAAAAACCCACCACCTAGCCGCACAAAAGAGGTCTTTGTTTACCTTAGATAGTAAAATTCTAATGTGAGTTTTGCTATTCACGAAAACGATAGATTTTGAGTACAGATTAATTTTAAAACAATGCTTGGGAACTCAGGTCTACACCCACTCATGTAACCCTCAAGTAACGATACGTTTTTACCACGTTATTACATATTATTCAATGTTTACTAAGCATTACTTGAGTAATTGGCTTGGGAAGGATTTCTTTTTTGTCTAAATATAGAGTCAAAAATTTCGCGTCGAAATCGTTGCGTTTTTACAAAAAACATCAAAACAACATAATGCTCAAATAAATAGTGAAAGTCAGGTTGATTTTCGCATAAATAAATGTGTAGATCATAGACAAACCCTACTCATTCAAGTAGAGATTTTGCTAGTGCCACTAGCTAAGTAGCGTCAGAGGTACGTTCTATAACAAAAACTTACTTGAGCAGAGATTCTAATCTTGAGTAGTACTCACGTAACGACCGCTTAAGTAATGCTTGGGGAATTAGTATCCTCTCAGTTAGAGGGGGTCACAGCAGCGTGACAAAAAGTTTCTGTAATGCTTTTGATATGACGCAGTAAGTAAACGACGAATCCTTGAGTAGAGTACCTTAATGATCTCAAATCTATCTTTTAACCTTGGGAAGTTGAAGTTGAATACGTTTCGACAGTGCGTTGTTATAATGGTAAGAAGCAAAGGAGTAAGGACTTTAGTTCCGTGTTTTTGTAGAGTTAGATAAGTACGTCCATAAAGTACTTTACTACCATAAATCTTTGGTAGAGTACAACCGAAGGTCGTAGATTTTAATCTATGTGCTTTACTTAGAGAACAAACAAGGGTATAAGACGAAAATACTTATTTAACTTCAGTTACAATTTAGAAGAAGCGGTCTGGTCAAAGCGACGCGTGAGCCGAGAGCTGGTGAGTATCTGGCGCAGCGCATCAGCATTGCCATACAGCGGGCAATGCGGCCAGCGTCTTGGGTACGGTACGCTTCCGACTGGGATTGATATGGATCAGTTGAGCTATCTGTAGATTGTTTGCAATAGTCTGCAGTCAGCTAAATTGTTTCAATTGTAAACACAAGTTTTAATTTATTTCTATTCATTGATTGTTATATTTTATTGTTTGTTATTGGAGAACTTACGACCGATTTTGATAATCTTTTTTATAGCTGATGCTTCCCGGGTGGTTCTATTTCAATTTGGCCCAGTTCTGTAAATGGCATCCATGAGGAAACTATATAATTGAAGTCGGTTTATAGTTTTTTAACAAACCCAATTATTTGAAGTCGGTTAAAAATGTGTATCGTTTAGAAGCGGGTCACTCAAGAAGTAGACAAATCCAGAACAGACCACATCTAGATTAGTATTACCTATACGAAAAATTTGACAAAATATTTTACGACGTGGTCACAGAACGTAATCGTCACAGCCAGCATTACCTAAACCCTAAACAAGCAGTGTTCTGTTTTTACTGGCTTGTTTATTACGTAGAGATAAATACTGAAGAAACTATAGAATTTTACAAACAAATAAACAATATCTTTTCCATTTTCTTCTTTGAATGCAAATAATAATAATAATAATAATGCTGGACAATTCACACAGCATTATCTAGCCCCAAGCTAAGCAGAGCTTGTGTTATGGGTACTAGATAACTGATATACATAATACAATACACTACATAGATAGATATTTTTTATTATACATAGAAAAACATCCAGAACGCCCTGAACAAATGTTTGCAGATCGTACACACATTTTTCCCGAGGCGGGAATCGAACCCGCAACCTCCTGCGTCGCAGGCAGACCTTCGCCCACCGCGCCACAGAGGTCGTCGTAATAAACATGACTTGTCCATATGCAGATAAAGGTAATGAATAAAAACACAATCCACACAGTCTATTGTGCTTTCATATCATTTCCACACCGTTATTCGATTTGCCAGCTATTGCATGTTTTTGTATTTATTGTAACGCAACACCTTTAGGTATTAACCTGGATTGTATTGCAAAATTGTCTTGTTCGATTATCGTGAAAGGATTATATTTAACTACACTTACTCAATTATTTAATGATCTGCAAAAAATATAAACAGTCTCGCAGTAGTAATTAACTGAAATTTAGTATCGTCGATTTGAGATCCATTCTTCATTAGATATTGTAAAAATACTAGCTGTGCCCCGCGGCTTTGCACGCGTTGTTCCTATGGAAACATTTAAAGGCCTTTTCTATGCCACGGGAACTGATTTTTGGGATAAAAAGTAGCCTAGCAGAGTATTTGATTCCAGAATAAGAATTACGATCCGTTAAGTCGTTTTAGAATTATTAAACACGCATTTATAATATTATGTGCTAAACGAATCAAATTTTCTTAGTTTAGATTTGTCGACATAATTTGAATTCTATTTGCTAAGTACTTATAACCTATCGTAGGTTAGATTAAATAAAGCTCAAATAATTGGCAAGTTGAAGTGGCCGGCCTTATCTCGCGAAGAAACGACAACCGTTGGTGTAAACGAGTTCTTGAGTGGAGACCGCGACTCGACAAACCTACTGTAGGACGCCCTCCGGCCAGGTGAGTTCTGCGAAACACTGCAAACAGATGCTGGATGCGTCAAGCTGGAGACAGGGCGCTATGGTGCTCATTCCTCATGATGATGATGAGTATTAAATATCGAAAACTGATTAAATGACGAGGTCTGAGGTCATAAAAACGGGAAATTGAGACATCCTTGTCTTGCAGTCGATGTCTCAATTTCCAATAAAGATGTACTTAACGCATGGACCGGCTCAGTGAACCGACAGTGTACGCAATTTTAGCTAGAAATTAGGTCGTTGTTTTGTATTGCCACGCACGTCTGTGTCGAGTCGAAATAGAAATTATTCTGCCCAGTTCCGAGAAAATAGCAAAAACATTGTGATTATGTATTTTACCGTAGCCGATTAATTTGATAACCTGGCGTGGAGATGAAAAGAGGAGCCAAATAAGTCATGAACAAAATCAATTTTTACATGTCCAAAATCTTTTTTTTTCTATGTCAATTGATCTTGTTTTAGGGTTAAAATGATATTGTATGTATTGGGTTAAAACTGTAAAACGGGACCCTATTACTAAGCCTGTCCGTCTGTCTGTCCGTCTGTCACCAGGCTGTGTCTCATGAACCGAGATAGTTAGACAGTTGAAATTTTCACAGATGATGTATTTCCGTTACCGCTATAACAACAAATAAAAGTTATATAATTTTACAAAATAAGGGGCAACGTCCTTATGTACATAAGAACCGATCACCGAGGTTAAGCAACATCAGGCGCGGTCAATACTTGGATGGGTGACCGCGTCACGGTGACTTTTTGTTTTTTTACGAGGAAAGATTTGTGCTTTTTGATTTTGATAGATAATATTACGGAACCCTTCGTGTAAAAGATCTGAAGAAACTGAGTCTAGAGACGGCTTCTCGCTGCGAATGGTACATTATACCCCGTAACACCACCGGTAACCCCAGATATACCCATTATCATCATCATCATCAACCTATATTAGTCCACTGCTGGACATAGGCCTCCCCTAATGAGCGCCGTAGCGCCCTGTCTCCAGCTTGACGCATCCAGCATCTGCCTGCAGTCTTTCGCAAATCGTCATCCCACCTGGCCGGAGGGCGTCCTCCACAACTTTCGTTCTCTGTCGGATGTATTCGTTAAGAATCCTTTCCTTCAGAGAGACTCCGAGCATAGCTCTTTCCATAACTCGCTGAGTGACTTTAAACTGGTGGACCAGCCCTATCGTGAGTGTCCACGTCTCAGCTCCGTAGGTCATGACGGGTAGGACGCACTGATTGAAAACTTTCGTTTTCAAGCATTGCGGTATGGATGACGAAAAGACTCCACGTAGTTTTCCAAACGCTGCCCAGCCTAGCTGGATCCTCCTCTTGGCCTCCTTCTCAAAATTGTTTTTCCCTAGCTGATATACCCGGAGAACAAATTTTTAAAAAAATGTCCGAAAAACATACCCTAAACCTTGAGCAAAATGTGGAGCATCAGCCTTCTTCTGAATAATGATTTAAGTTTCGGACGAAATGTATCCTCCTCAAAGTGCAGGTGCCATTTCACCCGAATCTCTTCGCAGACGAGTTTTAAATTTGGACGAAACGTACCCCTAGCCCCTTAACACGCATACCCGATCCAATATAACAGCGCCACCTATTTTATCATAGTAATACGTTTAATATAGGATTTTTTCAAAATCCTCGTAGGTACAGTTTGTGGTATCGATTATAAGATATGTTATTTACTAATGTCTCTGTAATAGTTTTATCGGAAGAGATGCGAAAATAGAGTTTGGTGGCCAAAAAGTCAACTTCGCATCTCTGCCTAAGCTTTACAAAATGAAACTATTACAGAGGCATTAATTAATGACTTATCTTATAATAGATACTTACCACAAACTGAACGATAGATTTTTATAACTTCGTGTGTTTAGCGTAATAATAAGATAGGTGAGGGCGCCACTTTCACTCGTGTATGCGCCTTAAAAGTAGGTAAAATGGTACTTGGTCTGTCAATAACTGTAACTCTATCGCCACATTTCTCTACTAGGCACCATTTTCTGTACATTCGCAACGCTAGACCAGTCTACGTGGGAATCAGAGAATCCACCCAACCGTGGACGCAACCCACAAATTATACAAATCCCTTTGTTTTACAACAATTTGTTGAGCTTCGTTTATTGTTATTTGTTGTAACGACGTATCATTTAGAGATATTGATCTTGAGTGCTCTAATTTTGATTTGATGGGTGGAGAAATTATGGTTTTGTTGTTGAGATAAAAATCAAGAATATGTCCCATGAACAATTTGAAACTGTCGTGGCATCTGAAGTCATTTACAACATAATTCCATTTCTATCACATTAATATTATAAATGCGAAAGTTTGGATGATGTTTGTTACCTCTTCACGCCAAAACTACAGAACGGATCAGGCTGAAATTTTGCATACAGTTAATCTTAATCCTGGAACCAAACATTTTATCCCTTAAATCAGTTCTCGTGGTATAGAAATCACCTTTAAAAGTTTCAATAGGATCAACTCGTGCAAAGCCGCGGGCGCAGCTAGTATTTTATTTATATATATCATCACAGGTATCGTGGTGTTTACATAATAAGTGCGTCAAATAGTGCCTAGCTATTACAATCCACCTATAATAAAAAACACCACAAACATACCACGTTACCTACTTAAATATTTCGATAGTGCCCAGTTATTATTAAGAGGGCTTACTCAGTCTATCTATGCTTGAGTGACGCTTTTCTCTGGCATAGCATAATCATCATACGAATACAGACGGACCTAAATATTGAGTGTTTGTAGAAAATACTCATTTTTATTGAGTTAGTCAGTAAAAAGTGACAAATAAGTATAAATTTACCTACCTAACTGTTTATTGAAATAGATTTAAGTAGGTATGTAGATAGAAAAAGTTATTGGTAGAGTAGAGTAAGTATAGCATCAAGTCACAAAGCCGAAATTAATTTCAGGTAGAAATAAATTTTGTGGGTTAGACTAAAACCGATACATTTTTAAAGCCTTCGTTTTTTTTTTTCTTTACTTTGTTGTTGCTCTTTATTGATCCAACTTTTGGGTAGAACAAAAACTATAAGAGTCAACTTAGCGGCCAATTGGCGTTTTGAGGTAGAGTTTTTGTGCGATCTGTGACTTTCTATGCTCCTCCAATTTCAATTGTTTTTGTTTTCTAAACTTTTGCCATCGACTTTTTCTGTCCATTTAACAAGTTCAAAAAGGTTTGAATTATTTATCAAGCTCCTAAAATATGTGCGGTATCTTATTCGATTTGCAATGAAGTACCTACCAATAAAAAAACATCAACACTTTAAGGCGGTACCTCGAGGCACACTAGCACCGCCGCCTATTTTATCTTATTATTACGTTAAAGAAAGGAATTTCAAATTTAATTTTTTTAAAATCAAAAAAATAATAGGCGAGTTTATGATACCTAACGTAAGCTTTCTTTTAATACCTCTGTAATAGTTATTTTTTGTATAGTTGAGAAGGAGATGCAAAAACAGAGTTTGGTGGCCACAAAGTGCAACTTCGCATCTCCTATACAATAGGTATCATTTTTAATAATAAGATAAAATAGTTGGCGTCTCTAGTTTGAGTCGTAGTACAATAACCTATATACCATGTTAGTTATCATAAAAACAGATTTCAATTATTCATGTCACACATTCATGATCTAAATATCAACAAAACCTACAGAAATAATAAAGTTCAATGTCATTTTATATGTATAGTGTATTCCGGGGTACCGCCTTAAAAAGAAAAACGTTTTTTATTCCAACCAAAACCGCGAGCACAACTAGCCCAGATAAACTCATCTCGTGACTTCGTTATTTTCCTATCACCACAGCGTCTACCTAATTAATCACGTTATCTTATCAAGCAGGTTCTTATTTAACGTTTTTTCTTGTAGAGTGTGGACGTGCGCAGGAGTTGAGTGACGTCATGGGATCCTGGGGGGTGTTCTTACTGCAGCTGGCCGTGCTCGGGTTGGCAGTCGCGCAGTCCGCCGAAAAACGTAAGTAGTATTTATTTTTCATCATCATATAAAAACAGCGGCGAAGGTCCACTTGCGACGCAGGAGGGGCGATTACCATCTCTGGACAAATGATTATACGAACTGCAGATATTTGTTTAAGGCGTTCCGGTCGTATTTACAATTGAAATAATAATTGACCGAACTGCAGACTGTCGCAAATATATTTATGTAATGTATTGTAGTATCAGTTATCTAGTGGATATCACACAAGCTCTGCTTAGTTTGGTGCTAGATGATGCTGTATAGATTGCCCAGCATTATTTATTTAAATTAGGTAGTAGAATACTACTGAGCGCGATAGCGCCCTCTCTTCAGCTTGACGCATCTAGCATCTGCCCGCAGTCTTTCAGTCTTTCGCAGACTGATGGTATCTATTTTTAGAACCGAGAAGGTTGGTAACCTCTTTATTGCCAGATTAAATTTCAATTATTCGGTTAACCTTGTCTTCATAGCCTTACACAGGTTTCCATTTCTACATAAGCTAGAATTCCTACTTCGTGCGAAGTCCGCATCCAGTAATTATAAAAGAAATGAACTTAAACCTTAAACCATCAATTAAACTAATCGCCATACCTTCATTCCCCGCTCATACACGCACATACAACTCATACAAGTAGGTTAGCATAGTTTTCCCACGTCCATACAAACATTATAACATGCTCTATAGAAGCTCAATTGACTTCCTATTTCCGTTAACAGCTTTTTACGCACTGATCACATCGTGAGAGTAAAAATGACTTTCGATCATTTTCACTTCTTCGATCATTCATGGAAATCTTGCAAGATCCCACATTCTTTCGGTTTTATCACATCACACTAATATTATAAATGCGAAAGTTTGTATGAATGTATGGATGTATGGATGAATGGATGTTTGTTACCTCTTCACGCCAAAACTACTGAACGGATCGGGCTGAAAATTTGCATACAAGTAATCTTAATCCTAGAATCAAAGGCTTAATCATAGGCTACTTTTTATCCCATAAATCAGTTCCTGTGGGAAATAAATCACCTTTAAACGTTTTCATAGAATCAACGCATGCGAAGCCGCGGGGCGCAGCTAGTATATATAAATAAAACCGAACTGAGAGAAGAGTGTTGTCTGGTAATGAAGTAGGTATTAAAGTTTGTAAAGTAACTCATGTCTGTAACACATTTTTATACATCTTATATCATTGCTTTGATACTACTTATTTCAGTTTAGTAGAAAACAAATCCAAACACTTTCTTAACTACGATCTTTCTTCTAACATCAGTATAATTTTTCAAGGCCTCATTAAACTCGAGCCTTCAAATTTTCGCTTACGATAAAATCACTTTTTGCGGGGTGTTTCCGCTTCTGCTTGAATTTTCTTCTCATCACTCGCATAAGTAAATTTTTTTACGCATAAGAGGTACCTAAAATTTCTTGAGGAGGACATAGATTATTTTTGGTATTGCATACCATACGGCATACATCATTACAACTTACTACCAATCTTTGTAGGGACAAAGGAACAATATGTCCTGAAATATATTGATTTATGTGTCTTACCCGCCGGTACTTAAATTGTTATAGAGGTTTAAAATAAGAATTGAAGGTCAGATGCAAGAACACGTCGTGTACAGTTGAGATGTGGAGTGACTGATTGCCTTATCCGCATGTACCTACGTACCTCTATGTTGAGGATAGCGTACCGAGTCAAGGTGGTCGTGACATATTTACCTTGTCGCGAGACTCGCATAGAAACATCTACTTACAAGGCAAATAGACGAAAAATCATCTTGAATACATAGTTAATCTACCTATGAGTTAAATAATTTGATCGTTATTTGAGATAGAGTGGTAAAAAAACAATAATATCACAACACACTAATATGATAAATGAGAAAGTTTGTATTGATGGATGGATGTTTGTTAGTTCTTCACACCCAAACTACTGAACGAATCGGGATGAAATTTTGCATTCAGGTAATTCTAATCCTGGAATTAAACATAGGTAACTTTTTATCTTATAAATCAATTCCCGCGGGATATGAATCACGTTTTAACTAAGTTTCCATAGGAACAACACACCTGGTATAATATAAGGCGCTTATCAGGAGGAGGCCTGCGTCCAGCAGTGGACCAATCCAGGCTGTTGAGATTAAGGTTAAGGTTAGATTAAGGAGGTGAGGTAAAAAATCCATAGGTTCTTCGAAAGTTTTCACACAGAACATGAAACTCAGCTTAGGAAGGTGGTCCGTTTACAATCAATTTCAATCCGATTCAATCAATCATCAATCCAACGAACCTATCGGCCTGGTAGACTCTTCAATTGTAGAGTCTGTTCCAAATTCTGAGGTTCTAAAAGAGAAGAGTGGGAAGTGAGGGCGCTCGTGTGCCAATTGACAACTTTTGTTGCGCTGACAACACTGCTCTGTGATTGCAGTACGACTAAAAGCAAGACTAAAAGTGTTAATTCACCGTAACGCCACGTCTCTTCTCTTTTTGAACATCTCTATACAACAATTATTAGTATTCATCTATGGTATAAAATGCTCGCGCGCTTCTTAGGTACATAAACATACGCGAAAGTTATTATATTGGTATTGTCTATGCTTTGCAGTAAATAGTACAATACAAATCCTATTAAACCTCCACAGAGATAACAAATCACAATCCAAGCTAATCTCAACGGACAATAGTAATGTAGAATTCCATAGACAATAGTAATAACCATTAGAAGCATTGCAATGACGGGCACCGTTAGGCCATCCGAGTCGTCTCGCCCGATCGGCTGCGATTTCACGGCGAAACTAGAGATCCACCTGTCAGAGAAATTCTTGGTCATCATCATTATCAACCACGTTTGATGGAAGAAATACCTTCCTATACATCATCTATACTCATAAGATTGTTTGTTTGCTTGTATTGAATAAGCTCCAAAACTACTGGACTGATTTCAAAAATTCTCTCATCATTAAAAAGCTTACTTTTTAGGGAGTGACATAGGCTATATTTTATCCCGGAGTTCCCACGGGAACGGGAACTACGCGGGTGAAACTGCGAGGCGCTGCTAGTACGTAATAGTAACATAAGGACATTTAACGTAGCATGTAGGTACCTAACGCCGATAAACAAAAATGTGTTTTGATATTGTGATATGGATTGAGAATACCATAGACAACTGTTACTGTTTAAACACTCTACAAATAAAATTTAGCTTAAACACAAAACGACAAGAAACCATTTAGAATGAAAAAATAACCAAAAAAAAATTGAATTATGCGCAAACATGAAACGATCCACCAAGTAGTTAAACACACGAAACGTCGGACAAACATTATTAGGAATTTAGGTTAATCCGTGAGTAAGTTTAGTAGATAAATGGTGTCGATTCTGTTGTTTTAGGATTCCTAACCTAAATTTTAAGATTTCTAAATTTTCTATGTTAGGTAGACTTAAAAATTATGGTATTCTCTATACAGGTACTAAAAATACCTATATTAGAACGTTTTTGAAAATCGCAAAACCTCTCTGAGCTGTGTAGTTGGGTTGTTGCTGTGAGCAAAATATGTTTTTTTCTAAAATGTTATTTCAAAATACTTCTTTACATGTGTCAAACAGTTCATCTATTTATATGAGAAATCGTTTAGAAATTAAAATCGATAAATTTTAATCATGACCTAATTAGATGCCTGCTAAAATTAGGTAGAAGTTTCTAACCATAGCTAAAATGTAATGCAAAGAATAGGGTTAAAGCTACTTTTAACTAAGTTTAGTTGTTTTAGAGCTATCAATCTAATTTTAGAGCTGTCATCCTAATTTTAAACCCGTTAGTTTAATTTTTCAAGCAACTAAAATTTTACGCACGGAATATGGTTATAGCCATTTTCACGAAATTGAGTTGTTTTAGGTAGATCATCCTAATTTTGAACGTGTCAGCCAAATTTTTCAACCATAGAATCGTTTTCATCTATTTAAAATTCCGATATCCTAATTTTAGCTCATCCTAAAACAACAGAATCGACACCAATGGCCAGATTTATAAGTCTAAGATTATCACTGCCTTATGTGCGTGTGCTTTAGTAAAAGTAAAAAGTTGTTTTACTCCTAACACGTTTAAAAAAAAAGATTACCTTACCACAATGATACTTTGATAATACGAAACCAACATTATGATTAGCAAAGCGATGTTAAATTATATTTCACGATAACACAAATCGACTTTTTAATTGTCAATTATTTTCATACATAGTCCTTTACCAGTTTATCACTGACGCCTATTTTCACAATGATATCAATGTGTGCCCACGCAATCAGAGCTTGACTCGATACATCTTGTCTTTATGGCCTGCAAATTTATTTAAGACTCAAGGTTCTGGTTGAGAAATCTTTATTTAAGAACCCTTTTTATCTGTTGCCTTGAGATTTTGTAGGCTCTACGGCGCTATAGTGATATGGAATATTCCATGGTCGTCTACTATTCATATCAGTTTCATAAAAATTCGACATTTTATTCCCCTACCAATTTTTTTTATCTTATAATTTGACTATGATTATTTTTCTTATACACTGTTAACTGTAGACGCTTCTACTAAACGCTTAAGCTAACAATCAGCTGATTAATAAATTCACTGTCCAGCCTTGGCAGTGTGACTGTGATTGGACTGGTTTAAATTGAACCAAATTTTTGTAACGTTTAAATTTTTGACTGATTTTTATATAAATAATAGACAAACACTCAAAGCCTAATGCCATAGTTAAAAGACAGATAAGGCTAACCTATTTATAGAAATGCCAAAGAAAATTTAGGTCCTTCTGATAACCTTAATTGCAAAATTAAATTTGATTTACAATACCATTGAATACACTATAGACTATTTTGTTGCGACCCTTAGAAATTTCACTGACATGGTAAAAAGTAAAGTAAAAAAAATTGTATAATATGTAATTGCATTCGGCTATGCCTAACTACGTTGATTTTTAGGTAGAGCCCGGTTGAGCGATTTACGTTATCTTATTAGATTTACATGGGCAAAGAACTTACTAAGAGACAACAAGAAGGAAACAAATTACAGAGACATACACTAGAAGAGAATATAATAGAATAGAAAATCATTTATTAATAAAAAATAAACAAACGAAAAATAAAAGCAGTATAACATGGAGTTAAGCGACATGAAAGGTTGGTAGTTTACACACTAGTCATGCATAAATCAATTAAATAGACATAGAATAAAAATTGTGACGTGATAAATATAAGTGTATGAGTGTATTGCGTTTGAAATATTCGTGAGTGTGTATAACTCATACTAATTGTGTACGTATAAAAAACAAAATAAAATGAACTAATGAGCGTCTTCAAGCGAGCGAAATTGACTAGCTGAAAAACTTTAGTCATAAAAATCTCACCTACTTTGTACAGGTACTTCAGGTTGGCAAACTTTGCTCACGGCTTTTGCCAAGTAGGCATAAAGATAGTACTAATCTTTGCGAATCTTTATTCTTTATTTTTCCGCATGACTACTTTTATCTTGAGACAAAAAAAACATCAATATTTACAGAGGCATTTGGGTCATTCAGGTTATTTATTGTATGGTCTTGTATGGCTTCATACGACTTCGTATTTAGTGAAGTCTTGCTACGACTGACGCATGGTGACTTTGCCCTTCGTCTTAATAGGATGTAGGATGTGGTTTTGAGTGGTTCGAATGGAAAAGTAGGTTGGTTGAGGAACCACAAATCGATATAGACTGAAGATAACTTTCTAGAATTAAACAGGACATCCTAAACCGCTACAGCTCAGCAGAAAAATGGGCATTCGAATAAAGGCTAAGCTCGTAATCTTAAGATGCATTTTAGAGACTGTGTGTGTCTGTAAAATGCTTAAAATAACAGCCAGCGTGCACTTAAGTCCAATTTCACATTCAATGTCGGATGAACACTGTTTTTTCGGAAACGTTTCGTTAAGTACTGCAAAACTTCAAGCTGTAGAACTTTTTATATGAGTTTTAGCTAGATTTTAATACCTCAACCTCAAGCTCAACAGCCTGTATTGGTCCACTGCTGGACGCACGCCTCCCCCAGATAAGCACCTTGTTGGCGTTTATCTAATGATCTATTGCCCATAATCCCCACGCTGGGTATGCGGGTTAAGGATCGTTTGGTGGTATAATTGTTCTGCAGGGGGCGCTGCTGCCCGCCCGCCGGTTTTTGTAACTTTATTTAAATAAATAATGTTGGATAATTCACACAGCATTATCTAGCCCCGAGCTAAGCAGAGCTTGTGTCATTCATGGGTACTAGATAACTGATATACATCATACAATACACTACATAGATAGATATTTTTTTTATTATACATAGAAAACATCCAGAACACCCTGAACAAATATCTGTAGATCGTACACACATTTGTCCAGAGGCGGGAATCGAACCCGCAACCTCCTGCGTCGCAGGCGGACCGCCCACCGCACTACAGAGGTCGTCAAGTAGTCGTCAAGTAGTCATAGTTTGATTGAAAAAACAAATAAACCAACAAACAACATCACACCCTAAACGCATTAATAGGTAAGTATACCATCTCCGTTCCGTCGCGGGTAAAAGAAAATGTTAATTTCTTCTAAGATAAGTAATCTAACTTATGGACGAATTCGAATTTTTTAGTCGTCAGGCCTCTGCTGCTGTCGCCACGTGGTCAGCGTAGCCCATTTTCAAGCGTGACCTTCGAGACCTAAAAACATCTTCCCTAGATCCGTGTTCTAACCAGCAAGCCTTGTTTTTCCAGGAAGAACCGGCAACATCTGTGGCGTGGATATGGACTGCCCCGACAACGCCTTCTGTCGGCTGGGCAGCTACTGCGTCTGCAAGGATGGCTTCGTCTACGCAGCTGTTAACAGCACGCATAAGGGATGCTTGAAAGGTAGATTACCAAATAAGCAAGTTACTTAATTAACCTTATTGTTGGTAATACATAAGTGCCGTGCCGGATGAACTAGGTCTTTCCACTAGTAAAGTTTCTGAGACTGGGTTTCAAGAGTACTCTTTTTGTTCGGTTCCAATTTTGATCCCAATCCTATAAGCCAACGTTTGAGCGTTATTTCTATTCTAAGGGAGCTGATATATGGATGCGATAAAAAGCCTATGTGGGATTCCATGCCTAGCTACCTGTATACAACATTTCAGCCCGATCCGTTCAGTAGTTTTGGCGTGAAGAGGCGAGAACAAACAGCAGTGATTTTTTGCTCTCAAACCACTCACTGCCTCAAAATAAGGACAATTCGCATTACTTACTTTGCCTATTTTAATATAATCTAACCGAATTATATTACTGTCGAGCTCAAATTATTTCGCCGATTGTCCTTAGATCATTTGAAAACAATCTGATCTATTCCTGTTTTAATTTATTCTACAGTTACTAAAGTATCAAATGTTTGCCAAGGTTAATTCTCTTTTGTTATTTTAACATCTGTCTTATTATATAATTGATTTTGTTTAAAAAACTATAAACCGACTTCAATTTTTACAGTTTTTTCATTTTCATGGATCCCACTGTCAGAACTGAAAAAAAATGGGACCACACGGAAAGCACTAGCTTTCATATAAAAAAAGAATCATGAAAATCGGACCACCCAGTCAAAAGTTCTGAGGTAACAAACATAAAAAAAAAACCACAGACGAATTGAGAACCTTCGTAGTTAGAAAAACTATAGTAGTTTAACGAATTCACTGCGGGTCTCGGTATGTAAGAATATGAATTTGGTGTTCTTCCAACACAAATAAGGTTCGTAGTTAACCCGCTTACATCTGTAATAAATAGTAACTGTCGTTTCCAGAGGCTAAGAACGGCGACGAATGTGTTCAACACATCCAATGCCATGCTACTATGGGCGTGCGCGCTGAGTGCGCGAACGGCGTGTGCGCATGCCAGGAAATGTCTCACTTGGAGGAAGATCGCTGCTATGAGACTGCTGGTAAGTGAAAAAAATCAAAAATAGGACTGGTTTTTTGAGTCGTACCTCCGAGAGTCAAATAGTAGAGATTACGATGGCCCATACACCAGTGAAAGGGGCGCCGCCCCCATAAATTTTATCTTATTGTTACGTTAAACACAGGATTTTTAAAAATCCATCGTACAGTTTGTGGTATCTATTATAAGCTATTGTTTAATACCTCTAATAATTTCATCTCATATAGTTTAGGAGGAGATGCGAAAATAGAGTTTAGTCGCCAAAAATCGCAACTTCGTATCTCTGCCTAATCTCTATCTCTTTACAAAATAAAACTATTACAGAGGCATTAATAAATAACTTATAATAGATACCACAAACTGAACGTAGGATTTTTACGTTCACTGTTAGCAAAATCTAAATCTTATTTTGCCAAACTTATAGGTAAGTATCTATTTATTTTTATATTATTGCTATACAGGGTGCAATGACTATAACATACCGAATGAGTAAATTTAATTATCGCATAAACTTTAAAAACCTTTATCTGCTTCCAGTTATTGGTGAACGCTGCCACACCGATATGAACTGCTACTTGGGAGAACAAGGAATAGATCGACAGGCCTTCTGCGTGCGAGGGTACTGCAGCTGTCAGCTCCAGTTCAGTCCAAGGGATAATGGCACCAGGTAGCGTTACCCTATAATAGGGTTCATTTTGAACTGTTACTCGGGAGAACAATAACTAGACCAACAGGCCTTGTGCGTGCGAGGGTTTTTGAGAAGCTTATACACATCTCCAAATAATTTTACATCTATGGTTGCTTGAACGGGTTTTTTCTTCATATGTAGCCTATGACCACTGAATCCATTTTAAGTTACAAAAGTCACCAACCAGAACCGATTTCATAAATTGCTTAGCAAAGTTTATAAAGAGTGTGCCTAAGCAAACAAGCAATTCATTAGCAATTTCATTAAGAAACTCACTTCAGTTTTTGTATGTAATAGTGTATTTTTTAAGCTATGAATAAACATTTCTTTCTTTCTTTCTTTCTTTCTTTCTTTCTTTCTTTCTTTCTTTCTTTCTTTCTTTCTTTCTTTCTTTCTTTCTTTCTTTCTTTCTTTCTTTCTTTCTTTATTTCTTTCAAACTTCAAAATTGTATTTCAAAATCATTAACTCAGAATCTGCGAAAGCTACAGCTTTCATATTTAGGGAAAAGTTACTGCGATATTTTATCTTGAATTACGTGTTTTAAAAACACGATTGGTGAAAGTTTTCTCGATATTTTTTTTGAAAAATAGATGTTTTGCACACATTTTGCTATTTATCTCAGGAACAGCACACTTTTTTCATCGGTTTTTGTTTTAGTAAGAAACCTAGAAGTATTTCTTTAGTTATTTATAATTTTTCGATTGGTTGTTCAGTTTTGGCGCATAGAAAATTCGGTGCACGTCTCTGCGTCTACTTCCCACTCGCGAGAAAATCTTGTCATCCCGCTCGAAATCAATCTCGCAGCAACGTTATTGCACACTTCTAAGTTTTAGTTGCTGACTGAACCTTTTTGACTGTTCCAGGTGTGTCCGCGACGCCACCCTCGGCGAGCGCTGTGAGGACGAGCTGCAATGTGCTGGTGTGGGCCTCGAGTGCCGCGGGACCTGCCGCTGCCGGGACAACTGGGTCGCGCATAATGATACCAACTCCTGTGTTGAATGTAAGTGCAATCAACCTCAACCTCAACAGCCTGTATTGGTCCATTGCCGGACGCATGCCTTCCCCTGATAGCGCCTTGATGGCGTTTATCTTATGCCCATAATCCTCACCCTGGGCATGCGGGTTGGGGATCGCAGTTCGGTGGTAGAGTTGTTATGCTTCGTTAGGCTTCGCACGCGCTGTTCTTATAGAAACGTTTAAAGGCCATTTCTGTCCCACGGAAACTGATTTATGGGATAAAAAGTAGGTACTCTAATGTTTGATTCCAGAATTTGAATTACTGTAGGCAATTTCAGTCCGAACCGTTCAGTAGTTTTGGGGTGAAGAGGTATAACAAACATCCATCCAAACTTTCTCATTTATAATATTAGTGTGATTTCTGGATGTGTTCAGTATATATTGCACTCAAACAATCAGGTCTAAGATTTAAGTTAAGACCACTGTATGTATCTTTAAACCCATTTAGGGTGTTGCAATGGAAAACAGACATGGCAGACTCGCGTCTTTCTATCAAAAATGAACTTACTGTATTTACACTATTTTTATGACAACTTCTCTGTTGAATGTGCTGCTACGACGTATGTACTGTGAATGTACTGTTTTAATAGCAGAGATTTGGATATGATTGACCCCATAAAAACGTACCAGTAAACTAACCAAATAACAGAAAAAGATAATTCAAATAACTTTGACCAATCTTCGTTCAATCAATTCAAATCAATCTTCTTGTTCATTAGTGCTTATAATGTAAAAACTGACGGTGAAAGCTGTCTGTATTGAATTCACAGTTATCGGTATTCTTTTCACTGAAGGACTTGACACACGGCAGCTTAAAAGTATATTTCTACGTGTATGAAATATGAAAGAATGTCATCATTAATATACATTATAGCTGCGTGTGTTACCTTGATAAAGTGGTTGCAATACATAAGCAATGATGAGTTCTTTATTTCCAGCTGTAAAAGCCCTGAACGACAGCTGCGAGTACGACGTACAATGCGACGCCCTCTCCGGCGCCGGCGACGCTAAGTCTCCCGGCGCGACCCTCTGTCTCGGTGGGCAGTGTGTCTGTTCATACAGCGCGCATACAGCTGGCAACCCACCGCGTTGCTGGCACAGGAGACGCCCTGGCCAGGAGTGTAAACGAGATGAGGTAAAAGATTATGATGTTAAATATTTAGTAGCAATCCCGAGCAAAATCTCTGAAAAATCATAGCTATCAGTCATTATTTAGTTTCGTCTCTCCACGAGACAACATCAGAGGGGTAAGGCGGAATAACCAGCGGAAGTGGGCAGTAGCACCCCTGCAGAACAATTCTACCACAGCTCTGCGATCCCCAACCCGAATGCCCAGCGTAGGGGTTATGGTATAGTTTGACCGCAACCGCTGTACCGCGCCTGAGGTATGCGCGCGGCGCGACGGGGGGGAAGTAGTGAGACCCACACGAGATAAATATCCAAAGATCTTGTGATGTCAAGACCACCATTTTTAAAGAATTATAGTGGCCGAATATTTAAAGAAAAGAAGAAAGCTTTGAATACAAGAGTGATCGCGATAGTAGATTTAATATTATTATCGATCCATTTATAATAAATTTGCAGAACGACTCCGATTCAAGTTCCAATGGCGAAACAGAAGATGGAGTTGACGCAGAATCTATGTCAAAATACCTGTAGACACAGAGAGTTTCTGATATCTGTGCCTGTAGATAATTTAGTTATAAAAAGATATAATCGTTACATAAAATAAACATTTTGTTTATCTCGATATCCTAAGATCTATCCGACAATATCGATCTCATGTTTACTCTTGCTCTTTTTTTCACTGCTCCCCCCACCTCGCCGCACTTTCCTAAGGAGCGGTACAGCGGTTACGGTCAAATTATATTACCCCCATGAGATAAGAGCTAGGAGAGGCCTGTGTCCAGCAGTGGAGCAATATGGATGTTGAGGTGAGAGATGACAGTCTATGGTGAATGAATCCTTATATGACCACCTTAACAGGACTAAAGCGTTTAATCTCTATCCAGGAATGCGTTTCGGAAGAAGACGAACCCGGCTACTGTCTCTCCGGTCGATGCACCTGTAAGACCTGTTCTCCAGACGCAAGAGACTTTGGATCAGGTGCGAGCAGCATCCAACCTCCTGTCATAGCCGCCATCTTGTCGATCGCCGCCATTTTGAGATATTAGACGCTGAGTGAAATACTGCGCGTGATTGGCGCTAGTTGTGGAACTTCTAACTTACCGTGATGGGCATGTAACATTGTTTTAACGTTTGGGTTAGGCGATACCCTGAGTAACTATAGTCATTATTTCTTAGATGTGAAGATGAAACCATTACTTAGTTCCGATTTCTGCCACGCGTAGGGTTTTTGGCATCGAGTTTAGACGCCATATTAGAATCTTATGAGGCTATGAGTCTGTTCTAAAAATGTTAACATCTGTTACTGTTATTTTATTGTTCTTAATAAATGAATATAGAAGTATAACGGAAAATAGAACATAGAACATCTGACTAAATAGAAAATAGTTATCTTTATATCATAAATCGATGAACAAGCATAATATGCATCATAAATAATACACGGTGTACCAGAAATTACGGGATAATTATTATCTGTATACTTTTAAGATACGATTTCTGGTACTCTTACAAGCTACTTATTTATAAAGGTCCAAATACCAAGAAATGCCTTGATAAGCTGTAATATATTTGTTTAGTTTAAAAAACTAACAGCACAAAATAGTTTAGGTTGTTATATTGTTTGTAGTTTATTTTCAAAGTATATTTAAGTTGTATATAAAATACTAATTGTTGTTGTTAATGTTAAGCGTAGATGTTACATCTTCAACAGTATTTCCCGAGTGCAATTCCTTTGTTAGTATAAAACCTAAAAACAAGTCGAATAACAACAAAAATATATCCTTAAAGGGGCAAACCGAAAGAGTTTTATGAGCATGCAAAGGACATTGCATGCTCTTATAGGATGTGTAAAGGACATTTTGTGAATTGATAATGTTCACCTATTTTGGCGTAAACGAGATGCGAGATTAATTGTGTAACAAAATTCGATTTGTTTCTGGTTTTATTGAATGGGTAGATTTCAAGCCAAAGAAGTGTACACAAATGTTAGGTTTACCTTGTGTAAATAAAATCATTATTTATTTTATTTCTTGTTTTTAATTTTCACCAGATAGGTACCTACACTTAGGCCCGTATTATGAAAGCTTCCCCAAGCATTACTTATGTAGTCATTAAGTGAATTCTACTCAAGCTTGGAATCTGTGCTGAAGTAAATCTTTATTAAAGAACGTAACTCTGACGCTACTTAGCAGGTTGCACTAGAAAAATCTTTACTTGAACGAGTAAGGTTTTGTAAATAGTCTACACATTTATCTAGGCAAATAACGTTTCTTTATCTTATCAACCTGACTAAAAAATAAATTGTGTTTTTTATAGAGCTTTTTGTTGTTTAATGGTTTTTGTGAAACGAAACGCAACGATTTCAAACATTTTTGGCGCTATATATATAAACAAAAGCTTTGGCGTGTAGAAATCCTTTCCAAGCCTTACTCAAGCGTGGTCTAGACCACACTTGAGTAAAGATAAGTTCAAAAGATCACTAGGCAGAGATATGAAAGTTAGAAATCGTTCATAATAGGCAATTACTCAAGTAATACTGGTAACCAATTAATAATACAAAATAACGTAGTAAGATCGCATCGCACATGAGTGAATGTAGATTTGGACACGAGATCCCAAGCATTGTTTTAAAATTAGTCTACTCAAACCTTAACTATACATAATTAAGTATCACTGAAGACTGGGCATGCTTTCATAATAGGGGCCTAAATCTTATCAGTCTTACAAAATGGTTTTTTCTTTTCTTGTCTGTCACAGAAAAAAAACGTACATCTATTGAATAATAATATTTGGCACTAAACAACACTTTTAAAATACATCATAAATTACTTACATTATAATTTAAGACAGTTCATAAGAAATCCATTATTATCCCAAAAAAATTGGCTTCGACGGGACTTAAACCCGCATCCTTCTCATAACGGGAATGTCTAAACAACTACACCACGAGGTCAAGTGTCATAGAGTCGAAATCTCTGGGACTTAGGTCTTGTTTACGGAGGCGCTGGGCGTGCAGCGGGGCGTGCAGCGGCCCCGTCATCGCACGCGTAAACAAACATATCGAAATGGACAGTGATGTTTATGGATAGGCGGGATGTGAAGAGTGGCGGTGCACGCCGCGTGCGACTCGTCAAATCAAACAAACGCGTGTAAAAACACTTCTCCGTAAACACACTCTACCAACGCTATAGGTATATTTGAATTTAGTGCGGACCGCGCCGCTGCACCATTGATTAATTAAAAAGGGAAGAAAGGTTACGTTCTCCCAGCACTTACTCTAAATTGGCATGTGGTTACAACTACACGCAAACACATACGCTCACAGTTATATTTCCAGTTCTGTGCAATACAAAGAACAACAAAGACGGAAAGACGTATCTACTTTCACGAGAATCACGACCGCCCGTGCCGCCGGTCCGACGGTGACTGAGGTGGGAGCACACAATTTTACACAATATGAGGTTGCCATTTTCGAGAAACTAGTACCTCATCTTCCCTTTTTATTAATCAATGCGCTGCACGCCCCGCGTTTCAGTAAAGAAGTCCTTAGTCTGGTTAGCGCTTTTGGAATATTATTAGATATCTTAGAAATTACCCTGAGTACTGGCTGATACCTGGCTTACGCACTATAACCAGAGATAATAACATAAACCTTATTTTCAAAAACAGAATTGTATTTCATCTCTATCTGTCAAAATAAACTTTGTCTATGAAATACTTCATTCTGTATTTGAAAAACACGTAAACAAAAGACTATCTACCTCTTGAGACACAAGCTCGCGTCATGGCTAGGTCCGTGGTCCGTCTCGTGCTGGTAAAGGAGTCACGTAACGCTTTCCTAATAGAGGGCGAGGCGGCTGCGTACACTAGTGGATTCAGTGCAGAGTTCACGAACCCTAGCCATGTGCACAGTTGCTGGGTTACTTCGGACACGCATTCGCAGAGAGAGTCTGAAAGAAGGATGGCAAGGTTCCATACATCTGCTGACCCAACTTTTTTGGCGACGAGCATCACCCCGGCCTTATAAAATAAACAATATGTACCTAAAGGATTCAGAAATCAATAGAATAAACCTTTTACAAGTTGGGAGAAAAAAGTTATTTTAGGTTAAATGACTGTTAGGCTGCATTTTCATCCGCCAAAGAATGCCTTCTAACACGAGATACCCGAAGCCCACAATTAATACATCGCAAAGACATCTTTAGATCTTCAGTCAGTCCAATCGTAACGTAATCTAATCAATTTATCCAGGAGAATGCCGTGGTATCAATTTGTAAGATTTTCGTCGAAAAAAGTAGGTAGACAACAAATCTATCTACTCGCCAGGAGACAATGGTGTCTATTCAGATGTAGCCAAAACTAGACTAAACTAATCTGACAGAACTAAAAATGATGCCATCCTTATTATTTTTATCGTTATGACAGGGACAGCGACATTTTTAGAACTGTCAAATTAGTGTAATTTAGTTTTGGCGACATCTGAATAGACATCAATGTCGTTGTTTCAATTTGTGTTACTTGATTTACAATGACATTGACAGTCACAAAAGGAGTCACGTTCTAAGCTTTATGTCGGCTACCTAGCGTTTCTTTGTCGCACAAAATAAAAATAAAAATATATTTTGACTCCCAACAGCTAAAAATGTAAATGATGGTTAGAAAAATCTTTAAAATATTATTTATCCGTCATTAGTTATTACATGTCTGCACAGCCCTTGTTTGTTTTTATTCGTGCACGGGCGGGTGTTGCCATCCTTCTTTGAAAATTTGATTACTATTTTTTTTTTAATTTGATTTCTATTTAAACTAATATTATAAAGAGGAAAGATTTGATTCTTTGTTTGATTCTATTTAATAGGCTCCGAAACTACCGGACCGATTTAAAAAATCTTTCATCTTTAAAAAGCTTTCTTTAAAGGGAGTGAAATATGTAGGCTATTATTTTATCTCGGAATTCCAACGGGAACGGGAGCTACGCACGCGGGTGAAACCGCGAGGCGCTGCTAGTTATTTATATATTTATGGCAACCAACTAAGGATAAAAAAAAGAATCCTCAAAATCGGAACATCCTGTCAAAAGATCTGAAATGATTCTCCAGCGACTTTCGTTCCATTAAACTCGAATTCAATAAATAAAGATCAAGAACAGAATAAAACCGGCCAAGTGCGAGTCAGATTCGAGTACGAAGGGTTCCGTACTTATTATCTATAAAATAAAAAAGCACAAATCTTTCCTCGTAAAAAAACATAAATTCAACGTGACGCGGTTACCATTTATTATTAAAATTTAAACTGTCTAGTATCTATATCTATCGCGGTTCATGAGATACAACCTGGTGACAGACGGACAGACGGACAACGGAGGCTTAGTAATAGGGTGTTTTACCGGAACCCTAAAACATAAAGGAAATTGTGACTATTTTCTTCGCTTTAAGGCGCATACCCGAGCCAATCTGACAGCAATTCCTATTTTATCATATTTTTACGTTTATCATAGGAATTTTAAAAATCCTACGTTCAGTTTGTGGTATCTATTATAAGCTATTTTTAATACATCTTTTATAATTTTATCTCATATAGTTTAGGAGGAGATGCAAAAATAGAGTTTGGTGGCCAAAAAGCGCAACTTCGTATCTCTTCCTAAGCTTTACAAAATGAAACTATTACAGAGGCGTTAATTAATAGCTTATAATAGATACCACAAACTGAACGTAGGATTTTTAAAAAATTCCTGCGGTCAACGTAACAATAAGATATAATAGTTGGGGGCGCCACTTTCGCTGCTGTATGGGCCTTAAGATACAGAAAATTAAATTACCAAGAGGAAGCATGATGAAGAACGGCGTCCAGCAAACCAGAAACAAAGCCATGAGCAGCACTATCGTCCGAGTAGCGCGCCTCTGCCGGGAGTGGAAACAATCGCTGAAAACAAACAATATATTGAATAATTATATACAAACTCAAAAAATGCTTTATTTCCATAAATACAATAAATGTACACTTAGAAAAGGTCAAATCATATTAAAAAATACACTGACACGGAAATAGAGTGGTATTTTTGATTTCGATCGCTTCGGTATGTAGACTAAAGTAAAGAAACGACGAAGAAACCTTTAGCCTGTTAGTTGTTATTTTTCGAGTGGGAGCAAATATTCAATATTCAATTCAATATTCAATACATTTATTTCAGCTTAGATACATATGAGTACATATTTCAGCCATATTTATAAGATAGAAAACACAATGAAATCAAAACAAAAAAGATCTTAAAGTAATGGAACATTATCATAAGCGCATGACACTATGTGTGCGCGTCCAGTGCTCCATGAAAGCGCAGTCCGTGTCCAGCCTTTCAGCTATAAGTTTCAGGTAGCTACTGGTACCGCCCCTGACCCGGCGCATCAGGGATGCTGTTCTGTTGCGGATGATTGCATAAAAATCATCAACGCGGGACTCTGCAAACATCCCGGACGCGCTACGAAGCGGGGCAGTCCCAGTAGCACTCTGAATCCATTATTATACTGGACGCGCAAGGCATTCCAGCATTTCTGCGTGTAGTTAACCCACAGACTGCACGTATAAAAAGATTGACAGTACGCTCTAAACAAACTTATTTTAACAGCTGTACTGCATCGCGCGAATCTGCGGGCTAACATATTTGCTCTAACTGATAATGCCCTGCGCTCCCTTTCTACATCTAGGTCATCTGAGAGAGTCTCGGAAACCCAGTGGCCCCGATACTTGAACTTGGCTACTTTCTTCAGTTCAGTGCCTGCCAGCGAAACTGATGGGACCGTGGAATATGTCTTCGCTCCAGCTTTAAAAACCATCAGCTCGCTTTTGCTGGCGTTGTAACTGAGCCCATGAGCTTCCGCATAACTCTCGCAGATTTTCAGCAGCTTCCGGAGGGCACTGATCGATGAGCACCATGTCATCGGCGTAACTTATGTTGTTAACTGTCATTCCATCAATTGAACAGCCTATTACCGGTGCTGCTGAGCTCACGGATCAGACGATCCATGTACAGGTTAAAAATTCGTGGAGAAGCCCTGTCTCACTCCACATTCCAGCCTATACTCGGTCGATAACGATCCTGCCCATTTCACAATGTTACGTTGATTGCCATACCAATACTTTAGGAGCATTATTAGCTCAGGCGGCAGGCCTGTATCGTCGGACAGCTTCGGCCACAGCCTGTCATACGCCACAAGGTCAAAAGCTTTAGATAAATCCAAGAAACAGGCGTAGACAGGTGTGTTTCTGCTGGTATAGTACCGGACGGTGTGTTTGAGACTCAGTATTGCCGATTCAGTAGACAGTCCGGCCCTAAAGCCGAACTGAGCATCGTGTAAGCTCAAATTATGACTGAGATGCTTATCAAAATAGCTTAGCAAAATCCGACCCAAACTTTTTTATCCTCTAGATAATCTGATATGCAAAAACGCTTACTATAAGCGTTTTTGCATAGTAAAGTTTTGACAGTTTGTTTGAATTTATTAACTGATAATTTTTGCCTACATTGCCATTACAATACAACTAATACTAGTAAACTAAGTGATATCTACAAATGAAACAGTTGAGTATCTGCAATGTTTGCAGAAGTACCTACAGACTGTTGCAAATAATCTCAACTGATCCAAACCAGGACCAACCCCAAGGAGTTTTTTATGTTATTTCATTTACGAATAGACTGGTCTTGGGGGGACCTAGTTATGTGGGACATGACGCTCTGAACAGGATGTAATACCCACTAAAACCTCTTTGGGTGACCCTCTTGTAATTAAGTAAGTAAATCATTTATTTGGCACATAAAACACACACATATAATAATTGGTTTGGTAATTTTAAAAGTGGCAGAATTTAAAAATAACGCAAATATAAAAATGAATAGTAAAAACAAAGTTGAGGCACCTCTCATACCAAAGTACTAATTGTAGTCGCTAGGTTCCTTTTAATTGGACCTTTTAACCTATATGAGAACAAACATAGTAAAAAAACTACATTTATTTATGAAACAACTAATTGTTTCCGACCTTATCATGTTTCTTCAGTAGGTACTTACCTACCTCTTGATAGTGAGTTTTCACCGAACCACGGGAACATTTAGACCTAGGTACCGCGATCCGACTGGAGTCCTAAGTCCTGAGTCTTCCTCCTATGGCCGACGAGCCCACCATTCCACACACTCGACGACTCCATTCTTCCGTCACCTTTCGTCCCCTCTATTGGGACACAGACAGGACATACACAGTTGCATGCAAATGTCGACTGCTGTGCCCAAAACACCCTCATTATAATTTTATTATTTATTATTTATTTATCAATTTTAAATACCGCACTCGCCCTGAAGATGTCCCTCGTTAAGGGATGAAACGTTGGTGTTCTTCCAACACAAATAAGGTTCGTAGTAAACCCGCTTACATCCGTAATGAATTTTAAATAATAATAATAATTATAATAATAAATAAATGAAGTTGGACAATTATAAATGCGTGTTTGGATGAATGGATGGATGTTTGTTACTTCTTCACGCCAAAACTACTGCACGGATCGGGCTGAAATTTTGCATAGATCTAGCCCTGAAATAAAACATAGGCTACGTTTAATTCTATAAATCAGTTCCCGTGGGATAGAACTCACATTTAAACGTTTCCATAGAAACAACGCGTGGTCATGGCCGCGGGCAGAAACTAGTCAGAAATAAAACGTTGATTTCTGATTTCTAATCAGGTTGCATCACTTATAAATATACCACGTAGGATCCTAGGATCTTTGACCAAAACAGATCATCATCATCAGCCTATACTAGTCCACTGCTGGACAAAGGCCTCCCCTAATGAGCGCCATAGCGCCCTATCTTCAGCTTGACGCATCCAGCATCTGCCTGCAGTCTTTCGCAGATCGTCATCCCACCTGGCCGGAACACATAGGTGTACCAAAAAAGAAGGCACTTACGGAGACTTTAGCTGTTCCCGGGTTTTTTGAGTTCTGTTTGAAGCTGCACCGGGCACATCCAGATGTTTTCCGTTTGGGGATAAGAACCTGGAAACGATCAAGACTTAGTTTGGTGTCACAATAGTATCAAGACGTTTTAGGCCCGTATTATGAAAGCTTGCTCAGTCTTCAATATCTGCTTGAGTAACTCTTTTCTATAGCATAAACGTCACTCAAGCATAGCTCGTTGACTGAGTAAGCTTTTTTTTTTTATCAGAAATAGTCCTTCGTTTGACCGCAATCTCAGAATTCTCACATGATGGAAAGCGAAGATGCGGCCGACGATGTATCACGAAGGTCTAGAAGATGGCTACTCCGGACCACATTCCGAAACACAACTGAGTTGCTTCACGGACTGGCCCAGTCCGGAGGGTGGTGACAAGCCACGGCCGAAGCCTACCACCAGAGGGTACCGCTCTTAGCACCACCCAGAGGACACGTGTAGGGTATCAGAGGGTCAACACCTACGGACGTGAGCGATACTGTCCCAAAAAGCTTTCATAATACGGGCCTTAGTTTTCTATAGGATTAGGTGCACCGCTGAAGTACCGTGTACTTAGTGACCGTGTATAACTACTACAATATGCATTCAGTAAGAAGATTTTTTTTACATTTTCATAGACCCGCGTAGTTTTATTGTTTTTAATTTATGTCTAAACGAATTCGTCTAAAGAGTCCGCAAAATAGCCAAATTTGACTTTATATTTATAAACCAGCTGTGCCCCGCGGCTTCGCACGCGTTGTTCCTATGGAAACGTTTATAGGTATTTTCCCAGCAATTATTAGAATTTTTCTCGCCGTAAAAACCATCCTTGAACTTTAACGAACATTAAAAAAAAATGGCCAAATTGGTCCAGGCGTTATCGAGTTATGCGCTTACCAACACATTTAGCGATTCATTTTTATATTATAAGATAGATAGATTAAGGAGCCTCATACCGGTGCAATAATGTAGTTTCCTCTACTTACAAAATAGCATTTAATTACTTTATTTGTGCAAAATGTTACTCACGCTGTTGTTACTTTCTGGATCTTGTCTCTTAGAGGCGAAGAAGAAGAAGATTTATTCTTTATTTCATTCTCTGATATACATGTGACCTGAAAATCATAATTATTTTATAGAAATTTATATTGTAAGAACTTAGCAGCACATAGCTTTACCTGCCTACATAATTAACACTAAGCTATGCACAGCTTGTGATGAGATATACATAAACTGATATAACTACTTAGTAAGTACCTACAACACAATAAGTACATAAATAGATGAATTTGATAAGAAAAACATCACGAACACCCGATCCAGGAATATTTTTTATTCAAAATAACTTAGGGCCTGCCCAGTTTAGGCAGGCAGACGTAATAATAAATAAAAAGTAATACCCAATGTTGGACAATTCACACAGCATTGTCTAGCCCCAAGCTAAGCAGAGCTTGTGTAATGGGTACTAAATATGTGTTATACACATAGATGGATATTTTTTATTGTACAAAGAAAACATCCATTATTTTATATTATAGAACATCTTTGTTATTCTTCTAGAAGGGTGACTGTCAAAACCTATTTTTCAGGCAAAAGAGTGCTAACAAGAAATAAATAGAAGAAATAAATATAAATAGATAAATAAAAAGAAAATAGAATACAGAAAACACTTACTAATTATACCAGGCAAATGTGCGTACTTTGAAATAATTACTTATGCTATCTACACTTAACCAGTTTACCTGCGACAAAGCCTTTTGTTGTGTGGTGTAAATAAAAAAAAACTAGTTTACTCAAATTATACATACAGGTGTTTGCATTTTTTTGCAGCAACAATAAATGGTGTCGATTCTGTTTTTTTTTTATTTGGATGTCAAACGATACATTTCGATTCCTAACGATTCCTGAAATCTTATTTTAGCTAGTTTTAAAGATAAAGATAAGGATAAAGATAGTTTATTTGCTTGAATATAATGTAGGTTACACAGATGTTATAGTATTTTAGTTTCAATTATGTTTTACTAAGACTAGCATGCAAATGTTACAGTAGTTAAGTTATAAAGTTATTATGTATTCTAACTTTGATCTATAATGTAATTTTAGACAATGTCAAAAATAATAATAGTACACAGGCGCAATAATTGTAATGAATATAAGAATATATTAGATGATGCCAAAATTTATCTTTTTAATGTCAAATAGACAATAACTATTCAATTTGAAAAGCTATCATCTATTTGACATTCGTAAATCCTAATTTTATAAATTTTATTAAAACAACAGAATCGATACCAATACATTTTCTTTGTGATATAAGCAATGTATCCTTTAGTTTTTTCTGACAACTATTTAAATCTATAATATAGAAAAGTGCCAAGGATACTTTAAAGTTTATTTGAAAAATATGTTTCCCTCCTTTTGTTAGCGCTATCAGTGAAAATATGGAAGGGCTGCGTGTTGTTTGATGTTTAAGCTCAATACTCATTATGAATATCTATCGAACCATAATTTAAGGAGCAGGTTCGTTGAAAAAATAAAAGGACGTAATGTTGACAATTTAAGTAGGTACCTATCGCTCTTTGTGCTCTTTTGACAGTTAGTAATAATGTTTTACCCACTCCGCCCCATAATGTAATGTAATACAGTAGGTCAAATCAAATTCGCATAGGGCCCGGTAAACTTGTATAATAAGTTTTCGATCCGCAATATGACGTAGGTAGACTTATAAAGACAAAAATTCTCTTTGATAAGATGGCAAGACGAGCTTGGTACAGATTATTCATAATCTCTGGAGGAGTGGGAAGAGAAAAAAGAGGCCTTTGCACAGCAGTAGGACAGGATCTGCTTTCGCTCTGTGTAGGGCAGGGTTGGAAAAAAAACTTTTGTTAGTTTTTTTTTTTATATTTTATAAAACAAACTGTTCAAAATGTTTAAAACAGGTGTTTTTTTTTGTTTTATTTGTTTTTTTTACTTTTACCAATTTCAAATCGATTATGTATAGCGAATAATAAAATATTTAATCCATATCTAAACTTTTTCCTAATTCACATAGTAAAAATTAACAAAACAATAAATATTTACTATTTGTTGCGTATCTCAGTATCTTTAATCTAACTATCAAAAAATATTATAATTATTAATCAATACAAAACACCTTACGTACACCTTATATGTACTGTAGGTAGGTAGAGAACTAGTGAGAGAACGGGAAATACCCACTAATCCATTGAATTACTTTCCAGGAAGTTATGTAGTGTAGGTGCAGTGTCTAAAATGGCCAACATAGAGACTTTTCACTTGTAAATTTATTTAAAGCTACTTAGAGTTCTACATATTTATTCGTTTAGATTTATTTCCATTCATTTGCAATAAACGGTAGTTTTAAACCATGTTTTTATCGTCATGTCACGTCATACTGTGTTCTTAAACACTTAATAAAAAACATAGTTTTATTTCAAACTGTTTTAAACACTGTTTAAAACACCTGTTTTAAAACAACTTGTTTTATACATGCCAACCCTGGTGTAGGGAATGCACCGGTATCCTTAGGTCAGTGTGTCTACCATGAGTTTTAACAATCTATACTCGCTAGCGATTGTAGTAAAAAAATATATGAAAACTTCTAAAGCGCTTCTAGCGGATAGTTAAGAAATGCGCCGAATGGGTCGCGTAGGCATATTCTCGTACTACTGTAGTAACGTCAGGCGGCCAACTGTGACAACTCTAAAGAGGCCTTTACCTTGACAGTAGGCCTCCCTCCGCGGTGAGCTCGCATGGGCATCTCCCGCGGAGCCGCCAGGGCCTGCAGGATGCGCACGTATGTGGCCACCATCACACCAGCGGGCAGGTAAAACGAGAGGAAGGTGCTCACGAATACGTAGCTGAAAAAAAACGTGAAATCATGTATTATACTTATATATCTATGCGTGGAATTGACACGCCAGTGTAGTCTATTCATTTGCATGACCACAGATTAGGTAATGTTACTTCGTTTTTTATTACTTAATAATCAATATTGTTAACTATTTAGGATAACTCTAAAGTAAAAGTAATTACTAAGTACTGGACGAGCAGCGTCTTGATGAATCGCTTATTGGACGAAACGTACGTTGGACGACACGCACATTGTTGGAAGGAACGCGTTTGTACGAAACTCGTGTTGGGCGAAACGCGATTTGGACGAACTGCTTACAAATCGTATTTCCACCACGCATTTTGAAAACGAATAAAAACAAAATGACATGAGTATGAGTGATACACACGCAAATAATAAACTGGTTCAAGTTGCCAAAGCATAGTTTACGATATCGCTACGCTAATTCTACGACGTTGTTTCGCTCGATATACGAAATCGCTAGGTTACATAAATATAAATCTACGAAGTCCCTACGTCAGGTCTCCGAAATGTCAACGAAAGCAAGACAGTAGATCTAGAAAGATGCTACGTCAGGTCTACCAAATTGCTACGTACGCCGGGTCTATTAAACTGCTTCTCCGGGTATACGAAACTGCTTAAGTCTCGCTTAACTTAAGTCTACGCAACTTCTTTGCCAGGTCTACGAAACTACTACGTCAGGCCTACGAAACTGTTACGCTGGGTCTACGAAACTGCTACTCTGGGTCTACGAAATTGGTACTCCGGGTCTACGAAAGTGCTAATTCAGGTCTACGCAACTGCTTTGCCAGGTATACGCAACTGCTACGCTGGGTCTACGAAACTGCTACGCCGGCCGTGTCAACGAACTTGCTATGCCAGATCTACGATGCTGCTACGTTAGGTCTACGCAACTGCTACACTGGATCTGCGAATCTGCTTCGCAGCGCGCCGTGTCAACGAGCTTGCTATGCTAGATCTACGAAACTGCTATGTCATGTCTACGAAGTTGCTATGCTCGCTGGGTCTACGAAAATGCTACGTCAGGTCTACGAAGTTGCTACGACATTATTACGTCAGATCTTAACCAGTTTATAAATATTTTATTTTCCATTCTTCACATTCAACTAACCTGACATTCGTGTTAACAGTACACGCCTTGGGCACCTCCCCTTCGAAATGGTGCTTATGAGATGGGACGAACGCCGTCGGCAACGCCACAGCGGTCGCGACGGGCCACACGAGCGCCGCGTAAAGCCGGGCTCGCTTCGCTCGGCGCGAGCGAGCGAAGGGAGCCGTGATACCGCCCCACCGCTCCCAGCCGAGCAGGCAGATGGACAGTATGGATGCTGTGCAGCTGAGAACGTCCAGGGTGCTCCATATTGAGCAGATTAACCAGTCTGGAAGGATATACATACAAGGTTTTAATGTTTCGGGATTTAATCTAAAAATGGTCAAGCAAAAAAATCAAATATATTTTACATGAACTCGCGTCAGTGGACAGTTCTATCAGTTCGGCTTGTTACGCCATTAGGAGTCTCAGAGACGAAATTGGTGTGGAACAACTGAAACTCGTTTATTTCGCACTGGTTGAGTCAAGGTTGAGGTATAGTGTTGGTCTATGGGGCAACAGCTACAAATATAACTTGCATAAAGCGTTTACCCTTCAAAAAAGAGCGGTGCGGACGATGCTGCGTATGCCTCCATGGGAGTCATGTAAAGAGCCATTTAGGAAGCTAGGCATACTCACGGTGCCCAGTCTTTACATATTGTTATTGCTAACTGATATTATCAAAAATAGACACAAATATGAAACCCTTGAGCAAATGGCTGCTCGACTTAAAACCAGAAGGAAGGACTTAGAGGTGCCTTTCTGTCCTAGATTAAATATCGCTAGACATTGTAGTAGATATCAGGCTATCAGGTTATTCAATTCTTTACCAAACGAAATGAAAGCATCTGAGAGGTTAAACCAATTTAAAAGTGAACTTACCCAACTCCTGCTGAAAGGGTGTTTCTACACGGTCAACGAGTTCCTTAACCGTAGCAATTAAATAAAACTATATTGACTTTATGTAACTTTAGTTAGCTCATTAGACAAGTGTAATTTTTTATAACTAAGAATTTGACATTATTTTCTTCACATTGCATGATATTTTGATGTACTACTGTTCAAACACAATTGTATGGTTGTTTCTGAATAAATGATTTATGATTTATGATTTATTATGATTTACTGTGTTCTATAATAATTCTAAATATTTTTATGAATGTAGATGGGTAATTTTTTATTTGTAACTTCAGACACACACACACCTACAGACTTCAGGAATTAAACAGTACCTACACTAATATAAATAATATTGAGTTAATAAAGGGGTAACGTTACCAAAGGTAAAACAAAGAAACCAATTAAATTGGTGGAAAACATATTAACGAAATTGATATCATTGAAGCAAATAGCAGCAGTTTTTATTTTTTAAGCTTTTGTGCGTCATTTAATTCGTTATTTTTATTGTTAGTTTTCCGTTTAAATTCAAATTAACATTGTAAGCGTGTATTAGTTACTTTGCTGTTCCCCGGTTAGTTTTTGTGATTGATATAGTATTTTACTTAATCATGACCATCTTGCTTGTTAAGTTTTATGAATCAAAAACAGCCCGTAACCCATTACTCATGTTAAAATGACTTATAACTTTTAGGTAAATTAGTTTAGGTATATGTTTAAACTGCTCCTAATTCGAACAAACACACGCTTAATACGCCATAATTATTAGTATCTATCAGTTAACAAAACATCAGAAGTTACTCAAGTCATTTACAACGGAATATTTACTATGATTTAAGTTTTGAGCTTACCAATATCTTCGCAGTTTCATGCCCCTTAATCACGGAATAACTGAGGTGACTTTAAACTGACTGACTTTAGTGGTAATAACCATAATGGATTTAAAAGTTTAATAACTTACTCAAATTAAACACAAAAAGCTCCCTCGCGATCGCCACGGGCAGCACAACAATCCCCAGTACTAGATCAGCAGCCGCCAGACTCGCCAGCGGGTAGTGTGCTGGCGCGCGCCGCAGCCGCCGCAGCGCGGTCAGCACGGCCGTGTTGCCCGCCGCCGTCGCGACGGCCAGCGCCACCATGCTGGCCGCGCGAAACCACCAGGATATGGACGACGTGGTGATCTGACGCAGCGCTCTGGAGGTTTAATGAGGTCATTCATTATGATGTAAGTAAACTACGAACCTATAAAAGCTTATACGTCGAGCTTGTAGAATGTTAGTAAAGAAGCCGCTCATATAGGTACTCACTCTTTGTTGGTGTGTCCTTATAATACCTACGTAATTTACCTACATGACCTGTCGATTTAAGATCCTTCCTTCAATAAATATTGATTAAATATTGCTCACAATTATTATACATCTAAAACTCGACGCCAAGCAAGTGAATTTTAGTTATTTGTGTCGTGGTTTGTTTACTAATATTCTACAAGCTCGATGGATAAGTGTTATCCGGTACGTTGCAAAACACTTTTAAAAGAAATAAGACTTTATTGAGTTTGGAATTTTACAAGAGTTTGTGCTTGTTTCGAAGACAGAATTGAACTGACTAGCTTATCTTAAATCTACGCTTAAATACTAAGGGCATGAGAGTGGTAAACAATAATAATCATTATATAATGTTAGTAAACAAATTAACTAATATGTTGACAAATATATGTTTGTGGGAACATTGAGATAAGTTATATTAATTATTACTTATCGAAATACATTAGGGGTAAGTGTGTGATAAATAGGATAATGAGTTGTTTAGTATTGATAGATACTTCTAGGAATTAAAGGAGTAAAGCATCGGGGCTAATGGTACATAACATCTCCCCCCTTAGAATAAAGATTGGGCATTAGTGCGCGATCTTTGAGAATGCGGTGATGATGGGCTTTCTTCGTCTTCGTCGTCCGTCACACAGCAAGTTGTTTGTCCCATGTCCCTGAGCGGTATCGCAACTTGAGTTGTTCTGTTACGCCTGGAGTTGTCAAAGCAGTTGTTGAAAATCTGGATGCATCCTGAGCTTGATGTTCTTCTTCTTCCAATAAAAGCGTTTGGGCATTTGTTCCACAGTTTCACGAGAAGGTATGAGAGCATGATGACGCCAATTCCAAAATAAACCATCGAAAAGATTGGGTTATACTTTTCAACGAAAGTCTTTGATTTTTCTGCTGTTTGGAAGCGCCTCAACTGGTCTGAATATCTCTCAAGGTGAGATCTGATTTGGTTTAAGGAGTCTAATGGTGTTTCATTGATTCGGATTGGAATCAACTGTGGATCTTCGATTCCTCGGAAAGTTTCGTAGCAGTCGTCTCTTATATCAGGCATTATTATTGGGTCTGTGTAGTTCTCTGTGATTGACGAGAAAGCTGAGAGTGTGCTATAGCCCGTGTGAAGCTTACAGCCTTCAGGTAAGGTTATAATTCCTGATCCCTGGATTTTGTGGTTCGAGACATCGTCGTTGCAGTGGAGGACGCAGCTTGTTTCTTTCGTTAGGATATAGAGCCACCTGTTGTGGTCTAAGGGTTGAAACGTTTGAATTTCTGCCGGGAAGGTCGTTGTTACGCATTCTTCAGGAGTTCTTTTTGATTTGCTGCGCAGGATCTGGACTTCGCAGGTTGGGCGTTCAGTGGCGTCGTACAGGATGAGATCCTTGCAGATTCTTCTCCTCGGTGCGAAGATAGTGCAGGTGTCCAGGGTGCTCATGGACACGTAGTGCTGCTCGCTGGGGTCAGTGGCCAAATAAATATGCTCGGGAAGGATGGTGGAGTGGAGTGAGGAATTAGGATGTTGGACTGGTGTCGAGTATATGTGATATAAGGTAAGGGGATTGTTTGAAGTTAATGGAAACTCTATAATATAAACCAAGCGATCTGAGTAAACGTATGATGTTAGAGATGATGAGTCTAATAGAGTATGGATATTACGAATAGTGACGGGGGTCACGAGTCTTTTGTTGGATCTAATTTTATTGGATTTTAATAATTCCTCGAATAGTTTTTTAGTGCTTATTATAGAAGGGTGGATAATGTTGGATTTAGCGAAGAGGATACTAGATAGACAATCGTCTATCTCGTTCTGCAGACTGGTAACCAGTTCTATTATTTGCAGGGAAATTGCAGAAATATCCTCGCTAACCTTGATGTCAAAAATTAAGTTTTTGGTGTTATTAAGATAATTATCAAGTCGCCTGATGTTTTCATTGATGACTTGTTCATCAAAAGAAATTTTAAAAATGGTTTCGTTAAAGTTTTTAACCGTAGATGAAGTTATTTGAATTTGTTTTTGCATGAGTTCTGTAAGGTCTATTTCGCGTTTCTCTAATTGGTCAATACAGGAGTCGTACCTCTTTGCGTCGTTTGCGTCCGGGGTGCCTATGAGCCATTTAAGTACAGAACCAAAGCCGTCTAGAAGTTCTCTCTTGACACGTGTTGTTTTTCCCAAATACATACTGAGTTCGGAAAGTCTAGATTCGATTTTTTTTACGTTTGTGTTGAGATACGATTTAGTTGATTGGACATTTGGGAGATTTTGATATTTTGCAGACACAGATTGGAAGTTATTTGAGAGTCGCGTTAGTGATTCGAATGATATGAAAAGAGGTTTGAGGTCGCGATATATTACTAATTTCCATGACTCGTCGGAAATAAGGATTTGACCAATGTATTGTTTAATGCATAAAAATAATTTGTATAATATGATGCATGCGATTAGTTTGATGAATGAACACAATATGAAATTATAAATGTAATGAGGGTCTTGGAAAATTTGGAAAAATGGCGTTGTTTGGGCCGTTGAGTGCTGACAGACCCTGGAATATTTACATCTAGCGTTAGTCCTTAAACCTAGAATTTTAGTATTACTATTTACAATTAACCTACATTAGGGTCTGAATTAGAGCCTACGTATGGTCGCAGGCGATTAGCGTGCACGAGTGTAGTTTTTCCTGCCTTTTTGATTAAATAGTTTTCGTTAAAGCCTACGCGTGCAATATTATACGGACCATCCCACTTAGCATCTAGGTTTTTAGGGTTTGGTATTCTTAGCATTACTTTATCGCCTATCTTATATTCTATGGTGTTTTTAATTTTGCTATCGTATCTTTCTTTTGCCTTTTCTTTCATGCTTTCTGTGTTTTTTAATGCTGCATCACGGGATGATCTAAGACGTTCGTTAAGATCCTTTAAGTAGTCACAGGCACTGTAGTCAGGAATTGGTCTAAGAGAGTAAAACGGACGTGGTTTAAAACCGAAAAGAAGTTCGTGGGGTGTAAAGCCTGTGGTGTTGTTTAATGAAGTATTATGGCACATGATTGCGAAAGGGATTATTTGATCCCAATTCTTAAGTCTTCGATTATGATACATACGAATGTGATCTCGCAGTGTGGCGTGAAAGCGTTCCAATGAACCATTTGTTTGAGGGTGATAAGTCGTGCTAAAAGTGTGATTGGAGCCGAAAAATTTCATGAGTTGTTTCATAATATTGTTCATGAATTCAGTGCCTTGATCCGAATGAAATCTTTTTGGAACTCCGTAATGTTGGCAGAAATGAAGCAGTCGGTGCGCTACCGTAACAGCTTCTTTATCTGGGATTGGATAAGCTTGAACAAATCTAGTTAGGTCATCTTGAAGAGTGAGAACGTATTTATTATTGCCTTCGCTGATGTCAGAATACGAGACTAAGTCCATTGAGACGCGTTCGAAAGGTTCTGTAGACTGAGAGGTTATAACCATAGGGGCTTGAAAGGTTTTTCTTTGAATTTTATTTTGTTGACACACGAGGCAAGAATCAATATAGGATTTTATGTCATTGCTCATTCCTTTCCAAAAATATTCCTCTCGAATTTTCCTTGTTGTTTCTACTATACCTCGATGTCCGGAAAGTGGTTCATCGTGGTAAGTTTTCAGGATTTTGGGTATCTCATCTGGCGTTGGATATTTGACTTTGCCTTCGCAGATTATGATTTCACAATCAAAGCTTTCAGCCAGGTATGCGGTTATACGAAGTTGTTCATTATTGATGAGCTTGCAAGTGTGGTCATTTTTAAGATCAGGGACGTAGAGTTGGGAAAATGTGTGTTGTTGTAAACAAGAGAGCAAAGCTTTGAAATAGCTTTCAGAATCCCATGGATCGAAGTGATTTGGTCTTGTACAGCAAAATATAAGATTCTGTTTGTCGTTAGAGACAAGAAGATCTGCATCATAGAGCTCTTTAGTTTTTTCTAAATATGGGGTCGTTTGTGAACATAAGCTCAACGCTTCTTTAGCTAGATCATTTTGATCGGAAAGGTTACAAGAGATCGGAATAAATATGTTTTTATGTTTAGTGTCTAATAGCATATCTGGTGAAAATTTGATTTTTGTTGAATCGAAGCATTTACGTTCTATGCTTTTCAAGGTGGTGTAGTGTTCGTAGTTAAGTTGGAGGTATTCCGGTTGAGGTGAAGGTGAGTTAGGGGGTGATTCTGTCAGGTCAATAACGTTTGAGTTCATTATAGGTGGGCGAGAGAGTGCATCTGCATTTGTATTAGCTTTACCGGCCTTATATTGTACTTCATAATCATATTCTTCGAGTTTGAGTCTCCACCGAACTAGCCGGCTACCTGGATCTTTAATGTTCATAACCCACGTTAAAGGTTTATGATCAGTCAAGATGTTGAACTTTCGTCCGAATAGGTAAGGCCTAAAGTGTTTGACTGCCCATACTATGGCCAACAATTCGCGTTCTATTGTTGAGTAATTTGATTCGGCCTTGTTTAAGGTGCGAGAAGCGAATGCTATTGGCAAATCTTTACCGATCTCTCCTTGTGAAAGGACTGCACCGATTGCATATTTAGAGGCATCGGTGGTGAGATTGAAAGGTTTTTGAAAATCAGGATATTGCAATATGGGCGCTGTTGTTAGAATGTTTTTACATCCATCAAAAGCCCGTTGTTGTTCTTCTCCCCAGATAAAAGGTATATCTTTCTTTAGGAGGCCTGTCATTGGTTTGGTAAGTTTACTGAAATTAGGTATGAACCTACGATAGTATCCAGCAAGACCTAGAAAAGATTTTATATCTTTGCATGATTTTGGTATGGGGAAATCTTTGACTGCTTTTACTTTATCGGGGTTAGGTTTTACACCTTCGCTGGATATGATATGACCTAAGTAAACGACTTCTTTTCTCATGAATTCGCATTTATCAGGTTGAATCTTAAGACCATGTTTTCTGAGTCGATTAAATACTTCGGTCAATTTTTGTTCGTGTTCTTGGAGACTGGAAGCGAAAACAACAATATCATCAAGGTAGACAAAACATCTTTCGCCTTGTAGCCCATGAAGGATGCTATCCATTACACGTTGAAACGTGGCTGGTGCATTTTTAAGTCCAAAAGGCATTCTTAAAAATTCGTAATGGCCGTAAGGGGTGTTGAAAGCTGTTTTTTGAATATCCTTTGTATCTAATTCGATTTGGTGAAATCCTGAAGCTAAATCTAGTGTCGTAAAATATACTGAATGTCCTAGTTTGTCTAGGATGTCGGCTATATTTGGTAGAGGGTAACTGTCTCCTATAGTAACGTCGTTAAGTTTCCGGTAGTCAATAACTACGCGCCACTTCTGTTTCCCAGAGGCGTCTAGTTTTTTGGGTACCACCCAAATTGGGCTGCTCCAAGGAGAGTTGCTAGGTTGTATTATATTCTGATCAAGCATTTTTTGAACTTGTGTCTTTACTTCTTGTTGGTGAATAAAAGGGAACCTGTAAGTTTTTGTATGAATAGGAGCATCGGAGGTTGTAGGAATTGAGTGTTTTGTATGGCTTGTTAAAGTTAATGGTTGTCCTTCGGTATAAAAGATATCCGAGAATTCATCTGTGATTTTGCGAAGTGAGTCCTTTTCTTCGTTATTGAGATGATCTTGTCGAATTTGTTCATTGATTTTATTTTTGTTGCAAGTTGCATTAGAAGTGTTTACTGAAAATATATCGGTGTTTTCGCATCCGTCGTCAATCGAAAGTTGTATTGTTCGAATTGTAGGGATTGGTATGATCTTGTCTTGGTTACTAGAGTTAATGCAAGTTATGAGAAATTGGTTGTTTTTTATTGATACTATGGCATTAGGTATTGTTATATCTTTATCGATTTCTTGTCTCTCAACGACAGCATAGCCTTGTTTAATTTCGTTAGTGACACATGTTATAACTGTTTCCGTTCGTTGGCCTAAAAAATGACTATTGCTTTCGATTGCAGCTTCTTGACGTTTTTCATTGATAAAGAACAATTTATAAGTTCGGTCGTGAACTTTCATTGTTTTTGATTGCACGTGGATGGACAAATTGAATTTGGTCATGAAATCGTTTCCTAGAATGCCGTCTACTTGGATATTCAAATTAGCGACATGAAATTTAAATTTTGTAAGGTTATCTAGTGATAGTTGAGCTGTACCGAAGCTCTGGATTGAGGATTGGTTTCCCGATATTCCTACAATGGATACGATGTTCGATACATCCAGAAAGGCGTTTCCTATCTTTGATGTATTGATAATAGAAATAGCAGCTCCTGTATCAACGAGTAGGGTGATTGGGTTTCCTTCGATATGGAATTTGCAATGCAAAAGATTTTCTGGTGGGACGTTTAGTGATGAAATTGTGATGAATTCGGGAGTTTTCGTTTCAGAGTTAGGGGTTGATTTAGAGTTTGATTTAGATTTTGATTTAGATTTTGATTTAGACTTTGATTTAGATTTAGGATTTTGATTTGATTTTGTATCTCGATTGGGCTTAGAGTCCTGAGGTTCGGTTTGAGTGCTAGCATCGCGTAAGATTTTGTGATTTTGCCGTAGTGTTTCTGATGCTATGGGTTCAGGAAATACTTGTCCCCGATGGACTGGATAGAGTTTTTCCTGATTACCGAACCGAGTCGATTTCTGCTAATTCTTTACCATCCTAGTTGGAGAGCCTCGGCAGATAGATCTTGGCTCGACTGGTTCCTCGTTTGTTGTGAGATTGGAGTCTGGGCACTGTCTGAGAAGTTCGAAGCGGTTCCCGAGGGCGTACCCGTTTCCTCGGTCGCTTGCGAGTTTAAATTGTTCACTTTTTGAGAGGAGGTGGGTTGAGTTTGTGATTGTGACTGTCGCTGGTTTGGATTTTGCCTAAGGTTATTATTGTAAACGCGCTTACGACATTCAGATATTAAATGCCCCGGTTTTTTGCAATAGTTGCATGTTTTGGACGCGTTTTCTAGTCTTTGTGGGTTGCGGAGCAAAGGCATTGAGGGCCTTGGAATTGCGCTTTTTTGGTAGAAGAGGTTTTGCCTGACACTATTCATTTTCCGAATTTTCTCCTCTTGGATGGCAAAACTGCCAGCATCAGTGAGGTCAGTGAATGACTTTACTCGTAACATAGTTCCTATGTCCGAGTTTAGGCCGTTTATAAAGACATTGAGTGCTGTGTCGTCTGTTGTGGCCAATCGGCCAATTAGAGTTGAGTCTGAGCACTCTGCATTTAATTTTTCGATAATTTTGCTCCTGCATAGGTCTACCCTGTGGAAGTATTTTGTTATTGACTCTTGTGGTTTCTGGAAAAGCGACTGCAGTTCCAGGTGGAGGTGGGCCAGTGTTTTTGTTTGAGAATATTTTTGGATAAGAAAACTTTTTAGGCTTGGCCAGGACTCAAACTTCCTGGCATGAATATCTGACGACCCTGGCCCTGTTATTCGTATTAAGGCATACGTTAATAGAATCTTTTGTCAAAAGCGGAATCGCACGCCCTCACAAAGAGGTAGACCTCAGACTGTTTTGTTGTATCAAAGTAGGGGATCATGCCTTGCATTGCGTTTAAAGGTATGTCAACGGCATCCGTGGCATTTAAAACACTTGGTTTGGTTTCTGAAGTCATGTTTGATTTTGTTTTTCTCAAAGTTTGTGATTTGGGGATTTTTGGCGATTGGATTTGGTAAATGATTTAGTCAAGATTGAATTTAGATTTAGGACAAGAGTTTTTTTTTTGTAGGTGATGGGAAAGGATTTAAGGAACGAGCATAAATATGTTGAGCCACTTACCAGAGTAACAGGATTATCAGGATCATCGCGTAGTTTCGGCGAAACGTTTAAAACCCTTCAGGTACCGTTGTAAAACGTTTGTTTCGACTTTTTGCAACCGCGAGTATCCTACCGTCTGCGCCAAATTGTTATCCGGTACGTTGCAAAACACTTTTAAAAGAAATAAGACTTTATTGAGTTTGGAATTTTACAAGAGTTTGTGCTTGTTTCGAAGACAGAATTGAACTGACTAGCTTATCTTAAATCTACGCTTAAATACTAAGGGCATGAGAGTGGTAAACAATAATAATCATTATATAATGTTAGTAAACAAATTAACTAATATGTTGACAAATATATGTTTGTGGGAACATTGAGATAAGTTATATTAATTATTACTTATCGAAATACATTAGGGGTTAGTGTGTGATAAATAGGATAATGAGTTGTTTAGTATTGATAGATACTTCTAGGAATTAAAGGAGTGAAGCATCGGGGCTAATGGTACATAACATAAGGTATGCCCAGTTTGTTTTGAAAGAACACTAACGTTGCATCCCGTAACGAGGGACGTCATCAGGTAACTTTTACAAAACGATGATTTGTGTATTTTTACTTCAAAACTGGCTAAATGGAGTAGGACTGGGCGATACAAATCATATATAGATACGAAAACTATATATCGGTACAATATCTGATATCCGATATCGGTTCGTTCGAAAACTATATATTAGGATATCGCTAGATATTTCGCGTAACTGCATATCGCCGCCGCCACCGCGCGCGCGCTGTATCGGAATCGCAGGTATTCGGAAGGAATCGGCAAAAATCGCCTCGGCGGCGGCGTCGCTCGGTCTGTCGGCTACACTGCACTGATGCAATAGATAGATGTAGGAATACCCACGTGCGTGCGACAGAGCGCGCGCAATAGGCGCCGTGCGCTGGTTAGAGCAGTATACCAATAGGTTATGCACAATAAATATACTTTGGATCATAATGTTGTGAGTTTAGAGGTTAATTTCGGTTGACTATTATTAATGTTTGTTCCAAATATTTTTTTGCATTGAGACCCTTGACCTTGAGTTTCCTAAATAGCTTATCTATTTTACATTTTTTAGTTAGTTCAACCAAAACAATTGAAGGAGAGAGTGTTTTTGTGAATGCAATTGCATTGTTGCGTTCGCCGCGTTATAATAACATACTGCCCATTAAATTGGTGGCGAATGCATCGGTCAGGTTCACATACCCATACCTCACGAAACTGCTTCGAAGGTATGGCAATATCATGGCATCATCAGTACCGTGCGAGCAAATTTTTAATAAAACTGGACTGATTATAAACGATCGCCGTACAAGCCTCTCGACGGACAAAGTAAGGCAACTTACGTTTCTAAACGTAAATTTGGATCCGGAGCGACTAAAATAGAGATATACATAAGTTGTAGAAATATCTAATTATGTACATACATAAATCAATCTTCTGTTAATATAGCAACAAAAAAAAGATAAAAAACAAAAAAAAAGACGTGTGGCACTCGGGGACTGCCGCGGTAAAGCTATTGCAATGCCATCTAGAGGCGAGTTGCTGAACTAAAGAGACAAACGTCAAGGTTTTCTCGTTACGGAATTTCTGGATTCGGGCCCCGCGCTCAAGGCCCGCGATAGAAGCTATGCAATAGCTTAAAAAAAAACAAAAAAAACATAAAAAACATAAAAAAAGATGTTATACCTACCTATGTAAATAAGAAAATTATTTGATTTATGTACATAATATTATGAATGAACTTCTAAATACGACTGCATATTTTACTACTCATCTAAAACATTATAATAAGTCTCATAAAGTTAAGTAGGTACCTACCTACCTAGGTATAGTAAGTACTAATGTTTAATAATGCAGCCAGTCCTAAGCCTGGAAAAAGTATGAAGGGAAGTTCTATGTAGGTACAATATTTGAAAACCAATATTGGATCGTTTGAAATCTACATATTACAATATCACTAGATATCGCGCATCACTGCGTATCATATTGGATCGTTTGAAATCTACATATTACAATATCACTAGATATCGCGCATCACTGCGTATCATATTGGATCGTTTGAAATCTACATATTACAATATCACTAGATATCGCGCATCACTGCGTATCACCGCACCGCCACCACGCGCGTATATCGTATGAAATACGCGGTACGCACGATATCGACGATATTGAAATATATAGTTTTGAAATCCGATATTTTAACCCGAAATCTGATTCAGATACGATTCTTAGAAAAAGCGATACGACCCAGTCCTAAAATGGAGTAGAAAACTACCTACCTTCTTTCAGTTCTGATTAACTAAAGCAAGGAACCTAAATACACCTAGAAATCTAAAGGTACTACAAGCCCCTCATATAAAAGAGTCGGAAGAGAATACGATCAGTTTTGATGTAAACAGATTGCATCGAATAACGCGAGAAAACAGCAAACAATCCACACTCGCTTCTTAAACTCCCTTTATATCCATAGGTTTGCTGTAAGAAAACTCTTCTAGGGTTAAGCTCGCTTTAGTGCATATCCAGTATGTGTTAACTTCTATGAAAGTAAATAATAATAATAATAACAATATAGAATAAAAGTCAATAACTATCTACTTACATGGCAAATGATCCGTTTCTACTCAAATAACTTTCGACAATCCAACAATAGCATCACACATATAATTCAACCACACAATTCACAAAAAGTATTATGATTGAATTTTTATCATCATAAATTTATATTTTAACACCACACATTAGACTCTTAGAGTTTTTAACAAGCAGACTCATCAGCAAGGAACATAAATACTCCAAATCTGCCCAAATTAGTCGAATGTTATGTAGGTAGTTTTAAACATTGAAGAACTTATCATTCGCCCATTCTACCCTATTTATAAAAAATGGTCGTAAATTGTAAGTGATTTGTATAGTAGGTACCTACTCTACCACCCACAGGTATTTGGAGTATTTCTATTTCTTGCCTGTTCCTTGCTTAAATAAAATTGTTCTGTGCACCATAAATATTGGAAGTACGAGCGAAGGGTTACGCAGTAATTTAAGTTATCACAGGGACAAGCAATACTGAAATGTTAGTAAACAAACCACGACACAAATAACTAAAACACACTTGCTTGGCATTGAGTTTCAGATGTAATTCTAAGTCCCTATTTACACCAGCCCTCTCTGGGATATTGGTTTCGATAGCAAAGCAATGAAGATAGGTAGGTAATTCTTTCATTCTATTTGTGTCGCCACGATTGCTCTGTGAATTCCATCGGTTCTAGGTCTATCATGTAGTTAGTAATCTTTCTCATCATGTTTCGAACATTTCATTTAATTTCATTCCATTTGTTTATTCTCAAACAATAATCAAATTGTGTCGGAAATTTCACTTTAACATCTTATTGACTAGAGCGTACCTACCTTATTATAATTCGTTTATTACCTACAAAACGAAATAAAATCCCTTTTTTAATTAATCAATGTAAAATACATAAAATTTACAACATTCTTGGTATAAATAAATACTCAATTATCATCATCATCATCAGCCTGTATCAGTCCACAGCTGGACATAGCCCTCCCCTTATGAGCGTCATAGCGCCCTGTCTTCAGCTTGACACATCTGTCGCAGCCGGAACGTAGAAACAGCCCGTTTGTAAAACGGCTAAACCGTTTACAAACCTGCGCCATTCATCTAAATGCCTAGGCCGATTGTTGAACGATCGGTGAAATCAACGCTCTACGATATGGCTAATCGTCTGAATTAGCCCGTTCAGATCATGGTTTGGCAGTTCACTGTGCCTAGGCCGATAGTCAAATTAAGACGACTTCTGTGTACGAGGCTGCGCCTGCGCTGAATCTATCTCTGAACTACCTACCCATATTACCCGCTATGAGATGCCAAGGAAAGTTGTTTTTTAAAATCGGGTTCGGAGGTAAGCTCAAGCAAAGAGACAGACATACTTAACTACCTACAGTAAACAAAAATTTAAAAAGTTGGTCGTTTCATACCTACCGTACTACATGCATTTTAACAGCTGTTATTTTATCTTTACCCAAGTAACTTACATAGTTCCTTGTCTTTACCACATCCTCAACTTCAAATACCGTGGACTATTATAGGCTGTATTGTTGTTGCCATAGACACCATTAAATAAATTATTATACAGTGTGTTTGGTACAACGTTTGCCATATGAAAACTGGGGTAGATGGAACCAAATGCAATAGCTTGGCGGCTAAATAATTCAACGAAATATGCAAACGTTGTATTAAACTCACTGTAGAATAATTTATTTAATGATGACTATGGCCATACTTACCCACCACACCATTGACACGCTATTATAAGTCATGGAGATTGTAATCTTATGGTAATACCAAATAATTTATTACTAAAATGGCGCCATTAAAGCATTTGTTAAAAAATAGTAGAAGTAGGCCGATAGTCGTAGGAAAAGCATGTAGGAAACTTACAAAGAAAAGATTTCATCATATTTATTCCTTTATTGTCAAATAGGGGGGAAAATTATTTAAAATTTCATTCTCCTCAAAAATTTTACGTTCCGTATAAAGAAATGCATTTCATAAAAATAAAGATAAAAGATATTTACAATATTAAAACTAAATTACTTAAATAGTTTAAATTAGACCTAAGGCACATTACAATAAGATCGTTCAATCGACTACGGTAGAAACTTTATGTAATTTTAACTTTGCTAAATTTAACTTTAATTTGTGCCTTTTACATTTTATTTAACAAATTTAGTGTCAAATTTCCTGATACACTTTAATGGCTATTTCATAATTATGATTATGATATGATTTCATTGACGTGTTTACAATATTAATCCAATTCCGGTTATGCTTTTGTACTTTGAACCAATAATTGAATTCAATTCACTTACGATAATTATATAAAAGAATGCATTAAGGAAGCACGCGTTTCGCTTACTCTTTAACTTATATCTACAACTAGTAATACACAATAATTATCACTATAACTGATTTTGAATACGAAACGTTTGCGAATGTAATGTTAAATTTTGCTCCTTGGCACATTAATGACACAAAATTAAAAAAACCTTATATTACGAAGATCATTTTACTCATTTAAATTTAAGAGATATTTACATAATGGAAAACGCTTCGACCGAATTTAATTTATTTTTTTATGTACAGGTGTCATTGCTATGTTACATTTTAGAACCTTGTCGCTTTAAACTAGGCAACCGCGATCAGTCCGCTTAAAGCCTTCTTTAATATGCAATGTGCTTTAGTCAACAGGGGATGTATCTTTTAGACGAGGCAGTAAGGGGCGTTAATAGGGGTAACCTACAGAAAATGCTATTAGGAGACTTTTTATTTTTCAGATAAACTTTCGTCATAATTATCAGATTTTCCAAAAAAAAATTCAGAGAAAAAAGATTTTTTTTAGGAAATCTTTTTTTGACTGTAATAGATCCTGTTTATAAATTCTTCCCTTATAGCCCCGCCCAAAATTCCACCCAGTATAGGTACATTTTAGCGTCTAATTTAGCGCTTGTACCGAAACTAAAATATTTTCTCAATAATTTGTTTTCATTGTATTTATTGGTCGAAGGTTTTTATGATGAATATAATAAAATACTGTCTTACGATATAAGGCAACAACAATTGAGCATTCTGGTCCCAAAAGAAACATTTCACATTAAAGTGATTGGAATGATGAGATCTCTTACGGAAACGGCTCTGACAGAGGCAGCTTTTATTTCGAAAAAAAAATCTTGAAATCTTCTAAACTTTGTTGAAAAAAAATACAAAGGGATTGTTTAAAACAAAATTGATTTTCCTGAGTTCGTCAATTTAGAAAACAATGAGGGGTTTTCGATTACATTAAAAAAGTTAGTTCCATATTCCTCGATAGATGGCAGTGTGTCAATTGGCAATTAGAGTATATCAATTTCAAATTAAAGGAAAACAAACTTGTTTCTAGTTTGTGTTGCCAATTTAGCATCATTTTTTGTTGTTTTTATTTCTTTCATTTGACATTGATATACCTACTCAATCGACGGCCTTGTCACCTATCGAGATATTAAGTACTAATTTTTTTCTTCATAAAAATGCAAATCGAAAACCCTGATTTTGCATATGTCGTGAGTTTGAGCTGTACTAAATTAACCTCTTTATCAAAAACCTTTTGGAAGCAAACATGGAATGACAAAAGCGAATGAGAAAACGCAGAAGATAAACTAAAGACATAAAATTGATACCTGTCCCTGTTCGAATAAAAATAATCTTATTGCAATAAAAATAATATAGGAATATATTCGATAATTTAACTCAGACAGGGATCAATTTTAGTAAATACCTTATTTATACATAAATATAAACGATATAAAGTACCTTATACCAAGGTAAACTGCAATAAAGTTCAAGTTTCATAAATCGAGAATATCGGAATGTTCTGACATTGTCGGAATTTTATTTTGTAGCAAATCGGAATGTTCTGTCACTGTCGGAAGTTTATTTTGTACCTTGATCAAAATTAATTTAATATATAAACTATACACTAAAGTATACATACACAAGTCTAATCTACAGAATCACACAATATAAATAATTTCTTCACAGTACAGTCGCCATAAAAATTCACTGTGATTTGTTTCTGGCGGCTGTTAACAATCTCATTTACTTGTTCATTAAAATTACTTCAAAACAGACTTAAAAACAATTATTTAAAAATCAACAACGCAACAATTCTACTATTTTTGTCCTCTACGATCCATCTGAAAGTTCGGTGCGAGAATTTAACCTAAAATATCAAATTTGAAACTAATATCTGAAACATTGAACTGAAAATAATATTTGAAACGAATAAAACAATATTTTTCCTGTAAATTATAATATAAAATAACGATCTTTACGATACTACTTCTCTTTTTTATAACCTAAAAAAGATGAACGGCAAAAAGCCTCGGACAAAAAGAAACACCGAACTTGTCAAAGATGTCAATGTCACTTGAGATTGTCAATGAGTGCGTGGACTAAGCTAATTATTTTACATCAAGTCATGGCTGTACATTCAGTCTATATCTAGGGCACTATAGCACCTCGAGTTAATATCATTCCTTTTAAACATTTACAAGGTGCTGCATGTTCTTCAGAATCTGTACAGAAGCCCTAGGAAGCCCTAAGAGGGCTAGGGTCTTAGTGTCAATAGGGATGGACCTTCATCCTAGGTATAATCTTTTAAAGCTCTGAAATAATTCTGAAATTGGTGCTAAATGTCGCAATAGTAAAATGAAGATAGCTACAGTACTATGAAAAGGGTATTTTACCCAGTATTTTCACATTTATCTAGCTACTCTAAATCTACCACGGTAAATCAAGGAAACAAACCAAAAAAGACCACCCATAAGATCTTTATAAGATCCACCCCGTACATCTGGTTCCGCGCGTTCAAAACAGGACCTTAACTCTACATAACAAGATCTATATATAAATGGCCTCAGTGCCCCCCTTGTTGGTCTGTTGCATGTCATTAGGCGATAGGACAGACCAATCCGAGTGGGGTGATTGGGCCTGCGGCGTCTGTGGCGAGGGGGAAGACCAATGGTCCGGGGATTCCGGAGAGGGGGTTGGGAACGTGTCTCCAATACCCCAGCCTCCGTATAGACCTGTGAAACAAAAGCTAGTGTTAAAAATGTGGAATCTTAACTAAACAAAAATGTCGATATATACGATACGTCCCTCCAACGTTGGTTCACCAGTGAGGTTTTCAATTTCTATTAAATTATGTCAACACTCTGAAAGCTCTTGCTGTAAGTCTTTGTTTTGCTGCAACACCAGTTCATACGATTCAACAATTGTCCACGGAACGCAAGCATGCATTCAAATCAAACGGTCGACTTCTGACAGTGCATCTTTATGGTGAGCATGGAGCTCCCCATAAAGATGCACTGCAACATTAGCTCATTAGGGGGCCCTATGTCCAGCGGTGGACTAATATAGAAGATGACGATGTCCATTATTGTTTTTTTCAGTCAGGCTTTAGTGCGAAGACAGGAAGACAGGATCAACCATCTCCCGATAAATTTGACTAAGTTAAGAGCATCGCTAGGGATGAAAGAGGCTACTCAGCAATGGTTGTTGAAGACTCCCAAATAATCCAGGACCTTTCCATTCAAATTAGCCTCAAACAATCCAGCGGCGGATCCTAATTTTGCGCAGTCTTTTGGGTCACAGAAAAATATATCTATAGATACATAGAATATATCTATAGTACAAAGAAATTTTCTTTTTTGCTTTATTTGGCTTTCGTATTACTGCAGCCATGTTAAGCCTACTGTGGTGTGACCGAGTTCAGCCTTGATGCAGCGGCATTCATAATAGGGTATATGCATGTTATATTTTATCGATTATTTAGGTTAATAGCCGAAAAAATATAACAGTCAAAATTTTTTTAATTGTTTTTTAAATTTTGCGGTTTAGATGTCAAAAATCTAGTTTTGAATGATTAAATTTCACAATGAAAACATAAAAATATACAAAAATAAATATACAGATATATTCCTATATCAATAGCTTCTTTGAAGTCACATGCATAATACCCTATTCGCCGCTAATCCTTGCTGCAAGGAACTGTAGGATTTTCTTCAGAGTGATATCTCTTAACTCGTCTGAGCTATGGAGGTGCTTGCCAGAATGCTACGTTCCTGCATCAGTGCCCGCACTCTCCTAGAAGATGAAGAGGTATTGCCTCCACCTCTTCAGAGAATAATATACAGTCTTATGGTAGACTTACCCGGCATAATATTAGTGAGTATCGGGTGTTGCTGGCCATGCACCTGCCCCAGCGCTGCCGCGTGCGTCATCACCGCCTGCAGCTGCGCGTTTTGTTGCCCGTTTGCACCTGGGAATAAGGTTCAAAGTTAGTTATTTTGTAAATACGGATTTTTAAGATACTTTAACATAGCTTGTTGTTTCATCCAGCGTAATGTTAGAAAAAGAGGTAAAGCGAAAAGAGAGAGAAAGCGCTTGATCGCTTGGTTGGCTTTCGGTTACTTTCGCCGCTCAGTCGCGGGTAGGCAATAGGAAGAATAGCGTGAGGAAATTTCAAAAAACTTGTTCCAGGAGATACGTGTTTTTCAGTAAGCCTTAGAAATTTGTGAAATAAAACTTTGTCGTTTAGAAACTCCATTACATTTGCAAGGTTTCTATCCAAACATTGTCTTTACTTTTACAATTTATGAGTACATTATGAACGTCCAAAGTTCAGGTCAAATTTGAGCAAAAAAGCAGATTTTTGGAGGTTTATACTGAATTTGTTTCTCCAAATTATTATATTTTTTGTTAAATAATTAGTTAAAAGTTTCAAAGAAAGATTTGTTACTTCGCCCTAATTACGTAGGAGCATTTGTATGCAAAGTAAGGCCCGTATTATGAAAGCTTCCTCAGTCACCGATATATGCTTGAGCAACGCTTTTCTATAGCATAAACATCACTCAGGCATAGCTCTATGACTGAGCAAGCTTTCATAATACGGGCCTAAGACTGGTTGGCCGCTCTTAAGTAAACTTACTTAGATGCGCAAGCGCAGAGTAGGCGTCGAGCTGGTTGAGTTGGTGCGAGTGACGCAGCGCCGCCATGTGCGCCGGCGACGTGGGGAGAGACGGCCGGGATTTACCGGGCGAGGGAGAACCTGTGAACAGAAGTGGATTTAATAATAATCTATACTAATACTAGCTGAGCCCCGCGGCTTTGCATGCGTTGTTCCTATGGAAACGATAAAAGGTGATTTTCATCCCACGGGAACTGATTTATGGGATGAAAAGTAGCCTACAGGATTGGAATTAATTAGATCCGTCCAGTAGTTTTGGCGTGAAGAAGTAACAAACATCCATCCATACATCCATACAAACTTTCGCATTTAATAAGTGCGAGCAAAGCGGTAAGAAGCTGGTATTTCCAAAAAAAAAGCTTAAAACATAGAATCAGCTTCACTTACCAATATAGGTGTGCGCACTATGCGTCGGAGAGTGGTTGGAGTATGGCGGCGACAACGAGGCACCCATTGCGCCGCCGCCGTACGATTGTTGCAGCGTCTGACCCGTCTGGAACGATAGTAAACTTAGCTACACAAGAAATAAGGATTAAAATAAGATGTAGGTAGGCTAACGAGGGTCCAACATCTAGCCCCCAAATGAGGTAAAGTACCGTCCTGTCCAACTGAATGTTTTAAGAGTCGATTAAAAGACCTACTAGAGAAAGGTAGCAGCTTCCTTCTATGTATTTTTATCACCTATAGGTACTGCGCTGTGTGGTGCTGGCTTAGAATTTGCGCCCCAATTCTTCCCGTGGGTGTCTTAAGAGGCGAATAAGGGATATCCACCGGGCGGGCAGCAGCGCCCCCTGCAAAACAATTCTACCACCGAACTGCGATCCCCAAACCATCGTGAACATGCCCAGCGTGGGGATTATGGGCATTACCCCCAATGAGATAAACGCCAACACGCTAATCAGGGGAAGGCCTGCGTCCAGCAGTGGACCAATACAGGCTGTTGAGGTTGAGGTGAGGTAATGCGATCACCAAATCGCCTGCCACGCAAAGCGTGATGATGGAAAAATCCATCATAACGTGCCTCGTTCAGCTGTATAAGATTGCGTTCGAGTACAAAGCACTTTAGTCTCTAACACGTCGAGTTAAGGCATACCTTGACGCAGTCCTCATAGCTGGGCGGCTGCTTGTGAGTCATCAGCTGCTCCATGCCTACAAACTGCGCCATCGCGTTTGCGTTCGAGTACAAAGAGGTCGCGTCGTACGGCGACGGCAAATCCTGGACAAGAATATTATAATTATCATCATATTACATCATATAGTATGAATTTTAATATAAACCAGAATATAAAACAATATAAATTTCCGTTTTTTTACGAGCGCACCTACTCAAAAAGCAAGGTCCAGCCTGCGCAGAAACCAAGTTTTCTAAATAATGAAAAAAACCATGCCTTAAAAACGTAGGAAATCAAACGCGATTTTACTAACCTAACCTAACCTAACCTAACCTAAATCATGCAAGATTGTAGTAGGTGTATAATGATTTTCGTGACGTTTTTTATAACCCCTTAAAAAGGTATGACTGACCTTATTCGGTCTTATACAACTTCCCCGGAACCTCATACCATAAAGCATACAAGAATGGAAGTGTCACTCTTTGACATACAAATATTTTTACTGGTAATTTTGACATGCAAGAGAGTTTACTTTCGTCATTCGTATAATTTATCCCATATAAAAGCCAGTTTGGAAGAGTGACAACTTCCCCAGAACATCATTCCATAAGGCATCCAAGAATGGAAGTGTCACTGTTTGACTGAAAACATTTTACCCTTAAGTTTGACACGCAAGTGAGATTAATTTCGTCATTCGTATAACTTTCCCCATAAACATATCCCATGAAAAATGCGTGCTTGAAAATGTGATTGTTTGACTTACAAATATTTTTACCTGTAAATTTTGGAGCGGAGATTCAACTGGGCTGAGGCTGGAGCCGAGGCTCTCGACGCTCTGCGGCACTTCTTGCGCCACCTTCTTATTGCTCTTTTTTACACTTGGTTTTCTGAAAGAAGCATTATAATATAAGATCTGCTGTATAAATTGAATTTCAAATGAGTGTCTCAATTGCAGATCCAAATCGAAAGAATTGCCGATTACTTTCGAATAAATTGTCAGAAAATACGTGCCGGTGAAACATTTTGTGGATGGCATTATGTAGCTTATCCATCCACTAGGTACCTACTTAACAATGAAAGACAGACGAATATTTGGCCAGTTTTGTCTATTTACTAACTGTCCAAACTGTATCTCGTAATCTTTAGCTTCTTTGATCGACCCGTCGCTCCACTTTTTTTGGCTGAAATTTATCTGTTATTTCCCAATAGTTTCTATCACTATTAACTCACCGGTAAATCTGCATAATGTAGATTGTTATTGTCGTATTATTGCCAGCTTTCTCCTGCGAATTCTTTGTCTGACCTTTATCTGCTATTTCCTATTAGTTTTTATCAGTACCAACTTACCGTCGTATCTGCGTGTGTATGTTGTTGTCGTACTGGTCCTGCGGACTGTTCGGCCTGGCTGTCGACCGTGATTTCTTCTATTTAGGTTTGTCTAAACTAAGTTTATATTATGAGTTAGTTACCGTCTAATCTGCGTGTGTAGATTGTTGTTGTCGTACTGGTCCTGCGGACTGTCTGGCCCGGCTTTCGCCCGCGACTTCTTCGGCTTGCCTTTCGCAGCCGTCGCTATCACAGTCGGCTGGCTTATCAGCTGCGGGTGTGGGTTCGGTGATGCTGTTGGAAAGGAATCTAGTTTTTAAGTCGGTTCAAACGAGCACATACAAAATATCGATTTAGAAGAGTAGTTTGTATGAAATATGAGTTTCCATTTAAAGTGACTTTTAAAGAGAGAATATTGGCCTAGATTGCAAATTGTATCTGGATTACACTCAGTGAGGTTTGCGAGTTTTCTCCTTATAGATTAGCCGTGCAGGCTTAGGATTTGCACCATCTTTTCCCGCGGGCGTTGAAAGAGGACTACGGGATATCCACCTGGGGCGGGCAGCAGTTCACTGCAGGAGAATAAATTCTACCAGCGAACTGTGATCTCCAACTCGCATGCCCAGCGTAGGGATTACGGGCACTACATGAGATGAAAGTCAATGGAGTCAACAATCTGCGGCAGGCCTGCGTCCAGCAGTGGACCAATAGGCTGACTGTAAGTTGCGGTGAGATTACTCAACAAGCATATTCATCTGCGCTCCTGCCGTATTGCATCATCGTCTGGGGTGCTTAAATACTTACACATAAGGTGGTGATGCTGTGGCGGTCGCGGACAGTGTTCATCCAGCAGTCGCACGATGTCGTCGTGCATTCTCTCCTGCGCCACGTCTCGAGGCAGTCGGTCCATGTGGTCTGTGATCTCTCTGTTCGCCATCGCATCGAGCAGCGCTCGACAGGCGCCGTAGGAACCTTCTCTTGCACCGAGGAAGAGGGGCGTTTCGTCCTACGAATGGAATTAGACAAGTTAGATTTCGTCAGTAGAAACTAATCCACCCGATCTATGGATAGAAGGGAATACCTACAAGCAGTGGAAACGAATCCACCCAAGCTATGGTTTAGAAAGGAAAAAGTGGAAACTAATCCATTAAAGAATTTGCGTAGTGGATTAGAATGGAATAGGCCGTTATAATCGTCTTGTTGGCGGGAAACAAATCACAACAGAAAACACAAAATTTTTTAAGGAGAGAAGAGTTTCACTCTTGACCGCTACGCTGAGCTCACAACTCAGCGTAACACTAGACTTGCTTGGTTACGAAACCCAACAGTGTTAAGCTCTAATAGAAGTGATAATTTAAGATTCTAACTATAACCTTTATGGCTGAAAACATAATAATAACCCATCAGACTGATATCATATGACTGACCCATCTGACTCAGTGCACAAGACGTTTACATTTTTTATTAGAAGTGAAAATAAAATTATACCTCATAAATATTTGATAAATTATTACTAGTAAGGATATCAGTTTACTTGCCTATTATTGAAGGCTTAAATAAATAAAGCTACTGACTTCTGTTAAAGAGCGCGTGCGATTTTATAAACATGAAGTCTCCTAAGGACAAGGTCTGAAAAAAATGATAAGCTGTCTTCTTTTGTCATGTTCGATAAAAAGTAAAACCTGACCTTATCATCCTGAGCATCTCTGTTCGCGCCATGCACCAGTAACACATTGACTGCATCGACGTTGTTGACGGCAGCCGCCCAGTGCAAGGCGGTCTTACCGCTGTTGTCGGCTGCGTTTATGTCAGCATCTGCATTTATAAGGTCTTCCACCATGCCTTCTATGGCTAGCCTGTTGGGAAAAAAGAAGATACGATTAGTTAGAAGTGTTCAACTTCTCCTCAATTTTACAACAGAAAACTTACAATGTCAATATGGTGAGGAACCATATTGATATTGATATTGTTTGTGGGCCCCTTTGAAGTTAATCATACATCCTCAATGTATGATTAACTTCAAAGGGGCCCACAAATGATAAGATGAGATAAACTATTGAGACTAGTTCTCCAGCATATGCAACGAAAAAAAACCGCATCATCTTACAGACGTAGATACATCCAAACTTGTTAATTTCAGCTACTTCCATAGTATTATGTCTTATGGTACACGGCTGTGGGGGAACGCTGCAGATATTAACACCGTATTAGTGCTGCAGAAGAGGGCTGTTTATGCAATTATACGGGTCCCAGATCCCTTACGTGATAATTTCAAGAAAATAAATATACTGACAGTACCATGTATATTGAATGAAAACTTGTACACTCATAGAAATATGAATCGGTCCATAAAAATAGCGATACACATAATATTAATCCAGAAATAAACATAAAGCATCGCTGTACCCACAACTAAGTTACACAAAATAAATGTATCTTTCAAAGAGATGCTTCTACAACAATAAGGTATATGCATGGATTTTTTTTATTTTTTTTATCTATTATTTAGGTTAATACATAAACGAAAAAAAATATATAACCCCAGAAAAATTAAATTATTGAAGTAAAAAATTAAAAGTAAAACTACACTCAGTTTCGGGTGATAAAATCGCTGCCATGTTAGCCATTGCATTTTATGACGTCACGGATCATCGAGTCCCCTATGTAAACTCAAAGTCAAAACTTCATGCCTATACAAAAATGTTTAAGTATGACGTCACGCTTCACATGCCAATAGCGTAGCGTTTAGACATTTTGCTGTTGAGACTTAAAATATCTACTTTTCGATGATTAAATTTCACAATAAAAACATCATAAAATACAAAAATAAATATACAGGTATATTTCTATATCAATAGAGAATACGTAAAAAAAATATTAGCTTTTTTGAAGTCGCATGAATTTACCCTATTACTCTATGTAGAGGAACATATTACTGCGAATGCTTTGAATTGGTTTAATTTATTTTTATAGGAGCTATAAGTTAGCTATTAATTAGCTATTAGCCGAGATAACTATAGTAGATAGTTTTGAGCCACAAACACGTTACTCTATAGAAAACAACTTCGCTTTAAATGTACCCTTACAGTTTTTGCTTTCCATAGAGATGCTACACTCGAGCAGTACCTTGCAGAGACTAAGGTTCAAAGTCTCGACCACCGCCGCAAGGTTGCTTGTCTCTCGATCTTTTATAGGATACATTTTGGAGAATGCTCACTTGAACTACATGACCTGATCCCACCATCCCCCTTCCACTCCAGGACAAGCAGACGCACAGCGCAATACCATCCATACTCGGTGGACGTACCCTCCACTTGCACTAAGCGGTTTTCCTCCACCTTTATTATTCGCACCGCAAAGGAATGGAACTCGCTCCCTTCCTCTGTTTTTCCGGCCAATTACAACCTGGGTCTCTTCAAGACAAGGGTGAATAGGTATCTTCTAGACCTTCGTGATACACCGTCGGCCGCATCTTCGCTTTCCATCAGGTGAGATCGCAGTCAAACAAAGGTCTATTTACCTACCGTAAAAAAAAAAAAACTTACCTAGCAGCCAATATAAGCGGTGTCGTCCCATCGTGCATCCGCGCGTTCAAGTTAGTTGCTCTGTTCCTCAGCAGTATTTGGAAGACGCCCATAGCATCGGCCGCGACGGCCGCGTGGAGAGGCGTTCGACCAGTGTTGTCTTGTGTGTTTGCATCCGCACCCGCGTCCAGGAGGCGTTTGGCTGCGTCAGCTCGGGCGTATCTGTGAAACACACAAGTAAAAACACATTAGAAATCTTCACAGGTATTTATCGCGTTATTTACCTATTTTTCCCAACAACGACAAAGTGTAAACCGATTAATAAACGTATTCGCGACGTCTCAACAGAAACGTCGGGACACGTTTAACAATGGGACCAGCATAATATTTAAAGACAAATGAACTCACGGTGAAGTTTTTTTTCTAGATAGAAAAGGACACAAAACATTGACAACAGTTCATTTTAGGTTGCGTCATTGAAAGGGAATTCAAAAGGTGCATCCTAATCCAAAAAAGTACGTAGGAAGTGCTAAATAAATCTAAGATTTTTGTTTATTGGCTTAAGTAGAAGCACCGATAGAGAAGTTCGAGCACCAATCCTTGTGACGTACATGTAACGTATAACTATAACATAACAACTAACAGCTTAACAGCACTAAGGCGTATTTCCCTTAGCATCAGACACAACTATATCTTCACCACCAAAAAAGCTATATCACTCACCTAGCAGCGAGATGCAAGCTAGTCTCGCCCGTCTTGTCCATGGCCGCGTTAAGCTGCGCTCCTTGCGCGACCAGCTCCGATATGATGTGTGCTGTCTGTTCATCTTCCGCGTCTGAACCTGTGTCCAGACCACCTCCTCTGACTGCGGCCACCATGAGCGGCGTCATGCCGAGAGGACCTCGCGCGTCAACGTCCACGTGGTCATGCTGTGGGGAACAATTGATTATAGCTTTGTAGAAGGAAGAATACAAAAAGAAGTTGTGCGTATGTCGATGTTTGTTGGGACAGAAATGTAGCTGTAGCTTAGTGTGGTTGAAATATTAAATTCTTCATTGCCTTGGTTAATTGATTATCCTTTGTACAAGTACCAATATCCCTTGTAGGTTATGAAAATTGTGTTTCTTTTAAATAAATTTGTTATTGATTGCTAAAATTACTTCTGGATGAGAAACAAATTGTGTTTCCTTTTTCACGCAAAAATAATAAAGGGACGGATCGGGCTCAAATTTGGCATGCACTCGACAACCGAAGTAACATGAATATACTGAACTTTTTATTCAGGTAGTTTCCAGACAAAGGCAAAAATAACTACTACTAACTAATCTGTACGATAAAAAATTACAAGGGTTAGTGAAATACTCACGATAGTAGGCGGTGTCATCATACTCTGTGGAATTCTAATATCCGCCGCTTCAAGATGGCGCTGCGTCCAAATACTATTCCTGTCGTGATTCGCCTCCTCATAATCCGTGATAGCCGTATGATCCGACGCATAACCTCCAGGCATTCCGTTCGCATCGCCCGGACCTCGAGCGCGCTTAGCTCTCGGTGGGGCCACTCCATCATCATCGTCGTCTGACCAGTGGGGCGGGCCCATGTGACCACCGTTCACGTCAATATCAATACCAGCCATGGAACCTTTGTTCAGATTCCTCATTTCCTGACCGTCTGGACCGCGGCGCCGTGATCGACGCCTGGTGGACGAATTGTTTGAAATAAACCCTTCAGGGAACCAAGTGATACCAGCAGCGCGTTTCCTTTGCGCTGTCACTAGAACCCCGATCAGAAGCCCGGCTAAAAGCACTAAGATAACGCCGATGAACACGTATTTCGAGTTGGTTTGTATGTCTTCGATTATTGGGGGGTTTTCCCCTTTGACTTGGAAGATGGGGAAGTCTGATGATAGGGAGTGTTTCTGAGCTGTTGCTGCGAGGAACTCTGCGGCTTCTTGCGCGGAGAAGAAACATTCTGAAGTGGAGATCGTTGTGCATTTCCTGTTGTCGATCTCTAGGTAAACGTGAACGCCTGTTTGTCCCCGTTCTGTTACAACAATGTTGTGCTTCTTTCCGAACTCAGTATCCTGAAGACCGAGGTTCGCAGACCCACTCCAAGGGTAAACCATATCGTTGCCCATATGATCCTTCTTTATCAGTACAGTGGTACGCAATTGGTGACCTAAATCTCTGAGGAATGCGACTGAGTTTTCTTTGAAGGTTCTGATGTCCATAAGGAGGATGACGGACATAACTCCGTCGGCAAGATGTGGCGGTTCGTTCTCGCAGTCCAGACCGTCCCAGTTGCACTCCGCGTTGTTGCATCCATAGTCACAATGGCCGTTCGCGTAATGTTTTTGGCAGTAAGCGTCGTAGATAGGGTTACATTTTTGTAGTGACTTCTGACAATCCCGTCCGTCGAAAAGACAACCTTGTGTGTTACAGACTTCGTTACATTCTCCGTCCATAAAGACCTCCCAGCACTTGATCGGCGCGGTGCAGTTGGCCCACGGGTTGTTGATACCTAAAGAGCAGTCGTTGCCGTCAAATTCACAGGCGTATGTGTTGCATTCTTCGTCGCAATGATGGTCTCCTTGCTTCTCCTTACATCCAAGTTTCACGCACTGCTCTCTCTGGAAGGCTAAGTCTAGTTCTTGTAGCGTCAAACTGGGGTTTCCATTGCTGAAACCGCCGTTGATCGGGCTTCCGTATCCTCCTCTTGAATGTGGATCATGGATGTCGCAGTTCTTGCCGGTCCATTGCCGCGGACAATAGCAGATATAGTCACCAGGTTTGTCGATGCATCTCGCTTCAGGGTGCTTGCACGGGTTGCTTAGACATTCGTTCATGGAGTCAATCTCGCAGTTTATTCCGGAGAGACCAGAAGGACAGTCGCAGACGTATCCGTTGATTTCAGAGGTGCGGCAGTATCCTCCATTCAGACAAGGGTTGGAATCGCAAGCGTAGCCAGAATACTCGCAGTTTTTGCCGTAGAATCCATCATTGCACAAGCATTCGTGACCTCCTTGGATCGCCGTGCAGATTCCTCCGTTCTGGCAAGGGGAGTTTGCGCAGAAGTTGACTTTGGCATCGCATTGCCTGCCCATAAATCCTGGCTTGCAGTTGCAGTGGTAGTCGTTTACCAATTGTTCGCAATCCTGAGTCCCTGGTGCCAAGCAAGGGTTGGACAGACACTCGTTGATATCTCCTTCACATCGTGGTCCTACGAAACCCGGTGGACATTTGCACTCGAACCCTCCTACTTTGTCTATGCACGTTCCGTTATTATGACAGGCGTCTTGCTTGCAATCGTTGACGTTAATCTCGCAGATTTTACCGAGAGTTCCAAACGGACAAGAGCAGGAGAAGTTATTGATCAGATCGTGGCAAGTTCCTCCGTTCTGGCAAGGATTTGGAAGGCAATCATTGACGTTCAGTTCGCAGTTTTGTCCTTGGAAACCTTTAGCGCATTGGCATTGGTATGTACCGACTAGATCTTTGCAGACAGCGCCGTTTTGGCAAGGCGCGGAGTCACATTCGTTTATCTCCTGTTGACAATACGATCCAGTATAACCCTCTAAGCAATGACACCTATGAGAGTTGCCAATATTCTCGCAAGAACCGTTGTTGCAAAGCTGCTTCAGCTTCACTCCTGCGGGAAGAAAACGGACTTTAGTGCTAAGTGGTAGAATCTCTTTTGGCTTCAAGCTTTGATGGTGATGCTTACCTTTTCTGAGAGCGGCGTCTTTGCAGGACACCATTTCTACGTCGCAGAGTTTGCCGGACCAGCCTGGGCCGCAGGTGCACGTGTATTGTGGGCCCTTTTGTGAACAAGTCGCGCCATTCTCACATGGACTGTCTTCACACCTAGAGAACCAACACAAGAATGTTTAAAATACCTAGAACTTGAAGTTTACGTTCCTGATTTCACCATAGATAGGACAGGGAAGGTAGGATATCTAAAGCCGTGGCCAGTTCAGCCCAGTTCTGTGCGTCATGTTGATGAGAACTGACAGTTATAACCAATAACACTCACCATTTGACATAATCCTCGCACTGTTTCCCGGTGTACCCGTGCGAACAGTGACACGTGTAGTGCGTCACGTGGTCGTGGCACGTGGCTCCGTGCTGGCACGGCGTGCTGTCACACATGTTGATGCGGAACTGACAGTTGGAACCCGTGTACCTGATGAAAGGGAATGTAAAATTAGGTTATGTTTGTAAACGTTTACAATTCTCTAGGTACCACATGGCCTTAGATCATGTGGAAGACTCAGGCGGGAGGTGTAAGATAAACTGGACGCTTAGAAAAAGTGGCCACAAGTAGCTAATAATAAAGAGGAATGGGAGGGAAGTTCTTGAATCTAAGAAACAATATCACAGCAGTCAATGTGATGTCCTCCTAGCCAAATTTTTAGACACGGCTGCCAGTCTCAACGGAGATAAGCCAAAGCACACAATGAAAATAAGACAGAACTTGGAATTCATTTGGAACTACTTCGAAGATTAACATCAGGTAACTTGATTTCGACGAAGGTAAAACGTTTACTTACCCGGGAGGACAAGAGCAGTTGTAGGAGTTGATGCCATCGATGCAAGAGCCTCCGTTCATACAGCTGGACTCAGTGCAGTCTTCGTCGTTGGTCTGGCAGTTGATCCCGGAGAAACCGAGAGGGCAAGTGCAGGTGTAGGAGGCCACGTACTGTAAAAGCACAAACATTAAGTAAGGTGTAGAGACAGACATAATTATCAGATATAAATATAAAAATTGACATAAAAAACTTGTAACCGGGATTTTGATAAAAATCTGCATCATCAATTTAGCAGAAGGGGAAATCCCTTGAAACTATGAACACATGCAGTTGAATAACATACAACACAATCATACCAAATATCCTTAAGCGAATTTAGTAACACTGGCATTGAAAACTATTTGGAAATTTCATTAAAGGATCCATTCACCGACAACTTGTAGCGGTCACAGGAAGTCGACGATTGGAGTCGGCTCAGGGCCGCTATTCGTATGGGGACGCCTATATGCCCAGTGGACGTGTGTATGCTGATATAATAAAATGAGATTGTATAATGGGATTTTATAATTATGGCTCCAAACTTCAAACAAATGATTCCCCTCACCTGATTGCAAGTTGCGCCGTTCATGCAAGGCCTCGACAAACACTCGTCGATATCAATCTCGCAGTTCTTGCTCGCGAAACCCTGTGCGCACACGCAGTTATACATGCCGATGCTGTCCAAACACGTCGCTCCGTTCTGGCAGGGGCCTGTGGGGAAATATATTGTAAGAATGGGGAACTAGGAATTCAAAGTCAATGTCAAAGTCAAAAATCTTCATTTCCTTAACTACAATAAATGTATACTTAGAAGAGTTAAGTATTAGGTAAAGCTATAAGACATACATACATTACAAATACAAGCGGATTAACTACGAACCTTACTTGTGTTGTAAGAAGAACAACGGTTCAGCGCGTAAGGACGCAGTGCTAGCACGACGCTAACCGCACTCACCCTGATGAAGTTTCTCGTTAAGGGATAAAACGTTGCGCGTTGGTGTTCTTCCAACACAAATAAGGTTGGTAATCAACCGGCTTACACCGCTGCAATATCAGCTCTAAGGCTTAGGAATAGAGTACTTACGTGATGTACAGTCGTTGATAGCACAGTCCTTGCCTTCGTACCCAGTGGCGCATCGACAGACGTAGGATCCGTCGGTGTTGATACAAGTAGCGTCGTGGTAGGGGGCAGTGACTTTCTATGCCGTCACACTTACCTACACCGCTGCAATATCAGCTCTAAGGCTTGGGAATAGAGTACTTACGTGAGGCACAGTCGTCGATGTTGATAGCGCAGTCCTTGCCTTCGTACCCATGGGCACATCGACAGACGTAGGATCCGTCGGTGTTAATACAAGTGGCGTCGTTGTGGCAGGGAGCGGTGACATCGCATTCGTTAACGTCACGCTCGCAGAGGGCGCCAGTCCAGCCGACTGGACATTGGCAGGTGAATTCGGCGTAGGAAGCTTCGGCCATGCAACGACCTCCGTGGCGACATCTGTAGATAAGATAAGGTAAGGTATGGTAAGAATGAAAGAGAGGATTTGTCATCATCATCATGATTCGCAGCTCACTGATAAGGAAAGCAGGTTGTCGCCATCGCAGAAAATGAAGTGTATGAATATGTTTGTTGCGTGCTTTGGTGAATATCACAGCAGTAATATCTTACACGCAATAGTATCACAGCAGTATTTGTATCTTTTGCAGTAGTGGGACGCAATGGACCGAATAAAAAGAAATATGGCTAACCATGACCTGTACCTAACCTTAAAACAATAATCGAAGTAGGTATTTCATACGTTTTCGTGTAAACGCTAATCTTATGCAAGCGACTTAATGAGTTGGTTCCTAATTCCAATTCTATTTATGAGTAGGGGATCTGCACAGACATCTCGCACAGGAGTGTATTGTGCATTATCCCCATGCCTAAACAGGCCCTAACCAGCCCAACTCCTTGAATCTTATCTATTATACAATATTCTTTGTGTCCGAGCAGAACTTTTGGTGACTGACAGCTTCGTTTCAGCTTTTCTGTGGGTATGGATGGGGTTGATACCTCAACACAACACAAACGAGTTGGTTTTGCGCGACAACGAAAACGAAATATCAATTTTCCTTTTTCCAAGTAAGCCCTCAGAACAAATGGTGATCGATTAAGGTTTATTTTATTTCTTTTTATAAGGAATAACTACAGAAAATATGAGCCCATGAAATTTTGATCTTAGGTCTTCTAATATCAGATTGCAGACACAGTAAACAATATATATTCTATGCAACAGATAAAATAATAATAAACTTCCGTCTTACCGTCTTCCAGTTAACTTACCGTCATTTCACTACCTACACTTTTAGAATTTTATATGTATCTCTTGTATTCCTGTGGATATTTTAACATATTGTTTTTATGTAACTTTTTTATATATAGTTAAGACTTAATTTTTTTATCGTAGTAACCTTTATGTCTAAGTTTAAGCACGCCGTTTTGTTGTTTTTGATCTTGTTTGGTTGGCAGGTAGAAAATGACATCGGCATTATGCCCACCATTTGTGTCCTGTTTTATAATTGTGTGAGAAGTATTAAATAAATAAACTTACTGGTTAGGCATGCAAGGGTCCAGTGTGTTTTCGCAGTTCCGGCCGGAGTGCGGCGGCGCGCACACGCAGCGGTATCCATCCACCAGGTCGATGCAAGACCCGCCGTGGAGGCACGGGTTGCCGGCGCAGTCGTCGATGTTCGTTTCGCAGTTTACACCTGTAATTGCATACGGATTATACTATGGTTTATCAATTTTGAATGAAGCATGTTAGTAAACAAAGTACGACACAAACAACAAAATCTCACTTACTTGACGTCGAGTTTCAGATATAATTGTAAGCAATTTTTATTGAAGGGAGGATCCAAAATCGACCAGTAATGTAAATTACGTATAAAAGGACGCACCAACAAAGTGAATTTTAGGTTAAATATGGGCGGTTTGTTTACGTTTATGCTTCATTCAAAATGGACACGGTATATGCCAATGATTAACAATTTGATGATGAAGTTGTTTCTTGAAAAGTGTAATAATTAGTAGTCGTTTTGTCATACTTCTGTATTTTGCTGTTATTATCTTGTTATTAATTCTATTGTTATATTATTAATTCTACGTGTTTGTGTTAAATTTGCTATCGTAGGTATTATCATATGCATAAATTAACTTTGCTGGACTTTTTTCCGTACTCGTATAAATTGTTTCGTGTACGTGACGCGTTGGCTCCGACGGAAGATCAGCGTTGGGATAGCTATGCGTAGTAGATATTTCAAAATAATGCTGAGTCGGACGCCATTTCATAGCATTAAGCCTTATAATTGTTTACTGTTGTTTGTTTTATTTGTAGTTTTTACGGCGTAGGATAATTTCACTAAGAAACTAATTTCAGTGTATGTATGAAATAGTGTATTTTTTAAGCTATCAATAAAGATTTCTTTCTTTAGTAGATAATCTTACCAGTGAAGCCCAGAACGCAGTCGCACTTGTAAGCGTTGAGTCTGTCATGACAGGTACCGCCGTGCTGGCAAGGGTTGGAACTGCACTCGTCGATGTCTCGCTCGCAACGTTGGCCTGAGAAACATATGATAATTATAAACTTGTTACAGAAACTGTTATCAGTGACTAACCTGATTGTTTTGATGGAAACTGTATTGAGCTTTAGCACTTGTCTATGTGTATGCACTTTAAGCAATGTTTCTATTTCCTAAACAAATAAAACTGAAATAGAAGGTGTAGAATACGGTGATCGTGATGGTTATTAACCGACTTCAAAAAAGGAAGGGGTTCTCAATTGCACTGCTTTTTATGTTTGTTACCTCAGAACTTTTGACTGGGTGGTCCGATTTTCAAGATTATATTTTTATTAGAAAGCTGCTAGCGCTTTCCGAACTGAGGGAAAGATGCTGGTTCTAGTCAAGTCAAAGTAAAAAAAATGGGATATTATTTGATTTCATAAAGATCTTGAAGTAAATGAGAACGCCAGTGATCTGTCGGGATATATTCTTTACCTCCATAGCCAGGTAGACAATGGCAGATGAACTGGTTGACACCGTCTTCACAAGAGCCACCATTGATGCATGGGTTCGAAGCGCACTCGTTCACATCGGACAGGCATCTAAAGAGGAATAAGAACATTATTACAGTAACGCAACACTGTTGGTTGTTTTCTTTCGGTAATGGACAAAAAAATGAAGTGAATTAGAGTCAATTGCACCTTATTTCTTACTTGATAGTAATTACTTTATATCAAACTGTTCATATAATAAAAAAATTACTTGTCTAAGCTTATTTTGTAAGTCTAAAGAAATAAACGATTTGACTCTGACTCTGTATTAAAAATAAAAAAAGCACGTGAAAAACTAATTACAAAATGATGGTCATTTTCACACAGCCCCAATGTAAAAAAGATACAAGACACTTATCATTGAACTTTAAAGGATCTGAAAGTTTACAAGCAAAGAGCTTTCCACAACTGATTTGAAAGGGAGACGATAATTCGTCAATAGCCGGATTATACTATACAGCACGTTTGAGAGATGTTTGTTAATATTATCACTTCAATTTTTTGTCCTCTAGCACATCACACACTGTACTGATTGTTAGAAGTTTAAAGTTTAAGATAAAGTTACTAATGTGGTTGGATATTTCTTATTCGTACCTTGCATCATAGTATCCCCTGGGGCAATCGCAACGGAACCCGTTGATCTTATCGATGCACTTGCCCCCGTTGGCGCAGGGGTTCGACAGGCATTCGTTGATGTTGGTCTCACAATGCTGGCCCGTGAAGCCAGGGATGCATTCGCAGGTATACCTGAGGAGAACGGGGTTGTTGAGATACAGGGGGGTGGGATATTAGACTTTGAGGATGATATAGGAAAAGTAATAAATGAAATCAATGAAGTTAATAAAAAATTAGAAGAAAATTGAATTTAACAAGAAATATCGGTAAAATAATATAAACATGAATAAGATCTGGGTTCAATTTAATGAACAATAATGTTTAATCATAAAGGAAGATGGAGCAGGAAATATAATGTGCAGGTGAGAGAGAGATTATAATTATAGATTAAATAAATTAAATCGAACTTCAGATGAAATTTTGTAAGCAATTTGATAAATTTTGAATAAAACTAACAAGCACGTGCGAATAATGAATGAAACTTACTCAAAATAGTTATTGCTGCGTGTGAAAGAAAGAATAAAGGTATTAGAAAAGCAGACATTAGTGTGCAAAGACAATAAAAAAATACCAAAATAATCCCAACATATTCTGTTAATCAAAGCATGTATAAAATGTGCAATGATTATAAAAATATAATTGCGAAAATTAAAAACTAAAAGTAACTAAACAAAAAAAGGTAATAAAATAAGCAATAGGTACCAGTAGGTACTTAACTAATAGATAAAGCTGAACGGACCCCTAGATGGATCTATTAACAAATATTAAAGAAGATTTGCTCGCTTTTGATGAAAAAATAATGTCACCAGACATTACGCAGCGTTGTCTAGAATAGGTAAACAGAGCTTGGGTTTTAGGATGACCAACGTGCTTGAGTTATGGGATGATCAAACACACACAGGTGACATGTAAAGAAAAAGCACTACAAATAGACAAAGAAGGAGATATAAATGAACCAATGATGAAGATGGTAATGGTGATATATGAACATGAAATTAATGAACTAATAGACGAAGATGACATACCTGTTGATGCCATCGATGCAAGTGGCTCCGTTCCTGCAGGGGTTGGAATAGCATTCGTTGACGTTGATTTCGCAGTTCCGGCCGGAGGTACCAGGCTTGCAGCGGCATTGGTAGCCGCCGATTAGGTCTTCGCAATGGCCTGTGAGGATCAAAAGTTAGATAAGTTCAGATATATGGAAATTCTCAGAGAGTTATTTGACAGCACTTCTACTTGCCTGATCTGAGTACAGGCTGTCAAAACAAACTGTTTTATAAAAAGTTAAGTTAAATACAAGCTAATTCTACGAAAATCTAGCAGTCGATTATTTTAAACCTTAAGGCCTTCACACACGGCAGCTATAACGTATGTATATTAATGTACATTACATTCCTTCATACTTCATACATGTAAAAATATACATTATAACTGTCGTGTGTGGTCTCTTGACGATTTCTATGGAATGATGTAAGGTGTATCGTGCTATAATTGTACATTTTAACACTATAACTGCCGTGTGTGAAGTCCTTTAGATAGGTAGCTGCTGGGTAGTAACCATAGCTTGGTCAAGATAACAATTTTCTTGATTTAGTGTTCTGGTTACTAGAAATGGCAAATTGAATCTTACCTCCAAACTGACAAGGGTTACTCTCGCACTCGTTGATCTGCGTTTGGCACACGATGCCCGTATACCCAGGATGGCAGTTGCACGTGAAACTGTTGTCTCCGTCGATGCATTCGCCGCGGTGGCACGGCGCTGAGAGGCAGTCGTTTATGTTGGTCTCGCAGGAATTTCCTGTGGAAAGATTAAATTGGTATAGAAGTTGTGGAAGATCATATAGTTCTCCGCGTTAAAAGGATACGTTGGGGTCGTATAAGGCTGCATTTTCAGTTAACAGCGACACTAACAGCACATTTTTGCCATTTTCCAATGGAAGTCTCAATTTTATGAAAAAAAAAGGAAGTATCGATGTTAGTTATTACTAATCTTTATTTAATTTGTATCTTGTTTTTGACATAAGTAATCTGTAAGCCAAGTCACCAATAAATAAATTGAATAAATTCCTTTTCAAAATGGCAAAAGATACCAAGCCTTTTGCGGGCATAGCATTTTGTGTAATGTTAATGTCATTGCGTTTGATTAGCAGAAATATCATTATTTCTGCTGATCGAACGCAACGAATTCAACGTCAAAACATTTTATTCGCTATTATTATTAAAAAAAACATACGAAAACTACCTTTGACGATCTCCACTCTTATATCGACTTTTCTTATACACTACAACTAAAAATACATCCTGAACTTTTAGTTCTTTGCGGCTTTTAATCTATGTCAACCATTTATTCTATAGTTACAACTAGAAATGTAACTTACCTGTGTATCCCGGTTGGCATTCGCAAGTGTAACCCGCGATAGAGTCGTGACAGGTCCCTCCGTTCCGACAGGGGCTAGACGCGCAGTCGTCGATGTTCACTTGGCAACGAGCACCGGTAAATCTGAGGAACAGACACATAGGATTCGTATTAAATGCAAGATCAGCAATTGGTCAAGGGTGGATAGAAGTTGACCGTGAGTCTTAACCAATTGCTGTCAATTGGTTAAAGGTACACGAGAACAAAAGTTACTTGATTCCTTAGAACTGAGCTTACTCTCGATTTAATTGAAATTCCGCAAATTTACAAGAAACTTACGCAAAAGAAAATGTAAGCTTCGTTCCCCGTAAGAAAGTACCAAAACATGTCTGAGATTTCATGAGAGTAAGACTTTGTGAAAGAAAGAACGGAAGGCGTTATAATAAAAAATATGTTCTTACCCGATAACACAGGTGCATCTAAAGGCGTTGATCATGTCATGGCAGACGCCGCCGTTGAGGCAGGGGTTGTTGGCACACTCGTCGATTTCCACCTCGCATTGGGTTCCCTCGAAACCTGCAAAGATGAATGGAAAATTAAGAACAAGCTGTACAAATATGCGGGTCAGTAAAGTAAGTAAACTAATAATTCCACTAAAACTGCATGAACCGTTTCAAAAAAGGACTTGATCTCGATTAGAAATACATGTCTTACAACGAATGGCTTAAGCAGATTTTTTAAAAGGTACATGAAAATACCTGTCTCTTGAAATAACCATGAATAATAAATCAAATAAGACCTAATTATGCCCACCATTTGTGTACTTTTTTTATAATTGTGTGCAATAAAGTAGGTATTAAAATAAATAAATAAAATAATCATGCGAAAATAAGATACATAGATAAAAAATAATTAATATAGTACATAAACTATTTCGCAGCCGAATCTAAAGCAATAGAAAGAGACAACTTTGAATTGATGCAAAAAAACCCATAGAACGCAGCACTCCAAAAAAAAATAATTACAAAGAGGGCACCAAGAGTTTACCCCTAGTGCAAGACATACATTTTCACATCGTTAGGTTTCGTGCATCGACATACCAAGCGGCATGACGTACTACGGCAGAAATAACAGATTTGTTTTTCTACATATTCCAATGAAGAAGCTGTCTTCGTGCAGGAATGCTAATTGGGACTATCCAGACTCATAAAAATTGTATCAACTGGTTTGCTTTTGTAAAATAAACCCTGAGATAAACGATCGAAGATTCAAATACGCTCGAGTTTGCCGGTGGAACTGGTCAAGCAACCTCGAAGCCTTTCGAGTGGAACTGAACTTTAAAGTTTGGTGGTAAAGGTGGAGATTGCAGTGGATTTCGTTTGTTTCTAAATAGGGACATCTTGGTAAGACTTCAATGGAAGTTTAGCTCCATTTCGAGCCATTCTGCTCTTCGAAAATGGCATTAAACAATTCGCAGATTCACACCAAAATTTATCCTTATCACCCTATTAAGGACCTTTCTATCTGTACATCTTTATAATTGCAACAACAGCGATATTTCGAAGCCAATATTTGCAATCAGCGAGTAATCTCTCACGAGTTTCAAATAAATTTCCATTATGTTAACAATTACCATTAACCAAACGGAGCAATGCGAATGGGATACAGTGCTACAAATTTAAAGATCTTTAGTACCACATAAACTATTGTACACTGAGTCGTGTTCGCCTGCTGAAGGCAGTTAGTGCCTGGAAATTAACTACTTCATCAGGTAGTGTTTATTAGGTGCTTTCACTGCGAATTAGGTTACTGCGTACTAGCAAAGTAGAATAAAATAGAATAGAAAAAAGTTTTGTTGCCAAAAATACACAAAATAAAATAAGACTTATACCTATTGAAATTAAACAATTAAGTTAAAGCAAAAGGAGTTAATTCAGCAATTTTCAATTTTAAGTAGCAAATAGCCTTCCTTATCTGAGGAGGTTGGTAATTTCTTAAAAATAGGCTCGTAGTTGGAGGATCATGTGGAGTGGCACAAAAGCATGAAGGCCTCGGCAGTGGATGATGTCGGGTTGCGGATGATGATGATGAAGTTTAACCTTACCGTATAAACGACCTTATCAACTATACATGAATAAATATAACTGTACATGAATATGTCAAAATATGTATTCTTTTAATGGTTGAGTTTACGGTGAAGAGCGGAAGTAAAAGCACATAAGTTGACAGTTTTTTAAGCAATATTATTTCCGAATAACAACTTTTGATACGACAGATGAAAGAGATTTCATATAGGTATAAACTGTCAAAAGGTCTCTATCACCAAAAATACATCCTAAATCCTTAGCACCACGTACCCTAAAGCCAGGGTACAAGAAATATTAATTATATATTCTTCGTTCTGTTTTCTAGCACTACCAACTAAATTGCTGTTCACACTATCAGTGTTAGCATCATCTTCGCCTATGTACAGCTTTTGTGTAATAAAGTATATTCTATTTATGGCGTTGTTATTCTGCGACACAGTGTTTGACTTCTGCAGATGACATCGTTTTTCAAAACTTTTTCTATTTCCATGTTCTGTACCCATAAACTATTTTCCTTTTTTTACTATTTATATAACTATAACTAAAATCTACTTAAAGCATTAAGCTCGTGGCACTGCAGTCCAGTGTTACGCAAGCACTTGTTTCTCTAACCTATGCTCGTGGCCGGCGGTGGTACCAAATGGCCACAAATGGGAGGGATGGGCACGCCCAACTAACCTTAGCTGTTATTGTGGACCAAGATTAACGTGCTATCTTGCCCCTACCTAGCTCTCACAATACTGCTACAAAGCAGTCCCGTACAGTAAGAGTCTAACTAAACCTAACTTATTAATTTAGACACAGTTATGTCCCTTTTTTTTGCCTTTAGTGTAGCTCACGCGTCACCTTAATTTTAAGTGAGTTTATAAAACATAGGAGAATAAGGTTTCTTAAGCAATAAATAAGCAGTCCGTTTTACAGGCTCATTTTATTGTATACTAGTTGCTGCTCACGGCTTCGCTCGCGTTGTTAGGTGCTTGCAGGTTATTTCTAAACCAAGAGAACTAATTTATAGGATAAAAAGTACGTTGTGTTATTTCAGGCCTAGAACTACCTGTGTGCAATTTCAGCCCGATCCGTTCAGTAGTTTTTGCGTGGAAGAGTAACAAACATCCATACAAACTTTCACGTTCTTAATATTAGTAGGAAGGATACGTTTTTAATCGGTGATGTGATGACGCAGTTTTTCAAAGACAATTTTTTTATTTCCATTAACATAATAAAATGTTCACTTAGGAAATTATCTTATGAGCTAGTTCACACACATTTCTGGATCTGGAATAATGTCATGTGTCTCAACTCATCCAATAACTACCTACATCCGCTATTGCCGAATAAAAACATTACGGTAAAAACGGACCTGTAAAACGGACGGCTGTGTAAACGTATCCTTAGAATCTCACTGCACCATGTTCAATTAATTTGAAAAAATTCAATACTTGTTTCTCTAAGAAGATTTTAAGAAATAGTTGTAAGTGTAAATATTAGATGTAATTGTTTTATTCTGTATGCTTATGTTATTGTTGTTATACGGAATATAAGTTATTTTACTAGAAAATTTAACAAAAAAAACCATGCAGTTATTACATAAAATGGCTGGAATAAATGCACTATTTTAATGATGGTAATTTATATTGCTTTGTTATGGTTTATGTGTTCGGATCGGACTAAGGGTTTTAGCATTTTTTAATCTGGAAAAACTAAAAGGGATATTAACTATAAGTTACCCAAATCCCAGATTAATATATGTGCAGTAGTTTATTATATCTATAAGTGTATGATGTCTTTTCAAAACAAAACCGCGTCTGTGCACCCTCGTGCAGCAAGCTATATTTCAATAGTACTCGTAAGTGTGGTAAACTAAGTGCCACGTTCTCTGCTCACATTATAAAATATTTATAAAAGTAGTTTAATGTTTGGTAATTATGTAAGAACAAGTTATGAAAACAGGCAGCATAATGTCGCATGGCAGAAACAAAGATGGCGATGTACATTCTTACATAATTGTACTGGATGGGGGCACTTTTTAGAACAGCTTTATAAGGTAAAGACATAAAATTAAATGAGCTTTTCTCAGCAGTAGCATTGGTACTTGATGCAAATGATGGTGCAGTCAGCCGCACTAAGATGTAGCACTTTAGTACTAAAATGACTTACTCAGAAAGCACATTCCGTCTGCCTTTAGTATTAGCTATACCTACTAGGTAGATAATGTAGATATATTTTATAGAGGTTTCAAGTTGAAAATCTCATAGTATCGCGTGTTTTTCTAAAGGCTGTTCTTTAAACTTAAGAAACTAACAAGGTTTTAAACACTGATGAAACCTCACTACGTGTTATTCAGGTATGTAGGTACCTATCTCATTTGAGTTTATATTATGAAATTAAATTTTAACTAACTTGGGTTTAATTTCACCGTTTGCTGCCAAAACTAAGATCAAGAAAGCTCAATTAAGCTTGATCGAGATATAGAAAAATCGATCAAATAAAAAAATCATACCTAATACCTATTTCTATCATAATAATATTTATAGAAGTATGCTCCCGACTATTGAAATGTATCCATTCGCAGTCACATGTTGGGGCTACTGTGCTACAATAAGAAATAACGCTGTGCCAAACAAACTTACTCAATTGTGAAATGAATAATAAAATGTGAAAACAAATAAAAAAAAAAAAATACCTATTGTGTGACAGCTCTTGAACTGGATCAACTTTAAGGCCCGTATTATGAAAGGTTGTTCAGTCATCGATCTATGCTTGAGCAACGCTTTCTATGGCGTAAACGACACTGAAGCATAGCTCTATGACTGAGCAAGCTTTCATAATACGGGCCTAAGCCGATAAAATGAACTGAACTCGTTTAAAGCGCTATACAGAGTTTATCCTATAATAAACGTGTTAAATTGCAACGGTGCATTGGACCTCAATCATCACTGTCTACAAGTTTTGGAGGTAGATAAACTAATTACTGCCTAACCTAACGTATCTAAGGAGGAGCGAAACCTCCTACAAGTATCCTTTACATGACAGCTTTAAAATATTGTACGACAATCAAGTAATTTCTAAACAAAATAAAAACATATGTATTTATTCTGTATCTGTAAAAGACGTGGGTGAAGTTACCCGACTTCACTGCTGGGTAGCTACAGGCCTCTAAAGCGCTGTGCCACTCCCTAAAGTAGAGTTAGGTAGACTCGCCCACTCTCTAGTAAAATAGTTTTTATGAAAAACCGGCATTTTATTAATAACCTCAAGCCATCTCGTAGCGTAGCAGCTCCACGCTCGAGCGCACTGGCTACCTGTTAGTCCTTTAAGGGCGCATGACGACATGCTTAGTTTTTACGCGGACTAGGGTCTTTGCACTTGTTTTTTACCCCGTTATTGTAGCTCTTTGTTTTGAACTTTGAAGTCTACGATGTTTCTTGAGTGCTAGTGTGATGAAACGTGAGAGAATACTGAAAAGATAAGGGTAGGCTTTTGCTCAGTCAAACATCATAATCATAATACATACTTTTAAAATTATATTACACTAGTTTGGAAGGATGTTTGTTACCTCTTCACGAATAAAAAAATTTTGCAGACAGGTAATTCTAATCTTAGAATCAAACATAGGTCACTTTTCATCCCATAAATGAGTTCCCGAGGAACATATCCACCTTTAAACGTTCCCATAGGAACAACGCGTGCAAAGCTGCGGGGCACAGCTAGTATAATATTATAAATTCGAAAGTAATTCTGTCTGTAACGCGGTAGAAACGTAGGGGATATAATAACAAAAGCTACGAGACGAATACCGTTATAAATATTCATTAAAAATGTAACTATGTCTGTTTGTTTGTTCTTTTTTCACGTGGAATTTTAGAGATCCGTCATCAATTCATCATACTTGTATAGTAGTTTAATATAGGCATAAAATATATTAATAGGAAAAAGACTGCAGGCAAATGCTGGATGCGTAAAGCTGAAGACAGGGAGCTATGGCTAGAACTAATACCTATAGGCTGATGATGATGATGACGATGATAAATAGGAAGGTACTTGGTAAGCGCTACTTATTCACAACAACGTCATAAAAAGGTTATCGCTAAAATCACTCATGAACGACTAATTCCATTAACTTTTCAATAACGTTACCCCACACGGAGTCTATAAAATGCATCTCTAATCCTATTCTACGTTATTTTATTTAAATTAGCCTATAAAATAGTAAGTACCATGGTGTTAATAAGAAGAGGCGACAGAAGCTTTTAGCACATGGGTAGATTTAATAACGTTACTTGGGTAACACGGGCAATAGCTTAGTACGTCGTCGATACACATACGCTTCAAACGATAACTGTGATTTTATTATAAAAAACTATCGTAGTTTGATGAATTCATTACGGATGTTAGCGGGTTAACTACAAACCTTACTTGTGTTGGAAGTCCCTAGTTAAGGGATGAAATGTTGGTTCTTTTAGTCCCTCGGAGAAACATCTTCAGGGCGAGTGCGGTTCTAAAAACGTTGGTGTTCTTCCAACACAAATAAGGTTCGCAGTTAACCCGCTTGCATCCGTAAAGGATAACTGAGATATCAATACGATGTATTTAAATTTTTTAAAAGAGGTTAAAAGACCCTATACGTATTTAAAACTTATTATTTTACTATTGGGCTTATTCTTACATGATAATAAATAAGACCTCTAGGGTTTTCGTTCTTCAATTCTTTTTAACACTTTTAGTGCCCATGATTCACATGTCTTTGATGAGCTGCTGATAGAGTCTGTTCAAAAAGAGAAGAGTCGTGGGAATTGAGGGCGCTCGTGTGCCAATTGACAACTTTTGTTGCGTTGACAACACTGCTCTGTCATTGCAGTACGACAAAAATGTTAGTTCACCGTAACGCCACGACTCTTCTCGTTTTGAACAGACTAATAGAACAACGGAAAGGCCCTTCGGGTCGCACTGTTGAAGCTCTTCTGAAAGAGTCGAATAAATAGGAGTTTTTATAAATATTTTTTTAGTTCACAATCTACTTTTTCTTATTTAATTACAGCCCTACCAATCCCTACCGTTTTCAGCTTTTATGATAATAAAACCTAACCGTTAAATCTATAAGATTACAATTACCATTAATTAACCATTAAATTTATTAATAAAAACTAAATCTTGATGACAAGATTCTGATTAAATTAATTTAAGCCATGAAGCCATGGTTTTATGCCCTGGTGCTATGGTTTAAAGCGCTTATCCCATAGTTTTATGGGAGGTAAAATGGCGGCACGAATAAAACGTTAAAGCTCACATAACTAGCTGTTATTAGGAATAACTATGGTTTAAGAATTATAACCTACTAGCTGCGCCCCGCGGCTTCGCACGCCTAACCCAAACTAACTGATTTATTGGATAAAAAGTAGTAAGAGGTAAAAGTAACCTATGTGTTATTCCAGGCCTAGATCTACCTGTATGCAAAATTTATTTCCGATCCGTTCAGTAGTCTGCGTGAAAAAGCAACAAACATACGTGTTTACAAACTTTCGCGTTTATAATATTAGCAGGATTTGGAACTGCGAAAGTTGGTTGGTTTGTCTGTCGTTCAGCTGTCACGGAATGTTGATAATGTAAAATGGTGAATTACACAAAAAAAATCCTTGTTATGATTATTATTAAGTCAAAAATGTGTGTTTGGCCACGATTTTTTTTTGTTACCGTCATTCGTACGTTTGTTTAGGATTTCGTAGCAACCTAGCCTCACAAAAACAATAGAAAATCAACAAAAAAGCGAATCACTTAACTTGTAGAATAGATAAATAAAATTATTTATTTATTTATTTAATGGTTTAAAGAAATCATAACGTCATATTTCATAGTAATCAAATACGGAAGTTTATTCAAATATTAAATTACAAATTTACCACAAAATGAACCCTACGCCATTGTAACAAGATCTAGCATTCCCCCAGCTAGGACATTAAGAAATTATTCAGTCAAATTGAACTCTATGATGCAGTGATAAGAGTAGAAATACAGCTCGGTTATTAAAAGCTGGCGGAGTAAGGCGTTTATCAGGGGGAGGCCCGCGTCCATTAGTGGACCGGTTGAGGTTGAACTCTTTGCGGTGGATGAATATCCAGGGGATGGACAGTAGCATGTCCTCTCCTCTATAACAGATTCACTAACGAATTGCCATCGCCAACAAGTTGCCATCGCCAACGAGTTGCCATCTTCAACCTGTCTGCTAAGCGTGACGATTATGACAAACCCCTACAGAACCCGATATATGTATAATGTAGTTCTATGCAAACCCAGTCACCTTTAAGGCAGACCATGTCCAATGTCCAGAGTTACACGTCTTTCGGTTGAGATTAATATAATGAAGGTTCGAATACTATGATGTCACAAACCTGTCGCCACAGTTTACGAAAAACAAAAGATGATCGCGCCAACTCTGGCTCCGCTACCTATAGGCAGAATTATGCGATGATATTTCGTTATGAAATAGACCTTATGCTAATAGAGTTAGGTGTGATCGCTAGTTCCGCGTTACAAGACAATGCGCTCTCATCGCCATGGGAACGGTTTGAATAGGGTTGTCATGTCATATCAATGCCGTAATTAGATTTCATAGCAAGGTCTACTATTACGAGTAAAGAAGATTTCAAACCATATCGTGGACTCCTTTACATAGATTGAGAAATCATCCGAATAGATTACAGGGTTTATGTTATGTAATGTATGTTCCTATATATACATATTTACCGGAAGGATATGTTACGTATTGAAGTATTGACTCTAAAATACCGTAATGACTCATCATTGAGTTTGGGTGATTATGCCCATAATCATTATATCATATGGGGGTAATCCCCTATATGATAAAAGCTAATAAGGCGCAGTCGCATGGAGGCCGTCGTCCAGCAGTGGACCAGTAGAGGCTGTTGTTGACAATGTAACCATGCCATTCGAATAGATTTTTCTCTGCATTATTGTTGTAAGTGGACCAGCCTTCAATTCTCTTCAAAAGTGTTGAATTATAATGTATCTTAACGCATGACACCTCCGAGCCCTACTTTATACTAATGTCTGGTGGTCCCACTGAGCAATTGAACCACGAGCCCAGTTTTTAAAGAATAGTGGGACAAAATTGGTAGGATCAAGAGAGTCAGAAACTTAAATAAATGACTCATAATATTTTTAAAACTTCTTGGATTTGTCGCATGAATACACTTAATAGGTACCTACCTATATTCTTATCCTTTGGACTATCATGTTTTAGGAAAGAAACTAAGTACATACCTACTCACCACATAATTTCCAAAATCAACTTCACAAAGTTCCGTTACACCCAATACTTTTACCTGGCAACCCTATCCTCCATCTCTTTCTTCTAATCACAATCATCAAGCCACCACCGCTGCCGTCACCCAAGGAGCAAATTGTAATTTCGCGACGTCTTGCGCCATTTACCGTTATTATAATGGCTACCTGCCTGACGCACTTTCTACGTGTTTTGCCGGGAACCTAACATCTTTATTCAGTGATGGATTGCATTCACATAAGGCCTTTTTTTATAATAACATAATTCAATTTGCTGACTATGTCCATTGCTGTGATTTTGAGAGGTACCTATTTCAAGTTTGTAAAGAGCAACTCGCGATAAATCTTGTCAAAAATGTTTTACTGAAATTCTCACGAAGACTGTATTCTAGAACAAAATTTAATTCGTCATTGTTATTTCATCTTTGTTCCTACTTCGTTTGAAATCCTCGAGAGTACTAAAATTATAAAAATACCAGGCATTCAGACACAACAGAAGGTGCAATGATCGCCGAGATAAGAGCGGTCGTTTCTGCAAGCATGGCTCTTTCACTCGTTGACTTTGGTCCAACATTGAACGTTAAAGCCAATGGAAACATCCTTTTTTTTCGCAATAGACCTCCATTTGACGGCAATCTCACCCGATGGAAAGAGAAGGTGTGGCCGATATACCGTATATCACGAAGGTCTACAAGATGCTATCGCCAAACGTTATGCCTATCCAGTTTGAAACTATTTTGCTTTGCGTTAAAAACAAAAGATATCGAGCAAGCCGGGGTTGGCAACTATTCACTTTAAAGAAAAATCACCCTAGTGGTGGTAAAAGCGCAATTTTTGCTAACTATACCTATTCACTCTTGCCTTGAAGAGACCTAGGTTGTAATTAGCCTGAAAAACAAAAGCAGGACGTGTTCCATTCTTATTTTCTACTGCCTCCAAGAAGCAACCCACCCTAATATCTAAATCACTACAGGATACTGACACACTGACCAGGCATGCAGACATATCGAAAGGTACCAGGATCGTCGAGGTAAGCCGTTGTTTCTCCAGGGATGCCCTTGTACTCGTTTACGTTGGTCTCACAGGTGGTTTAGCGAAGCCAATGAAGCATTTCTCTTCCACAGAAATTTAATGCACTCGGATACCTAGACTAACATCGTTAGCACCACAGGATCATACACTTACCAGACATGCAGACACAGCGGAAGGTGCCAGGATCGTCCAGACAGGAGCCGTCGTTCCTGCAAGGATGGCTTTCGCACTCGTTGACGTTGGTCTCACAACGAGGTCCGGTGAAGCCGACGGAACAGTTGCAAGCGAAGGAGCCAGGCGTGTTGACGCAGATACCGTCGTGTTCGCAAGGGGATCCTGAGGAAAAGAATAAGAGATTGGTCGCATTACAGAATGAATTTTATTGATTTCTAAACTCAAAACGCCCCATTTCCCACAAATGGCAAAGTCAGTATCGACAAGTGAGCATCGAACTCATTGACTTGTATTGAGTCTATTAATTTGGCTAGTAACTAGCCTGGTAAAACTAAAGTCCATGCACTATAAAACAAACAAAAAATATCGATTGCTAAACTTTCAAGATTCCTAGAACATACATTATGTACATACATTGCCATAAATGGATACGTGTGTGTCGTTTCCATAACAAACGGTTGTGGAAACAAAGAAACATTTTTTATTTGAACTCAGTAACACGGAACTAACAGACCCAAAATGTATGGCTATACTCAACAATAGGTGCTTCCTGATGGATAAACACGAACCTTGTTCACACTCGTCGATATCCTCGGAGCAGTCTAACCCCTTGTACCCCGATGCGCATGAGCAGGTGTAGGATCCGTTGATGGGGCTGGTGTCACAGATTGCGTCGGCGTGGCAAGGGTTGGATGTACACGCGTCGTCTAAATGGCAGAGAAGACCTGGGGGGGGGGGAATACATGTTAATTACTCTATTTCTAAATAGCAAAAACTGGGCACACTTAGAACAATGCAACATAATTCAAACAAATAGGCATAAGATAAGACTGACGCATAACAGAGTTTTGCTCTGAGCATTTTCATTTTCTCGTTTGGCTCGTGCCAGCGTTACCAATAGGTTCTGCCCTTGCTGTTCTTTGGCTCAGCGTTTCTCAATGGAACGGAGAGGCATATCAGACGGTAGAAACAGTGTATCCTTGCGACAAACCCGCTAGATGTAAAGATAATATGGTCGGATAATAATGATGATAATAAATAAAAGAACACTCACCAGTCTTCCCAGGCGTGCACTTGCAGTAGAAAGCTCCGACCCTGTCGATACAAGTGGCTCCGTTGAAGCAGGCAGCGCCGGCGCAGTCGTCAAAGTTCACAGAGCACTCCGGCCCGGTCCAGCCGTTGACGCAGATGCAGGAGAAACCACCGACCGAGTTGGTACAGGTTGCGCCGTTCTGGCAGACTAGAGGCCTGTGGACAAAGGAGGAGAAGTTATAGATGGTGATAGGATAGAATCATATTTATTTCGACACACACTCTTATCCTAGCTAGATATGGTGGTAACTGATAGGGTAATATTCCTTTTTTAATTTCCCCCATTTCGCTCTATCTTCGAGGTCGTCTTCGGAAGCTTGACACTCTCTTAGGTCCTTATACTATGCATTC